>CM066036.1:697339557-697939557 GCA_033557465.1 Ichthyophis bannanicus
CATTGCAGATACACCACCAAACATGTGCAATCCCAAATGCAGTGGCCAAGCGGGATACAAACACCCACACACAGACCAGGCTCCACACTATTCACAGCTGGATGGCGAACGTCAGGCTGTTGGCTCCTGCAACATAGAGCAGCCGTTAGCAACAGAAACCACTACTACTAGCCGCATGCACGATGAGCAAACCTTAGCAATGCCTGCACTGAGATCTGGGTTCAGAACGGCGGCCAGGGACTGCCACCCCATCCACAATGTGGCACAGTGTGCTTCGGTATGGGTGTGGTGGTGTGTGTGTGTATTTCTAAATCCATTGTTTTGTGCGGTCTACACCTCACGGATGGCCTCGCATTTCTACATTGTGTCTCACAGCAATTAGCCTGCATAATGTGCATGATGAGGGAGAAAGGGTAACTGTGGGTGATGGCCCAAACAGGCGCCAGATGGGCCCAGGATGCCATCTGCATCAGGGGTAGTGGCAATGGCTGGTATGTCTAGTGCCTGACCGCCTCCTACATGGACTGACCTGGTTGGCCACAGCATGTCATGCTGGTGGGGACACTCTCACTCTGGACCGAGCAGTGGCATGGCTATGTATCCCCATAGTGCCATATAAGGTCTGTTATCTAGTGATACGGGCTGTGCTTCCTTTCCTGGGGGCCCAAATCACTGCTCTATCTGTGGTTGGGTGACACCAAGACTCCTACCACATACATACAATGCATATTAGCCAGCAGATCCTGTCTGCAAAGTTGATATGTGCATGGTGGGGACCACCCATGTGGGGGGCCCTGCAGGTTGGCAGTATGAGTGTATAGACCTAGCCAGGTGGGGATACGTGTGGTCTCAAAGTAGGGCTAGACAGGGCCTGGCCTTGGTAACAGGTGTGACACTACTGGGAGACCCACCTGTATATTAGCCTGGAGGGAAAATTTGAGAAAGAACTGTTTTGCCAGTGGACAAGCAAACACCACATACATAAAACCTTTTTTCAAGTATATTGGTAGCACAAAAAAACCTGTGAAAGGACGTCAATTGGACTACTGGATGATAGAGGAGTAAAATTGGTAGTTGGCTATGGGAGGTCAAGGCCATAGTGGAGGAGATGGTATATGAAATTCCTTACTTTGGTCTTTACTGAACGAAGATAATAGGGCAAAGTTACCCATGCCTGACATGGGAATTTAAAGGTCATAATATCAGAAGAATTGAAAGAAATATGATAAAACTAGGATGATATGTTATAAGTATTTTCTATAAACTGAAGAGTAGTAAAATCCACCTGAATCAGATGATATATAATCCGAGGTGTGTTAAAAGAACTGAAAAGATGAGATTTCAGACCTACTATTAGTAATCTGTGAAACTATCATTAAAATCATTTTTTTTTCTTTGTGTTTAGTTACCTGAAGATTGGAGAATGGGCAATGTGCCAATTTTTATAAAGGGTTCCAGGGGTGATTTGAGAAACTACAGACTGATGAGCCTGACATTAGTCCTTGGCAAAAAGATAGAAACCGTTATAAAAGAACTGTATATATATATATGATACACCAAAATCCAAGAACATTTTGGAAAGGCAGAAACCTTGATGATATATTTGTACTATTAAACTCAACATGACCAATAGTCATTATTGCAGCCATCTTGACTGCATACTTAATAATTTGGTTTCTGGTTCCTTCTCCTCTTTGCTTCGTACTGTTCTCCTCCTTCTCCTTTTCTTTTCTGGTGATAGTCATCCTAACCTGCCCCCTCCCACCTCCCTTAGACCTGTCTCTCACTCTCATTCCTCTCTCAACCGTACTAATCTCATCTATATTCCTCTCCTCTCTCCCTTTCTCCTGTGGATTGCGCAACACACATTCCATTTCCAATAAGCTTGCCTTTGCTCATAACCTTTTCATTTCTAACTCCTTCAGTTTTCTAGCTCTCACTGAAAACTGCCCCTCCCCGATGACAGTGCCTCTGTTGCTGCCCTCTGTCATGGTGATTTCCAATTTTTCCACTCTCTTCACACCGCTGGCCATGGTGGTGGTGTTGGGATTCTGCTTTCTTTATCCTGTCAATTTCAACCATTCTCCTCATTCTCACTCTTTTTCCTGCTTTGAAGTCCATTCTATTCACCTTTTAAACCCTTTATCTCTTTGAATAGCTGTTATTTATAAACCCTGATAAATTCATCTCTACTTTTCTTACTGACTTTGACTCTTCGCTTTCCCTATTTCTTGATTCTTTCTCCCCCTTGCTTATCTTGGAGCTTTCAATATTCATGGTTACAACCTCTCTGATTCCTGTGCTTCTAAACTCCTTTCCAGTACCTCTTCTTTCAGTCTCCAACTTTGCTCTTCCGCACCTTCTCATCTGCCTTGATCTGGTTTTCTTTTCTAATTGTCTTCTCTCCAATTTCAGTATCTCAGTTCTTCCCTTATCAGATCATTACCTCCTGTCTCCCTTCTTCACTCTCCACCTCTTTCCCGTTCTGTTACTCACACCTTTTAAGAATCTTCATGCTATTGATCCTTTGACTCTTTCCACTATGGTTCGTCACCTCTTTCCATCTTATCTTCAAAATCAATTGATTATGCATAGTGTCCTATAATACTACCCTCTCCATCTGCCCTTGATACTCTTGCTCCCACCATCCCTCATTCCTTCAGACAAACGTCTCCCCAGTCCTGGTTGTCCTCAACTTGCTGCTTTCTCTGCACTTGTGCATGATCAGCTGAGCGCATCTGGCTTAAATCTCATCTTCTTTCCGACTTCCTTCACTTCAAATTCATGCTTACCTCCTTCCAGTCTGCATTAGCTCTTGCTAAGCAAAACCACCATCTCTACCTGACTAACTCTCTTGCCACTAATCCCCGTTGACTTTTCTCTGCTCAAGGTGCCTCCCCCTCCTATTCCCCTTTCTCTCTCTGCCCAAAGCATAGCTGAGTTCTTCTATGACAAAATACATGAGATTTCTCTCCAGTTCCCCCCCTAGAACAACTTCACTCAATACCAACTTTTCCCATTAATCTCTATAACCTTTTCTTCCTTTCCTAATATCTATGATGATGAAACATCTCATTTTCTTTTCTCTTCCAATTTCTACCTGCTCTTCTGATCTCATCCCCACCCATCTCCTTTCCTCCATTTCCTATGCTGTCATTCCGTCTATCTCACACATTCTCAACCTCTCTCTTTCCACTTCTACTGTTTCTACAGCCTTCAAGCATGTTGTGGTTACTCCCCTACTCAAGAAAAACCTTCACTTGATACTAACTCTCCTTCTAATTATCGTCCAATCTCCCTTCTACCCTTCATTTCAAAAATTTTTGAACACACAGTCCTCAACCATGTGCCTTCAATTTCTTTCCTCTCAAGCTCTTCTGGAACCTGTTTCAGTCTGGCTTTCACCTTTTATATCTACTGAAACAGCACTTGCCAAGGTCTCCAGTGACTTGTTCCTGGCCAAATCCAAGTGCCTCTATTCCATCCTTACACTTCTTGACCTTTAGGCTGCTTTTAATACTGTTGACCACACCTCCTCCTTGACACTTTATCATCACTTGGTTTTAAAGGCTCTGTCCTGTTCTGGTTTTCTTATCTCGTCCAACACTCTGTGTTTGTTCGAATGGTTCCTCCTCTTCCCCTATACAACTTTCAGTTGGAGTTCCCCAAAGGTCTGTTCTGGGCCCTCTACTTTTCTCTCTCTACACCCAGTCCCTAAGTTCTCTCATCTGCTCCCATGGTTTTCAGTACTATTTTTATGCTGATGATTCTCAAATCTATATCTCCTCTCCTGATATTTTCTCTGGCACTGCAGACCCGCATTTCTGCCTGTCTCTCTGACATCACCACCTGGATGTCTCATTGCCGACTGAAACTTAACATGAGCAAAACTCAGCTACTTATTCCCCCCCCCCCCCTAAGCACTCCTCTCGCCTTCCTCTTTTTTCTGTCTCAGTTGGAAATGCTCTTCTTTCTCCTGTTTCCTCAGCCTGTAACCTTGTCTTTATCATTGATTCCATGCTTTCCTTGTTCTCACACATACAAGAAATTGCCAAAACCTGTTGCTTCTTTATTTATAACATTTACAGAATCTGCCTCTTCCTTTCTGGAAACACTGCAAGAACACTTGTCTGCTTTTTACTTACTTCCCATCTTGACTATTGCAACTTCCTACTTGCAAGTCTCCCTCTGAGTCATCTCTCTCCCCTTCAATCTGTTCAAAACTCTGCTGCAAGTCTCCTCTTTTGCCAGCCTCATTTTTCACATATAACCTCTCTTCTCAAATCACTTCTTTGGCTTTCCTTCTGTTTCTGTATCCAATTCAAACTCCTCCTTCTAACATTCAAGTGCATTCATTCTGCTGTTCCTTACTATCTCTCCTCCCCCACTACAACCCTCCTTGTGAACTTCGCTCTTCTACTGGCTTGCTCCTTTCTTTGCCCTTTTCTTCCTCTGCTAACTCCAGACTTTGGTCCTTTCACCTTGCTGATCTTTATGTCTGGAACAAACTCCCTGAGTCTGTAAGACAGGCTTCATTTCTACCCCTCTTCAAATCTTTGCTAAAGGCTCATCTCTCTGAGGCTGCATTTGGATCCTGATCCCTTGTTCCTTGGGTCTCATTACCCTTCCCTATTCTAACCACTTTCTAACTTTGTCTTGTTTGTCTTGATTATATTGTAAACTCTAACGAGTAGGGACTGTCTTTATTTATTTATTTTATTTATTTAGACAGTTTTTGTATACCACCTAATCCTTCAATCAAAGCGGTCACAACACAATTGGGGGATACATTTAACACGTGGGGATATGAGACACATACACTAATACTTACAGGGAACATGGGCTATGGAGGGTTAAGTGGCTTGCCCAAGACCACAAGGAGCATCTGTGGGACTAGAAACCCCAGTCCTTCCGGCCCAAGGTTGCTGTCCTCTAGTGGGATTTGAACCCCCGACCTTCCGGCCTGAAGTACCTTGCCCCAACCACTAGGCTACTCCTCCCTTCTTTATCTGTGTTTGTGCAGTATTGCGTATGCCTAGTAGCACTTAATAAATGTTTATTATTATTATTATTATTAATAATAATAATAAAAATAATAATAATAAAATTACTGAACATGTTACATAGAAACATAGAAACATGACGACAGAAAAAGACAACATGGCCTATCTAGTCTATCCTTCCATACTGACAACTACAACAGTCCCCTTTTCTCTTTTAGAGATCCTCTGTATTTGTCCCAAGCTTTTTTGAATTCAGATACTGTCCTCATTTCTACCACCTCCACTGGGAGACTATTCCATGGATCCACCACTCTTTCCGTAAAGAAATATTTCCGCATATTACACCTGAGTCTATCCCCTTTCACCCTCAACCCATGTCCCCTCGTAGCAGAACTTGCTTTCAAATGAAAGAGGCTCTCCCCCTGTGCATTTATGCCACAGAGATATTTAAACATCTCAATCATATCACCTCTATCCCGCCTTTCCTCTAAGGTGTACATATTAAGATCCTTAAGTCTGTCCTCATATGCTTTATAATGAAGACCACTAACCATTTTAGTAGCCACCCTCTATACTGACTCCAACCTGTTTATATCCCTTGGAAGGTGCAGTCTCCAGAATTGCACATAATACTCCAAATGAGGTCGCACCAAAGACTTAAACAGAGGCACTATCACCTCCTTTTTTCTGCTAGCCATTCCTCTCCGTATGCACCCAAGCATCCTTTTAGCTTTTGATGTCGCCTTTTCTACCTGTTTAGCTACTTTAAGATCATCAGACACAACCACGCCTAGGTCCCGCTCTTCTTTAGTGGACAAAACTACTTTACCCTCTATACTATATTGCTCCCTTGGATTGCTGCAGTCCAAATGCATGACTTTGCATTTTTTAACATTAAATCCTAGCTGCCAAATTCTAGACCATTCTTCAAGCTTAGCTAGATCCCTCCTCATGTTATCTACACCTTCCTGGGTGTCTACCCTATTGCAAATTTTAGTATCATCCGCAAAGAGGCAAACCTTACCCGACAGCCCTTCCGCTATATCACTGACAAAGATGTTAAAAAGAATCGGACCAAGGACAGATCCCTGGTAACTTCCTTCTCCTCAGAGTGAGCTGCATTTACCTATACTCTGTCAATCAGATTTGTCTGACAAGACCTGCCTCTGGTGAATCCATGCTGCCTCGGATCCTGTAATCCGCTGGACTCCAGAAACCTCACTATTTTCTCTTTCAGCAGTGTTTCCAGTAATTTACTCACCACCAAAGTTAAACTAACCAGCCTGTAGTTTTCAACCAAATCCTTACTTTGGCTTTTGTGTAAAGGTACCACATGAGCCTCTCTCCAGTCCTTTGGCAACACTCCCGACTCCAACGAGGCAGTGAAAAGGTTAGTCAGTGGAGCTGCTAGAACGTCCCCAAGTTCCCTCAGTATTCTAGGGTGTATCCCATAGTCATAGTTTAAAGGGAGAAAACCAACAAGGAATTAGCCAAAGAAAGTCTTGCCTTAATAATCTGTTATATTTTTGAAGGTGTGAATAAACAGGTAGACAAAAGTGAGACAGTTGATTTGGAGGCCATTTCAGATTTGGGTGCCTCCGGTCCATCTGGATGGGCCAGAATTGCACCTAATTCTGATCCCTTGGGTGCTACACATCCCTAAGGGATCAGAATTGAGTGTACCTGGCCTGGATGTGCTGGCTGTGCCCCGATTCTGGGCCCCCAGACATCCAGCCACTTACCCAACCAGGCTCCTGCACGGAGCCGCGGTGTCATGGCATCCTGTTGCCATGGCACTGTGGCTCCATGCAGGAGCCATGATCCCTGGCAGACCCCAAAATTATCCTTTCCCCACTGCCCGACCCCCAATTGGGCCTGCCATAGCCAGGGTCAGGCTGCAGGGAATCCCTGTACCCCCTTACCTCCTTTTCCCTGCCCAGAGTGAGCGTTGGCTAACATCTTGGGGATTTATTACACCTCCAAGGTGGAATAAGTCTCCCATCCAAATGGCCAACCCCGGATGTACAGGGCCGACCCTGGCATTGGCTCTGTACATCCGGGGTAGGGGAACACACCTCTTGCCTGCCCTCATTCCTCCCTTGGCCTGACCCCTCCCACCCCAATACAGAACTCCCGGCACATCTCTGCTGTACATGTGGAGAGCTCTGTGGGTGGAATCAGCACCCTGGCATTAAGCAGGGATATACGTCCAACCCGGACATATATCCCCGCTAAACGCGGGTCAGAATCTACTCCATAGTGTATCTGGATTTTCAGAAAGCCTTTGACAAGGACCCTCATGAAAGACTCTTGGTCAAATTAAAAAGTCAAGGGATAGACTCAGTGAAGAAAGGTGAATAATGCAGTACCCCAAGGATCAGTGATGGGCCTGCTGCTTTTTAACATCTTCATAAATGACCAGGAAATGGGAATAACGATTGAGTTAATCAAATTTGCAGATGAGACAAAATTATTCAAAGTTGTTAAAACACAAGAGGACTGTGAAAAATCACACAAAGACCTTGATAAATTGGAAGACTGGACATTCAAATGGCAGATGAAATTTAATGTGGACAAGTGCAAAGTTACAGTATGCAGCTAGGAAACAACCCAAACTATGGTTATACAATGCAAGGTTACACATTAGGAACCATCTCCCAGGAAAAAGATTTAGGCATCATTGTGGATAACTTGCTGAAACCCTCCACCAGTGTGCAGTGGTGGTCAAGAAAGCAAATAGAATGCTAGGAATCATAAGGAAAGGAATGGAGAATAAAACCAAGAATGTTATAATGCCTCTGTATTGTTCCATGGTGCGACTGCAACTTGATGATTGTGTGCAATTCTGGTCACTGTACTGTATCTTGAAAAGGCTATAGTGGAATTTATAAAGTACAGAGAAGAGCCACCAAAGTGATAAAGGGGATGGAAGGATACCCCCTATGAGGAAAGGCTTAAAAGGTTACGACTCTTAACTTGGAAAAGAGACTGCTTAGAGAAGATATGATAGAGGTCTATAAATTAATGATTGGAGTGGAATGGGTAAATATAGATTGATTGTTTATGCCATCTAAAAGTAGAAAGACTAGGGGACACACAATGAAGCTACAATGTAACTCATTTAAGACTAATAAGGGAAAATATTTTTTCACTCAACACGAAATCAAACTCTGGAATTTGTTACCGGAGGATGTAGTAAAAACTATCACTGTATCTGGGTTTAAAAAAAGGTCTGGACAAGTTCCTGGAGGAGAGTGCCATAAACCATTATTAAAGAGGACACAGAAAATCCATTGCTTGCCCTGGGACAAGCATTGTGGAACCTGTGTGCATTTTTGGGAACCTGCCAGGTACTTGTGATCTGGATTTGCCACTGTTGGAAACAGGATACTGGGTTTGATGGACTTTGGTCTGACCCAGTATGGCATTTCTTATATTCTTATAAATGAATTCTTTGCTTCAGTCTTTACTGAAGAAGATGTGGGGAAGTTACCGATGGCTGAAATGGTATTTAAAGGTGATGTATCGGAATAATTGAAAGAAATATCAATAAACCAGGAAGATGTATTACATCTATTTGATAAACTGAAGAGTAGCAAATCACCTGGACTGGATGGTATACATCCAAAGGTATTGAAAGAACTGAAATATGAGATTGCAGAGCTATTAGTAATCTGTGAGCTATCACTGAAATCATTTGTAGTAGCTGGAGAATGGCCAATGCAATGCCAATTTTTAAAAAGGGTTCCAGGGGTGATCTAGGAAACTACAGACTGTGAGCCTGACATCAGTACCAAGCAAAATGGTAGAAACCATTTATATTTTTTAAGTGCTGTCAAGTCAATGCTGACTCCTAGCAACCCAGCAGCTCCTAGGTTTTCTTGGCAAGTGTGACAACATCAGTCACACTACATGTCCCAGAAGCCCCTGGGCTAGGAAGGCCCTCCCCAGGAAGGACCAAGAGAGCCAATTAGGAGAGGACACACAGATGGATTGTGCTAGTAATGAGCAACCAGGGCTTTAGGGTGTGGTCTAGGCATAGGTTTGGAAGGTAGTGTAAGAGAGGAGAATCCCAGGAGGAATCCATGGAAAATGTTGAGTTTGGGGAACAAAATACCACTGAACATACGGACCTTTAAGGTATTGTAAGAAGCACCCCATGGGAGAGTTCAGTTAGATAGTGCACAGTCTGAAGAAAAGGATGGGGTGTTGTTTTCACAGTCAAGTGAGCTAACTACTTCTGTTGGAGGGTGCTGAGAACTGTGCCTTTCATCTGAGGACTTTAAGAGAGAGGTGAAAAGACTTGCTGCAATAGTTGTGCCATGATGTGTGGATTTGCTGTATTGTTGGGGAATGTCTGAAGCCATGACTCATTCTGGAACTGCTGCACAGAAGAACACGCTGTCTTGAGTCTTGGACTTTTGTGGGACTTTCTCCCAGTCAGAGTACTCTCCAAATAATAGGTTAAGTTAAGCTGTTTGTTGAAGCTGTGCAAACCAGGACTGGATTGCCACAGCTGGGAGTGGAGTGGACATGGCGAGATCCAGTGAAACCCACAACTGCAGTGCCCCACCTAACACTGGAGATCACACAAGGTATGACTGGAAGTAGATTGTCTGGCCTTGTATTCCAAGGCAATTGAGGGTAAAGTGACTTGCCCAAGGTCATTAGAGTGCCAGTGGGAATCAAACCCAGATCCTTTGGGTACTAGGCTGTTGCTCTAACTGCTAGGCTACTCCTCCACTAGAAACCATTATGAATAATAAAATTACTGAATATGTAGATATCATGGTTTAATGGGAGAAAGCCAACATGAATTAAGCCAAGGAGAGTCTTTTCTTACTAATCTGATGTATTTTTTTGAATGTGTGATTAAACCGGTAGACAAAAGTGAGCTGGTTGATATACTGTAGTGTACCTGGATTTTCAGAAAGCCTTTGACAAAGTCCCTCATGAAAGACTTTTGGTGAAATTAAAAAGTCATGGGATAGGAGGCAGTGTACTATTCTGGATCAGGATTGGTTAAAAGACAGAAAGAAGAGAATAGGGTTAAATGGTCATTTTTCTCAATGGAGAAAGGTGAATAGTGGAGTATTCCAGGAATCTGTATTGGGTCTGCTGCTTTTTAACATTTATAAATAACCTGGAAATGGGAATAATAAGTGAGGTGATCAAATTTGCAGATGACACAAAATTATTCAAAGTTGTTAAAACACAAGAGCATTGTGAAAAACTGCAAGAGGACCTTGATAAAATGGAAGATTGGACGTCCAAATGGCAGATTTATATTTTAATGTGGCCAAGTGCAAAGTTATGCACCTAGGAACAAACAGCTCAATCTACAGTTACAAGATGCAAGGTTTCACATTAGGAACCACCACCCAGGAAAAAGATTTATGCGTCATCGTGGATAATACATTGAAACCCTCTGCCCAGGGGGGGATCCAAGATGGTGGCCGCATAGGAGCAGACAGCCAGAGCGGGCTCACAATATGTACTATCTCTCCACTGTATTCTGTTTTCTTATTGGCCTATTTTCTATAACTTATTGGGAAAGAGAAAAGGAAAGGTTAAAATATCCTGAGCTGAGCCGCCTTCTAACCAGCCGCCACTGTTCCCTCTAAGCTGTGCGCGTGTGCGCGCGCACAAACCTCGCTGAGTGAGCGCACATACTTTACAACAGAGCGCACAAAAATTACGGTTCTGATTCTGATAGAAAACAACACAGACGTCTTAAAATTTAAAAGTTGTTGTGTATTTACGGTTTTCACAAGTTTCTACAATATTTTCTAGTGCAAGCAATGTGGTGTACATACTGTATTCTGACGTGTAGTCAAATTTTAAAGTATATAACTCCGAGTGTCATTATGTGGCGCACAAAAATTTAATCTCCCTTTAAAAGTTGCACAGCTGATATTTTATGCGCACACAGCCTACAGAAAATTAGAGGGAACATTACCAGCCGCCCATTCCAAAGTTTGTTTCTCACCTCCCAACTGAGACATACTGACAAAGTTTGTGCTGGAGCTGATGGAGAGGCAGTCCTTCCAGCCGCACGTGTGAGTCTGAGCCCTGAACAGCGCGTTCCTCCAAATGAGCATCTCCCACCACAGGCTGACCAGCTTCTCTGGCTATCGCTCCACTCAACAGGGGAAGGAGATGATCTATCGACTTCAGGGAAGTTGTTGAATCCACTTACTCTTCTGGGTGCTCCTGGAGCAGTGGAGGGATTTTGCCGTTCTGTTGCTGGGTTTCGATCCAATTGATTGGTGTCTAGTGAGGTGCTCTCAACTGGATGTCCATCCACATTATTTGTGCTCCCCCCCCCCCCTGCTGGTGCTTAATCACCCTGCCAGTTCTGTGGTGAAATTAGATGGGGGGGAGGGGGGGTGATGGGCGGTCGCCGGCCTTGGATGTACAGGGCCGATTCTAATATCGGCCCTATACGTCCAGGGGCCAGCAACTTGTGCAGGGAAGTTATTCCACCTCCAAGGTGGAATAATTTCCCTGGATGTTTTTGTTTGTTTTTTTTCGGGCCCAGGGCATGGATGGGGCAAGGGGAGCCCATTCCCTGCAGCCCGATCCTGGCCTTAGAAGGCCAGATTGTGGGTCGGGTTGCAGGGAAATTTTCCTTTGAAGTCCAGCGGCCGGCATCGCAGCTTTTAAATGGAGCCGCAGTGCCATTTAAAAGCCCTGACTGAGTTAGTTGGGCAGTGCCTGTACATGCAGGCTGGGATTTATTTATTTATTTTATTTATTTACATTCTCTTATATACCGCGCTATTCTGCATCAGTGCGGTTTACATTGAAAAACTGAAATTACATTGAACAGGGCATTATAACGTGGCGATAACTATTTTATAGGGAACATGGGCTATGGAGGGTTAAGTGACTTGCCCAAGACCACAATGAATTGCAGTTCCAGTCTGCACGTACAGACCTGATCGTGATTCTGATCCCGCAGGGCTAGACGTGCACCGTGGGATCAGAATCGCGAGCCCCAATATACGTCTGGTCAAACCGGACATACAGAGGGGCTGGATGTCCGGGATGGAATGAGCCCTTCAGTGTACACATTCTAAAAGGCCCACACTCCCTTTAGCACAGGGGTTCTTAACCCAGTCTTCAGAATAACCACAATGATGCACGATAGAGATTTGAATACAATGGATGCAGTGCATGCAAATGTATCTCAGCACTGTGTACGCCTTTTAGCGCTATACAAATGATTATTATTAGTAGTAGCATATTCATTGTGTTATCCTGAAAATCTGACTGGCTAGATGTGTCCTAAGGACTGGGTTGAGAACCACTGCTTTAGCATATGCATAGTAAAATGCTAATTGTGTTTTTTTTTTGTGTGCTCACTAGCAAAATTTGTATAGAGTTTATGGGCTCGGACCTTTAGAAGAACATAAGTAAAAGTTAATTTGGAACATAAAATAATTGAAAAGTGCCATCTTCTTAACCATTTTCCATTAAAAGAAAGGAAATAAGAGATAATCATAGTCTTTATTCTTGGCATTAGTTGAAGTGAAAATGAAATCCGTGGACAGTGAAAGTAATAGTTTTTGGAAAAAAAACCATCCCACAGATCTTCATTTTGCCTGTTTTGTTCAAAACATCATGGGCTTGATCAAAGGATTCAAAATCCAAAAAATTATTATTATGCTTTAGAAACCCACACAATGACACCAAAAGAACAGCTCGGCAGATGTTTGCACATAAGTAATTACTGCCTAGCACATTCTTGAACTCAGCAGAGCCCTATAATAATATGCAATCATTGGAATCCATTCAAAGACATTAAAAGCTCTTTTGCTACATTTTCTTTATTGGTTTAATAACCTCAATTATTTTTTTTAAACAAATCACTTGAAATCCCATAAAGATTTGTAGCTAATGAGCATCAACCAAGATTTAATTTAATATGGTTCTTTGTAAATTTATTTAGGTTCATGTCTTTGTAAAATAAAGAGCAGTGGAAAATGCATAGACCTAGCCACTAATTCATGGATCTCTTTATGATGTGTATTTGGGAGAGTGCGAGGAAAAGAAAAACTATTGTGACAAGTGTGAGCATGGCTAATAGATACGCAACGGAAATTTTATAATTATCCAGCAACTATTTACACTGCTTTTAGAGCACAGCTATCGATACTAAAAGGAGATAAAAATGCCTTTTTCTTTATACAGTACTACAAGGGGGGCTGATAAATCTCTGGCCTTGTAACAAAACAGAAAGTTACGGGCACACTTCAGTTCCGGAGCTCCGAATGATCTCTCTGCAGTTTCATTTTGGTACCAAATAAAACAAAACTGCAGAGCGATCAGTTGGATCTCCAGAACTAAAGTGTGCCCTTAGCTTTCTGTTTCGTTACAAGATGTTTGTTCCCTACAAGATGTTTGTTCCCTACAAGATGTTAGTTCGCTACAAGATGTTCTTATGTTCTTGAAGAAGGGACCCAGGATATCAATGCTTGAACCAATACAAGCATTGTGGAACCTGTGTCCCTTGGGGAAACTGCTAGGTACATATGACCTAGATTGGCCACTGTTGGAAACAGAATACTGGGCTTGATGGACCTTGGTCTGACCCAGTATGGCATATCTTATCTTCTTATGTTAAGATCAGAGACTTTTCAGCCCACCCTATCATATACCAGGTAGACAAACCTGAACTAAGTAGGTACAAAAGGTAAAAAATGGTTTGTTATTGGTTCATTTGGCTGTTTTCTTCTGATTTTCAGATTTTTATTTGGTTCATTTCACACATTAATGTTAGTAATAAAAATTTCAACGTGCAAATCAACTTTGTGCTTATTAAATCATAGGATAATAGGTGTTAATCAATTGTGTTGCAATAAAGTTTAAGGCATGCTAACAAACCAAATGTGTGCCCACCACCCAGGAAATAGATTTAGGCATCATCGTGGATAACACGTTGAAACCCTCCGGCCAGTGTGTAGTGGCAGCCAAGAAAGCAAATAGAATGCTAGGAATCATAAGGAAGAAATGGAGAATAAAACCAAGGATATTATAATGCCTCTGCATCTTTCCATGGTATGACCGCACCTTGAATATTGTGTGTAATTCTGGTCATCATATCTTAAAAAGGATATAGCAGAATTAGAAAAGGTACAGAGAAGAGCCACCAAAATGGAAAAGAGGATAGAAGGATACCCCTATGAAGAAAGGTTAGGGCTCTTCAACTTGGAAAAGAGACAACTGAGGGGAGAGGTCTAAAAATTAATGAATGGAGTTGAACAGGTAAGCATAGATAGGTTGTTTACTCAATCAAAAATACTAGGGGACACACAATGAAGCTACAACGTGACCCATTTACGAGTAGGCATGTGTGGGCCGTCCAGAAGGCCCCAAGCAGGACGGGCCCATTTGAACCCGACTCTGCATCACAGGAGCAAGTTGGCCCTGTGGGTACAGGATTGGGACTATGGAGATAGACCAGCGTGCCCTTGTATTGCCGCAGGGATGTCCTCCCCACGGCTCAATCTGCCCACTGCCTCAGACCCCTGTTTCCATGCCACCTGACCCCAATGAGGGTAGGCGGGACCAGGTTCGGGTGGTGGGGACTCCCCCTTCTCACCACCATCATCACTGGGGGCTGGCTGGCCGATCGGAGAGAGGGGGGGGTGGCCAGCACTTATCCCACCTCCGAGGTGGAATAAGCTGGCCATCCCCCTGACGATCCCCAGACATATAGGGCCATCACCAGAATTGGCCCTGTATGTCCGGGGGTCAGCCTCGCCCACGCTTTGCCTACTCTATGCCCCCGTCCCCCACAGTACACACAGTAGCTCTGTGTGTGCAGTGGGGCCTGGAAGCAGAATCAGCTGAAGGTGGATAGCTTATAGAATCAGAGCCTTAACGAATAATCAGTCTCTGGAATTCGTTACCAGAGGATATAGTAAAAGTGTAGCTGGGTTTAAAAAAGGTTTGGACAAGTTCCTGGAGGAAAGATCCATAAACTTATTAAAGAGGATCTGGGAAATTCACTGTTTACCCATGGACAAGAATTGTGGAAATTATGTAGCTTTTTGGAAACCTGCCAGGTATTTGTGACCTGGATTAGTTACGGTTGGAAACAGGATACTGGCTTGATGCACCTTGGTCTGACCCAGTATGACATTTCTTATGTTCTTGTCTCCCGTTGTGATTGACCTCTTTTCATTCTTTAAGCTTTCTTTTCTGGCTATTATAGAAACTTGGTTCTGTCCAAGCGATTTGGCTCATCTAGTTGATGCCTGTCCCTCTGGCTTTTCAGTTTTTTATAAGGACCATCCCTCATGTTGTGATGGTGGCCTTGCTTTCTTTTACTCCACTGTTTATGGTGCTTCCTCTGTTGTTTTTCCAGAGTCTACTTCCTGTGAGGCTCTCCTAATTTCTTTGCCCCTCCCCTCCCCTCCCTTGCTGTCTATATTCTCCTTATCTACCACCTTCCCTCTTCTTCTCTTGCCCTTCTCACAGAGTTCACCTTCTATTTAGCTGACTTTTCTCTCCATTTGTACTGCTAGTGATCTTGGGAGATTTTAACTGTCTCTTTGTAACCAACCCACACTCAGAATTGATTCCTTCATCTCCCTTGGTTTCTCAAGTTGTCACTCTGCCGACCCATGAGGATGGTCATACCTTAGACCTTGTTATTGCCCCTCCCCCCTATCTGAAGCTTTCTAATCCCTCTGCTTTTCTGTCCCATGGTCTGACCATTTCCTCCTAAACCTCCTCTTTTTTTCCTCTCCTTGCTTCTCTATTTTAATCCTCCTCCTCATCAAGCCCTCTCATAACCTCTCTGCCCTGGCCATTGACCAGTGTGTTGTCTAATTAGTAACGCCCCAGTATCCTTGCCCAAAAAGGGTAATCTGGAATGTCATAAGGCTCTGCATAGCAATAAGTTGGATGATGATTTTCCACCCAAAAGTGAAATTCGTAAACTGAAGCTCAAAGAACTTAAATCGAAATTGGCTACTCAGTAACAGTTGATGGCAAAGCCAAGGTCACATTCAGTCAATGCAACCATAGCATCCTTCAAGGTCAGCAACCTGATCGCAAAGAAATGCAAACTTTTCACTGGAGGGGAATTTGTAAAAGATTGTCAGCTGCTTCAAGAAAACAATCTTTTTTGAAGTATTTAAAAATAAGAAAGAGATCATAGCTGCTATTCCAAGATGTACAATTGTCAAGAAACACCGTCGTCCGGCGAATAGAAAAGATGTGTGGAGACACAACTGAACAATTGTTGGAGGATGTTTCAAATTGTGTTGCTTTCTCACTCCAACTGGATGAATCTACAGACATAAGAGACATAGCCCAGTTACTAGTCTTTATCCGGATGTTTTTTGAAGACTTCAGTGTTAAAGAAGAGCTACTTGGAATGATTTCTTTAAAAGGGAGAACTACCGGTCAGGAAATATTCAGTTCTTTTCATTCTTTTGTGACAAAATGTAATCTTCCATTGCATAGACTTGTTTCCATCACTACTGATGGAGCAAGAGCAATGACAGGTGAGGTTAACGGTTTCATAGCCCTCTGTAGACAGCATGACGACTTCCCAGATTTCCTTTCTTACCACTGCATCATTCACCAGCAAGTTTTGGCAAGCAAGAGACTCAATACAAAGACTGTCATGGACATCACTTTCAAAATTGTAAATTCAGTTCGTGGAAGAGCACTTCAAAGACGGCTTTTCAATCTTACTCTTGATGAAGGGACAGCGGAAATCATTTTGCACACAGATGTACGGTGGCTATGTAGGCACAAATTTCTGCAAAGATTTTGTGATTTGCTGAATGAAATAAGAAGTTTTTTTGAAGGAGAGGGGAGATGACCGAGCAGAGTTGGAAGGTGACGAGTGGTTATGTGATCTGGCATTTCTCGCTGACTTTACAGGTGAACTAAGTGAGATGAACTTTGAACTACAAGGTAAAAACAAATGCATTGGTGAGATGAGTACAGTTTCATCCTACAAGAGCAAATTTGAGCTAATGATGACTGACCTTGCAAACAACACTTTTTTTTGATCATTTTCCTAATATGCAGGACCATCTAGGACAGGTGCTCTTTGTGGTCTTGGTAAAGCCACTTAACCCTCCATAGTCCATGTTCCCTGTAAAATAGTTATCTCCAAGTTATAATGCCCTGTTCAATGTAATTTCAGTTTGTTCAATGTAAACTGCACTGATGCAGAATAGCGCGGTATATAAGAGAATTAAAATAAATAATAAATAAATAAATATCACAATTTTGTCTTTCAGAACGAGAAGTATGTGACAGAAATCTGTTCTGTTATCCAGGAATTCGAAAATAGATTCTGTGACTTCCAAAAAAATTGGAACTGTTGTGGAGTACTCTTTATACCCATTCAAAGTAGATGTGGACATTAAAGAAACTGCAGTTGCTATCATAAAAAATTACTCATTGAACAAGCCACCTCTTGAAAACAAAATATTAACCCTTAAAAATGACATTTTTCTCAAGACCCGTGCTGATCAAGAATCGTTTTGGAAGCTAGTGCCTAGAGACAAATTTCCCAACTTGAGAAGATGCAGTGAAGCTGTACACTCCTGTTTCGGTTCAACTTATTTGTGTGAATCTGCGCTTTCCCATCTGAAAATGACAGCGTACACAATGTCCCAACATGACAGATGAACATCTCCAGGATTCCCTGAGACTGGCCCTTGCGCAATATTTACCCAACTTCAAACAGCTGGTGGTTGAAATGCAGACTCAGACGTCTCGCTAATGAGCAAGAGTGAAATATTAAAGATTGTGCAAGATCAGCCTGGATTAATACCCAAACCTAAATTTTTAACACAAATTACTCAATAAAACTTAAAAAAAAAAAAGTACTTTCCATTTCCCCTCGTAGTTCTTACTGGATCTTCGTCTGTTTTGTTTTTCCTTAATTTGCTTAACAGCTGATCACATCCAAGTAAATGACAGAAGGTTCATTAAAAATGTGGGGGGGGGGAATCCTCCAACTTTATTGGGTTAAAATTTAATTTGAAACTTAATTTTCATGGTGATAGATCACCGGCACTTTTGGCTGGAAAAAGTAGATCACGACCTGTTCAAAGTTGGACATGCCTGTCTTACTCTAATGATCTCTCTTGTCACATGTGTCTAAAGTCTTGTCATCTGAGCTTCTAAAGAAAGCCTAGGTTTGATCTCCTCTAGTACTCATCTCCAGAGCCATTTAAGAAGCCAGGTCTGTAGACGCCCCCACAATGAGGATATCAAATTTTGAATGGGTGTGTAGTGGAGGCATGATTGGGGTGTTCTCAGGTAGGGGTAGAGTCATGAATGAGGCATTCCCAGGAACCTGGACATCCCCACCTCATCTTAGAAATGTGGGTATGGAGGAAATTTGGCTAGGGCATTCTCAGGTAGTGGTGGAAGCATGACTGGGGTATTCTCAAGAACCTGGACATTCATACCTGATCTCAGAAATGTCCTGGATATTGCAAAAGTATTCATGTGCATAAGAATTTTAGAAAGAAAATCCAAGGGCAACCTGGGACATCTAAGCCAGAACGTCTGAAAACAGTAGGCACATCCAGGTGCAGACATGATTTCACAAACATGGACATGTGATATGGGCCTCTGTGGAGGGGTCTACATAGATATCCCCAGAATCATATTTCAGAACCTGGAGGTCTAGGATAGGCTAATAGTAGAGTAGTGGACTAGGAACAGTGTAGAAATACTTCTACATTCTAATACTGTACATAAAATAGTGCAGTTATCATAAAACAATTGCATCTTTAGAAGACAGGAAGCATGGAGTGGAATTTTAGAAGGGACATCAAAGTTCTATCTGGGACATCTCTGCCAGAAAACCAGGCACATCCATATTCAGACATGCCCAATATGGATATCTGTGGGGGCATCTACATAGACATCCCAGAATAGTATGTCAGAGCCCAGATGTTAGAGTGGCGGGCTACCCTGGAGGGAAACCAGAGATCAAATCCCACTGCTGCTATCATTGATATTATTATGCTGAGAACTGAACATGATGGAATGCTGTCTTCTCTACAACCTAAAGATATTTTTCAGTCAAAACAAACCAGGTGTAAACTTGGATGCAATTTCAGATATTCATGACGTTTCTAAGATCAGGTGGGGATGTCCAGGTTTCTGGAAACACCCTAGCCATGCCTCTGTATAGATTTGGACTTCCCCAGAGCTAATCCTGTTTTTGGAGGTCTAAGGCCAAAATCAGAAAAAACACTCCACTTGAAACAAACTATGACTATATGGAGCAACAAAAAACACCTGGAAAAGGAGAGGAGGTCTCAGAATCGCAGGCAACACAAAGGCATACAGGGAAAACCTATAAGCCACTGTCCCCCCCTCACATCAACGACCAATCCTTCTCCCTCCCACAGTGAGCAAACGTAATCAAATAAGTTCTTTTTCAATGACACAACAGTGGATCACAATATTCCACACTTAGCTTCAACAGAAGATCACAGCTTGACAGGACATACGATCCACTGTGCCCCAACGCTGTAGTCTTCAGCGCCAATTAAGCGTTTCGCAAAAAATGCTTCTTCGGGGGGAAGCCAATAACTGCCATACTGTGACTCTATCACAAAGCTGGAGGTCTAAAGCATGAATTGGGCTTCCAAAATGATCCCCTTTGGCTGATAAACATCCAGAGGTGTTAGAGGAAAAAGCATGCCATTATCCTCATATCGATGACAGCAGCAATGGGATTTTGAATTTGTGGTTTTACTGTTCCTAGCCTACCATGCTAACTATTAAGCTATTGTAGACATCCAGGCTCTGACATACTCTTCCCGGGCAAAATATAAATCGACGCTCGCCATCATCAAGATTAAAAATAACATGTTGGCATGAATACTACAAGAGCTCATCGGCACCAAAGCAAGTGAAAGACCTGACAGGAACAGCACTAAAAACACCATACCAGCCCCTAGTCTGTTCATAAAAACCAATAAATCCACAGCGGGGGCAGCAAGAGAGAAGCCCTCATAGATATTTGGAATGCACTCCCTGAAAAGCTAAGATCCACAACTGACATAAAAGATTTCTGGAAGTTACTCAAAACCTCCCTATTCATTGAACAATTCATTGAAGACCCCAATCACACTAATCATTACATGGTACCATGCCCACGCCACTCCACTCCACTCCACATGCCGATTTACACAAGTTATACTATCTGCACCATTCATAAGTTTAGTTTCAGAACTCCCAACTGACCCCTCCCCTTCGTTCTACATAGAAACTCTTATGAGATTGCTTGTTTAAGTTTTGACGTTACTGTTTACAATTGCAAGTTCTATGTAAACGTTGAAATTAATGTAAACCGTCTTCATTAGATGAAAAGGCGGTATAGAAAAACTGTTAAATACTATTCTGGGATGTCTGTATAGATGCCCTGCAGATGTCCATATTGGGCATGTCCACATTTGTGAAATCATGTCTGCATCTGGACGTGCCTATTTTTTTTTTCTTCAAATATTCTGGTGTAGATGTCCCAGAGAGAACTTAGACATCCGTTCTAAAATAACCCTCCATGCTTCCTGTCTTCTAAAGATGCAATTATTTTATGATAACTACACTATTTTATGTACAGCATTAAAATGCAGAAGCTTTTCTGCCCAAATTTCTTCCTCTGCCTTGGAAAAATGATAGGAAGGAAGATAACAGAATACTAGCAGAATAATAAAACATGATATAAAATAAAATCAATAAAAATGTTAAACTTCTTTGAAGCATGCTCCATAAGAGTCAAAACAATCTGTTTAGAAAGCAGAATTCAATTTTAAGCAGGTATCGAGTTCAAGTGAAAATGATGATAAATGCATAACAGATTCCATCTTGTCTAAGCATACAACATAAATTATGTTAAAAAAAAAAGCCATATGAGTGAAGATACCTTTTGAGTTGAATAATGAACTTCTTAGTTTCAGTTAAAATTGACATCAGGGATAAACATATTTATTAAACTTAGAGCACCATTTCAATTTATATTAGGAATATACAGCAAAAACTTTCATCATCATTTGGAAACATCCCTTTTCATCATATATTGCCAGAGACTAGGAGAACTTGCTGTATATTGTTTAGAATGAAGATCATTCAACATTAGATACACATTAAGGTACATTCAGACTTGTGTCCCCGGGCTGTCCGGATGTCTAGACATCCGGATGGCCCTAGGATGCACCTGATTCTGCTCCCACAGGGGTTAGACATCCTTGCGGGAGCAGAATTGCAGCACAGTGGCTGGGCATCTGGGAGGTGTCCTGATTCAGGCACCCCAGACATCCATTCGCTTCCCCGGCTAACTCAGCCAGTCTCCTCCATGGAACCGCAGTAGCATGGTGTCCTGTTGCTTTGCCACCGCGGCACAATAAAGGAGCCACAATCACCGGCCACCTCCTAAAACATTCTTTCCCCTCCCATGACCAGGGTTAGGCTGTGGGGAATCTCCTGCACACCTCAGCTCTCCGGTCTGGCCCAGCTCTGCCATCCCCCAGTGTCCAGAGGGAATTATTCCACCGTCTAACCTGCCAACCCCGGATATACAGAGCCAACCTCAGAATCAGACCTGTATGTCAGAGGTCGTTTCACCTCCCACCACCTCCTGCCCTCAAACAGAGCTCTTCACACAAGTTGGCTATATGTGCAGGGAACCCTGTGGCTGCCAGTGCGATCCAAACATCTAGCAGGTCTGGATGTTCGGATCGGATGTCCAGACCCGCTAAACAAGGATCAAAGTCTACACCACTGTGTGCCCATCATCCATCTCTCCACTATTTCAAACATACTTGTCAAGTATTGCTACAAAATGTGAAGCAACCTCTTCAATGTTGCCATGTTCACTTGGTTGATTCTTCTGAATTGTCAAGAGTATGGACCAATATAACCTATTGATCCTGATAAGTTTGGAAATGTTCCCCACATCTTACAGAAACATAGAAACTTATAAAATGATAGACTGTATGATCTTTACCTTCCATCAAGTCTGTACATCCATAACAACTATTAGGTTCTACAGTCGCTTTTTCTTCATCAAAGATCCTCTGTATTTATTCCATGCTTTTTTGAATTCAGATACAGTTCTTGTCTCTACCACCTCCATGCATCCACCATTTATCCATAAAGAAATATTTTCGCAGATTATTCCTGAGTCTATACGTTTTCACCTTCCATCTTATGACCCTTCATGCCAGAGCTTCCTTTCAAATGGAAGAAAGCCTCCCCCTGTGCATTTATTCCATGGAGGTATTTAAATGTCTTTATCATATAATCCCTCTCCTATCTTCCCCTCCAAAGTATACATACTGAGGTTTTTAAGTCTATCTCCAATGCTTTATGACAAAAACCACTGACCATTTTAGTGTCTGTCTTTGAGACCTATTTCATCCTGTTGATATCCTTTTGAAGGTGCAGTCTCCAGTATTGTACATAGTACTCCAAATGAGGTCTCACCAGAGACTTGCACAAAGGCACTATTGTCTCCTTTTTCCTGCTGGCCATTCCTTTCTCTGTGCCCAAGAATCCTTCTGACTTTTGCTTTCACCTTTTCTACTTGTTTGACCACTTTAAGATTATCTGATATAATCACACCCAGGTTCTGCTTTTTTTTTTTTTTTTTTTGTTCGTGAACTGAAGTATTTCACTTCATATACTGTACTGCTCCCTTAGGGTTTTGCAGCCCAAATGCATAACTTTTGTATTTTTTAGTATTAGCTCAGGCTTTGGCTTTGCAGCCCTGAATGAGCCTGATCTTGGATGATATCAGAAACTAACAGGGTTGGGAATGGCTAGCACTTGGATGGGAGACCACCTTGGAATACCAGGTTCTGTAGACTTAAGGGTATGTCTTCTTAAGGGCATTGTTTCTAATGATAATTTTTCTCCCTGCGGTAGCTGCTAATATGAGAGAAAATCGGATAGCACAGGTGCTTTCTGCAATATCTGGTTTTCATGCCATGCAAGGCACTAAGGGTGGGATAGGAGCAAGGAGTGGGGGTGGCAATAGTTGACAGCCATTGTGCAAAATTCTTTCATGTGGTGGCTGCCAAATTCTGGCCCAGTCACAATGGCAGATAATGTCACTTCAAGAGATGGTGTTATCATGCCTTCAGGCAGATAACATGGCAGTGCGGCCACTGCTGATTGGTTCTAGAGGTGATCGGGCCTCTCAAAAAGCAATTGGGGGGGGGGCCCCCACCCCAACCATATTGCTGGTACCGTGGTGTTTTGTGATCTGTGGCACCAATATTATGAATAAAAATGGATCTGGCCTCCCTGCAGCACCGATATATGGTCTAGGCTGCAGCAGCTATCATTTCTCATTGGTATTTATATCTAGTGTGCATCAGCAAACTGTCTGTGATGAATGGTTTAGGAGATGTATATTTTTCCCAAGGGGCATGGTATCCACAGGTACATCTCGGGTACAGGCAGGATCTGAAACATGTAATTTTGCAGAATATGGTGGGCAAGGGGACATCCAAAATGTTCACCCGCATCTGAGGCACGTGGCCAGCTGAATAGCGCTTGCACATGCCCACTGAACATCTCTATCATCCCGATTCCAAAACCGCGAGCATGTCCAAATCCATGAATGCGGAATTAGGTTCAAAGGTGTCCCGCTTTTATTTAGACATGTCTGTGGGCCAGACATGCACGTTATGGAATTGTGTTCCATCTGTTTTTTGCTACCACACAAGCTTTTTTTTCTTTTTCAAATTCTCCTGCCTTATCAGTGTCTTGCATCTACTGTAACTTGCCAGTGCTTATGTTTCTCATTTTCATCATTTGACTCCTTTTATTTCCATTTTCTGAAGATGCTTTATTGGCTACAACAGCCTCTTTGACTGCACCTTTAAACCATACTGGTCATGTTTTGACCTTCCTTCCACTTTTCTTAACACATGGAATACATCTGGTCTGGACTTCCAAGATAGTATTTTTAAACGCCCATGCTTGAGTAAATCTTCAACCTTCGCAGCTGCTCCTTTTAGTTTTTTCTTAACTATTTTCCTCATTTTATCATCATCTCTTTTTAAAGTTAAAAGGTAGTACTGTGGATGTCCTTGCCGTCCTTCCTCCATTTATTAAATCAAATATGATCATGCTATGATCACTATTGTCAAGTGACCCCAACACTCTTCTCTTGCAGCAGATCTTGTGTTCCACTAAGGACTAACTCCAAAATAGATTCCCCTCTTGTCTGTTCATGAACCAGCTGCTCCAAGAAGCAGTCATTTATTTCATCTAGAAACTTTATCTCCCTAGCATGTCCTGCTGTGACGCTGACCCAGTTGATATAGGGTAATTGAAATCACCCATATTACTGTATTACAACTCTTATTTGCTTCCCTGATTTCTTTGAGCATTTCATCATCCATCTCTTCATTCTGGCCAGACAGTCAGTTGTACACCCCTACTGCCATCTCCTTCCCCTTTTTACATGGAATTTCTTTCCATAGAGATCCTACATTTTATTTTGTTTCCTGCAAACCTTTAGTCCTGTGTGACTCAATGCCCTCTCTAACACAGACCACAACCCCTCCACCAATTTGATCTACCCTATCAATGCGATATAGGTTGTACCTAGATATCAGTGTCCCATTGGTTGTCCTCCTTCCATCAGATCTCTGAGATGCCAATCATCATATCTAACCTTTCGTTTAGTGTTATATATTCTAACTCTCCCATCTTATTTTTTAAGACTTCTAGCATTTGCATACAGGCATTTTAGAGCTTGTATTTTATTCATATTAATCTGGTTATCAGTTGACAGGGGTAATTTGGAATCTTTCAATTCTATCTACTCTGTACTTAAGGGCATCTGGGTTACTTTTTATCTTTATTGAAACCTCTCTGTTGTCCTAACTGCCCTCTTTTGCTAGTATCCTTCAAGGATACATCCTTCTGAATCATGCACTTTTGGGCGACTGTTGTCCTTCCCCCTGTTATCTAGTTTAGAAGCTGCTCTATCTCCTTTTTAAAGGTTAATGCCAACAGCCTGGTTCTATCCTTGTCAGGGTGGAGCCTGTCCTTTCAGAAAAGCCCCTCCCTTCCCCAGAATGTTGCCCAGCTCCTAACAAATCCCAAACCCTCTTCCTTGCACCATTTTTCATCCACACATTGAGACTCCAGAGCTCTGCCTGCCTTTTGGGTCCTGTGAGTGGAATTGGATGAATTTCAGAGAATGCTACCCTGGAAGTTCTGGATTTCAACTTCCTACCTAAAAGCCTGAATTTGACCTCCAGAACCTCCCTCCCACACTTTCCTATGTCAGTGGTACCAGCATGTACCAAGACACCAGACTCTTCACAGCAGTATCTAAAACCTTGTCTAGGTGGTGTGTGAGGTCTGCTACCTTTGCACCAGGCAGGCATGTTACCATGCGATCCTCATGTCCACCAGCTACCCAACTATCTACATGCCTAATGATTGAATTGCCAACTATAACTGCTATCCTAACCCTTCCCTCATGGTCACATGTCCCTAGAGAAACCTCCTTAATGTGACAGGGTTTTACATCACTTGCAGGAGAGGTCCTAGCTACAGAATCACTACTTTCACATGACTTCACTCCTCCATGGTAACAGAGAGGCTGCCAGACTGGAGGTGGGATTTCGGTGCTACGTCCCTGTAGGTCTCATCTATGTACCTCTCTATCTTTATGCACCTAGAAAAGAACAACCCAAATTATGGTTACACAATGCAAGGTTCCATATTAGGAACTATTACCCAGGAAAAAGATTTAGGCATCATCATGGATAACATGTTGAAACCCTCCACCCAGTGTGCAGCAGCAGCCAAGAAAGCAAATAGAATGCTAGGTATCATAAGGAAAGGAAAGTAGAATAAAACAAAGGATATTATAATGTCTCTGTATCATTCCATGGTGCGACCATACCTTGAATATTGTGTGCAATTCTGACTGCCGTATCTTAAAAAGGATATAGCAGAATTAGAAAAGGTACAGAGAAGAGCCACCAAAATGGTAAAGGGGATGGAAGAATACCCCTATGAGGAGAGGCTAAAATGGTTAGGGCTCTTCAACCTGGAAAAGAGATGGCTGAGGGGAGATATGATAGAGGTCTATAAATTAATGAATGGAGTGGAACGGGTAAATGTAGATTGATTATGCCATCAAAATATAGAAAGAGTAGGGGACATGCAATGAAGCTACAGTGTAACCTATTTAAGATTAATAAGAGAATATTTTTTTACTCAACACGTAATCAAACTCTGGAATTTGTTACTGGAGGATGTAGTAAAAGCTGTTAGTGTAGCTAGGTTTAACCCTTTGAAGGCCTAATTTAAATTGTTAATCCACATTCTGCAGCCGGGTTAATTTTTGCATATTTCAGGAAAATTGTACCCGTCTTATTCAATATGTTCTAATAGTGATTTTCCTTCTGCTATGGTCATGTATTATATACCATTTGATAGGAATATTTAGTCAGAATTTTGGATCCTGAGAGTTTTGGGCTCGGCCTGGAAAGGGTTAAAAGAGATTTGGACAAGTTCCTGGAGGAAAGGTCCATAAACCATTATTAAAGGGGACCTAGGAAATCCACTGCTTGCCCCAATACAAGCTCTGTGGAACCTGTGTCCTATGGGGAACTGCTAGGTACTTGTGACCTAGATTGGCCACTGTTGGAAACAGGATAGTGGGCTTGATGGACTTTGGCCTGTCCCAGTATGGCATATCTTATGTTCTTACATTCTTAAGCAAGTAGCAGGACAGAGGTATAAAATAACAAGCCAAAGGGACCTACAAAGAAGCAAAGCAGGATGAGAATGAGGAGTGGCCCAGGAAAAACCAAAGCACACTGGTCACAGAGCCACACAGATAGAAGGATGATAACAAACCAGCATAGTATTTATGGCAGGTGAAAGTCATACAATGACAATCCTATGGCACCCACAAAGGTGCACATCAGGAGGACAAAAGTGGCCCAGGAAAAGCCAAAGCCAAGAGGGCATAGAAACACTGAGTCCTTGAACCAAGGAGAGCCAGTACAAATCAACATGGGAGTTGTCTGATGGACCCTGGCTGTCCCATCTACACTGAGCGTCTGACCACACACATCGAACATAGAAATAAAGGCAGATCAAGGAGAAAGATGGCTGTCACTCTGAGGAGAATCTCTACTCCTGATCTAAAGAGGAGAGAAGCCTGGACTAGTGATGGAGCTGCTCCCTGGACAAACATTCAGCAAAAGCAACAGGTTGGCAGCACTATAGAAGGTTTCATCCAGATGTTCAACATTAAAACAGTTTTGGGATAAAAGCGCATCTTGTTTCAGACTGTGACGCCTGCTCTGTCAAACTTTGCCAGAAGTGATTGAGCCTCAGGGATTTATGCTTCCTGAGGCTGGGAGTATGTGGATCACATCCGGACTATTGAATCCAAGGCTATGGGTTTGATCCAGTTCAATAGAAGCAGCAGCAGGGATTCTTAGTCATATACCTTATCATACTCATACTGTATCATAAGAGGAATTCCATTTGGTGCTAATATCCTGCTTGAGATGATACACGTGTCCCTGTTGCTTAATGCTGCTTATGCAGCTCATGCCCACCCTTCATACTCTGGCAAAAATACCCAGCTATTTTTCAGCACTACTCTATCAGTTCCCTCAGAACAGAGCTGCCACTTTACTTACTCCCCATGCCTAGAAACTCTCTAACAATCTGGTGCAGCAAGTGTACAAAGCATCTGATCCCAAAAAAATCTCCCCTTCTCTACTGTCTTGACTATATTTGTCCTACCATCTATTATAAAAAAAAAATAGATGCACAGTGCTCTGTGTCCGATGGTCCAGACCTGCAGCATTGCCCTTATTTCTGCTAAAATATGGATGCAGGTAGCTGCCATCCATAACCTGGCTGTGTAGCACAGTCCATCAGTACGCTCTTGCTGTTGTTCCCCTATTAGACCTACAACCTTTTTCTGCCTCCACCAGCTGCCACCAGTATATTGTCAGGGAGATGTAGGCATATGTAGTGTTCTGGCTAATACTGATGACACTAGTACCAACCTCCACCTATTCCAGCTCTGCCTTTAGTTGATGCAGCTGATTATATAGGCTAGGGATCACCTGCCTACTAAAGGTTGTCATGCAGGTCACTAGGTAAATGGGAGCTAAGAGATGCATAACTCTTCAACCATAGAAACATGGAAACAGGCCAGATGGTCTTTTTCTGCTGTCATATCTAGATTGCCCTTCCATATCAACTACAATAGTCCCCTTTTTTTCCTTAAGAGATCTTCCGTGTTTGTCCCATGCTTTTTAGAATTCAGATACTGTCCTTGTTTCTACTACTTCCACTGGGAGACTATTCCACGCATCTACCACTCTTTTCGTAAAGAAATATTTCCTCATATTACTCCTGATACTCCTGAGTCTATCCTCTTTCATCTTCATCCTATATCCTCTTAGCAGAGTTTACTTTCAATCGAAAGAAGCTCTCCTCTTGTGAATGTATGCCATAGAGGTATTTAAACATCTCTATTACATCTCCTCTATCCCATCTTTTCTCTAACGCAGTCCTCTGGGACCCCCAGGCCAGTCAAGCTTTCAGGATATCAACAATGAATATGCATGAGAGAGATCTGCAAGCACTGCTTCCATTGTATGCAGATCAATCTCATGCATATTCATTGGGGAGAATGTATAAGAGCCAGAGAAGGCTCTTCAAACCTCAACCCAAATGGCCTATCAAAGATAAAATAAAGAACTGATAGAAACATGACGGCAGAAAAAGACCACATGGCATCTCTAGTCTGCTTTTCCATATCAACCACTACAACAATCCCCTTTTTTCCTTTAGAGATCCTCTGTGTTTGTCCCCTCATAGCAGAGCTTGCTTTCTATCAAAAGACTCTCCTCCTGTGCATTTATGCCAGGGAGGTATTAAAACGTCTCTATCATATCATTTCTGTCCCATCTTTCCTCTAAAGTATACATATTAAGGTCCTTAAGTCTGTCCTCATATGCTTTATAACAAAGACCACTGACCATTTTAGTAGCTACCCTCTGCATTGACTCGAACCCGTTTATATCCTTTTGAAGATGCAGTCTCTAGAATTGCACACAATACGCCGAATGAAGTCGCACCAAAGACTTATATAGAGGCACTATCACCTCCTTTCTTCTGCTGGCCATTCCTCTCCCTATGCACTCAAGCATCCTTCTAGCTTTCACTGTCGCCTTTTCTATCTATTTAGCTGCTTTAAGATAATCAGACACAATCACGCTTAGGTCCTGCTCTTCTTTTATGTTAATGCAAATGAATGGTGTCTTCTGTAGACTTTGGGAGTGGGGTTCAAAAGCAATCTAAAAATATACCTCTTGAAACTGGCCTTAAAACAGATATGAGCTCTGTAGTCTTAGATCAAGTGGCATTGTGTTCCAAAGGGTAGGTGCTAGGAAATGATGAGCAGCACAGCAGATGAATTGTAGTCTAATTATTGTGTGATGTGGTACAGTGAGGAGCTTGTTCTGGGATTATCTTTGTATGTGTTGTGGAAAATAAGGATTAAGCATATTTTATTTATTTATTTATTTACAATTTCTTCTATACCGCACTATTCAGCATCAGCGCGGTTTACATAGAACATAACAATCAGACAGGGGACATAAGTCTGAGTTTACAATTAACAGGGGAACCAACTTGGATAACAAAAGTAACTATTTACACAACGGTGTCATATAAAGACATAGCAAGAGGGTGATTTAATGGTCAGGGACTCTTTGCATGGTGTGGTCACCATGATATCACAGAATGCCACTGTAGAAAATGCTGTGGGTCAAAATTAGGATCTTGAAGATGTGGTTTATCAAAAATAATTTACTGCCTTTGAAATAGTGAATTGCAGTAGCCCAGTTTGTAATTATCAAGAAAATTATTAGTATATAAAGCTTGGTAGTACCTAGATTTGGGCTGAAAGATTGCATAAGTCTTGTTGTCATTAAGTGCCATCGAAGCAATTTTGACTTCTGGTGACCCTGTGGATAAATACCCATGTTTATTGTGGAAAACATTTTTTCTTTAAGCTCAAGACATGTGGACCTAGAGAGATCTGGTTGTCCAGGATTCAAATGGAGCTCTTAACAGTGATGGTGATACCCTCAGTCCAGGGTAGGGAGAGTATCATGGAGGAACTTAGTTTCATGAAAATAAATAATTTGATTTTAGCTAGGTTCAGGTTTAGCTTATGGATGCAAATCTGATTCCACTTCCAGGATTGGTAATTTCCTGGATCTTCTGTAGATCGTTTTGAGACTAATGCCATCAAAAATTGGAGGCCACCAGCATAAAGACACGAATCCATGGGAATGAATTAGTGTTGCCTGATAGGAATAAAATAATGAGAATGAGGCAAAGATAGGGAAACATCATGGTGCAGAGGGTGTGGGCTAGAGAGGTTCTTAATACAGAAGATGCAAAATGCCTGGTTCTCTAGAAAAGAGTGTTCGCATTCAAGTGCTCTTCCCATCAGCTTGATTTCCTGAAGACTTTGAAGAAGCATACTATAGTCTACCAAGCTGAAGATGGACTCGAGTGAAATTATCAAGCCATTCTTTCCTTCAGCCAGGTCAAACTCCTTGGAGAACACACTCCTTTTCCTTTGGGTTGAGCCATCCAGTACTCGGAGACTGCCAGGACTTAAGTATGAGCCCAAGGGGTTGCCTGCTAAGGTCGAGTAGATACACTGGTATCTAGATAGAAGGAGGTAGGAGAAGAGCCAGATCACAGGAAATAGGCAAATTCGGAAGAGCAATCTTGTAGCTCAGGAATAAATCTAAAGCAGGCAGAAGAGAAGTCAAGAGGATCAGGGCAGGCAGAACAGGTTCATAACCAGAAGGCTAGCTAAGGACAGATACTGAAGATCAGCAGATTTATTTATTTTTATTTATTTAACAGTATTTCTAAACCGCCTTATCTTAATAATCAAGGTGGTATCACGGCAAACAATCAGGTCAGGTGAGTGTGTTATACATGCAGTGGAGGGAAATTGAGTGTGTGTCGTGTTGTGTGTTAGATTGGTATGAGCTATTTACAGAGTGGGCTATATACAGAGGTGCAAAAGCAAATTCCATGCATACATTGGTTAGGCGGGATCATGCGCTGTTGTTCATTCTCTGAAGTTATGTGATGTGTCCATAGTGTTCTATGAACAGTATGGTTTTTAGCTGTTTTCTGAAGTCTTTTAGGTCTGTAGCGGCCCTCAAGTCGTCCGGGAGTTTGTTCCATATTGTTGGAGCGGCCATTGAGAGTGCTCTGTCTGTTGTGTCCTTGCGTGTGTGTTTGTATTCACTGGGGGTGCTGACTCTGTTGTGGGTTTGTTTTCTTCTGGGACGCGTACTGGTGTCTGATTGTATGAGTGTGTGTAGGCTGTTGGCTGATGTGTGGTGTTTGATCTTGAATATGTTTATGATAGTTTTGTATTTGATGCGTGCACCGATTGGAAGCCAGTGTAAGTCTTTTAAGGTGGGTGTGATGTGCTCCTGTCTTGCCGTTCCTGTTATGATTCGTGCAGCAGTGTTTTGTGCTAGTTGTAGAGGTTTGAGGGCTTGTTTCGGTAGGCCGAGGTATATCGGATTGCAGAAGTCCAGTAGTGGGGTTATCAGTGCTTGACAGACGGTACGGAAGTGTTCCGGGGCAAGGAGCGGCTTTAGTCTCCTGATGATTCGCATCTTGTAGTAGGCTTTTTGGGTTGTTTTGTCTATGTGTGGTTTGAGATTGAGTTTATTGTCCAGAGTAACTCCGAGGTATCTCACTTCTGATCTTATTGGTATAGTGGTGCTTTGTATCTTTAGATTTGGTGGGTGTTTGAAGCCTTGGTTCCGGGTGATGATTAGGGCTTTGGTCTTGTTGTAGTTTATTGCTAGGTTGTTGTTTTGACACCAACTCTCCATTTGGGTGAGGCAGTCTGTTATCTTAGAGAAGTCCGGGTTGTTGATTGATATCGGGGTGTAAATCATTATGTCGTCTGCATATATTGTGTATTGAATGTTGTTCTTTTTCATGATATTGCAAATTGGTTGTATGTAGATGTTAAATAGGAGAGCTGAGAGTGCGGATCCTTGAGGTACTCCTTGTTGGACGTTTATGGGTCGGGAGGTGTTGTGTCCTGACTTGACCTGTAGCTGTCTTCGGTTAGGTACGAGTGGAACCACTTCAATGTGATACCGTGTATACCAGTGTTCTTTAGTCTTTCTAGGAGGGTGTTGTGGTCCACTGTGTCGAAGGCTGAGGAGATGTCGATGAAGATCATTATGATTCCATTCATGGTGTTGTCGATTATTCTTAGGATGCTGTCGAAGAGGTAGATCAGTAGCGTTTCGACTCCATGGTTGGGACGAAATCCGTGTTGGTTGTCATCGAGTGTTTCCTGTTTGTCGATGTGTTCCTGAAGTTGTAGTTGGACCGTTTTTTCAATGATTTTTGCAAGGAAGGGTATGCTGGAGATTGGTCGATATGCTGCTGGATCCTTCTTGTCGAGATTTGTTTTCTTTATGATTGGTCTTACTGAAACAAGCTTTAGTTGTTTTGGCATGAGTCCTTGAGTGAGTGAGTTGTGTATTATTTTATGTATGGTGGGGATGAAGCAGGATTTGGTGGCTTTGACCCATGACACTGGGCATGGGTCTGTAGGGGCAGTGCTTGTATTGATTGTAGAGATGATGTGGGATATCTGTTCAGTTGAGGGTGAGTAGAATGTGCCCCAGGTTTTGGGGTGTACGTCCGACCTGGTGGTCCCACTAGATGTTGTTCGCTCCGTGGAGTGAAATTTGTCTTTGATGTGATCTGCGAAATCCTGTGGGTCAACCTGTACTTCGCCTTTTGTTGTTTGTTCTTTTGTGAGGATCTTTACTATTTCGAAAAGCTCTCTGGGTTTGTTGATAGAAGTATTTATCATGTTTGTGTGGAATTCCCTCTTTGATTGGTTGATGAGTTCATTGTATTGTTTTTGCTTTGTTAGATAGAGATGCTGGTCAGCGGTTGATTTGTTTTTTTCTCCATCTCCGTTCAATCTTCCTGAGCTCTCTCTTTTCCTTTCGTATTTTTTCTGAGTACCATGGCTTGTTTTGTCTCCTGTTGTGGTGTTGTTTCTTGATCCCACCGTCAGATGGTTTGGCGGCGTTCGCTAGAATGCTGTTCCAGCTGGAGACTTGTTCTTCTAGGTCGTCTGTGGTAACGTTCAAGTGTTGTGTTGTGTCCTGTATGAATTCGTCCCTGTCGAAACGTTTGAATCGTCTTTGCGTGTGAGAGATGTTAGCTCTTTCGTTCGTCTGGTCCTCTTGATATCGTAGTTTGGTCTCGATTAAGTAATGGTCAGACCATGGCACTGGGGTAATGGTAGGTGGAGAAATTAGTTCTCTTGATGTTAGGTAGTTGGATGCAAAGATGAGGTCTGGGGATGATCCATGTCTGTGTGTTGGTGCATTGATTATTTGTGTGAATTGGAGTGAGGTCATTGCTTGGAGGAAGGCCTCTGCGTCTTTGGCATTGGTGGACTTGAGGTTGAAGTCTCCGATCATTAGCGCTGGTTTGTTGTTTGTTGTTATGGCACAGGCTTCTTCGAGAGTGAGGGCTAGTTCATCGGGTGGAGCTCTGGGTGCTCTGTAGGTTAGGCAGATTGCGATGTTCTTGTTTTTGATGCTAATTGTGTTACATTGCTGTGTGTCTGTGAAGTTCTGTGTCTTGAATTTTAGCTTTGTTTTCGCTATTATCAGGACGACTCCTCCACGCTTGTGGGTGCGTGGGCAGTTGTATGCTGAGTAGTTGTCCGGTACCAGTTGGTTGAGTAGTATGTTGTCGGTAGGGTTGAGCCATGTCTCTGTGATGCATATTATGTCGGGCTGTCGCTCTTCTATGTGGTCTACAATAGTGTGTATCTTGTTGCAGACGGATCTGGCATTTATGAGCTCAATCGTTGTTGTTTTCGTTGCTGAGGTTGGTGTTCCATGAGTTTCCTTTGTGCTTGCGTGGGAGTTTGATTTGTGTCTGTTCGGTCGCTTTGCCTGGTAAGCCCTGAGTGTCTCTTTGTGTGTGTGCTGTGGTTCTGAGTATGGTAATGCAGTTGGTGGATGCCATATTGTGTTTGCTTGTGGGTAGTGGAGGTGTGTGGTTGGTGGGAGGAGTTGTGTGACTAGTAGGTAGAGTAGTAAAGCACTCAGGAACTTGCATGCAAGACCTAACTGAGGGCAAGTTAAAATGGTTCCTGGATTTAAATAGGTGCAGGGATTCAAACAGAGAAGATGTCATTCAAGAATCAATTAACCCAGGATGTTATGGGCAAACTGCATCATCAGGTCAAGACAAGTAGCAGTATAAAAAACAGAAAGATGACACAGCTCAATTCCTATGCAAGGTAAGTATGTGACAGTATCTTCTTCCCTATATGGGAGATCCTTTGGACTGGGTTTGAAAGGATGTTGACCATGTGGCCACAAAACTGATGAAGAAGTTGGCTCGCATGAACATTGGAGGCATCCACCCAGGTCCTTTTCTCAAGCCCATAGCTTTTCCAGTTTATTAAATACTGTAGTTTTCCCCTTGAGTACCAATAATCCACAATACTCTGATTCTCATACTTAGGATTCCTATCCACAATAATAAGGCCATGAGGTGAACCCTTTCCTTATGATTTATGTGCTGGTTTGTCCAGGGATATGTAAATACATCAGGGATACTGTGTACTGTACAGTGGCAGCCAAAAAAGCAAACAATGTTAGGAATTATAGGAAAGGAATAGAGATTAAACAAAGAATATCATAATGCCTCCATATTGCTCCATGGTGTGATCACACCTTGATGATTTATTTGTGATTTTTTTTTTTTTATATACTGCCCCATCAGTAAATCAAGGCAGTTTACATAGAACAATTAACCATTACAAGTAATTAATTACCATTTACAGACAGGTGAATCCCAGATCCCATATAACTTTACAGAACAGATAACTATTTACAGTGTAATCTATTTACAGTTCAGGTTACATTTGTAATAACGGTGGTAAATATGTAATTGATCGGTATTAGTATGAGTTACTGACTCAAAGGCACACATTGCATTGCATTGCAGGTGTACTCTAGCTAATAGTTGGGTGAATACATAGCTAGTAGTCAGTTGTGGAGTTCCAAGTGTTCAGGTGACTGGTTCCTCAAAGTATTCTTGGAATAACCATGTTTTTATAAGCTTGCGTAATACTTGATGGTCTTTTGTAGATCTTATCTTCTCCGGAAGTGCACTCCATAGTTCTGGTGCATAAAGAGAGAAGGATCTGTTGTATGTAGAAGAATTGCTTTTGGTGAATTCTGCCAGAGTGGCCAGGGAGTTTCTGTTATGGGTTCTCCTTTCTCTATTTGTTGGAGTGGTCTGTAGGAGTGTTCTTAAGTAGGCAGGAGGTTCAGACTGCAGGGTTTTGAAGATGGTACGTAGGTTTTTATATTTTATCCTGCTGTTTATTCATTTATTTATTTACATTCTCTTATATACCGCGCTATTCTGCATCAGTGCGGTTTACATTGAACAAACTGAAATTACATTGAACAGGGCATTATAACTTGGAGATAACCCTCCATAGCCCATGTTCCCTGTAAAATAGTTAAGTGGTTTGCCCAAGACCACAAGCAGCACCTGTGGGACTAGAAACCCCAGTCCTTCCTGCCCAAGGTTGATGTCCTCTAGTGGGATTGTAAGCCAATGAAGTTTTTTCAATATTGGGGTAAAGGGTTCTCTTATTGGGGTTTGGGTGATGATTCGGGCAGCAGTGTTCTGCACTAAACTGGAGGCACTGTATGGTTTGCTTTGGAAGACCTGTAAGGATGCCATTTACAGAAGTCTAAATGGGGGAGTACCTTTGCTTAGAGCATTGTGTGGAAGTCCTAGTGGATAGAAAGGGTCGTAGGTACTAAATAAAACAAAACTGCAGAGATCATTCAGACCTCCGGAACTGAAGTGTGCCCACAGCTTTCAGTTTCATTACAAGGCCAGAGACTTATCAACCGCCCCCTTCCCCTCCCCTCTCCTAGTGATAATGAGCATAGGACATCTATAAGAGACTGTCAGCCAGGGGGTGGAAGGGAGGGATAATAAGGCAAAGAAAGAGAAAGAGAGACACAGCTGAACATAGAAGAGAGCTGAACAATATTATAGAAAAATGCAGATAAGGTAAAAAGCATACTAACAATGATAAAATAAATATATATATCTCAATAGAGACAAGACGGGCTCAGGACTCACAGAGCAAGCAGTACAATGTCTGACCCAAGTCAGAAACCAGGACCGGCCTGTCCACTGTGTGAGAATGTTGTTCACACAGAGCCCCACTCTTCAAAGGGCCCCCACACAAACTTCATTCTGTTTGGTTTGCAGAGCCGGCTTAAGAGAGATCCGAGGAGGCCAGAAGCTCCGACTCACCTCTATACAGTGCTGGAGTGAAGAACAGCATGTTCCTTCACTCCCGCTGTGTTCTGGTGAAAGGCGCTGAGTGCCGGGAAACAGGAAATGCCCTTTAACCTTTCCCAGCACTCAGCACGCTTCACCAGAACACAGCGAGAGTGAAGGAACATGCTGCTCTTCACTCCACCACTGTGTAGAGGTGAGCCAGCCTCCATAGGTCCCTCTGAAGCCGCTCAGACAGACGTGGAGCTCTTCAGAGGAAGGGGCTAGGATAGGACAGGACTGGAAATAGACTGATGGAGGGGGCTTGGGCTGGAAATTTTATTTTATTTTATTTTTTTTATTTAGCATACTTTTATATACTGCCCCTTCCAGAGATCAGGGGTGGTTTACATAGAACATTAAGGAAAATGTTTACATTGAACTTAATATCTATGTACAGTTAACTGGTTTGTATATAGTTTTCTGTAAAATAATTGTATGTTGCATTAACTATGTATACAGTGTTGTGATAGCAACTCGGATGTTTCATTATTTATGTATTCATGTTCTCAAGGGCTAAGTATTGCTGTGTGATCTAATTAGCATGGGTTTGGGATGTATCGTAGGAGTTTCCAAAATACTTGATAAAAAGATGTCTTTAGGTCTTTTCAGAATTGTGTGAGGTCTTTTACTGCTCTTAAGTTGTCAGGAAGCGAGTTCCATAATACTGGAGCAATGTGAGAGAAGGCTCTGGAGCTGGTAGATTGGTTAGTATTGCGGCTGTGGTTGGGTATGGCATAGGTGTTCTGGGAATAGTGTCTTCATAATCTGTCTTTAGTAGGAGACATGAGAAGTGAGGAGAGTGGTGTGGCTATTTTGTTGTTGTGCTTGAAAATAATCATCAGGTGTTTGTATTTTATTCTTGTTGCGACTGGTAACCAGTGGAGATCATATAGAATTGGGGTGATATGCTCTGTGCCTTGTGCTTTTATATAGGATGCGTGCTGCCAGATTTTGGGCTCGGAGTTGGTTGGTGGTCTTTGGTAGGCCCTGTAGAATGCTGTTGCAGTAATCAATGTGGGGGGGGGGGGGGAGGGTATTAGTGCTTGAAGGACTGTTCTGAAATCGTGATCTTCTACCAAGGGTCTGAGATGTTGGATCATATGTAATTCGAATAAATGCCTTTAGTAACTGATTTTATATGGGAGATCATATTTAGTGACTGGTCCAGGATAACTCCAAGGTATTTCACCACCTCCTTGACTAGGAGTTCTGTTTCTTTGAAAATGGATTTTGTTGTGGGGAGGGGTGAAGCTAGGATTTCTGCAAACATAGAGCACTTCTGTTTTCTTAAGGTTGATGTTTAGGTTATGTGCATTGAGCCATTGTGTTACCTCTGACCCAGACCACTCACAAATAACCACATGCCTAGGTGAGATATCAATGGGATGATATTGCATATTGGCTGTAGATAAAGGTTAAATAATAGGATAATGAGGAGCCTTGAGGAATACCTTCTTTTTTGTTTGAAGATTGATGAATATTTCTGGCTAATGAGGACCTGCTGTGTTCAATTAGCACGGTATGATCCAAACCACTGAATGACTGTTCCCTGTAAGCTGATTTGTTTAAGTCTTCTTATAAGTATTTTGTGATCTATACTACCAAATGCTGATGTGATGTGATGTCTATATAAAGATTAGGATAAATGCTTGTTTACAGGAATCCAATCCACTTATCAGTTTGTCTAGGAATGATAACATCAGAGTCTCGACACTATGGTAGGGTCTAAACTCTTGTTGTTGTTCATCCAGGGGTGCGTTTAATTCAATGAAATCTTGTAGTTGTAACTGGAGATAGATCTATATGAATTAGGATGTTTTTTGTCAGAAGTTGCAGATTTTAAAATTGGGTAGATTATTGCTTGTTTTAAAGCTGATGGCATGTATCCTTGTCACAGTGAGAGGTTCACCATCTCCAGGATAGTTGCAGAGAAGTCATCCTTAGTTGTTTTCAGCCAGCTGACTGGGCAGGGTCACTGGGCGAAGTGGTTCTGTTGATGTTAGTTGTTGTTATATTCTTGAGATGCATTATGTCAATAGGATGAAACGTTGACCATGTAATATTTCCAGGGGGGTTGGAGTTGTTGGGTTGTGGACTAGAGGGGTTAAGGGAGATATCATCATCATGGATTGGAGGGTTAGGTTTCTCCATATAATAATTAGCTAGTAACTGTATATATATAGCACCTCTTTGTAAGTTTTTAGCATAAGCATGTATTGTTTGCTATCAATTTCAGATTTTGTGCATCTCCATTTGTGTTCTATTATGCATAGCTTTTGTTTTAGTTTCCTCAATTCAGTTGTGAACCAAATTTTCGAGGTTTTCCGTTTTTGTGTTTTTGGGCATGAGTTGAGCTAGGGCAGCATTGGCTATGGTTGAGTTCCAGTTCTGTATGATGTCATCCAGGTCAGTGAGAGAGTGATCTGTATGTGGGAATGAATCATTCAAGAAGGATTCTTTGTCAAAGGATTTGTATTTGCTACAGAATGTTACTTTTCTGTGTGTTGGGATCTGTACCACTTGTTGGAAGCCAATGTCTGATATGGCTTTATGACGTGAGAAGAGTATGTGTTATGAAGTGTTGGCAGGTTGAAGTCTCCGAGGATGATTTGTGATTTATTTAGAGTTGTGGTCCATGCTGTTTCTAGTATTGATCCCAAATGTAACCGAAGTGTCTTATAACACCGTCACAACATCAATGACTATCCCTCTGCCAACGATGTATCTCAGCAATTTGTACATTAGTGATGAAAAATTCAAAAGTTCCTCTCTTGTCAGAAATATTCAACAAAATACTGACAATAGTTTGAAATATAGTACTTAGCTTAAAAAATGCCCCAACGCCAGCTATCACAGCGCCATTCAATGCGTTTCACTCAAGCTAATGAGTTTCTTCAGGGGGATTTCAAACTTCAGGTAAACAGTGCTGCTGCCCACGTCTCATACAAAAGGCCAAGCTGAATCAAACAAAGTGCTCGCCAAAAAACGCCGCTCTATAAATTGACCCATATATATTTTTGTTTCTAGTATTGAAGCAAGGTTGTCTGGGGAGTTTGAAGGGGTCTGTATATTAGACTAATTAATATGTTTGTTTTCAATATTTAATATATTCATGTCTTCAATGTTTTTGATTGATTGAATATATTGTTGTGTTTAGTTCTCTTTTGCTAATATTAGGACACCACCTCCACGTTTATTTGATCTAGGGCAGTGTCAGGGAGTGCTAGCTGGTTAAACGGTACTGAATCTGTTTCTGTTAACCATGTTTCATAGAAAAAGTATGTCAGGTGTTTTATCTCTAGTACGGTAATTTTGTTTCTGGCAGATCTTGTATTCAAGAGGAGGCATTTTATAGGATATAATGTAGATGAGGATGGTTTAGGGTGATATGGGGTTAGTGGTTTTATGCATTTCAGCCTGTTGTGATGGAGCTTATGGTAGTTATAGGTGTAATGGTTGTGATGGATGGAGGGATTACTCCTGTAGTGATGGTGTATGATGGGGATATAGAAGTGTTGTAATGGAGCTGATTGGAGTGATTTGGGTATGAGGTGTGAGTAAAAGTAATACTCACTCAAATATAGTAAATCAGATTTGTGCTTCCCCATTGTGAATGAGAGAGCTATATATGAGCCTATGGAAGATTTACTATTAAGGTGTGATTTTTGTGACCAATTTAATTTCTGAATCAGATAATATTATGAGGCCCAAATTTCTTGGCAGTTAGAAAAAGTTATCAGTTAAACAACCAGAATATCAATTTATGAGCATTCACAATTCTGATTGGATAGTTATGATAATAGATGAGGTTATGCAATTATCATAACTTAAAGTATTAGTACAATGATTAAACACAGAGGTCCTGTTTAACTAGATGGATATGAAGTGATGTAGGGGTTAAGGTCAAGTAATGTCTTTAAAACCGATGCTATGTCTTAGGTACGGTGGTGTTTATGTCCATAAAAGGTAGACTTACAGGTCAAGGCTGGTTCTTTGGTAATTTGTACCAGCTTTGAAGCGTTTCAATAGGAGACCTCAAGGGGTAGCTTGGGCGAGATGATGGACATGGAGTGATCCAGATTAGCTTTCCTTTCCATTGTGGCCACAGCCGCCTCTGGTCCCCCACCTAAGGGCCACACCAAAGGGCCCTCTGGTGAGGCCCTCAGGCACGGGCCCAACAGGCTCAGGCACGCCTTGTGATGCAGTCCTTTTGCAGCTGACCAGATGAAGGAGGTGCAGCCCCAATTGGCTGGGGTCGGTGATCGGGAGGGGTATAGGCCTCCTGGTTGCAGACCTGACCTGATTGGGAGCTGGCTGGAGTAGAGAGGAAATGGGCTGATGGAGGGCTAGGATAGGACTGGAAATGGGCTGATGGGGGGGGGACTAGGATAGGACTGGAAATGACTGATGGGGGGTGGCTAGGATTATAAATGGCCTGATGGGGGGGGGGAAGCCTGAACTGGAAAGCTGCTGGGGGCTGGAATAGGACTGAAAATGGCTGTTGGGGGGGCTAGGATTGGAAATGGGCTGATATGGGGGTATGGGAGAATTGGACTAGAAGGGAGCAGATGCTGGGTGGGGCTGGAACTAGAAAGGAGCTGATATTGGGGGAGGACTAGAAGAGGATGGAGCTGGGGGGAATGAGGATGGAGAGGGGAAAAGATATTTTGTATGGGAGGGAAGAAAAATCTACAATTGGCCATGTATTGGGAGAGTAAGTGGGGATTGAGGATGGAAGCGTGAAATTTAAGTGGATGAAAAAGGAATAAAGAGAGAAATGGAAGAAAGATCAAAAGGGGAAAGATCATATGTTAAACAGACATAGAGAGAGAAAGCGTAGTTATTCACCTGTAACAGGTGTTCTCCAGGGACAGCAGGAATCAGTCCTCATATATGGGTGACGTCGGTGCTGACAGAGCCCTTGTGCAGAGCAAATCCCCCAGCTTTCAAAGAAAGCCTTTGGGATTGCATCACGCATGCGCGGTCCCCTTCCCACCCAAGGGTGCCATCTTGCTCCAGTCAAATGACATAGCTAAAAAGATGGCAAAAAGAACAAACCATAATAATAGGACTGGAACTCCAAGGGGAGGAGGGAGGGCCATGAGGACTGATTCCTTCTGTCCCTGGAGAACACTTGTTACAAGTGAGTAACTATACTTTCTCCAGGAACAAGCAGGAAGTCAGTCCTCATATATGGAACTCCCTAGCTATAGGCTACTGAAAACCCATAGCTGAAAAATGGCTCCCTCTAGAAGAGCTGCAGCAGCTGTAATAGGAATTCCATCAAACGCAGCACCCCCCCCCCCCACCCTCCTGTAGCCTGACACCAAAGGGTCGGAGGGTAGGAGTTGCCTAAATCTCAAATAGGTTACGGAGTACTGCCTGGCCAAAAACACTGTCCCTTCGGGACTCCCTGTCCAAGCAGTAATGGGCTGCAAAAGTCTGGCCCGACGACCAGGTGGCAGCCTGGCAGATGTCTGCCAGCGGAATAGAGAGGAAGTGAGACAGTGATGCGGCCTTAGCCCTGACATGGTGGGCCGTGACTCAACCCTGCAACGGGAGGTCGGCCGCCCTGTACGCCCAAGCGATGCAGTCTGCCACCCAGGTGGACAACGTGCGCTTGGAGACAGGTAGGCCCAGTTTACCGGGGTCATAAGAGACAAAGAGCTGAGTAGCCCTTCGATGTCCCCGCGTATGCTCCAGGTAGAAGGCCAATGCCCTTTTACAATCCAGGGTATGCAGGACCGCCTCTGCTCGGCTGGCAGGCGGCCTGGGAAAGAAGGATGGAAGAACCACCTCTTGATTGAGGGTTATGGGGAGCAATTGGGGCCACTTCAAAGAGGTTTCCTGACACAGTTTTGCTAAATGCATTTTAATGGTACGGTTCATACGTTCCACCTTCCCTGAACTCTGCGGACGGTAAGCTGTATGTAGCTTCCAATCAATCTGCAAGGCTTTGGCTACCTGTTGTACTATCTGGGCCACAAATGCAGGTCTGTTATCTGATCCCATTACTACTGGAAGCCCAAAACGGGGGATGATTTCATGCAGTAGCACCTTTGTCACTTCTCTGGCTTTTTCTGTACGGACTGGGAAGGCCTCCACCCACCCCATGAATGTACAAACCAGAACTAACAGATATCGGTATCCATTTGTTCGGGGCATTTCTGTAAAATCAACTTGGATATTTCCCATGGGGGTGACCCCATAGGACTGCACTCCTGGGGGTTGGCAAGGACCCTGACAAGCATTGTTCTTAGCACACATTGGTGCATTGCCTAATAGTTGTGGCTGCCAGGGAAGATAAGCAGGAAATAAAGAAATATGGGCGGAGAGTAGTTTCCATGGCTGTCTTGCCAAAGTGAGTAGTCTGATGGAAGGATGACAGGAAAGCTGGGGCAAGGCTGTCTGGGATGACTATCACTGGGGCTGTTCCCTTTCCAGGTAATCTTATCCAACCATCGGAGTGGAATACCTCACCCTCCTCCTGGCAGAAGAAATCCATTTCCCGTGTAGTGTATCTTTTGGCCCATTGGCTTAACGGGACCGGGAACAGGGAGACTTGCAAATCTTCGGAGCTCTCAGAGTAGGGCTGGGACAAAGAGGCAATCGCGACCCGCCGGGCTTCTGCATCAGCCCGTCTATTGCCCTTGGCTATCCCGTCATTCCCCTTCTGATGGCCTTTACAGTGCATGACTGCTACAGCTTTGGGATACCAGACTGCTTCTAACAGGGCCACTACTTGGGGACCATTCTTAATTTTGGATCCAGCTGCAGTGATCAACCCCCTTTCTTTGTATAGAGCACCATGGGCATGGAGAGTGGCAAAGGCATATCGGGAATCTGTGTATATGTTTACATGAAGGTTTGTCCCAAGGGTTAGAGCACGGGTGAGGGCAATGAGTTCCACCTTCTGTGCGGAAGTGCCCGAGGGCAGTGGCTGAGCTTCGACTATTACTTCCATCGTCACCACCGCGTATCCCGCACACTTGCGGCCTTCCACTACCAGACTGCTTCCATCCACAAAGTAGATCTCATCCGGGTTGTTTAGTGGTACGTCTGTCAGATCAGGGCGACTGGAAAAGATCTTGTTCATTACCTCCAGGCAGTCGTGATCAGGTGGTCCTGGGCCGACAGGCAGGAACGTGGCAGGATTTAAGGCTTGACTGCTAGTTATCCGCACTCTGGGGTTTTCCCATAACATACTCTGGTATTTTAACATTCGGGAGCTGGTAAACCAGTGGCTTCCTTTATGTTCCAGTAAAGTTTGGACAGAATGTGGGACGGTGACTAAGAGGTCTTGGCCCATGGATAGTTTATCCGACTCTTCCATCAATAGGGCTGTTGCTGCTATCGCTCTTAAATAGGGTGGCCATCCCTTGGCCACTGGATCCAGCTGTTTAGACAGGTAGGCGACCGGGCGTGGCCAGGATCCCAGCTGTTGAGTCAAGACGCCTAGAGCTGTGCCCGCTGCTTCATGCACATAAAGAGTGAAGGGCTTAGTGACATCCGGAAGGCCCAAGGCTGGTGACGATAGCAACGCCCTCTTTAACTGTTCGAAGGCCCCCCGTTGGTCTGGTCCCCATTCAAGGGGACTCGTCTCTGGGCCTTTCGTAGATTCATAGAGGGGCTTTGCAATCCTGGGAATCCAGATGCGACAGTATCCTGCAGCCCCGAGGAAAGCGCGTACCTGCTTGCGAGTGGTTGGCTCAGGGATCTGGCATACTGCCTCCTTCCGTTCTTTCCCCAACCGCTGACTTCCTTTAGACAGGTGGAATCCCAGGTACTTCAATTCCAACTGGCATAATTGAGCCTTCCTCTTCGAGGCGTGGTAGCCTGCGTTATACAACAACTGTAGCAGCTCTGTGGTTGCCAGAATACATTCAGTCTCAGAGTCAGCAGCAACCAACAGATCGTCAACATACTACATAAGAACATAAGATATGCCATACTGGGTCAGACCAAGGTCCATCAAGCCCAGTATTCTGTTTCCAACAGTGGCCAATCTAGGTCATATGTACCTAGCAGTTTCCCCAAGAGACACAAGTTCCACAATGCTTGTACTGGGTCAAGCATTGATATCTTCGGTCACTTCTTAATAATGGTTTATGGACCTTCCTCCAGGAACTTGTCCAAACCTTTTTTAAACCCAGCTACACTAACAGCCTTTACTACATCCTCCGGTAACAAATTCCAGAGTTTTATTACATGTTGAGTGAAAAAATATTTTCTTTTATTAGTCTTAAATAGTTTACCCTGTAGCTTCATTGCATGTCCCCTAGTCTTTCTATATTCTGATTAGGTAAACAATCAATCTACGTTTACCCGTTCCACCCCATTCATTAATTTATAGACTTCTATCATATCTCCCCTCAGCCGTCTCTTTTCCAGGTTAAAGAGCCCTAACCTTTTTAGCCTTTCTTCATAGGAGTATCCTTCCATCCCCTTTACCATTTTGGTGGTTCTTCTCTGAACCTTTTCTAAAATCGCTATATCCTTTTTAAGATACGGCGACCAGAATTGCACACAATATTCAAGGTGCGGTCTCACCATGGAACGATATAGAGGCATTATAATATCTTTTGTTTTATTTTCCATTCCTTTCCTTATCATACCTAGCATTCTATTTGCTCTCTTGGCCGCTGCTGCACACTGGGCCGAGGGTTTTAACATGGTATCCACAATGACGCCTAAATCTTTTTCCTGGTGGTGGTTCCTAATGTGGAACCTTGCATCGTGTAACCATAGTTTGGGTTGTTCTTCCCTAGGTGCATAACCTTGCACTTGTCCACATTAAATTTCATCTGCCATTTTGATGCCCAGTCTTCCAATTTATCAAGATCCTCTTGCAATTTTCCACAATCCTCTTGGGTTTTAATAACTTTAAATAGTTTTGTGTCATCTGCAAATTTGATAACCTCACTCGTTATTCCACTTTCCAGGTCATTTATGAATATGTCAAAAAGCAGCGGACCCAGCACAGATCCCTGGGGTACACCACTATTCACCTTTCTCCATTGGGAAAATTGGCCATTTAGCCCTACCCTCTGCTTTCTATCTTTTAACCAGTTCCTGATCCACAATAGTACACTGCCTCCTATCCCATAACTCTTTAGTTTTGCCAAAAGTCTCTGATGAGGGACCTTATCAAAGGCTTTCTGAAAGTCCAGATACACAATATCAACCGACTCACCTTTGTCCACCTGATTATTCACTCCTTCAAAAAAACATAACAGATTAGTAAGACAAGATCTTCCTTGTCTAAAGCCATGTTGGCTGTCTCCCATTAGGTCATGACTATCTACATGCTGAGTAATTTTATTCTTTATGATGGTTTCTTCCATTTTTCCCAGTACTGATGTCAGGCTCACCGGTCTGTAGTTTCCCGGATCACCCCTGGAACCCTTTTTAAAAATTGGTGTTACATTGGCGATCCTCCAATCTTCAGGTATTAGAGATGATTTTAATGATAGTTCACATATTACTAATAGCAGGTCTGCAATCTCATATTTCAGTTCTTTCAACACCCTTGGATGTATACCATCCAGCCCAGGTGATGTACTACTCTTCAGTTTATCTAATAGTTGTAATACATCTTCCCGATGTATCGATATTTCCTTCAATTCTTCCGCACCTTTAAATACCACTTCAGTCATGGGTAACATCCCTACATCTTCCTCAGTAAAGACTGAAGCTAAGAATTCATTCAGTCTCTCCCCTATCACCTTGTCGCCTCTTAGTGCTCCTTTAACCCCTTTATCATCTAATGGACCAACTGACTCTCTCACAGGTTTTTTGCTACGAATGTACTTGAAAAGGTGTTTACCTTGTGTTTTTGCAAAAAAAGGCATCCTTCAGATCTAGCACAGAGAAATGAGAGGCCGCCGCTGGGATGAGACCCAACAGGGTATAGGGGTTGGGTAACACTGGATGCAGAGTCACAGCAGCCTCATTGACACGACGGAGATCCTGCACAGGTCGGTAGTCGGTAGTACCTAGCTTTCGGACTGGTAGTAAAGGGGTGTTCCATGCTGATTGACAGGGCCGCAGGATACCGTACTGCAGGAGCCGCTCCAGATGATGATGAATTCGTTCAACAGCCGCTCGCGGCAGCGGATACTACCGCACGTGTACTGGGGAGACTCCTGGCTTCAACTCGATACAGACAGGAGGGATGTTGATGGCCATTCCGGGGGGGTTGCCTTCTGCCCATACTCCTGGGGATACTGCATCTCACTTATCCAGGTCAATCACATCAGGCTTGAGTTTGTCCTCGAACAACCGCCATTCTTCTTCCCGGGGGATGGACAATACCAAAACTGCTGGGCCCAGGCTGGGTATGTCAAGCTCAGCCTGGCCCCCGGGCCCGAATGATATCTGGGCCTGTAGTTTCGCCAGGACATCCCTCCCCAACAGGAATATAGGACATTCAGGCATATACAGGAACTGGTGGGTGATAGTCCGTCCCCCCAACTGACACATGCGGTTTTGCAGAAAGGATCGTTGCACTCTTTCTCCCGTGGCTCACACTACAGTTACTGTCCGGGAGGAAATCGGGGCCACTTGCTGAGTAACCACTGAGTGTGTTGCTCCGGTATCAACCATGAACTGCATTTCTTGGTCCCCTAAGTTCATCTTGACCATAGGCTCTTGGGGACCCAACAGAAGCTTGGAGCCCGGTCTGGCCTAGTCTTCATCCGAGTCATAATGTTCCACTGCTGCAAGGCCTTCAAGATCTGGTGGAGGGGGCGGGAAAGTATCGTGTGGATATACCATGGGCTGGCCCCGCCCTCGTGTGGTGTGTACGGTGTCACCCTCACGGTGGCCAGCCCAATGCCTAGGGCGCTGAGACTTGGTCTGCCTGTGGTGTTCCTGCCTCAGAGAGCGTGGGCTTGCTTTAACCCTGCAAGGCCTTCTGGGAAAGTAAGTCCCTTTACCCTTTGAGTACAGACGAGTTGCAGTCGAGTGGTTTCAGGCAATGACAAGAATTTATTTTCCCCTTCCCGGCAGATTAAATGCAAGTGAATAACTCAGGACAAAACATTGCCATACAATTGGCTTGAGGAAATTATACATGAACTCAGGTAAGTTAGCCTTGTCAGCTTCAGGCTTTAAACGTGCAATGCTTGATACAAAACAAATCACAACAGCTTCAATTAGCAAAGAAAATGTTCCCTTTTCTTCTGCTGCTTTTACAGTCTCTCACAGACACTGTTCAGCACAGGGAATTCACATGGTCAGCCAAAGATAATGTACAGTCCATCCGATCATCCACTATTTCATTATGGTCAGAGTCTATCTGCATTTCTTCAGTATCAGGACTAGCAGGGTGTGTCAGTAAGCTGCTATCCTGATCTTTGAAACAAACAGTTTCTCTGACCTCCTGTGGTTTCTCTCTGTAACACTCTCCTGAGCAGGGTTAAAAACTACCATATATGCTGTAATTTTTGTCCAGGGAGTTTGCTACTTTCTGGTAACTATAGGGAACTGCTTTATAGCTAGGTTCAAACTTATATGAATTATTAAGCCTACCTTTTGGCTTTGAAAGGGAAGGAACTCTCCACTCTGCAGGGTTAGACTGGTTCTCAAACACAGCTGGTGTTTGCTTGCCTCTCAGCCTATTAACTTTCCCCTCAGACGTACCAGTATTCTCCAACCAGCCTGTCTCTCTCCTCGGAGCGTGTGAGCTTTGCCAAGCCTGCCTCACAGGAAGATTCTTCTCTCTCCTGCCTTTACCAGACAACCCCTGTCCTGGGTTGCTTCCTTCTGGCCTCAGGAATATGGCTCCCTTGGTTCTCACTCCTCTTTGACTCCTTCTAGTCAGCGTGCTCCTTTGCTGGCTTCCTTTCTCGTCCTGGTTCTCTCTTCCGTTCCCCCTCTGGCTCTCTCTCTCGTTCCCCCTCTGGCTCTCTCTCTCGTTCTGCTTCTGCTTCCAGTTCCCCTCTGGCTCTCCCTGGTCCAAGCTAATGACCACTTTTTATCATTGTAACTCTCAGGGCTTAACTGTGCCCTGCCCTGAAACAGGTGAAACTCATTACCTCCTGAGCTAGGGAATACGTCACTGCAGGGGCGTGTCTTTCTAGCTCGTGACTCTCTTTGTTTACTTCTTCTTTGCAAACACTGAGCCATGTGCTCAGACTGCCTGTCAGTTTCTGAAAGCAAATCCTCCTCTTGCCCTATCTTTATAGGCTCAGAGGGGACTTCTTCATGACAACGGGTATCCTTGCGCCCCTCATGGACGGATATTGCCCCCTCCGATTTGGACACTCATTCTTCCAATGTCCCTCCTCTTTACAGTATGCACACTGATTGGGGCCCAGGAGAAATCTCGGCCCCCTTTGTCCTCATCCTCGTCCACGTCCCCTGCTCCCGTTCTTGGTCCAGGCTGATACTGGTGGCCGTTCGGTTAGGGCAGCCGCTAGGAAATCTGCCTTCTTCTTCATCCGACGCTCAGATTCTCGCCTCTGCTCCTGGTTACGATTTACAAAGATTTTCTGTGCCACTTCCATCAATTGTGCAGCGTTCATGCCCGCAAATCCTTCCAATTTCTGCAGCTTTGGCCGTATATCACCCTGGGCCTGTGCTACGAAAGCGGTATTCACCATACGAAGATTCTCAGGAGCTTCTGGATTGTAAGGGGTGTACAGTCGATACGCTTCAGACAGACGCTCATAAAACGCTGCTGGGCTCTCATCAGGAAGCTGGAGGATTTCTGCAATCTTGCTGATATTCATAGCCCGCTGCCCTCCCTTCTTGAGGCCTTCAAGGAGCGCGGTCCGGAAGCGAGTGAGAGCCCATGCTCCTTTGGGATTATTCGGGTTCCACTCAGGGTCTTCATTCGGGAAATCCACAGTTGCTTGCTGCCGAGGATTTATAACCCCAGCGTCTGCAGGATGTGCCTCCAGCCACGTGAGGGTGGCCCGCACAATACGTGCTCGTTCTTCCGTGCTGAATAGGGTGGAAAGCAATTGTCTACAGTCTGACCAAGTAGGCTGGTGCATTTGCATAATACTAGTCATAAGGTCTGTCAACTCCTGAGGCTTTTCAGTATAGGAGGCGTAATGGGTTTTCCAATTCAGCAAGTCAGTGGTAGAGAAAGGAACATATATCAGACTAGAAGGTCCTACTGCCACCCATCCGGCAGCATCAAGGTACGGGAGTCCTTGTACTTGTCGTAAAGGCAGTTGGAAATCCTGTTTTGTCTGCTTCTCTGCAGCAGCTGACCGCAGGTGCTGGGACAGCGGGGTAGACGATTTAAGCTCAGCCGGAGTGCTCTTAGGAGGTGAGGCTGTAACACTGGAGACAGTACTGGGAGTAGGAGGAGAGGAGGATGATGGAGGGGTCTGAAGGGGCGTATCACTATGAGAAAGGGAATCTGATGAGGAACTGGAATCTGCAGAATCCTCTCCAAGTCCTGCTTCACCCGCCCCGGGGGAAGGTTCTTCATCTCTTAGGGGCGGATCCTGTAAGGGCACGGACAGGACAGTAGGGTAAAGCAGATTGAGGGGGCGTGCAGGGACCTCCGGGGAATCCCGCCCCTGGTAGACAGGGGCAGGTGTTCGTTCCTTCCGGCGACTGGCAGCTGCCACCATTATTCTACACTGATCCTCATGGCAGCGCTGGAGCCATTTTGGCCATTTCTGGCATATGGCCAGCCCTGAATCAATATAGGGAAACTGATCCAGGTGTTCCTTCACTACAATCTGATGGACTAAAAACACAGTAGGTAGATCAGTGGACCCCTGGGGAGGCCACAGCTTCACTAAGGCTGGCCACTCCCGTTCACATAAAACAGACAATCGAGAGGCAGAGAGTGAAACCCCGTAATCCTCTCCAAACCCAGACTTAATATTACAGAGCATGCACTGCAGGGGTGTCTGCCCCTTAGATTCTCCCGCCCCCATGCTCTAAGCACTATATGCTCTAATCACAATCACAATGCACAATTCTCAATGTAGTAACACTGGCAGTATTTCCAGCTCACACGGGGTTAAACCGACAAACAGAGAGACACGCTGAACACTGAACAGGACATTTGAGAGGAGAAAAAAAAAGAAATGCATGCCCGAACCTGGACTCCGCCTCCCCAAGGGGAGGAGGGAGCACTTGGAGAGCCTAGTTGCTCGGACCTCACGCACAGGACAACAAAGGAAACGAAGGGAGAAGGGGAGGACAGAAACACATTAACAGGTACACATATGCACAGCTACCCTTCCTCCCCCCCCCCCCTCAGCACAGACTGGACGAGCGATGGTTTCAGAACCCCTGGGGTCCTTACTCGGACTGCTCATGCGGGTGATCAAACTGCGACAGGTTTACAGATTACCAGGATTTCCAGACTCACAGAACTACCCAAAACAGAAAGGCAGTAGTACTCACCAGACCTCCGCCGGAGAATGTTTGGATGCCAGTCTATCCTGCCGGATTTCAAATGGAATAATCAGCCCGCCGGAACCGACCAGCCAGACGCGTCAAGGAGTCCTGCCGGACACAAAGGACCCGGTGGCGCCAAGGATCGTCGATGACCTGGGGGCCGGTCACCGGCCGGCCGAGGCCCGGTTCTGCAGAACCGTAGAGAGGTTCCCTCCGCGGGTGCGAGGAGAAAGGAGTTCCTGGCCAATGCACCAAAATGAAGCAGGAACCCTGTCTCCCACACCCTCGGAAGGAACACACAGACAGACTAGAATGCAAACAGGATCTTTTATTGTGTACACAGGACTCAGACAGAGCCGGCACCCTGGACAAAAGATCTGAACCCCTAAATGACGTCCCATACAGTCTTATATACAGTATGTTCTCAAACCCCCTTGCTACCTTCCCATTCACCCCAGGTATCTCTTCTTCACCAATCGGTAGCCCCTGAAAGGGGGGGGGGGACAGTGGGCTCTCATAAAGCATTCCCGAGTGACCTGTTTAGACTGGTATGCTCTGGTTTACTGGTTTTTTGGGCGAAAGGGTATGTGTAAGTGCTGTTTCGCTGCAGCCCAGGCGGGGGAGGGGGGCTTTCTCTCACAGCTGCCTTTCCGGCTGCCTCAGTGGAATTGAAGAGACCACTTTCGGAAGGAACTTGGGGTGGGTGCGAAGGACCACCCTGTTCCTATAAAACTGTGTGTACGGTCTATCAGAAACGAGAGCTTGTAGTTCACTCACACATCTCGCAGATGTGAGTGCCATCAGGAAGAGCACCTTCCAGGAGAGGAAGAGCAGATGGCACTTGGACATCGGCTCAAAAGTTGGGCGAGTAAGCTCATCCAAGACCACATTCAACTCCCACTCAGTTGTCGGAGGACAAGCCGGGTGTTTTAGTAGAAGTAGACCTCTGAGGAATCTGGACACCAAGGGGTGAGCCGAAAGAGGTTGTCCCTCCACTGGAGAGTGGTGTGCTGATAAAGCACTCAGGTGGACCCTGACAGAGTTAGACGAGGCCTAACTCTGAGAGGTGAAGTACTGCAACACCACTGGTACAAGGCAAGAGAAAGGATTTTCGTTGTGATGGGTACACCACACCTCAAACCTACACCACTTGAAGGCATAGGATTTCCTAGTGGACTGCCTCCTTGAGGCTAGTAACACTTCTTCTACGTTCCTAGGTAGGAGGAGAGGAGCTAGCACTACCCTTTCAGCAGCTATGCCATCAGGTTGAGGGACCTGAGGTTGGGGTGCAAGAGAGCCCTGCTCCTGAGACAGGAGGTTGGGCTGCATCCCCAGCGGGAGTGGGGCTTCCACTGCCAGCTGAAGGAGAAGAGGAAACCAAGGCTGCCTCGGCCATCTGGGGGTTACCAGAATGATCGAGGCCTTGTCCTGAAGGATTTTGAACAGAGTTCGGGCCACCAGAGGCATGGGAGGAAACGCATACAGGAGGCCCTCTGACCAGGAAATCAGAAAAGCATCTGCAGCCACCCTCCGAGGATGTGGCTGTCTGGAGCAAAACTTGGGCAACTGGTGATTCTGCGGACTGGCAAAGAGATCTATGGACGGATGCCCCCAGCAGTGGGAAAACCTGCTGGGCCACTTCCGGATTCAGTTGTCATTCGTGAGGTTGGAGAATCCTGCTTAGCTTGTCTGCTAGGAAGTTCTCCTGACCAGGCAGGTAAACTGCTTTGAGAGACATACCCTGCCTGATTGTAAAGGAGTAGAGGTCCAGTGTCTCCTGACATAGGATGTGAGACCCTGTGCCTCCCTGCTTGTTCACACAGAACATTGCTACCTGGTTGTCTGTCTGCACCAAGGCAGACTGATGTGCAAAGAACATGACAGAAGGTTTGAAGAGCGAGGCAAATCACCCGCAGCTCTAAGAGGTTGATTTGGTGTGTAGTCTCCTGAGGAGACCACAGCCCCTGAGTGCATGATCCCTGGCAATGGGCTCCCCAGCCCAACAAGGAGGCATCTGTCATTAGCACTCTTGTGTGCGAGGGAATCTGAAAAGGCACTCCCTCAAGCAGGTTGGGTGGCTGAAGCCACCACTTCAATGACTTCACCAGTCGTTTGGACACTGTTATCCTGTCTTGGAGGCTGCTGGTGGCTTGTGTCCATTGATCTGAGGCACCACTGAGCTGTTCTCATGTGGAGATGGGAATTTGGGGTCACATGTATCGTGGAGGCCATGTGGCCCAGGAGGTGTAGGAAGTGACTTGCGTCTGACCTGGTGTACCAGCGCCAGCAGCCTCTGTGCCCTGTCTTCGGGCAGGTAAGCTCTCGCCTGAAGGGTGTCTAGTCGTGCTCCTATGAACTCTAAGTTTTGAGTGGGGAGCAAAGTAGACTTTGCGTGGTTTATGACAAAGCCTAGACACTGCAGCAGGTTGATGGTGCGAGAAGTGGCCTGTTGGGCCTCCTGAGGCGACTAGCCCCTGATGAGCCTGTCATCCAGGTAAGGGAAGACAAAAATCTCCTGGTTTCTGAGGAAGGCCGCCACCACAGCCAGGCATTTGGTAAACACTCTGGGAGCAGAGGCTAGGCCAAAGGGGAGTACTCTGTACTGAAAATGGTTTCCTCCCACTACAAATCTCAGATATTGTCTGTGGTCTGGATGTATGAGGATGTGCGTATAGGCATCCTTCAGGTCTAAGGAGCATAGCCAATCTCCCTGGTGGAGGTAAGGCAGCAATATTCCAAGGGAAAGCATCTTGAACTTTTCCCTCACCAGGAACTTGTTTAAGTTTTGCAGGTAGAGGATAGGCCTTAGGCCTCCAATTCTCTTTGGTATCAGAAAATACCTGGAGTAAAAGCCCTTTCCCTGCAGATGGTGGGGCACCGGTTCCACCGCCTGATCCTCTAGAAGACCTGCTAACTCCTGCAAGAGGAGGTCCCTGTGAAGAGGGGGTCTGAGAAGCTCTCCTGGAAAGGAGGGAGGTACCTGGCTGAAGTGAAGCAAATAGCCCCTTTGGACTATTTGCAGGACCCAGATATCTGTGGTGATAGCTGGACACCTGTGGGCGTACAGGGTCAGCCTTCCTCCTGTGCAAGGCCTCAGCACTGGTGGGAGAGAGACTATGCTTTGGGAGTCAAAAAAAAAAAAAACCTCCCGGCTGGAGCCAGGGCCTGGTGCTTGGGGGTCTTCTGCTTATGCGGGCCATGCCCCCGTCCCTTGGCCTGCTGCCCCTGTTGGGGAGCTGGGATGGCCCGGTAAGTGGGGTAATTGCGGTAAGCAGCACCTTTCCTTGGGGAAAAGACTTTTTACCCGAGCCCTTCTTCTTAGAAGGGGCAGAAGTCTTCTTGGAGAGCCTTGTCCGGGTCAAGTACTCTGACTCGATCTCCGCAGCCTTCTCAGTCATGGGTTTGCCAAAGAGGTGGTCACCTCAGCAAGGGACATCGATCAACTTGTCCTGAACCCATGACTCCAGATCTGACGACATTAGCAGGACCTTGCAGCTTGCACCGATGCCGACCGCGGCTACTCAGGCCGAAGCCTCATAGCCGTCATAGGCTGCTCGAGACAAACTTCGAGCACTCCCGAATCCCGGTGGACAAGGCTTTGAAGCACTGCAAAGGTGACTCAGCGAGGCCAGCTGAGAACCCAGAAATCTCCTTTGCCAGGTCACTCAAGTATATGCCCATATATAGCTGGTAAGTCTGGACCCAGCATGACAGCATCGAGCCCTGGAAGCACTTTTTGCTGAGGGCGTCCAGGTTCCGGGCCTCCCGGCCAGGGAGTGTGTTTTTTGGCTCTTGAGCCTCTGCATGGCCGATTCCACAACCATGGAGTTGTGCAGCAGCTGTGCCTTTTGGAACCCAGGGCTCTTGCGTACTCGATAGATGGAATCGACCCGCTTACTGAGAAACAGCATTGAGGCCAGTGACTCCCACATGCTGAACATCAGCTGTTCCAGCATTGGAGGAACTAGAACAGTAAGGGTTTCCCAAGGGGGAAAATCATACTGGAGGGCTTCGAGCTCCTCGGCTCGAGGCTCCTCCTCGGCGTCCGCTGGGAATGCAAAAGCCTTGGCCATGTCCCTGACGAAGTCTGAGAACTGGGTATCCTCCGGAGGGGATCTTTTCTGAGGCTCTGAACCCGGTGAGTCCGATGGGTGTCCGGGAACTCCTCATCTTCCGTCTCCCATGCCGACTCCTCTGAGGAGGAATCGAGCGGCTCTGGCCTCGAGGCCTTCGAGGCACCGGCGTCTATGACCTCAGTCCCAAATGGGAGGTTGAGGGAGACCTCGGCCAAGGATCGACTCGAGTCCGAAGAGTCTCGAGGATCGGCTCAGCCTCCGGGGTCGACTTGGACGTTGAGGTCCCGATGGTCGGGGCGAATGGACCGGTGAGACCGGCCATCAGCACCCGCTGCTGCTGCTCCATGAAGGCAGACATGCTGTGCTCCAGGGCCGCCATCCTGAGACCGAGCTCAGAAGGCTCCGCAGCCTCCAGCTCGGGTCCCGATGCCGTTGGGCCCGAGGCCGGTTCTCCCAGAGGGGAGTCTACGAGGACAACAGCAGTTACCTTCCTCGGCATCTCCGGCTCCGTGCGAGGCAGCTTTTCAGGCCGCTCCGACTCCAAGGACCCGGGGCGGCGGTCAGGACTCTGCGACCTGGTCCTCGAGGGCCCAGGTCAATCAGAGGCATCCAATGACGCCACCCTCACAAATTTCTTCTTCCTCCAGTGTTCCCACGAGGGAGACCCCCACTCAGAAGACCTCCACTCAGAAGACCCCCAACGCTCGGGTTCAGATAGCTCCCGAGATGTCGAGGCTTCTGAAGAGGTCCGGACCCGGGGTTTGCAGACTCGGAAAAAATCCTTTCATGCTGCTGCTGTCTACTTCTAAGTGCCTTGGAAGACATCTTCCCACACGGGCCACAGACCTTTGGGTCATGGTCATGCCCAAGGCATCGGAGACAGCAGTCGTGTGTGTCGGTGAGGGACATTAACTTCTTACACCGATCACACTTCTTAAACCCGCTAGCAGCCATGGGGGGAAAAAGGGCCCCTGCAAGGTTGAATGACCGGGCTGCCAGTGAACAGTGGAAAAAAAGCACGAATGCTAGTCACTAAGGACAAAAAACGAAAAATTGGACCGGACTTGATACCGGTGTACTGAGCCGAAGGTGGGAAGGGGAACCAATGTCGAACCGGTAAGAAAAGTAATTTCTCACTTATAAACACTTTTTTTCTTGGGGACACTAGGACAACGTCCGTTGGGCTCCACGGGTAAAAAAGGGACTGAGCAAAATGGCACCCTTGGGCGGGAAGGGGATCACGCATGCGTGATGCAATCCCAAAGGCTTTCTTTGAAAGCTGGGGATTTGCTCCGCACGAGGGCTCCATCGGCGCCGATGTCACCCATATGTGAGGACTGACTTCCTGCTTATTCCTGGAGAATGGAAAATATCTAGAAAAGAAAAGAAAGGACAAATAGACAGCAGACAGTGGAGAGTTAGCAGAAGAAAGTGACTAAAACAATTGCAACTGAAAAATAAAATGCCCAAACAAATGGTAGAGAGAGACTTTATTTTAAATTTATTAACTGGAATATGTCAGCTCTGGGAAATGTGCGTCGCTAACGTCTTTGCATTTTTGTTTAGTAGAAGAGGAAATGAATTTATAGTTTATTTCTCCAGTATTGTTGTACATTCCAGGTTTGGCTTATGGGGTTCCCAGTTTAATTATTGTCTGTCTTCCTATTTCTAAATTGTAATCCCTTATTCTTTGTTTGGTGACGTTCTATGTTATGCATGTGTAACTGAGTTGAGGTATTCTGTTCATGTAGTTTCTATTTGATAGTGCCACTTGTTCTTTCACCAGTGAGCAATGTATTGATATTCTCTGAAATGTATTGGTTTAATATTTGCAGTGTTACCTTTTGATAGGTAGGGTTTGGTGCTTTGTGAGTCCTAGTAGTGCTGTTATACGGCAGGTTTGCTAAGGGTTCTAAATGGGCAGGGTTTATAGTACTTCCTAAAGGGCCTGGCACTGGTGTAAAGTAATGTAGAAATCTGGTAGTCTTTCTTTATCCAGACACTCATTAAGAGGAATGTTTGCTAAAAGTTAGCGCATGTTAACATTATGCAAATACTTACGCAAATGAAGCCCCGCAATGAGTCTCCGCACATGGCCCTGCACCCCCCTTGGGCCTCCCCTGCCAGGAACTGAGAGTAAAGGTTTGTAATGGAAGTGCTAAAAGCATCCTTAGCTTCTATAGCTTTAAAGAGGGTGTGTTTTTTTCTGTTCCCAGAGAAGTTTTACATGCAAATATCAATGACAGCTATGAGGGCAATTTTTGCCCTCTCTAGCTGATTTGTGTACTGGACCATTAGAAAATGAACGGATACATAATTCTCCATTTAAAGATGATAGGGGAACATGGAGATATTGCATCGATGATCTTTTCCTTTTCAGGTCTAGAAGTGAATTTCAACTTAAAACGTTTTTGGATTAGCTTAATTCCTATAGCAGATCAATCTGTTTGATACAAATTCATGTATTTTATTACTGGATTGTTTAGTTGTAATCTGCTTAAATGTGAAACTATAGTGGAAAATGAAGGTTTCTTAAAAATAAATTAAGGCCCAGTATTTAACATGATGAATGAGGTTAGCAGACCAGTTAACCATGTTAATCGTGGTGAATGGGATATTTAGCGGTACTAACAGGACTGTTGCTGCTAAATATCTGTGGGTGCCGCTGCTAGGTGCCCTGAAGTTAGCCGGCTAGCATCGTGATGTTCCAGGGGCGGGGTTAACCCTTCAGTGGTGATATTCAGCTGCTGCCTGGTTATCCCTTGGTTGTGTAAGTTAGGCGCAGTAAAGCCTGGCCTAAATTTCACCACCAAAACTAACCAGGTATTGGCTGAATATTGCCGCTGTGCAATTAGCTTCCTGGCTATCTCGCTGACCCAGATTTCTAATGCAGGTGGCTGGATATGGCCCCAGCATTGCATGTCTGGGCCTAGGGTTCAGTAGCAATGGCTAGCTGCTGAAATTGCACTAGCTGCTGCACCTGGATATCAGACCCTATATCTTTTCTGTGATAAGAACAAAGAAAGGATATGTAAATTTATATTTCACAAAATCTAGGATAGGAATACACTATTGAAATGTGGAGTTTCTATCCTAGAAGGTTAAGCGACAACCTTTTGTTCTCACAGTTTCTCAGATACAGGAGAACCAGTTCTACTTTGGCAGAACTTAATACACAGGCACAAGTGTTAAAAAAAAGAAATTGAATGAGCAGGGCTGTTCAAAACCTATTGCACAGAAGGTACATGAAAGAATCAAGTTTAATAACTGAAAACTACTTTTAGGAAACATAGAAACATAGAAACATGGAAATATGACGACAGAAAAAGACCACATGGCCTATCTAGTCTGTCCTTCCATAACAACTACAACAGTCCACTTTACAAATCACTTCTCCTCTCATCACTATGTATTTTATTTCACAGTTCTCTTCAATGTCATCAAGAATTGTCAAGTATTAAAGGCTTTTGCAAAGTTTTGACCATACATCCAGTTTCTGAAGCAAAGAAATGTATGTTTGCATTTAGTAGAAAGTGGAATTTGAAAGAATTTCTTCATCCAACAACATAAATGCATGAACATGTGCTAGATTAGCAAACTGTTGGTAACTTCAGATGAGATCACCATGGAAAGTGATAGTGACTCGCTCAGATGGAAGAACATACTGTATGCTCTGAGATATAGAACTATCTGTAATTCATTTGTAGTATGCCCATGTAACAAACTATACCCTGGCAAATCCAGGGGACAACTGGAGTGAGAATTGTGGAGCATAAATCTTGTTTATACGTCTATTTATTAGTTTTCCAATATATATATCCAACAAAAGAATATACATCATAGAAATATATGAATACAATATGAATCAACCAGAAAAAAAAAAGAAGCCAAAGAAAAAGAATCCAACAAATCATATCATATCCAGAAATTAGCCCACATAACAAGGAAAAAGAGGGTATCAGGAAATAACAAATAGATCTCAGGGCATAAGCCCATAATCTAACAATTCAGTACAGAGATCCAAACAGGGTGAAGACTTGCGCGTCAGCCATATGAGATACCACATTAACCACTGACTCCTCCCTTGCAGCAAGGAACTAGAAGAGCTGTCCCGTTTCAAAAAACAAAAAGTTTTTATCCAAATAGGAAATTATACAATGAGAAGGAAATCTCAGAATAAACATACCACCCAGGGAGAGAGCCCTAGACCGAAGGCATAGGAATTCCTTCCTCCTTTGCTGGATAACCCGTGAAAAATCAGGAAAAATGCGGACATATGAACCCGAAAACTGCACATTGAAATTCCTAAAACATGATTGAATTACAGATTTATCAGATTCCAAGGCTAGAGTTACAAGGAGGGTAGTTTGCTCGGTAATTGCATCAAGGAAACTCTCCAGAAACCCAGTCAGGCCCCCAGGAGACAGAGAAGGATCACTGGAGCCCATGCCCCTAGGTCCAGAACCCAAGGACAGATACTGGGCATGTGCAAGAGGGGACAAATTATCAGAGGGCAGCTTGACTACCTCCTGAAAATATTTGCGCACCATCTTGGAGGCAGACAGAACCAGAGATTTAGGAAAATTAAGCAAGCACAAGCTATTCCTACAAACTTGATCCAAGTATTCTGTCTTTTTTTTGCAAGCACAGTCCTGACTTTAACTTGGGCTGCACACACACCACTAAGTTGCAACAAGTCCTCTTCCATCTGAGCTATCTTCCCCACTTGCTCCTCCTGCAGCCGAGAAACCTCTAAGAAACTGGTTTTCAACGAAGAGAGTTCAATACTCACAGCCCCAACAACAGTTTGAAGTGAAGAATTCAATCTCCAGGAACAAGCAGGAATGAGTCTTCACATATGGGTATCGTCGGTACCGACGGAGCCTGAGCGGGAACGCTCCCCAGCGTCCAAAAATGAAAGCTTTTGGGAGCATCCCACAGTGCCTGCGCGCTGCCTTCCCTCCTTTTCCAACTGCCTCTCTCCAGTTCTTCTTTTCCGCGGAGCCAGCAGGTCGTGTTTCCTGTCACCGCTGAAGAATTTCTTATTTTCTTTTATTTTTCTTTAGTCGCGTGTCTGCCTTCTCGATTCCGCACCGGTACCACCGGTTCTTTTTCTTTCTTTTAAAAAAAAAAAAAAAACACCTACTTTTTTCAGTGCATTTTTCTTCTGGGGCCTTAGGCCTACAGATATATTTTTCCCTCATGGAAAAACCCGCCTCCGGGTTTAAAAAATGCACAAAGTGCAGTAGCACTATTTCTGTCATTGACACCCATGACTGGTGTCTAAAATGTTTAGGTCCTGACCACTCCATTGCGGATTGTGAGTCCTGTTCCATGATGTCCAAAAGAGGGTTACACAATCGGGCAGCTAAGCTCAGTACCCTGTTTCCCTCCGATGCAGCTTCCGTGGCATCGACGTCTTCCAGGGCTTCTTCTTCATCCCATGGATCTCAGGTAACCAAACTTAAATCTGGCCAGTCCTCAAAGAGTTCATCTCCCTCTAAGTATCGAGATGCCCCCGGGCTTACTCTTGAGGATACCACACCAGCAAAATTACCCCGGCGGGAGGCTCCGGCTTCCAAAGCACTACCTATGGGGTCACAGGTACCAATGGGGTCACAGGTACCGATATCCAGACATTGGTGGCGTCAATGGATCCGAATATTCTGACCATGCAGCATGCCATCACGGCATTCATTCAAGCTGCAACGCCTACGGTACCGCAACAAACCCCGTTGTCGGTACCCGTACCGATTCCGGTACAGGATCCGATTCCGGTTCCGATACCAGTACCACTTGCATCGACATCAGCATCGACGGCAGCGGTATGCTATCCAGTGATGTCTATCAGTACCGGTCCGGTACCGATTACTCCCGATGTCGATACCTCCCGGTACGCATATCGGGCTCTATGAGAGCATCCAGACAGTCGATACTTTGATTCTTCTGAAGACTCTGATTCTTCAGAGGCCTCAATTGAAGCATCGGGGATCCTTCCTCAGGAACCCTCTTCTCCAAAAAGGAGAATGTCTCCTCCTGAAGACTTGTCTTTTCAGGACTTTATTAGGGAGGTGGCCAAAGGCCTGTCCATCTCAGTGACCTCTGAGACTGAACCTAGAGCCAAAAAATTAGATATCCTACAATATCCTAAGGCTCCTAAAGAGGCAACCACCTTACCAATACATGAGATTCTTTATGAACACATGTTGGGCATATGGGAGACTCCTCTTTCCACCTCCCCTCATTCCAGAAGGTTGGACACCATGTATCGTGTTCCTCCTTGTCCTGGGTTTCATAAGATTCAGCTTCCTCACCACTCCATTGTGGTAGAGTCTGCTATGAAAAAGATCAAGAGTACAAAAAGGCACTCCTCTGCTCCTCCAGGAAGAGAATGCAGAACCCTAGATGCCTTTGGCAGGAAAATCTTCCAGGCCAGTATGCTTGTAGCCAGAATCAACTCCTATAGTCTCTATATGGGGATGTTTCTAAAAGAAGTTACAGATCATCTGCAAACCTTATCTCCTTTTATGTCAGAAGATAAGAGAGAAGAATATATCACCTGGCTTAAACAGGCACAGGATGTATCCAAGTTTTCCAACCGTGCAGCCTTTGACTCTTTTGAGGGGGCCAGTAGAGCCTCGGCTATTGCCATAGATGCACGCAGAGTTGCTTGGTTTCAAGCCTCTGATTTGGAATCCTGAGTACAGGATGGTCTAGGTAACCTTCCCTGTACAGGCGAAAACCTCTTTGGCAAAGATTGGCAAGCAAAGGCCAACCAAATGGATGCTGAAAATTATGCTTTAGATAGACTTTCAAAGTCTACTACTGCTCCTTTTAAAAAGAGGTTGTTCAAAAAGGGATCTTTCCCAAAGAAAGGGAAATTTTCTTCTTATGGTCAGGCCCCTTCTCAAGGTCGTTTTGCTACAAAGAGACAGCAACAACCAAAACAAGCCAAAACCCAGGCTGCGAGGACTGCTACGGCCCAACAGCCTCAGCCTCCTCAGGGCCTTTGACTTTTCACTAGAGAACTTAGCCTTTCTGGCTCTAGAACATCCAGAGCCCCTCACCATCCCAGGAAGGTTAGCTCACTTTGCTCCCAGATGGGAACAAATCACAGCAGAGCAGTGGACCCTCTCCATCATAAGGGAAGGGTACAAACTTCATTTCTTAAACCTTCCTCCTCACACCATGGTGAAACAGTTCAATTCTCCAACATCTCTCCTCAACCTTCTAGGTCAGGAGATTGCTACCCTTCTTGCCCAAGGGGCAATAGAAGAAGTACCCCTTCTTCAACAGGGCTCAGGGTTCTACTCCCCCTATTTTCTCATTCCAAAGAAAACAGGGGGCTACAGACCCATATTAGATCTCAGAGAATTGAACACGTTTTTATGCAAGGAGAAATTTAAGATGACTTTTCTAGGAACTCTCCTTCCATACCTCCAGAGTCAGGACTGGCTTTGTTCTCTAGATCTCAAGGATGCGTACACCCATGTTCTCATCCATCCAACACACAGAAGATTCCTTCGCTTCCTGTACTAAGGAAAGCACTACCAATACAAAGTGCTTCCTTTCGGTCTGGCCTCTGCTGCAAGAGTGTTCACGAAATGCATGGCAGTAGTAGCTGCATTCCTACGCACTCTAGGAATATTCGTATTCCCATATCTGGACGACTGGCTCATCCGAGTTCCATCCCAGTCAGAGGCCCAGACTTTTCTCTAGCCTGCACCAGGCGTGTTCTTCAGTATCTGGGACTGGTAATCAACATTCCAAAATCCCATCTTACTCCTACTCAGTCTCTAGAGTTCATAGGGGCCTTACTGGATACCACAACTGCAAGGGCCTATCTTCCCCAGGCCCGTTGCCTAGGCTTGGTGCAGTTAGCCTCCCAGATTCAGTTAAAATCCCATTTAACTGCTCGAGAGATGTTGCAACTTTAGGCCACGTGGCATCCACGGTGCATGTGGTTCCCTATGCTCGCCTTCACATGAGAGCAGCTCAGTGGACCCTATCCACCCAATGGACCCAGGCATCAGGTTGCCTGTCAGACAAAATAGCAACCTCCAGTCGCCTATTTTCGTCCCTCCACTGGTGGAAGTCCACTCAGAATCTGTTGCTGGGGTCCCCCTTTCAACAGGTGTTACCCCAAGCAACCCTTACAACAGATGCCTCTCCAAAGGGTTGGGGGGCTCATCTACAAGATCTCTCGACCCAGGGCATCTGGCCTCCACAGGAGACATCTCTTCATATCAACCTCTTAGAGCTCAGAGCAATCTTTCTGGCTTTCAGAGTCTTCCACACCCTGCTCAGCTACAAGACAGTCCTCATCCACATGGACAACCAGGTAGCCATGTTCTACGTAAACAAGCAGGGAGGAACTGGCTCTCTGTCGCTTTGCAATGAAGCTCTGAGATTGTGGGCCTTCGCCAGAGAGCATCAAATCCATCTCATGGCAGTATATCTTCCAGGAGTTCAAAACTCTTGGGCAGACAGACTCAGTCGAGTTCTGCTTCCGCACGAATGGTCCCTCCATGGGGACCAGGTAGCCAGAATTTTTCAGATTTGGGGTACCCCAGACATAGACCTGTTTTCAAGTCCGTGGAATGCCAAACTTCCCTGTTTCTGTTCCAGGATTCCATGTCAGGGAGTTCAGGCCAGGGATGCCTTCCTCCTTCATTGGAGGCAAGACTTCCTCTATGCCTTTCCACCTATTCCCCTAATCCCCAAGACTCTGTTAAAGCTTCAGAGAGACAAAGGGACTATGATCCTCATAGCACCACTTTGGCCACGCCAAGTGTGGTACCCTCTACTTCTGCATCTCTCTCAAGCTCCCTCCCTAGACTTGGGGTCTGCTCCAGATCTCCTCTCCCAGGAGGAGGGAACCTTGTGGCACCCAAATCCTCAGTCTCTTCATCTCAGGGCCTGGTTGCTGAAGGCCTAGACCTTCAAGATTTACCTTTCTCAGCAAGTGAAGGATATCCTTCATGCTTCCAGAAAGCCTTCCACCAGACGTTCATATGCTTTTAAATGGAAAAGATTTTCCATTTGGTGTGCAGAGAAGGGTCTCAACCCTCTTGCAATACCTTTGAATTTTTTGCTAGACTATTTGCTGCATTTATCCCATGCAGGCCTTAAAACAAATTCAATCAGAGTCCATTTGAGTGCTATTGCAGCATCCCTTAAGCCTCTCAATGGACAACCTATTTCCTCTCATCCTCTTATAGCAAGATTCATGAGAGGCCTTCTTTTGACTAAACCTCCCATTAGACCACCTCCAGTGGCATGGGACTTGAATCTGGTTCTTGGACAGCTTATGAAGCCACCCTTTGAACCCTTAGCCACTACCTCCTTGAAATTCCTTTCCTTGAAGAATATTTTTCTCATTGCAGTCACCTCAGCTCGCCGTATCAGTGAGTTGCAAGCTTTAGTGGCTAATCCTCCTTATACAAGGTTCCACCATGACAAGGTAGTCCTCAGAACTAATCCACACTTTATGCCTAAAGTGGTCTCACCTTTTCATCTGAACCAGGAGGTGTATTTACCTGTCTTTTTTCCAGGACCTCATGCATCAAGTGCAGAGAGGAATCTTCATACCCTGGATTGTAAAAGAGCACTTGCTTTCTACTTACAAAGGACACAGCAACATAGAAAGTCCTCTCAACTTTTTGTTGCTTTTGATCCTTCTCATTTAGGACTTCCAGTCTCTAAGAGAACTCTATCCAATTGGATTGCTCAGTGTATTTCCTTCGCCTACCAGAGTAAGAACCTTTCTCTGGAGGGCCATGTCACAGCTCACAATGTGAGGGCCATGGCAGCCTCTATGGCTCATCTTAACTCTGTGTCCATCGACCAAATCTGTCGAGCGGCCACCTGGGCATCAGTTCATACCTTCACAGCCCATTACTGCTTGGACCAGGACTCCCGCCGGGATGCCTTGTTTGGTCAGGCTGTTCTCAAACACCTGTTCCATACCTAATCAACTCCTACCCTCCATCCCTGACTGGATGCCTGAGATTCATGGGTGGAGGTGGAGCCCTTCCCAGGGACTCACAATCTGTGTGATCTCCCAGGCATCTCTAGCTGGGGAGTCCCCATATGTGAAGACTCATTCCTGCTTGTTCCTGGAGATAGCACAGTTACTTACCTGTAACAGGTGATCTCTGGGAACAGCAGGAATAAGTCTTCACAACCCACCCACCTCCCCTAGGAGTTGTATCTCTCTATCTATCTTTCCTTTCCTCTCTCTCTCTCTTTGTCTCAGCTTTAAAACTCGAACTGGAGAAAGGCAGTTGGAAAAGGCGGGAAGGCAGCGCGCAGGCGCTATGGGATGCTCCCAAAAGCTTTCATTTTTGGACGCTGGGGAGCGTTCCCGCGCAGGCTCCGTCGGTACCGACGATACCCATATGTGAAGCCTTATTCCTGCTGTTCCCAGAGATCACCTGTTACAGGTAAGTAACTGTGCTTTGTGGTTAAAGCATCCCACAGCGCTTCTATAATAATCTTGCCATGTTTCACCAAGGCTCCGGTCGCCAGAATCTGCATTGCTCCACCCTTGCTACCCGAACGCGGGGAGAGATGAACTCGCTGATCCACCAGCACTACTTGAACCCACACAAGCAAGAGAAGCAGCTGGCTGCACCACCATGTATCTCTCTTCACTATACCCTGGTGTGCTCGTCGGCAAACCGGGGGGGGGGAGGGGAGGGGGGGAAAGAACTCTGTCGGCTGCCGACTCACTTCCAGGTCTCTGGGGGGGCTCACTGCTCCAGAGAGACATACCCCAGACGCGCTCAGGGTCGTTGAAGAATCATCTACCGGCCCCACTGAGGACGCCACTCCAAGCACTGAGGCCATAAAGCCACACTGTGGCAAAATCCTTTGCCCAGCTGCAGTGTCTCCCACCGAGCCTGAGGGTAGGCTGGCTTTCTTCCATTAGCAGTGCCCCATGGCTCCAAACAAACTTTCTCAGCAGGCTCTGGACTGACAATCGGAGGCTCTCTATCCCAGGACTGCTCCCTGCCGCCATCTTGCCTCCATAAATCTTGTTTAAAGAATGAGGAAAGACGTTCTCATAGTGGCACATTGACACAGCTTTTTCACTGTTGTGATGTCTTGCTCTAGATCATATACCAAAGGAGATTGAGATTGAACACCTTTGCAACTAGAACAAAAGTAAAATTTTAATTTGAGAAATTTTAGAAGTATTTGGTTTGAAGACATTCATTGATTTGAAAGTTTGGGGGATATTAAAAGGTACTTAGGGGTATGTTTACTAAACTGTCTTAATGTTCCCGGCGCTAGTTGTAGTGATAATGTGAAGGATGCCATATAAGGAGTGGGCGTTCTGGTCTTAAGGTAGCAGTCGCGGGTTATCACGCAATAAAGTGTGCCGTGTACATTATCACGTGATAGAGGGAGCTGTGCACGTTACCGCGCATTAACCTTAACTTTGCGTGCTGACCTGCAATCACAGCAATAGAGGTGTAATACACTGGTTAGTACAATGACTGCTGAAACAGGGGTCATGAGTTTGATCCCCCAGTGGGCTTAATGAGTAAGACTGTCTGAGGCATTACCCTTTACTTTAAATCAGTGCTGTCTGAGGCATTTTCTTTTTTTAATTTAAATTAGTGCTGCCAGCAAACACACCCTCACAGTGCCGTAACCTAAGGTGCCGCATAAGGAACCCTATAAGGCACTCCAGAGGGCACATTATAAAGTTCACTGTCCGCCAAGGCACCTTATAATGTTCCCTATAGGACACCTTATAGGGTGCCTTATCAGACACCTTAAGGTTACAGCACTGTGAGGGTGTTTTTGCTGGCAGCACTAATTTAAATTAAAAAAGGAAATGCCTCAGACAGCCCTATCAAATAACACCACTGTGGGATCAAACCCATGACCTCTGTCTCCACAGTCAGTGACGTAACCAGTGGGCTACATCTCTATAGCTATTAACAAACCCCTGGCTGGCTACAGGAGGACTGTAGGTCACCACACAAACTGTCTGCTGTGGTTACCAGGATAAGGTTAACCCACCCGTACCCATGATGCACTGCACATGCAGATCAGCAGTCTACAGATGATCACAAGATGGAGTACACACCCCCACAGCACCTCGGCCTGGTAGGGGGAACTGACTGTGTGTGTTACTGGCACAGAGTATCTACAGACCGTCACATTGTGCGGGTACTCTGCTCACCCTGAGGGTGAGGTGGGGTGCCCAGCACTAGGTCCGCAGCACCTGGCTTAGCTGAGATAGGCTATGTTGCAGGTTGCCATCAGTGCCAGTGTGTGATAGGTAGTCCTTGCAGACACACCTAGGATACACCTGTGTCCATCCATATTTTCCAGTCACGTCTAGCCCTTGTGGACTATGATGCACCAAGAATAGTGCATATCCTGTGTGGGTGCCATGGTCACATGATTTAAGTGAAGGGGGGTGTTTGGACCCATAAGCGGATTATGTAGCACCACACCACCCACCCTCTGGGGCTCAGGGTGGGGGACAGGATCTCCCACCAACAGATCCACTTTCTACATCCCTGCAATGGTGGAAGTAGAGGGGACCATCAACCCCAGTCCTGCTGGGGAATGGGCACCCTACAGGGCAGTCAATGCAGATCTGTACGCCTCCATAAGGCAACGGCAGACAGACAGTAGGCCTGGAAATGCTCAGATTCCCCCACCACTATCTGACATTCTCCAGCAGCAAGCACAGTAGTCTCCAGCCGCTGCACCCTGCAAGGTGTTCTAGCCATACACATACTAACTGCAGACAGTCTGCTAGCTTGTACATAGTGCATGTTCCTGGAGGAACTGTGTGCACCCAAAAATGGGATGTGAGCGCACACGCTAAGCAGGTAAGTCAGTGATTGGGCCCCAGAAAAGGGAACCCATAAATATCACTTGAGAGAAATACTATATAGCACTATGGGGGAACCTAGCCATGCCGTGGTCACTGCTCAGTCAGGGTGAGAGTGACCTCCCAGCAGGACATGCTGTGACTACCCTGTCCGTGTAGGTGGTGGCCGGGCACTACAATGTCCCAGCCATTGCCCTATGCCCTGTGCAGATGCATCCTGCCCAGGCCACCCTGTCCAGGCCACACCCATACCCTGCCCAGGCCACCCTGTCCAGGCCATACCACTAGGCCATTCCTCCAGAGTGGAGGAATGGCCTAGTGGTTGGGGCAAGGTACTTCAGGCCGGAAGGTCAGGGGTTCAAATCCCACTAGAGGACAGCAACCTTGGGCCAGAAGGACTGTGGTTTGTAGTCCCACAGGTGCTCCTTGTGGTTTTGGGCAAACCACTTAACCCTCCATAGCCCATGTTCCCTGTAAAATAGTTATCTCCAAGTTATAATGCCCTGTTCAATGTAATTTCAGTTTGTTCAATGTAAACCGCACAGATGCAGAATAGCACAGTATATAAGAGAATGTAAATAAATAAATAAAATACCCACAGTATCTTACTACTCATTATGCACATTGGCAGGCTAACACTGGAAACAGTGCAAGCAGTGTGGGCTGAGTAAGGTGTAGGCAGCCACAACACACTGGATAGACATACACACTCCCACACCTATGCCAGCATTGTGCAAATATAGAGGCTTTTGGCAGCCCTGGCCACCACACCAGTCCTGGGCACAGTGCAGGCATGGCTATGGTACGCAATACTGTTGGGGTCACTCCCCAGTATGGTAAACACTGTCAGAAACCAAAACTGAAACACACTCCACAGATATCAGAAAGAGCTGCATCATAGCAACCTATCAGCAAATTGTGATTAACTTAGGAATTATCTGCCATTAATCATAGCAACCTTTTGATATATGTGTAACATATTCCCAAGTTTAGGGCGGCATTGCTAAAGGTATGCAGGTGCTAGTATTGTGAAATGCTGCTGTGCGCAGGGCCCAACAGCCTGACTCTCCATGAGGCTTTGGATGAGGGGTTCTCAACCCAGTCCTCAGGACCCACCTAGCCAGTCGGGTTTTCAGGATAACCACAATGAATATGTATGAGAGAATATTTGCATACACTGCCTCCATTATATGCAAATCTCTCCCATGCATATTCATTGTGGTTATCCTGAAAACCTGACTGGCTAGGTGGGTCCCAAGGACTGGGTTGAGAACCCCTGCTTTGGTTAGTGGAGCCTGTGGGTGTGGGTGTTTATGCCCCTGTTGGCCGCTGCTCTAGGGCAGAGGTTTCCAACTCCGGTCCTGGTGGGCCAAACACTGTTCAGGTTTCATGCTGTCCCTAATAAATATGCCTGTGCTGCATTAGTATGCGCCACCCCCATTGTATGCAAATGTATCTCATGCATATTCAGGTCTTCATGCGGTCCCTAATGAATATGCATGAGATACATTTGCATACAATGGGGGCGGCGCATACTAATGCAGCACAAGCATATTTATTAGAGACAGCATGAAACCTGAATGGTGTTTGGCCCTCCAGGACTGCAGTTGGGAAACTCTGCTCTAGGGATTGCACATGTTTTTATGGTGTCTGTGCTCTGTAGGGTAAAATATAGGCGTTTCAGGCATGTTTATTTTATCTGCAATAAAGGTTCCGTCTTTATTACCACGGTTTAGTACTGGGTAAAATATGGGGAAAGGGTTGGCAGGAGCCACAGCTGGGACTTGAACATGTGACCTTCTGCTCCTGAACACACTGGCTGTGTGTACTGCACCACACTGTTGCCACAGGGACAGTTCATTCCCTGGGGATACCATGACTGTTTGTTCATCAGACCCTGTCTTTGCATTGCACGGCACCCACCTAAATGGGGCTAGGCCATGGTCTGCTGTGGGCAGATGCCACTGCCCCCTCCGCCACCAGCACCCTCTGCCACCATGCTGCCATGCCATTATGCCGGTGGTGCTGGTGGTGCGCATTCCCAGGTCATCCAATATGGGGGTAGGCATCTGCCTATGGTGTGGGTTCTCAGGTAGGGGTGCCTACATGGACATGCATGCTCCCCCCCCCCCCCCCCGCACCGCCTTCTAATGTTATGTGCCCTTGGAGGTACCTGCTGGATAATCTCCCCTGTGACACTGTGGGACACACACTCGTGCCCATATTGGACCCTCATCAGTTGCTGTGTTGCTGCTTTACAGTTTCGGCATTCCTATGTGCCACCTAGGCATATGCCTAGTCCGCACTGTGCCCAGGCTGGACCACAGCATGTGCCGCCTGCAGCCCCCTGAATCCCATTTACAGCATCAATACAGTTGCCCTTTCCTACGTGCCCACTCTGCTGTTGCTGCACATGTGCACGCTATAACAAACCTGCCCAATCTAAACGACAGAAACCCTAATCAGCACTATTTCAATGTGGGATCATTCACTTTGTAGGAGGACAGAGCATAGACCTTTCCAAACATGATATCTTAATTTATACGCTTTGTCAGTGGTGTTGCTTTGTTTATCATTAATATCACTATTGGAGAGCTTGGTTATTGGGATTTTAGATGTGGTTCTGGTCCTTTTATGTTTGTTTGACTTTTTGGTCCCTGCACATGTATCACAACTATCATTTTTCTGGGTTTCCCTGCCTTTGCTGCACAGTGCTGACTGAAATGGTTTCTCTTTCCTGCAAATGTGCCTTAACGCGAGGGTTTCACTGGCGTTAGTGTTCAGACCCGGATTTCATAGCGTTAGTGTGCCTGGAGCCTCTCCCCTCCCACTCTCCACCCATTGACCCCCTTCTCTCCGCCCTCTGGGAAGCCTTACTCCACCCTTCAGACCCGGATTTCACAGTGTTAGTGTGCCTTAACGCCGTCGCCGCGTTATCGTGCGATAATGCCACCGCTGCGACATTAAGACAGTTTAGTAAACATACCCCTTAGTTTACAGGTCTGCAAGTTGCCTATCTAAATTTCCCTCAGCAAAATATTCAGCAGCAGTAACAGTTAGTGCTGCTGAATATCCCTGTTTTCAACCTTTAAGCGCCCCAATGCTAGCCAGCTAGTTCAGGGACTGAGCAAAAGTGGCACCGGAGGATAACGGGCTGAAGGTGATATTCAGCTGCTAGCCTGTTATCCTAAAGCAGCTAAAGTTGGGCATGTTAATGGCTGGCCTAACGTTCTCAGCTTTAGCTAACTGGCCAGTGACTGAATATCGCCATTGACCAGTTAGCTAAGTTGCTATCCAGCCAACGCAGATATTCAATGCTGTTGGCTGGATATGACCTGGGCATTAAATATACAGGTTCAGTGATCAGCAGCATTAACTACCACTGCTGAGCATAAGAACATAAGATATGCCATACTGGGTCAGACCAAGGTCCATCAAACCCAGTATCCTGTTTCCAACAGTGGCCAATCTAGGTCATAGCCCCCTTCCCTCTATTTGCTTAAATAATGCAAAATAGAAAATCAGCTCTAATGAAAAAGAAATACCAGGGTGCCATGTCGTAGATTTATATTTAGAGAATTAAGGACTCGGGCTACCCAGTTCCAGGAGTGAGATTTTAAACCAGTCCTGATTTCTGGCAAGCTTATGCTGATGCATTATGGGATCCACAACAATGACTCCAATGGGTAAAATCAAGAACTACAAATACCATACAGCATTGTAATGCAAATTTAAAACCAGAACTGGCAAAAAAATCTCACTCCTGGAACTTGGCAACTCTGCTATTGTCTTGTCTATAGCATGAGAGAGAGAATTTTGGATAATGTGAAGTAAAAGCCCTGTTTAAAGGAAGAGGAGAGATGTCTCACTGTGTAAAGTACATGCTCTTTTTACAGTGGGAAAGAGGAATCTAAATACAGTATGAAGCAATGGCCCTGTTCACAGTGTAAGAGGCGCAAAGCTTAGAAAGTGGTGCACTACCCTGCGAAGGGAATATGTCCATTTGGAGATGTTAAGATAAGATAGGAGTTTGAGACCAACTGCTATGACATTCCAATATAATGTTTCATAGAAAAAATAAATCTTTTTTTCAAATCAGTGAGCTTCAATAGATTTATGGATTCAGAAGCTTCATACAATGAGACTAAAAAATAAGAAGGATCATTAACTAGAAAAATTCAGTGCATACAAAAATAATTGTCTTGATTGGCTGATTTTTAATCCGCTTTTTTGATAGATTGCGAAAGATGCCAACAGAGTTCTTCAAAAATGTTATGGCAGATGCTGACAGAGAGAATTATGGTAAGGAATGTAAAGATTGCCCCTGAAGCAACTGCAGGACTTTGCCCAAGAAAATGTTAGAAATAAAAGTGGATGTGTGAGGAGTTTTCAGGGCCAATGATTGATGAATTCTGGATAATAACTAGTATGAGTTTTGTAATACATTTTGTTAAATGAGTCATAATAGGTATAAAAGAACTGAATGCAGACATGTATAAAGGTGTAAAATTGCATTTAAGGATACCGTACTAAACTCGACCCTGTGCAAACATACATATGCAACATACATGTCAGGTGCCAACTCCTAGGGGTCAGCCTAAGCCAGTATAACTCCTTAGTGATATAAAGTTCTTTGCCTTCAGCATCCATATGTAGTAATAAAGAGAATTCACCTGCACCCATCGTCCCAGTAAAACACATCCAACCACAACCCAAACAGTTAACTCCCCATCTTCTTATAGAGGAGAACAAAACCAGTCCAGTGGCCATCATATATGCCTTTCTCCAGCTGGACATCATAGCACCTAGAAACAAAATGTAACACTGAACATAATACAGCAAGTCACCCTGAGCAGGGAGAGGAAGAAAGAGCAAGCAGGTGAAGGGGTAGAAGGCAGGGGATAAGGAAAAAGAAAAACAATTCTGCTCCATGACCCGTGTTGTAATGCAAATCCCATGGTGATGAAGTCTTCAGTATTGCATATTATTGATCACTCATCCTCAGATCGCAGATGAAAGAATTAATCCTCCTTAACTGAGAGTATAGTCTTACAAAGCCTAAAGAATATTGTCCAGTCACATCCAATGGCACAGTCCTCGGCACAATGGCCTCCTGCTGTTACTCTGACTGTAGATGAACTTCTTCAGCTCCACAGGATCAGCAAAGTTGTGGGATGTGTTTTTGTGTGTGAAGCACATGATAGCAGAATTTTAAAAAAACATAGCAGGCTCCGAGATCCTTCAACTGATGCTGCAATGCCAACAGTTTCTTATGGCGCCATGACATTGCTGTAGTTAAATCCAGAACAATTCATATGTAATTTCCATTCTGGGTCATTGATTTTATAGCTTGTGCCTTGGCTAATATTTCCATGGCCTGAAGATATCCCAAAACATTTAGTATAAAGGTCCACGGTAAGACTATTCTTTGGCATGCCAGTAGGGATCTGGTGGATCTGCTCCACCTCAAGATCCATGAGTATATGCATATTGAAGTCAGGCAGCTCCATGGTAGGTGCCATCTTTGTGGGGGGTCAGTAGATCCTGCTTTGTGTGCTTCATGCTTGAGTAGTGGCAAAAGTCACAACAGTCCTATGCTTTTTATTGTTGGACATCTTTATGCCTACCCAGCACTGAAGCGACTAGGATCCGTGCTGTAAAATTATAGCCAGGTGGGAAATACTGCAATTTTAGCAAGAAAAGCTAAACAGTCATCTTGGTCTGACACGGGCTCCATCCCCCACCCCATCTCTGGAAGACCCTCCCTAGCTATGTTCCCCATTTAATCCTTAAAAACTCACTTTCCATATTCTCTCTACTCTGGATGATTCTCCCCAAATTCTTTCTCCAACAAAAACTCTCCCGCATTCTTCCCCCACCCCCCACCCCTTTTGAAGGCCAAATCCCTTCCACAGCTTCCTCTGATTTCTCATCCCACCCAGTAAGACTCACAGATCCTGTCTTTCCTTTCCCCTTCTACTGCTCTTCCTCAAGGCAAGAGGGGCAGATTTAGCATGCAAATAGCTTGATTGGAATAAGGTGTGTGGGGGGGGGGAGGGGGGTTGTAGACTATGCACAAATTTGTCATTTTGAAATCTCATGCGTATTTTAGTAGACATATTTGCACCTGTTTCAAAATGAAGACTCGTTCTAATAGCAGGCCACATTTCAATGGAAACCACATGTGGGGTATCTGAAGAGTTTGCTATGCTGTGTACGTTTTCAAAATTGCCCCTGTCGTTTTTAATAAACCTAAAACACAGATCTTAAACTACTCTTGTACATCTGACTGTTTCCTAAGACCCAATGCATTTGCATCATTTTATACTGTATAACCAAAAATTGATGATTTCTATTCTAATGTCGACTATGTGCAAAGACACCACAGTTCTACATGACTTTATGAATTTTTTTTCAAATGTCCATGTCATCCAATATTATGAAACACCCAAGAGAGAAGAAGATTAAATTATTGGCAAATGAAAAATATTATGCTTGCAAATGGAAAATATTGTACTAGCCAGAATATTTACCATTTGCAGGAACAAATTTAATAAAAACAATCCCTCCTAGGGAAAAAGAAAGAGATGATAGGAATCAGATATGTAGCTGAATTTGAATATCTTATATTTAAATGATTTTCCCATGGTTGTAACAGTGGAGAAGCAACAGCTATTTATTTTATCTCCTCTTTATTTTGTGTATGTATCTGATGTACAGGAAATGATCCGGTGTTAGACTGATCATATATTATAATTGATTCCTAGGGTGACCAATTTTCTGATAAAATCCCTTGCTATATAGCAAGTGGTATCAATCATTCCAGCTTCTAGCTGGTCTCACCACAGACCCAGAAAGCATATTAGCATCTAAAGAATCAGAGTTAAAACATTTATCTTTCTTCCAACCAGGGCTCGGAAGTAGAGCAGAGCCCCAGGGCTTTGGTCCCAGGTGTTGTACTTTAAATGGTGCCTCTAGCCTAATGAAGGGGAGATTTTAACAGTAGTTGGGAGGCATATTTTCTGTAGTGCATCCAATAAATACTGACTGGCTGATATTCGCAGCCCTTGGCAGGCTAATGGGAGACCGTACGGCTAGGGGAGCAAACTGCAATATTCAGGGGCACTATCCCAAGAGGACCGTTGAATATTTCCACAGAGCACCCTGACGCAGCCAGTTAGTGCAGGGGCAGTCCGTGTGTGGAGCAGGGGCGATACCGGCATTAACCGGATATATGTTGGCACTTATCCGGTTATCGCGATTTTCAGTGGCCCTTGCCTGGACAGTTTAGGCCACATACAAAGCAGGTTTAAGTAGCAATCAGGGCAAGCACCACCTGAAAAGCATGCTGAACAGGTAAGTGCCAGCATATACCCAGTTAGCAGCACTCAGCCTGGATATTCAACCACAGCTTCTATGCAGATACTGCTGTGGAATATCCCGTTGATATTTAAGCACCGTGGCAATGGAATATTGGCAGATCTGAAAATTAGGCCCTGAATTACTTCCCAAGGCACAATCATCTTTGAATGTTTACTTTATCATATTAAACACATCTAGAAAGAAAAGTATCCAGTATAAAGATAAATAGTGGGGTTTTTTTTAAATTATTTATTTATGCAATTTTGAAATGGATACAAGAAAATAACTTGTACAGAAAGGGCAAATACTTATATAACAGGAAAAATAATAGCTTGACCCCTCAGCCTGAGGTACTGTGTCCTAACCACTAGGCCACTCCTCCCTGTTATCCTTTATTATCTCTGCTACATGCCCTGATGCTGACTGCTTAGCATCGGGACATGTTGTGGGCGTTCTGGGGATTTCTGGGGGCGCAATCAGTCACTAACCAGGCAGTGATGATATTGAACCGCTCCCCGGTTAGCACCCATGGATAAAGGATAAGCACTGGCCTATCTCTACCCGTGGGAGCTAACTGGGCAGCGGCTCAGTATCGCAACGGATATTCGGTGCCGGTGCCACATATGACCCCGGAATTGAATATACGGGGTTAAAGGTTGGCAGAGTAGGAGCGCATAGCTATCCCAGAATATTGGGTCGTTTTCCTTCCTCTCTCTACTGACGTATATATATTTCACATCCTCACACACACTTTACCCCCTCTCTTGCTAACACACATTCTTTCCCAGGTCTCACACATAGTTACCTGCTCCTCTCAGAAATACATCCCTCTTCTTTCCCTCATCCTTTTTCTCATCAGTCCCTCATTTCTTCTCCATTTTCCCTCTCTAACCTCTTTCCCATTTTTCCCTTCTTCAGTTCTCTCTCTTCTGTACCTCTACCCATCCTGACTTCATCTCCAGTCCTCCCTTCTTTCCCTCCCTCATTCCTCTCTTCCTTCTCTGATATTTCTCACAAGCTTTGCTGAACAGTAGCGGTAGTACAAATGTTCAAATCTACCTCTCCCTACAGCCCGCCTCCTTTGAAGAGAAAACAGGAATGACAGAGGAGGCGAGCTGTGGGGAAAAACAGCACCCCAGGATTTTGAACATGTGCAGCAGTAGTGCTGCCTCTCCTGGCAGCCCACCTCTTTTGAAGAAGAGGGAGGGGGCAGGCCATCAGGAAAAGCAGTGCTGCACATGTTCAAACACCCCGCGGCTTGTGCAGTTCTCACAGCTCCATTTAGAATGCTGCAGACATGTGAGCAGGGCTATCATTAGCATGGAGGGGGTCTTCACTTGGAGCAACCGCTTCCATTCGGCACTGCCATGGTAAGCCCTGCCCCCTGACTTCATCTCCTTAGCATAGTCACACAGGGTGCTTGGGAAAATAGGATTGTGCTTTTATCTATGGCCGGCTATGGTCCGCCTGTTACTGTATGCAACTGCCCCCTTAGCCCTGACCCCTCTCCTGGAAGTGCACTTAGCCAGGAGATTTTCAAGATTCCCACAATGAATATGCAGAGATACATTTGCATACACTGGGTCTCCAATGTATACAAATCTCTCTCATATATATTCATTATAGGGATATTGAAAACTCGAACTGGTTAGATGTGCCTCAAGGACAGTTGGGAAACACTGACATAGGGAGTAATTTTACAACAGGCTGCATAATTTGTCCAGTAGCAATGTACAGAATTACATCAGACCTGATATTCAAAAGGCATTTACACGGTTAACAGCCAGTTAACCATGTAAATGTCTGCTAATTGGATATTTGACAGCACATACATGGGTACTGCCGTTGAATATCCCCACCTAAGTCCCCTACACGCCTCGATGCTAGCCAGCTAGTGTAGCATAGGGGCTTGCCAGGGGTGTACTGGGGCAGAGTGGAGGAGGGGACCGTTGCTGCAGAAGTGAATATCTGGGGTTTTGGGGTCGGCAGCCAGGACTGAGCAGCTAGGTCACTTAGCTCTGCCCAGCTGAATATCAGGCCCATCAATTTTAAAAAGGTGCATCTCTCACTTGGTGTACAGCTTGTCATGCTGTGAGGGCTTGTGTGCATCAGTGATGCTGAGAGCTAAGCTATCAGTAGCTTAGCTATTGGCAGGATCTCCCATGATAGTCTGGCACCTCAGCTGAGACCTGTTTAAGGCGTATGTTTACTAAACTGCGTTAGGTACCCTTAATGTGCGTTAATGTCACCGCCCATGGTAACTCTCACAGGCATAGAGAAGGGGTCAGTGGGCGGGGAGAAGCTCCTGCAGCACTAACGCGGGGTACTGAAGGGCTGAACATTACCGGGACTGAAAACCTGTCGTTAGCTGCAGATATGCAGGAGGGTGAAACGATTTCAGCATCAGCAATGTACAACATAGGCAGGGAGCCCAAGAAAAGTGATAGTGATTCATATGCAGCAACAGCATAGTGGCCAAGTATGAAAGGCCACTATGGCGATTGGTGCAAATAGGGCATAGGAGGCTGCAGGCGAGGCATGTAGTGGGGGCAGCTGGGGCACAGGGTGGACTAGGCTGTCGCCTAGGTAGCACACAGGAACATAGAAACTGGAAATCTGCAAGACAGCAGCTGACCAAGGCCAAACACAATCCACCTACATCTACCTGGTCCACCCTAGCCAATAGTTGCTAGGGCACTGACCTGACATCCCCCCAGCCATCCCTCCCCCATGTGGAAGGAACATAATACGGGTAGGCGGTGATCGGGGGGATGTGGGGATGTCCATGTATGCCTCCCCACCCCAGACCCCACCCCCTAGGTGACCACCTACCTGCACAGTGGATGGCCTGGGACTGTACACTACCTGCACTGACAGCATATGGCCAGGCAGCATGGCGGGGGGGGGGGGTTCTGGTGCTAGAGGGGGGCAATGGCACCTGCCTGCAGTGCACCCAGGCCTTGCCCTGTACCAGTATGTGGTGTGCAGTGCAACATAAAAGGTCTGACTGAGGAGAGGTAAAGGTAGCCCCAGGGACTGCCTTGCCTATGTGGTGCAGTGCACACAGCCAGTGTGTCCTGGAGCAGAAGGTCGCAGGTTCAGGTCCCAGCTGTGGTTCCTGCAAAGCATGTCCTTATATTTTACCCTACAATGCAGATACAACATCAACATGTGCAATTCCCAAAGCAGCAGCCAAAAGGGGTGCAAACACCCACTCACACAGGCACCACTATCCAAAGCTCCATGCAGAGTCAGGCTGTTGGCCCCAGCACAGAGCTGCAGTCACCACCGGAGCACTACTACTACCTCCTACACAGTTTGGCAATGTTGGCACTATGATCAGGACCAGTGTGGGCAGGGGTGCCAACCACCCCTATCCTTGCACAATGCTGCAATAGGTGTGTGTGTGTGTGTGTGTGTGTCCCCCCATTGTTTCGTGGCTGCCTACACCTCACTGGGCTAACAATGTCCCACTATTACCAGCGTTAGCCTGCAAATGTGCATAATGAGAAGCAAGATATTGTAGGTATGGCCCGGGCAGGGTGGACTGGGCAGGATGCATCTGCAGAGGGTGTAGGGCAATGGCTGGGGCATTGTAGTACCAACCCACCACCTGCATGGACAAGGTGGCCACAGCACGTCTTGCTGTTAGGGCACCCTCACACTGACGAAACAGTGTCCATGGCACAGCTATGTTCTCACATAGTGCTACATAGCATCTGTCTCAGGTGATATGTGTGCCCCCTGTTCTGGGGGCCGTCAGTGGGGTACCTGCCCAGGTCTGGGTGCACCTAGTTCCGCTATGAACATGCAGGATAGACTGGTTGGTGGAGTGTTCGCGTTTAGTTTGTGCATGGCTGGGACACCTGGCGTGGTGCAGCAGGTACAGTCTGACTGTGCCTGTTGCTGATGAATGTCAGAGCATGGTTGTGGGCTGAGGTACAGCTGTAGTCCTAGAACTGGTGGGAGCACAGGGGACAGGCAATGCACAGGTAGTCTACTGTAGTACGACGTACAAATGTTGCTTACATGTGTTACGGTGAACATGTTGCAGCGCGCACAATAACACACGTGATGTCTGTTTGGGACATGCATTGTTACGTGCTATAATCTACTCACATATGCTAAGGCGCCTAGACATATCTCATAAGGCATGTAGTAAGCTCTGTAACGTCACGCATGTTATTGTGCATGCTGCGCGTCAGACGCCCTGCTACGGGCATTCTCCAACGCGCGTAGGATGCAGTACATGTAGGATGCACTACTGAGTGATGATCTAGCAGACACGATGGCCACTTGGTGGAACATATTTGCATTGTGCTTGTTTGGGACAGTGGTTGCAGACGTGCATGGAGCCAACAGAGGTTGTGGGTTTGGGTCCCACAGGTTCCTTTTCCTTTTCGATTGTCCTGCTCTCCTTACCATACAATGGCTCCGGCTTTGTCCCTTCTCCACACACCCTTCCCTCATTTCACTGTACACTGCAGTGTCCCTTCCATGCATACATCCATCACATGTTAGCTGTTACATATGCTCCCTGTCTTTGAGTTGTCTGGGTGGGCAGGTGGCTCAGTGATCTGGTATTGGTGTCAGTGAGCTGTGTTTGGGCTCTTCAGTGTACCGGTTCGATCCCCTCATACTCCTTTTTGGATCCCCTGCTCATTTTGCCCTTATACACACACCATCCACGCAGCTGGCCCTTCAGACCGACCCTGACGCCCTTTCCATCACCGTTGTTTACTCCTCTACATGCTGGGTTCACTGCACACCATTTCATGGTGTGTGTGCATGTGTTAACTGTGGCTCACGTCCCCATCAGCTGCCTGTGGTCTATGGCCTTACACCTACGGCTCCGTTTCTCATGTGGCACCATGTCTGCACATCCCTCAGCGCGTCTTCTACTGTCAGCGCGCCTTGGATTCCAACCCCTTCGGACGTGCTGCTGCTTGCCATCGGCTGTGGTGTTCACATGCATTGGGTCCATGGCGCACTGTACCGTGCGTTACACACCTTGTAATTTGCATTACCTGACACGGCTTGCTTTACCGATGCACCGCCCACTCCTTTATATGGATATCCGTAATATTACCGGGGAACTTAACGCGGGTAACATTACCAGGGTTTAGTAAACATACCCTTAAGACAAACCACCCATCTGGGCAACAGCAGGATGGGACGGTGTTATAAGCAGAGGATCATATTTCTGTGACAAATGCACCAACACTGGAATTAACTGTGCGGAACAAAGGCTTGGCAAATCAACTTTTGTATCTTACCATGAAAACCCAATGGATAGTCACAAAACAAATTGCACTATAGTGCTGGATGATGAGATCCCCAGGTTGGAAGACACTCAAATGGCTACTGGTGAGGAGCTGAAGACTTCTCAGAGTTAAGCTAGCATTTATGATGTGGTTGGATCTGCTTATGTAGCTGCACATGAAAAGAGTCAGAAGCTGCAAAGATATCTTACATATTGGGACATGGAATGAATGAAGCATGAATCCAAGGGAAGTTGGAGGTGGTTAAGAATGACATGGAATGTATACAACTCGATCTGTTGGGTGTCGGTGAACTGAAATGGACTGGCTGTAGGCACTTTGCATCTGATGATCATATGGTTTACTATGCTGGAAATGAAAGACAAAGAAGAAATGGTGTTGCATTTATAATTAAGAAGAAACTTGCAAGAACTGTAATGAAATACAAAGCAGTCAGTGAATGCTTAATTTCTATTTGTCTGAGGAAAGCCCATCAACACAATTATAATTCAGGTATATGCCCCAACAACAACTGCAGAAGAGGAAGACATTGAGTTCTATGAACAAGTACAAGCTGAAATTGACAGAACATGAAAACAGGATATCCTGATAGTCATGGGTGACTGGAATGCAAAAGTTGGCAACAAAGAAGGTAAAGTAGTTAGAAAATATGGACTTGGCAACAAGAATGAGGCTGGAGAAAGACTGAGAGAATTCTGCAAGACCAATAATCTATTCATCTCATATACCTTCTTCCAGCGACAAAGGTGCCAACTGTACACTTGGACTTCAACCAATGGATTGTACAGAAATCAGATTGACTATATCTGTGGAAGACAACGATGGAAAAGCTCGATTAACATCAACAAAGACAAAACCTGGAGCTTACTGTGGTACAGATCACCAACTACTAGTATGCAAACTCCAGCTAAAGTTGAAAAAGAGCAAGCCACTCATATAGTAAAACATGACCTTGAGAATATACACTGGAATTTAAAGACTGCCTGAAAAATTGATTTGCTGCTTTAGATATAAATGACAGTTCCAGAAGAGTCTCTCTCATATATATTCTCTCATATAATCATGAAGAAGGTTGTGTTGGAAGAAGGCGATAAGTCTCTCTTCATAAGATGAAAAAGCAAAAACGGCCAAAATGGATGACTGAAGAAACTCTGAAAATTGTCCAGAAATGCAGAGAAGCTAAAATCAGAGGAGAAAGAGAGGCAATCACAGAACTCAACAGAGGGTTTCCAACATGCAGCAAGACAAGACGAGGAGAAGGACTACAATGACACATACAAGGAAATAGAATCAGAATTTATCAGAGGAAGAACAAGATCCGCTTTTCTAAAGCTACGAGAGTTAAAGAAAAAAATTCCAACCTCAAATTGGAATGCTACAAGATGCTTATGGATCCATGTTGAATGATGCTCAGAAGATCAAGAAAAGGTGGAAAGAATATACAGTCATCATATCATAAAGATCAAGTGGGCCAACAGCTGTTTCAACCTGTACCTTATGATCAGGAACCATTGGTGATGAAAGAAGTCGAAGCTGCATTGAAAGAACAAAGCACCGGACATTGATAGCATTCCCATTGAAGTATTACAGCAATTGTATGAAGCTGTTACCATACTTACAAGGTTCTGCCATGAAATTTGGAAGATAAATTCATGGCCAATTGACTGGAAAAGATCTGTGTTTATACCGATACTGATGAAAGGTGACCCGACTGACTGTGGAAATTATCACACAATCGCTCTGATCCCACATGCCTGCAAGATTCTATTCAAGATCATTCAAAAGAGACTACAACCATACCTGGAATGACAACTGCCTGTAGTGAAGGCAGGGTTCAGGAAGGGGCGAGGAATGAGACATTATCATGGACGTGAGATGGATCCTTGAAAAGATGAAAGAATACCAAAAGGATATCCATATGCATTTTATTGACTACAGCAAGGCTTTTGACTGTGTAAACCATGAGAAACTCTGGGCCACATTAAGAAGCATGGGTATACCAGAACACTTGATCGTTCTCTTGCACAACCTTTGCATTCATCAAGACGCAACGGTTCAAACGGAACTAAGGGAAACAGAATGGTTTAAAATCAGCAAAGTGCACGACAAAGCTGCTTACTTTTCCCCTACCTCTTTAATTTATATATAGAACAAAATTATCAGAAGCAGGACTGTATGAAGACAACTGAGGTATGAAGATTGGTGGAAGACTCATCAACAATCTTCGCTATGCTGATGATACCACATTACCGGCTGAAAGTAAAGACGATTTAAAACATTTGCTTCTCAAGATCAAGGAATATAGTCTTAAAATGGGTCTGCACCTTAACGTTAAGAAGACAAAGATCCTGACAACTGGAAAAATCAATAAGTTCATCATTGATGGAGAAGAAATTGACATAGTTGACAGCTTTAACTTGGATCAACAATCAATAAAGAGAGTCAAGAAATCTGACGCATTGCTCTTGGTAAAATGACTATGAAGTACCTAGACAAGATTCTGAAGAGCAGAGATGTTTGTCTCCATACAAAGCTTTGACTTCTCCAGGCCATGGTATTTTCAATAACATCATATGGATGCAAAAGTTGGACAGTGAGAAAGATAGTCAGGAAGAAAACTGATACCTTTGAATTATGGTGCTGAAGACGAATACTGTGTATATCATGGACTGCCTGAAGAACAAAACAGTCAGTTCTAGAAGAGATCAAACCTAAGCTTTCCTTAGAAGCTCAGATGACAAGACTTTGACTTTTATACTTTGGACACATCATGCGAAGAGAGAACATTGGAGAAAGACATAATGCTTGGCAAAGTAGAAGATCACCGTAAAAGAGGAAGGCCAGCAATGAGATGGATTGATACAATAAGAGCAGCTATGGTTACTGTAACCTTTCGCCGCTTCCTACATTTGGTTACTCTCCTGTTGGTCCTGGGTCCACTTCGCAGAGGCAGTAGGGTTTGTAGCACAACAAGACAACCAAACTAGTGTGGTTTGAAAAAAAGGTTTTTATATAGAAATAGGCCTCTTACATGGGTACAGAACAGAGGTATAAAGTGGTTACCGAGCTGCTTCAGTGTATATCAATGACTCGATGTGTGTGCCTGGGTGTGGGAGAGAGAGAGAAAAAGGAGGGGAGGTAAAGAGAAGTGTGTGTCATAGTAAGAAGTGTCCGATGAATAGGAAGAGAGAGAGAGTATTTTTGTCCTTCTCTGTATTTATAGTGAAGTTCTCCTTTTCCAGCACCTCCCTTTGTCATACTTTGGTCTGTTTGAGGTCTGTTATCACCTGATTAGCAAGGAGGGGCTGTTTTCCTGCAGACTAATCTCATCAGGCATGCTAAGCCCATCAAGTCTGGAGACGTCCTATCTGACATCACCAGGGTGTCAGAGCTGCCTGCAGGCCAAGGTCTGGGAAAAGCCATAAAACCTATCCTAGGCATAATGTCATGCTGTATGCTGACAGTTACCACTCTATCAACACTGAGCCGCTTGGCTGAAGACCGAAACAAAGTTTAGGCCATCTATCCAGAAGGTCGCCAGGAGTTGACACCGATTCGATGGCACTTAAAAGCTTAACAACAGTAGGTGCATATAGTACCTTTTACAAATTACCTACAGAAAGTGCCCACATACATTTGCACCTGGTTGCAAGCACATAGAAATTTGCTGGTTTATTTTAGACACACAAATATTTTATAATATGCATATAAGTGTAAACCCTACCCCAAGGAATATCCTCAGCCAGGTTAGACAAGCTTATGCATGTGGAAGTCAATTCCATTCAGGCTGTGCAGCCCTTATGCAGCCGATTAGAAGCGGGGCATACAGAGGTATACCCTATTCTGATACCTTGGGGACTAGATGTGCCCGCGGGATTGGAATCAGTTCTATGACCTGGACATGCAGGCTGGGCCCTGATTCTTTTCGGCCTGCATGCCCAGCCACATTCCTGGTTATCTCATCCAGGCTCCTGAATGGAGCAATCTCAGCCAGGTTCCATTCAGGGGCCACGATCCCCATTCACCAACCAAACTCTTTTTTTCCACACAGCCTGACCCCTGATCTGGCCTTCCAAGGCCTGGTTAGGCTGCGGGGAACCCACTGTGCCTCTTCACCTGCATTCATGGGTCCTACGCTATGATCCCCCTATGTCTAGGGGGACTTATTCCACCTTTGAGGTGGAATAAGTCCCTTGTCTAGATTCAAGGCCCTGGACATACAGGGCTGACCTCTGAATTGGCCCTGCACATCCAAGGTCATGGCCCACCCATGCCCTACCCTCGCTCAACCTCAAGAACACCCCCTCTCGCCCCCATCTAGGCCTCCCCATACTAACCTGCTGTTTGTATGGGGAGGATATTAACGGGACCGGCAGCGGGACAAATAGTGGGGTTGGAAGTCCCAACGAGACAGAATGACCCCCATAGGCACATATACCCTATGCAATTTTATAAAAGGTGAATTTACACATAAAATACTGATTTATGTGCAGAAATTTATTTTTTTAATTACCCCTATCATAACATAGGGAATGAAGGCAGATAAAGACTCTCCAAGTCAATGCAGTTTGTTCAGTTATCCTGTTCATACAGCTAAAGATCTATCCTGTCATTAACAGTATGACTATGGCTTACCAGACAGACCTAGTTACGTAAGCCTAGACATCCAGATCCGATATTCAAAGCAGCTGAATATCCATGGCTGCCGGCTGTATATGCCTTGATGCTAACCACTTGGCATCGGGGTATTTCGGGAATGTTCAAGGGTGAAGAGAGGCATCACCAGTCACCAATCAGGCAGCGGTGATGCTGAGCCATTGCTTGGTTAGCGATATGTAGCAAAAACCCTGGCCTAACTTTCACCGCATATTGCTAACCAGGCAGTGGCTCAATATCGCCATTGTCCAGTTAGCGATCTTCCTGTGTGGCTAACTCGGATATTAACATAGAAACATAGAAACATGATGACAGAAAAAGACCACATGGCCTATCTAGTCTGTCCTTTCATATCAACAACTACAATAGTCCACTTTTTACCTTTAGAGTTCCTCTGTGTTGGTCCCATGCTTTTTTGAATTCTGTTACTGTCCTCATCTCTACCACCTCCACTGGGAGACTATTCCATGGATCCACTACTCTTTCCGTAAAGAAATATTTCTGCATATCACTCCTGAATCTCTCTCCCTTCACCCTCATCCCATGTCCCCTCGTAGCAGAACTTGCTTTCAATTGAAAGAGGCTCTCTCCCTGAACATTTATGCCACGGTATTTAAACATCTCAATCATATCACCTCTATCCCTCCTTTCTTCTAAGGTGTACATATTAAGATCCTAAAGTCTGTCCTCATATGCTTTATAATGAAGACCACTAATCATTTTAGTAGCCACCCTCTGCACCGACTCCATCCTGTTCACATCCTTTTGAAGGTGCGGTCTCCAGAATTGCACACTATACTCCAAATGAGGTCGCACCAAAGACTTATACAGAGGCATTATCACCTCCTTTTTTCTGCTAGCCATTCCTCTCCGTATGCACCCAAGCATCCTTCTAGCTTTTTCTGTCGCCTTTTCTACCTGTTTAGCTACTTTAAGATCATCAGACACAACCACGCCTAGGTCCCGCTCTTCTTTAGTGGACAAAAGTACTTCACCTCCTATACTGTATTGCTCCCTTGGATTGCTGCAGCCCAAATGCATGACCTTACATTTTTTAACATTAAATCCCAGCTGCCAAATTCTAGACCATTCTTCAAGCTTAGCTAGATCCCTCCTCATGTTATCTACACCTTCCTGGGTGTCTACTCTATTGCAGATTTTGGTATCATCCGCAAAGAGGCAAACCTTACCCGACAGCCCTTCCGCTATATCACTAACAAAGATGTTAAAAAGAATCAGAGCAAGGACAGATCCCTGGGGCACACCACTGGTAACATCCTTCTCCTCAGAGTGAGCTCCATTTACTTGTACTCTTTGTCGCCTCCCACCCAACCAATTTCTAACCCAAGCAGTAACTTTAGGGTCCATCCCTAGGGTGCTCAGTTTGTTTATAAGTTGCCTGTGAGGAACAGTGTGAAAGGCTTTACTGAAATCTAAATACACCACATCTAGAGCTCTCCCTCGGTCCAACTCCCTGGTCACCCAGTCAAAGAAATCAATCAGATTTGTCTGACAAGACCTGCCTCTGGTGAATCCATGCTGCCTCGGATCCTGTAATCTGCTGGACTCTAGAAACCTCACTATTTTCTCTTTCAGCAGCGTTTCCAATAATTTACTCACCACCGAAGTTAAACTAACTGGCCTGTAGTTTTCAACCACATCCTTACTTCCGCTTTTGTGTAAAGGCACCACATGAGCCTCTCTCCAGTCCTTTGGCACCACTCCCGACTCCAACGAGGCATTGAAAAGGTCAGTCGGTGGAGTTGCTAGAATGTCCCCAAGTTCCCTCAGTATTCTAGGGTGTATCCCATCCGGTCCCATCGCTTTGTCTACTTTAAGTTGAGCTAGTTTCTCACGAACATAGTCTTCTGAAAATGTTCAATATGTCCCTCACTTCTTTTCCTATTTGTGGGTGTTTTCTGAGGTCCTGCTCCTGGTTCTTCATCTGTGAACACAGAACAAAAATATTTGTTAAGCAATTCCGCTTTATCCTTATCAACTTCTACGTATTCCCCCCCCACCCCCCCGCACCCTTGAGTCTGACAATACCACTTTTGCCCTTCCTCTTCTCACTAATATATCTGAAAAATGTCTCATCCCCCCATTTTATTGCATTGGCTATTTCCTCCTCCTTTTGAATCTTTGCATTCTTGACTACTTTGCTAGCTTCTCTAAGTTTTTCCAAATACAGATGCCTGTCTTCCTCTCTCTGTGATCTCTTGTATTTCATGAAGGCCTCCCTCTTTTTCTTCACTTTTTCAGCTACTTCCTTCAAAAACCATAGCGGTCTCCTTTTCCTTTTGCCTTTATTTACCATTTTAACAAAAAGGTTGGTTGCCCTTAAAATATCCCCTTTCAGTTTTGCCCACTGTTTTTCTACATCCCCCAGCTGTTCCCATCCCACTAACGACTCCCTGAGGTATTGGCCCATCTTTGCAAAGTTAGTCTTCCTAAAGTCTAAGATCCTCACCTTGGAATGGATTCTAACAGCCCTAGTCCTAATACTGAACCACACCATCTGGTGATCACTGGATGCAAAATGATCTCCCACTACAACATCAGAAACACTTTCACCATTGGTAAGCACCAAGTCCAGTATGGCCCCTTCACGTGTGGGGTCTGTTACCAATTGCCTGAATAGTTCTCCCTGTAGAGAATCCAGGATCTCCTTACTTCTAGATGATACTGCAGCAGGAATGTGCCAATCAACATCTGGCATATTGAAATCTCCTATCAGTAGCACTTCCCCTTTCCTAGCAATGCTGCGTATGTCTTCAATTAACTCTCTGTCCACCTCTTCCTCTTGTGAGGGAGGTCTGTATATCACACCAATGCAAATAGATTTATCTTTCCCTCTTTCTAGTTTAACCCACAATGCCTCCTCTCTCCCTTTTAAGCTCTGTAATTCCAAAGCTTTAATAGTAGCTTTTACATATAGTGTCACTCCTCCTCCCCTTCTTCCTACCCTGTCCTTTCTGAATAAAGTATAGCCAGGTATAGTTACATCCCAGTCATCGTTTTCTGTGAACCATGTTTCTGTAACTGCCACTAAATCCAAGTCAGCCACTCCCACCAAAGCTTCAACATCAGGGATCTTATTTCCCATGCTACGGGCATTTATACACACTGCTTTCCATATGTTACCCCTGTTACCCATTTCCATAAAGGTATTTAATGTATCACCTACCTGGGGGCTTTCACTTACCTGGGGGCTTTCTTCACCCATCCCCAACGAATCTAGTTTAAAGCCCTCTTCAGTAGATTAGCCAGTCTACTACCGAAGATGCGTTGACCTTTCTTGGACAGATGGATGCCATCTCTGCTCTGCAACCCTTGGAACAGCATCCCATGGTCTAGGAAACCAAAACGCTCTTGATGACACCATCCACGCAGCCATGCATTCATCTCCAGGATGCGAGCCTCTCTGCCTTGGCCTTTACCCTCAACAGGGAGGATAGAAGAGAACACCACCTGTGCACCTAACTGCTTCACCCTCTGTCCCAGAGCCATGAAGTCACTTTTGATACGTTCCGAGGTATACCTGGCAGTATCATTTGTTCCAACATGGATTAGCAACTTTGGGTAATAGTCAGTGGGCTTGATGAGTCTCGGCAAACTCTATGTAACATCTTGGATTTTGGCACCAGGCAGACAGCATACCTCTCTGGACATCAGTGACCATGGCACTGAATAGCTGGGTTAGATGTTCAGCACCGGCAGCTAGCCATTCTAGCTTGCTGCTGATTCTGAATATTGGACCCCTAGTTACTATAGAACATGTAGTCCACAAGAGAGACCACTGATCAATTCTATTAGTGCAGCCAGTATATGTATGATGTTGTTAAGTGCCAATGTCAACTCATGGCGACCCTTTTGATAGTTGTCTTTAAGTGTGTTTGGTCTTCAGTTGATAGTGAGGCATCCATTTCTGTCACTGTGTTGATCTATTGCATTGCTGGCCTTCCTCTTCTGCTGACATTTAACCTTGCCAAGTATGATGGCTTTCTCACATGATCTCTTTGCATGATGTGTCCAAAGTATGAAAGTAGAAGTCTTGTAATTTGCACTTCTAAAGAAAACTTTGGTTTGATCTCCTCTAGTATTAACTGATTTGTTCTTTGGGCAGTCAATGGTATACACAGTATTTTTGCCAGCACCATAATCCCCAGACATCAATTTTCTTCTTGTCTTTCTTCTTCACTGTTCAACCTTTGCATCTATATAATGTTATCGAAAATACCATGACTTAAACAAGTCTAAACTTTGTATGCAGCAATGCAGCTCAGCACTTGAGAATCTTGTCTAGGTCCTTCACGGTCATTCTGCCAAGAGCAATGCATTGTTGGATTTTTTGACTGCTTGTCATTTCTTTATTGATACAAGCAGCTTAAAGTTGTCCACTATTTCTATTTCTTTTCTATTAAGGATGAAATTGTTGATTTTTACCAGTTGCAGAATCTTAGTTTTCTTCATGTTAACGTGCAGGACAATTTTAAGACTTTGTTCCATGATCTTGATAAGCAGATGTTTCAGATCATCTTCACTTTTAGCCAATAATGTGGTATCAACAGCATAACGAAGGTTGAGTAATCAACCAATCTTCACAGCTCAGTTCTCTGTACAGTTTTTTGCTTCTCTGATTTGTTCTGCATATAAAATAAAAAGGTTTGGAGAAAGCATGCAGCCTTGTTGTATTCCTTTGCTGATTTTAGACCATTCTGTTTCTCCTTGTTCTGTTTGAACAGTTGTTTCTTGATCAATGTAAAGTTTGTACATGAGAACTATCAGGTATTCTGGTATGCCAATGCTTTTTAATGTGGCCCAGAGTTTTTCATGATTTACACAATCAAAGGCTTTGCTGTAGTCAATGAAACATATAGAGATCCTTTTGCTATTCTTTCATCTTTTCAAGGATTAATCTCACATCCATGATGTCTCTTGTTCCTAGCCCTTTCCTGAGCCCTGTTTTGCATTTCAGGCAGATCTCATTCCAGAAAGGGTTATAGTCTTTGCTTGAGTAGAATCTTGATTGGGTGTGGGATCAGAGAGATTGTGCTATAATTTCCACAGTCAGTCAGATCTCTTTTCTTCCGTATTGGTATGAATACAGATATTTTCCAGTCAGTTGGTCATGATATTGTCTTCCAAATTTCGAGGCAGATCCTTGTAAGTATTATAATAGCTGCACCTGATTGCTTTGATACCTCAATAGGAATGCCAGCAATGTTCTTTGATGCTTTGAATGCTGCTTCAATGTCTTTCATCACCAACGGTTCCTGAATATAAAGTAAAATAACTGTTGATCACCTGAACTTTATGATATAATTACTCTTTGTATTCTTTCCATCTTTTCTTGATCTTCTCAGCATCATTCGACATGAATATCTGAGCATCTTTTATTATTCAAATTTGAGCCTGGAATTTTCTCTTTAACTCTCAGCTTTAGGAAAGTTGATCTTGTTCCTCTGATAGCTTCTGATTTTATTTTCTTGCGTGTGTTATTATAATACTTCTCTTTGTCTCACTTTGGTGCACATTGGAAATCTCTGTGAAGTTCAGTGATTACTTCTTTCTCCTCTGGCTTTAGCGTCTCTGCATTTCAGAGTTTGGTCATCCATTTTAGCCATATTTGCTTTTTCACCTTTTGCAGAGACTTTTCGCTTTCTTTGAACACAACTTTCTTAGTGCCATACCATAACTCTTCTGGTGCTCCGTCATTTGTATCCAAAGTAGAGAATTAATTTTGCAGGCTATCACTAAATTGCAGTGGTATATTTTCAAGATCATATTTTGCAACATTCATGAGTGGCTTGCTCTCTTTCAGCTTTAGCTTGTGTTTGCATGCGAGTAACTGCAGATCTGTACCATAGTCAGATCGGGTTTTGTCTGCCTTGATGTTATTGAGCTTTTCCATCTTTGATTTCCACAAATATAGTCAATTTGATTGATTTTTGTACAATCCATTGGGAAAGGTCCCTGTGTGCATTTGCTGCTCATATTGCTGGAAGAAGGCGTTTGTGATGGATACGTAGATTGTTGGCTTTACAGAATTCTATCAGTCTTTCTGCAGCTTTGTTTCAGTTGCCAAGCCCATATTTTCCAATCACTTTATTACCTCCCTTTGTTCTCAGCTTTTGCATTCCAGTCACCCATGACTATCTTGTTTGCATAGTTTGACAACTTCAGCTTGTACTTATGGAACTGATCAACTTCCTGCAGCTGTTGTTGGTGCATATACCTGAATAATAGTGTTGGGCATTCCTCAGAGATGAATAGAAATTAAGTGTTCATTGATTGCATTGTATTTCATTACAGTTTGTGCAAAATCTTTGCAGTTTTCTGGGTCATTCTGCATCTTGGTAAGTAGAAATGACATTTCAGCCATCATTCTGTGAAGTGGTTATCCAGAATCTGAGATTGTCACAACAATTTTCCTGCTAAAATCCAAATTCCCTCCTCCACAGAATTCCTACTTGCATTGTTCTTGCCTTTTCTCCAAAGAACCTTCCAGACAAAATTCAAATTTCAAAACTCCTGCCTTTTCTAATGAACTTTCCCTACGAAATCAAATTCAAATTTCCCTCCTTTTCTTCAATGGAATTTCCCACCAAAAATTAATATTTCCTGTTTCAAACCCACTGTATATAAGAACAAAAACTCACTGCATAACCACTTAACCTTGAAGAAAGCCACAGAATAATGGCTGAAACATCGGTTCCACTTACCAAGATGAGGCATGACCCAGAAAACTGCAAAGATCATGATACCAGTTGTGGAAGCCTAAGAACAGTTCTTGCAAGATTTTTTATTTCCAACATATTATACCAAGTGAACATCAAATTCAAAGTGCCCAATGGCTATCCATTTCTGTTTAGTGATACCCAGCGGATCGAGTTGTACACATTCCATTTCATTCTTGGCCACCTCCATCTTCCCTTGTTTCATGCTTTGTACATTCCATGTCCCAATATATAAAACATCTTTGCAGCTTCTGACTCTCATTTCATGCACAGCTACATTAGCGGTCAGCAGCTTTGATCCAACCACATCATAATGCTGGCTTTATGCTGAAGTGTCTTCCACTCTTCCCCAGTAATCCATTGAGGGCCTGATATTCATCAAGATCGGCTATGCACTGCTACAGTGCAGAACCATCTGCGCCTTGACCCCAGATATTCAATGCCAGGGTCATATGCAATATCACCAATTACTGACTCACTGCCTCCGCTTCTCCCTGGAATGCCCACAATAAACCCAGATGATAAATGGTTAGCATCAGGGATATTCAGCTGCACTGTTAGTGCCATTGAATATTTATTATTTATTTATTTATTTTTATTTCTTATATACCGCACTCTTTTAATCAGTGCGGTTTACATATGAAGAAATTTAAACACAATGAACACAGTCAGCATTGGTTTTTTACAATGAACAGGGTACAAAAAACTTGGCAGTAAACAGGGTTAATTATATACATGGTAATTTTTGGTTATTTGCATGGTAGTGGTAAATACAGTAAAATTACAAGTACAGTATAATACGGTGTGAATAGAGTGTGCAAGTACCAGTTTACAGGTATGTACACAGTTTACAGGTCTGTAAACCATGTAAATGCCTCTCAAATATTGGGCTCTGAGTGCTTTCTGACCTGGGGGTCTCATCTTCCAACATTACATCAATTTATTTTGGTGTGACTATCCCATTAGGTTTTCATGGCAATATATGGCAGTAATGCCAGTGGTGGTGGTGTCACAGAAATGTGATCCTCCATCACCACACTGTCACATACTGCTGTTGCCCAAATGGGTGGTTTATCTGTCTAGCACCTCAGCTGAGACTTTTCCATCTTGGGAGACCCTTCCAGTAGTTAAGCTATTGATTAGTATAGCTTTCATCATTATTGATGCACACACGCCCTCGCAGCACGACAAGCGAGGGATATTATACATATGCATTAAATATAAGGGATAATTTTATATAGGTCAGATAGGAAGATATGTGCCCCTGTGTTTTATAAACTGTGTGGAAGGAACTGCACACTTTATAACATAAGTGCATCTCTGCACCCCTGAGGAATGCAGCTACTTACCAAAAGTACAAACACAGAAATGTACATGCAGTGTTCATTTTAGATATGGTGCTTTGAATAAGGATTATAGGCAGTGTAGCATCCCATGCAAGTCCTTACCGAGTGCCATATCCTGTCCATGCTGGATAATGCCATCATCTCTAAGGTCAGCCAGATAGATACCCTTCGCTCTACAATAAGAGAGAAAGCACTTGCCCATGTCCTTCCACCATGTGTTCTTGCTTTGTCTAAAGCCTAGCAGTCTATGGTGGAGTAACTTGATAATTAGAGCAGCAGGCTGAGAACCAGGGAAGCAGGGCTCAAATCTCAGTAATACTCCTTGTGACCTTGAGCAGGTAACTTAACTATTCATTGCCGCAAGTACAAAATTATATTGTAAGCCCTCTGGGGACAGGGAAATATCTACTCTATTGAAATGTAACTGACCTTGAGCAACTACTGATGAGCTAAATCCTAATAACAGAAGCAGGGAGAAGCACACAGACAGGCACAAAGATGATGGGCAGGAAGAAAGGGAGACTACTACTAAGCATTTGTATAGCGCTGCAAGACATGTAAGAGACAGTCTCTGCTCATCAGAGCTTACAATCTAGTCAAGACAGATAACACAAGGGAAACATGAAGAGATCAGATGAGTCGAGATCTGAAAGCAGCAGACAAAAAGACCAGGTTGACACAGACACAAAGGCAAAGAAGAAGCAAAAAGGACAAAGAGAGGGAAGGGAGAGAGGGGCAGAGAGCAGACAAGAGAATAAACAAGATTAGTAGAAGGAAAAGGAGGATGGAAGAAGGCAGAAAACAAAGAAATATAAAGAGAAACACAAACAGACCACTACCTCTCAAGCCAATCACCAGTGTCAACCAATAATCCATATACCAGGTCCCAAAAGAGGTTGGTTGAGGATTACACATCATTGATAGTAGTTGGTGTAAATGTGTGCACCCTTTTTTTGTGAGATAGAAACATAGGCCATGTGGTCTTTTTCTGCCGTCATGTTTCTATCTGGTCTGCCCCCACATGGACTTAATTTCAAGCCAGATTTAAATGTTTCTTCTGAATTTCAATAATAAGTACATGGAATATTTGCATTTGTTTATGCTCTGTCAGTTTTCCCATGTGGAAATCTACTGTTCGCATAGTGACATAAGATGTTGGACTGTTTAAATGTTTATGGGCCTGTCATTTTTAAATTGGAATTGTATAGCTAAGAATTACTGTGAAGATGAGGCTATTTTTGTTTACCCTGATGCAGAGCCCCCTTTGAAATATGGTCCCCATTGGGCTCTGAGGTTCATCATAACAGTGAAAGATGACAGGATCAGAACTTTTAGTTAGTTAGACAGATTTGATATACTGCTTTATCATTAAATCAAAGCGGTTAGAACAACAAACAAGATAATTCTGTGGTCAGAAACATGCAGTGGGTAAGTCAAGAAGAGTGGTGTGGGATGCAGTGTGCTAGATTTGCTGGTGAACTATATACATGGTGAGTTATATACATACATTCAAGGCTAGATCTATGTACAAAGATGAGCTATGAGCATGACCTACAGAAAGTTGTAGGGCCACGTGTGTTGGGGAAGGTCAGTATCCGGTTTAGGTGAAGTCCTTGTAGTGTTCTGTAAAGAGTTGTTTTAAGCAGCTTTCTGAAGTCCTTGAGGTCGGTGGTTGATCTCAGATTGTTGGGGAGAGAGTTCCATAGGGCGGGCGCTGCCAGGGAAAGTGCCCTTCTTGACGTGTCCTGTCTTGTTTTGGTGAATTCTTTGGGGGTGCTGATGGTGTCCGAGGTTCTTTTTCTTCTGGGTCTTATGCTGCGGTCAGCTTTGATGAGTGGTTGTAGGCTGTTAGCTGAGATGTTATGTATTACTTTGAATATATTTAGTAGTACTTTGAATCGGATTCGGGAGCTGATTGGAAGCCAGTGTAGGTGGTACAGGATGGGTATAATGTGGTTGTGTCTGGAGCAATCCGTTATTAAGCGTGCGGTGGTGTTCTGTGCTAGCTGTAGAGAGCTGTAGAGATCTGAGAGCCTGTTTTGATAGCCCAAGATAGATGGAGTTACAGTAGTCTAGTGTGGGAGTGATGAGAGCTTGACAGACTGTTCGAAAACGTTCCTGGGTGAGAATGGGTTTGAGACGTCTGATGGTTCTCATTTTGAGGTAAGCGCTCTTCGTGGTTTTGGCAATTTGGGATTGTAGGTTCAGGTCCTTGTCGAGAGTCACTCCGAGGTATTTTACTTCAGATTATACTGGTATTGTGATGTCGTTCAGTTTGATGGTAGTTGTGGGTGAGAATGTGGGGTTTATTGAGATGAATAGAGCTTCTGTTTTGTTGTAGTTTATTGAGAGATTGTTTTCTAGGAACCAGGTCGTCATTTGCTGAAGGCAGTTGGCTAGGTTGGAGTAGTCTGGATTGACCAACTTGATTTGGGGTGAATATCATGATGTCGTCTGCGTATATGGTGTATTGAATCTTGTGGTTCTTGATGGAGCAGATGGGTTGTATGTATAGGTTGAAGAGCAGGGTGGAGAGTGCTGAGCCTTGTGGGATGCCCCGAGTGGCTCTCAAAGGCTGTGAGGTGTCTGAGCCGCATTTGACTTGTAGCTGTCTGTCGGTGAGGTAGGATGTAAACCAGCTCAAGGTGGTGCCATGTAGGCCAGTTTGCTGTAGTCTGGCTAGTAAGGTTGTGTGATTAACAGTGTCAAATGCTGAGGAGATGTCTAAGAAGATCATGAGGACACCCATTCTGATGATGTCAATGGTCTGTATCAGTTTGTCAAAGAGTTGGATTAGAGTTTCAACTCCATGGTCTGGTCGGAATCCATGTTGATTGGGGTCCAGGGGGGCGTGGGTGTCGACATGTTGTGGAAGTTGATGTACCACTTTTTTTGATTTGGATAGGAAGGAAAGGCTTGATATGGGTCTGTAGGTGGCGGGGTCAGTTTTAGCTAGAGTGGATTTCTTGGGGATAGGGCATATTGTAGCTAGCTTCAGGGTGTTTGGCATTATTCCTGTGGTGAGAGAATTTTGAATTATTTTGCAGATGAATTGTATCAGATCTTCTTTTGCTGCTTTAATCCAGGATACTGGGCATAGATCTGTAGGGGCGGTGCTGGTGTTGAGGGCAGTGATGATTTTAGAGAGATGATCTTTGGACGGGATGTTGAATTTGCACCATCTTTGGTTTGGAAGAGAGGTCTTGTTGCTGATGATCTCCATGTTGATCTTAGGAGATGCAGTGAATTTGTTCTTGAGGTGGTCTGTGAAGGTCTATGGGTCTATTTGCTGCTCACTTCTGTTGTAGGGTTCATTGGTGAGGGTCTTTACTATTTCGAAGAGTTCTCGGGGTTTGTTGGCAGACTTCAGGATTTTATTTATTTTTATTTATTTATTTACATTCTCTTATATACCGCGCTATTCTGCATCACTGCAGTTTACATTGAACAAACTGAAATTACATTGAACAGGGCATTATAACTTGGAGATAACTATTTTACAGGGAACATGGGCTATGGAGGGTTAAGTGGCTTGCCCAAGACCACAAGGAGCACCTGTGGGACTAGAAACCCCAGTCCTTCCGGCCCAAGGTTGCTGTCCTCTAGTGGGATTTGAACCACCGACCTTCCGGCCTGAAGATCATGGAAAAGATCATGATCACGTTTATTGGCCTGTATGGAAAACTACCGTAATTTCTACTGAAGAGTAAGTGGAACTTTTGCAGATCTCAAGGTGCAAAGAGTGTATCATTCTAAAAAATAACAGCATGGGATATTTAAACACCATGGCAATAAGCTGCAGCATTTAAATATCCTAAGGATATTCAAGGACAGTATTTGGATAGTGGCTGCTGCTGAATATCAGGACTGTGTGGCCACTATTCGGATAATTGCTGCCATTAGCTGGAATAGTGATGGTTGTCAGCTGATATCAGGATAATGCATCTGGACAGCAACTTAGGCTGGTGAAAATGCTGTCCTAAGCTATCTGGAAAATGGAGTGGAGAGGCCTAGTTTGTGGGCTCCTTCTGCCTTGTCTTTGTGACTTCTCTTGAACGGTCTTCCCGACCCGTTGTCTCTAGCACTCTTAGAGCATGGAACCCAAGGCTAGTTATGCAGAAGTCTTAGCCAAGTTCAGCAGAACCCTCAAATAATCAACATAGGAGGAGCGAAGGAGGACAAACTCTGCATCTGAAGGAGCTGCAGAGTTGGCACCCATCACCAAAGCATATTTTCTGGAACTGTTCAGGAAGCATAAGTCTTCCAGGAGGACTTCTCCAAGACCACGGGGAAACTCTAGCAGGAAATCAAGAAGCTTGATAAGAGTTACCTAAAATGAAATACATTTCAGGGAGCAAATTGATGCGGCAGCAGTTTTCCAATCTAAGTTGAACAAGCCGGGAGCAACAGGATGATATGGAGAACTGCGAGCGACTCTGCAATATCCACATCTTGTGCTGGCCTGAACCCAAGGAGGGCTCGTAAGATGTAGCTAAGTTTGTTCAGGAACTTTTCACCTTCTGTGTTCCTAATGGGAAGGCCAAAGTTCACCTGAAAAGAGCTCATCACGGAATGGGTAGGCATGGTCACAGCAAAGCAGATCTCCCTCACCCAATATTGGTGTGTTTTCACCATTATGAGGATAAGCAAGCCCTTCTGCATGTGGTCTGGGGGAAGCACACTGGAGTTCAATAAGCAGTTGATACAGATCTTTCCTGACTTGTCAGTGTGCACAATGGAGTGACAATGGAGTTTCCGCCCCCTCACGCAGCTCCTCCAGAGTAAAGAAGTATCGTTGAGGTTACCCCTTTGCCATCTATTTTGAATGGAACAATAAATTATATCATATTTTGGAGCTAGAAGACTGCGTAGATGTAGTGGAGGAGATCTCTGGTCCTGGAAAGTTCCAACCAACACAGGGGGGGGGCGGGGGAGACGCGTCACAGCACAGCCCAGAGTGGAAGGTTCCACCCCAAAAAGACATAAAACCCCGCCCTCCCAGTGGCAGTTATGGTCCAAGATGACGACTGTGTATGACAAGGAGATGGAGACGAGCATCTCCAAAGAAGTGGTGCAGGTCGAAACCCCTGGGATAGAGGCAAACTGTTTGACTTAAGAACTGATCATATTTGTTCTGTTTTGCATGGACAAATAGTTTTTCAGAATTTGCTTTTGCCTGTTGAGATGCCTGTACTCTTCTGTTGAGATATCTCTTTTTAGTTTTTTTTGGGGTGGGGGGGGGCGGCGGCTATGTTTAGTGCATATGAGTGTATCAAGTCTCTTTATTCTAGCTCTTCCTTGGGGCTACCCTTGGGAAGACTGAAAGTTTGGCCTATGTTCTTGGGTGAAGGGTGGGGGGGGGGGTATAGCTTGAGTATGGTGCCAGTGTGCCTCTTGAGTGGAGGAGAGCACTGCCCAGGTGAGGGGGGGGGGAGGGAAGAGTAGTAATTAGATAGGGGATGGGTGAAGGGGAGAGGGGCTCTCACATATCCAGCTCTGCCTCGCTCAAAGGAGCATACATAAGAGCTGTGGGTCTTTGCTAGGAACAGAGGACAACGGAGATTATGGTTAAATTTAATGTCCTGGAATGTCTGGGAACGTGGTAGTAAGAATTAATTATAGGTTATAGCATTCCAACATTTGTTTTTAATGATTTTGATATATTTTAATATTTTGTTTTTATTGTATGTATTTTGTATGACGGTTCTTTTTGTTTATATGACCCCAATTTGCCATTTCACCCCTGAGGAAGTCTAAATGAAACATGGCCTGTGTCGGGTTGCATTGGCAAATTAAATAAAGTCTACGGTACATTCATCTACTTTGGTCTTTCCTACCACGTTCTCAGACTGTGGTGTTGCTTTTGAAGTGGCTTCTTGTTTCTTGTGTTGGACTGGAATGTCTGGGGCCTGGCCGCCTCTACTAAGAGGAAGAGGGTCCTGATGCACCTATAGAAGTCTAGGGCCAATATATCCTTTCTGAAAGAGACACCTCGCAGCAGAGGAACACATGAAGTTGCAAGGTAAAGGGCAGGCTAATATTTACTTTGCCCATTTTAAAACATACAAACAGGGGGGAGCCATCCTGATTGCTGAGGTAAACTTCAAACTAACAAAGCAAATTTCAGACAAACGGGGCCAATACCTAATCCTTACGGACTTGTTGGGGACCACCAAGGTGACATTAGCGAATGTCTATGCCCCCAGTGCACAAGTGGGCACTTTATTTTTTCATTCTTTCTTTAGCAGGTTAACTGCAGAAATGGAGCGGGTGGTATACCTCACTGGGGACTTCAACTATACCCCTTTACTAGCGGACCGATCTGAGCATAAGTCCACGAATCAGATGGGGCTAGAATTCTCCAAGATTGGGTGGACCAGCTAGGTCTGGTAGACCTGTGGCACTTGACTTCTGGTTTGTTTCCCAGTCTGTGAAGGTGGGTATACAAGACTATACCATTGATGATGATACGATTTCAGACCATGCCATGGTTTCTTTTCCTTTTGCATTGCAGATCCTTGATCTAAGTCCCGGCTGCTGGCATATGAACCATCTGTTGCTGAAGGACCCTGCTTTGTGGATCAACTGTTGAAAGTTTGGGAGGAGTTTTTCCAGTTTAATAGAGTGCCTGATGTCTCCCTTGCATAAAAAACAGCAGACACTGAGCTATAAAATCCTATACGCTGAGTTGGTACAGATGGAGCGACTTCATAAGGCTAAGGGAGAAGAAAATATTTTACTAAAGTTGCTTAACTCCTTAACTCTGGAACAAATGGTCCAGACCATGCAGAGGACCAAACAACACTTTTATGAGCATTCCGACTAGGCCAATAAATTGTTATGGCAGCTGAAAGGAATCTGGACTAAAACATATCAGTCAGAAATGGAAGGAGGACGGTAGTATCACTCTTTTATCTAGTCTGATAGCAGAATGCTTTGCAAGGTTTTATGAGGAGCTGTACACATCCAGTTTCTCTAAAACGCCGGCACAGATCGAGAATTTGCTCAATGTCAGGTACCGAAAATGTCTTAGGCCGTGCGGCTTTTTTGATCGACCCATTAGTTGGTGGGAGGTGGGGAAGGCCATATCCTCCCTTAAAAACAATAAGGCTGCTGGTCTTGACCACCTACCAGAGGAGTTATATAAACGGTTTTAGGAACAGTTCATTCCGGTGCTAACAGATGTCTTCAATGATATTCTATCACTTCAGGCACTCCCCAAGTCCTTTTCTGAGGCTTCTATCACTGTTATTCCCAAAGAGGGGAAGGATCTGCTCTTATGTAGTAGCTACTACCCCATATCATTGTTCAACATTGATTATACAATACTGGCAAAAGTTCTCAGCTTCAGGCTAGAAAAGATTGTGCAAGACTTATTCTCCTGGCTCTGCAGTGAGCAAAAGGGTCCTATGAAATTGTCTCCCTTGATGCCAAAAAAGCCTTTGATAAAACTCAATGGCCTTGCATGTTTTCCATACTAGAAACATTTGGCTGGAGCAAATTTTTTGCAACTAAATACAAATTCTCTACAGCTCACTGGTCGCTGCAGTCTTGGTCAATGGTCATCTATCTCCCTATTTTGCATTGGGCCATGCTACCGGACAGGGATGCCCCATGTCCCCGCTGTTATTTGCCTTGGCCATTGAGTCCCTTGCCTCTAGACTCCAGGAGTCAGTTGATGACATGGGTGTAACGATAGTGGGTCAAGGCCACATAGTATCTCTGTATGCGGATGATACCTTGACCGATGTACAGAACCTGAAGACCTCGCTGCCTACACTGTTACAAGTGATTAAGATGTTTTGGACCCTCTCTGGCTATATAGTTAATTTCCAGAAGTCAGCTGTTCTTCCCTGTGGGGCATGCCAATTGCGGGGGCTGATCTCTGCAGATCCGGTGGCGTTCCAGGTAGTGTGGTTTCTGAAGATCCCATGCAGCTATATGATCTGAATTATACAGGCCTATTAAGAGCTGTTGGAGTGGGCCTGTAGCATTTGGCAGGCCCGACAGTATCTTGGCTGAGAAGAATGAATGTGGTAAAAATGCTGATATTACCCTGGTTTATCTTTCTGTTTACAAGTCTTCCAATCCTGCTGCCTAGATCTTCTTTCAGGGAAGCATGGAGGATCCTGGTTACTTATATATGGCAAGGGAAAAAAAAACCCTAATAGCGATGGATATATCGACTGCACCCAAGGAACAGGGGGGCAGGGGGTTCGCAGATATTGTTTACTATTGTAGTGCTTGTCTCAGAGCGGTCTGGTGTTGGAATGGTGCGAGGGGACAACCAGCCTGAATGGTACTGGAGTCTGCATGGCTGAAACCCATCCCATTAGCGGTTTTTCTGTATCTCACTGACACCACAGAATCGGCCCATGGGGATGCCCATCCTTTCTTGAGAGCGGTCAGATGCTGTAGGATGCAGATATCCAAATATACCCACTCATCCCATCACCAGAGGTCTTGGGAGGATAATCCTGGGAGGAAAAGAAGATGTCTTTTGAGACAATACATTTTTCTACACACACAGGATCTCCATTTCGTTAAATTTAGTAGCAGTCCAATTGAAAATCCTGATGCAATTTTATATATCTCCAGCACAGATAGCGAGATGGAACTCCAAGGTTCCCGGATCTGCTCGCATGGCTGTGGGTACTGTGCTAACTTTGATCATATGTGGTGGGACTGTACAAGGATTCAGGCTTTCTGGGTTGAGATCCATAGGACTATTCAGGCGATAACGGGGACTCCCCTCCTGCTGAGTTATGAAGTGTTTGTACTAGGAGATGAACTCTCATGGCCTGCCACCATTGCCACGGCCCATCTTGTGAGATGTCTATTAATCGTCGCTTGGCGGTGGAGAGACCAAAAACCGCCGATGAGGATAGAATGGCTGAAAAACATTCCTGGTATCTTTGTTATGGAAAAGCTAGCTTCCCTCCTGCGGGAGGAGAACATGTCCTTTCAGGCAAGCTGGGCTCCCTATCTAGCCTTTATCTCTAACTGAACCCACACTTTGATCTCATTTGCAGCAGCCCCACCCTGGGGTAGCAGTCCTAATCTGAATGTAAAGGCGAGACTCTGGGACATCGGAGTAGTATTATACCTAGCTTGACCCGATCCTTGTGGCAGTAGTTTGTGTTCCTGTTAATGGGGTTTTTTTTCTCCTTTTCATTTTCTGGGTTCTTTGGGATAGATATTCACATCTCAGATCTCATTGTTGATTATCAAAGCTTGAGGATGAGTGGGGTAGAGGGGGTTTTTCCTTGCCGGCCCCAGTAGGTGCTTTAGTACTATTTGGGTTTGTTATTCAGCCGTGAGAGGGGAGGTCTTTTTAGTGCAACTCCTGCTTATTTCTTTTTACTCTCTCTATCTTCTTTCTTTCGCCTCATTCTTGGTACTAAGCTATGACGGGGTAAACTATTTAGGTGACTCATTCTTCTGTACTGTTGTAAATCTTGAATGACGTAAATTCCCTAAGATCAATATAATGGCAGATGTCCTTTGTTAGTTTTTATTCATGTTTGCATGTTTGTATTTGGATGGAGCTATACTCTTATACCAATAAACAGATTAAAAAAATACTTTGCACTTTACTTGAAAACACTTTGCTTTATCATCTCTTGTATGACACATTAATCTTTTCATAAGTAGATAATAGGAGATCAGTAGTCTACAATACACTATGACAAACTCAACCCACTGATTAATATTGTATAAAAATCATAGTATGATTTAATGTTTGCTCTCAAACCACACTATATGTAAAAGGAAAAAAGACATCAAACACTCCATCCTTTAATAGGTAGGGATGTGCAGATATCAATCAGTCTAAAAAACTCTTTGGACTCGATATTCATTTGCAATGGCTATGCGCCTCTAAGACACATAGCTGTCGTCGCTGAATTTTATCCCCAGATATTCAATCTGGAGCCATATCCAGCCACCAGCATTGAATATCTGGGTTCACCACAGAGCCACACATGGCTCAGAATCTAACCATGCAGTGGCAATATTTAGCCGCTGCCTGGTTCGCTCTGGAGGCAAAAGTTAGGAAAACATTTGCTGCGCCTAACATTTGCTGCTGAGGGATAACCGGGCAGTAGCTTAATATCACTGCTGCATGGTTATCCCTGGGTACCGCCCCTAAATGCCCCCGACACGCCCTAATGCTAAGTCATTGCTGAGGAGAAAAGATGCACTCAAAACACCCTAGACATACCTATGGATTTCAGAAAAACAAACACATCTACTAGTAACACCACTCTACTAGTTTCCACCACTCTTGATCGTATAGCCCCTTTGCGCTCCCGCCCTTCCCGACGTCGACCCTCACACCCCTGGTATCACAGTGGTCTCCGGCTGCTCCAAACTCATCTTCGTAGAGCGGAACGGCTGTGGCGTAAGGCCCCCTCTCCAACTACTCTAGCAATCTTTAATTCTCATCACTCCTACTATCGTTCCAAAGTACACTCTGCTAAGCGTTCTTATTTCTCTAATGCGATCTCCAATGCCCCGAACCAGACTCGGCACCTCTATTTTGTTTTCCAATCCCTTATCTCTTTACATGCTCCACTATCCGACTACTCAGTCCCTTCTCTTCCTCCTCCGTCGCAACTCGCTTCCTTTTTCAGCAATAAGGTTACGTCATTGAGAGCATCCATACCCTCCTGCCCTGCCCCTATTGACTTCCCTGTTCCCTCCCCTCCACCTACTTCCCAACTCTCTCACTTCTTGGCCTCATTTGACCCAATCACTGCCCCTGAACTTCTTCACCTCATATCTTCCTCTAAGAAAACTTTCTGCCCACTTGATCCCATTCCTTCCTCTTGGCTTCTTATCCCTTCCCTGGGATTTCTTCCCTACATTCTCACTATGTTCAATTCAAGCCTCTCTACAGGGACCTTTCCTAGACCCTGGAAGCATGCTCTGATACGTCCCATTCTTAAGAACTCTTCACTTGATCCCTTAGTTCCCGCTCACTATCGTCCTGTTTCTAACCTTCCTTTTCTATCTAAACTCTTAGAGAAATTTGTTTTTGCACAACTCTCTCACCACCTTGATTCTACTAACTTCCTTCACCCTCGTCAGTCTGGGTTCCGTCAGGGTCACAGTGTTGAAACTATTCTTTTAGCTTTCACAAATGCGTTACATGTAGCACATGACCGTGGTGACATCTCGGTGGCGGTTGCTTTGGATCTTTCAGCTGCTTTTGACTTGGTTGACCACTCCCTTCTCCTTCACCGTCTACGGGATGCAGGTCTCTGTAGTACAGTTCACTGTTGGTTTCATTCTTTTCTTTCTTCTCGGTCTTGTGCGGTTCTCTCTTCTTCTTCCACCGCTCCTTCAGACTCCCACCATCTTCCCTGTGGGGTTCCCCAGGGTTCTATTCTTGCTCCACTTCTTTTCAACCTTTTCTTGGTTCCCCTCACTTCTCTAATAAAGCAGGTTGGTATATCCACTTTTTTCTATGCTGATGATATTCTCTTACTCCATCATACTTCTCCTTCCTGCCCAGATCTCTCAGCATTGGACTCCTGCCTCGCAGCTGTAGCAAACTGGCTGACGCTCAACTGCCTTCACTTAAATCTCACTAAGACTATTGCTATTTGGTTTTCTCACAGCAGACCTCCCCCTTCAATAGCCCCCTCTTTTTCTGGCACTCCTGTACCTTTGGTTTCCACTTTTCGCTATCTTGGTGTGCACTTTGACTCTGACTTATCTTTTCACACTCACATTTCCCACATTACTAAAACATCTTTTTTCTTTCTTCGTCAAATTCGTTCCGTTCGCCCTTTTCTCTCCCCTTCAGCCCTTGTCACACTGGTATTGTCTTTAATCATGTCCCGTGTGGACTTTGCTAACTCTCTATTCATTGGTCTTCCAAAAAACCAACTAACCCGACTTCAACGAATTCAGAGCACTGCCGCACGCCTTGTCACACACACCTCCCCCCCGGGACCACATAACCCCTCTATTATTTCATCTTCACTGGTTGCCTGTCACTTTCCGTGCCACATTCAAACTACTGACTCTGGTACATAAAGCTTTCCACGCTAGCAGCCCGCAATACTTAACAGATCTCCTCTTCTTTCACTCTCCCAGACATACCCCTAGCTCCTTTCATCTCAATCGCCTTACCCTCCCCTCCCCTTCCCGCGCTCACTTGCAGTCCACCCGTTCTTCTGCCTTCTTTTTTGCTGGTCCCGCCCTCTGGAATGCCCTTTCCCCCTCCCTCCGTTTAGAACCTCAATACACCACATTCAAACAAAATTTAAAAACCCACCTGTTCTCTTTAGCTTTTAATGTTCCCTCCCCTTTTGTGTGATCTATACTCTCCCCCACCTCTTGCCTCCCCCTAGGCTCCTCCTTTATTTATGTTTTGTTCTGTTCTTCTCAGTTCCTTTACTGTCCTGTAAGATATTGCACATTTCTTTTCCTTTTCGTTGGCTATTAGCCTTCTTTTATTGAATTTTAATGTACACCGCCTTGGTTATTGCAGAAAGGCGGTTTTTATCAAATGAAATAAACATAAACATAAACATAACAGAGCATTCACATACTACTCTCCAACTCTCTGGAACTCCCTCCCAGACAGATTAAGACATAGACCTGACCTCCCAACATTCTGAAAGCAGCTGAAGAGACACTTGTTTACAGTATATTTTGCATATAGACCCAACATAAGCTGCAAGACAATTTGCTGTACAATATCTAAGGATCAGTCCACCACACAAGAATGATATAACACTGGACAATATTGTGAATTCCTCATCATTTTCTTCCCCATTCCTGAAATGACATCAGTTGAGTTTATTTAGTATTGTTTCTTTCATTAAGCTACTTTTCTTCACTATTCAACTATTAATCAGATCACGTATGTTATAAGTTCTTGCACTTGTTTCTTGTTAATTGATTATTTAATTTGTAGTACTTACAGTATGTTCTTGTTACCTGATTTATTGATAAGGTGGTATAAAAAAATAAAAAAATAAAATTAAATATTCATTGGCACTAGCAGTGTTAATGCCACTGAATATCCCGTTACTTCCAATCTCTCAAATCTCAATCAATAAGTGAACTTTTATAAGCAGAAGCGTTCATTCATGAAAGAGTAGTCAAATGACTAACTCAACCTTTGAATCATGGGCTTAACTCTCATTGATGTCCAGTCCACAATAGAACAACTATGCTTCTTCAGTACATAGGGGCATGATTACTGAAGTGCCATGAGTAGCATGGGGTTAACCTGCCATTATGCACATATTTATAAGCCAGGGCATAATAGCCACAATAGATTCAGGGTGTGTGACTGTGGTAGGGACATGCTGCCATACTAGGTGTGTCAGTATTTCAGAAGTTGTGAATATGCCGCTATCGCGCAGGCACAAGTAACAAATGCATTACGGCATCAGAGAGTTACAGAACCACTGAAGACAGTGTCCCAGCCCCCACCTACAGAACAGTAGTAACAGACCAGAGCAGAATAGAGAGGGATGACGGGGAAAAGGCACGAATGGCTGCATAGTTCAGAGCAATGGGGCTAAGTACAAGAGGGCAGGGCATGCAAATCAGAAAGCAAATACAAGCAGCAAGTTTGTACTGCACCCCTAACTGTGTGGCATCTGACGATGTTGGGGCCTGGTACGGGATCAGGCAGGTGTCCACAGGATGAAAGGGGTTCATATACCCGATCCAATGGGATCGATACAAATGAGGACGTGGGCAGGGTCCCGGCGGCCACAGGTAACAGGGGGTGCGGCCTGGCGCAGGACCCTGCGCACGTTGGAATAGAAGAGGGAGGGGTGGGGAGGCGCGAGGTCACAGGCCACATCTTTTAAATCGATTGGCTCTGCTGCGGGGACGAGCGCGGTGGGAGCCAATCGGAGTGGGGGTGGGCCATGTGCTGTGGCAGCAGCGGCAGTGGCGCTTGCCGAGCACATGGTCAGAGAGGGTGAGCAGCTGGCGTCCCACCCTCCCACCCGTCAATGCTACTGGGTGGTGGGGGATTTGGGATGTCGCAGCGGGGGGGGCGGTGGCTGCGGGATCCCGGAGGTTTCCGGGGTCCGGAGCCGTAGGCTACTTGGGGCAGGGTGCCCGCGACCCGGATAACCCCTAGCAGATTTTTGCTATTGATATGGTGAAGTCGGGCAGGGGTGGTAGTAACTTTACCGGTGGTTTGACCGGAGCAGGTGTGGAAGCGAGGTCACCTTGCTAATTGCAATGCGGGTGAGGTATCGCTCCACTGGGGGGTTGGTTTGGATTATTACTAATGTTAAAATGTTAATGGGCAATAAAGCTGCGACTTGTTTCCAAGTTCAGTGTGGTGTAAATTTTGTGGGAATGTGATGAGGATGTATGGACAGGGAGGTGATGGGGGTAACGCGAAGGGTAGAGTGCCGGGTACAGCTACCCGGTTACTAGATCAGTAACCAGATTCCAAAAATAGATGAATCGGTGCAAATCTATCTACATATGATTTAAGTTCTAGTGAAAATCATTGATATTTATTTATTTTATTTAATGTCTCTCTTATACTGCGCTATTTGAAGCTAGTGTGGTTTACATACAACAGGCTGTATTTACAGTAGAACAAGTGATCTAACTTGGACAGAATCAGGTAACTATATACACATGGGGATCAAGACCCTGGCCCGAGTGGGCATGTCATTGGGATGAGACTATTTACAAAGGAATGGACTATATAAATGCTGCTATTTACAAGTTTTGTATTGGTGCCTTTACGTATGACTGCCTCATTGCTCGCTGGGTGCACTAGTGGGGCCATCCTGGTGGTGGGGGGTAGCTGCTTTCGTGCTGTCATCGGAATAATGCATGAGGAAGAGGTGGTGCTTTAGTGCCTTCCTAAATTGGGCCAGGTCTGCGATTGCCCTGATGTTGGACGGAAGGGCATTCCAACATCTGGGTGCGTAGCACCGAAATGCCCTGTTTATCATTGCTTGGGTGTATTTTGTTCTTGCCTTCGGCACTATCGGCGTGTTGACACTTGCGGACCTTCTGGACCTGTTGTGGGGCGTGGGGTGGATTAGCTCAGTGAGTAAGGTGAAGGAGAGCTTGTTGATGGCCTTGAATGTTATTACTAGAGTTTTGAACAAGAGTCTGCACTGAATTGGAAGCCAGTGGAGGTCTTTCAGGATTGGTGTTACATGATCCTTCCTGGAGGCTCAGTGTAGGATTCTGGCAGCGGCATTCATTGTGAGTTGGAGTGGGTTTAGGGTGGAGCTCAGGAGACCCTGTAGGATTGCATTGGTGTAGTCGAGGTGAGGGATGACCAGTGCTTGAAAGATTTGTTCGGAAATCCCCTGGGTCCAGGAGGGGACGTAGGTTCTGGAGTGATCGTATTTTGTGGTAAACTGACTTGAGTGTGTTGCTTATGTGGACCTTCATGTCAAGCTGTTGATCTAGCGTGACCCCTAGGTAACGGATTGTGGGTTTGGTTAGCAGCTTGTCATCCTTCACTTTCAAGGAGGTGGGAGGGGTGAAACCCTGATTCCTCATAATGAAAAGGACGACGTCTAAGGATATCTAAAGGTTTGTCTTTTGTTCCTACAAAGAAATATGATTCCTTTCTATTTAGGTTTGATTTAGAAAAATTGTGTCGTAAGTTACAATTGAGTTTATTCTTTTGCAGATAAGGAGCATGAAGAAAGAGAGAAATCTATGGTAAGACTGAAATCAGAATGGGTTCCTCTAAATCCATTAGATCCAGCATTATTAGCTTTTAAATATGTGCTAATGCAAGAGCTATCCACACTTGAGAGAGAGAATAATATTCAAAGATTTAACATCACAAGACAGGAAAATGTAGCAATTAAGAAGGCGGCAGATAAAGGGGTGCAATAGTAATTTTGGATAGAAGACTACATGAATTTAATTTAAATTATTTTTTAACTAAGCACTAAGAACGTTTTTAAATATAAAAGTAGAGTATTATAGACCAATTGATATTTACACATCCCTAGCTATTTTCAAGGAATGGAGTGTGGTTTGAGAGTGAGCATTAAGTCACACTGCACTTTTTTTTTACAATATTAATCAGTAGGTTGAGTTTGTTGTAGTATATTAATCTTTTTGCCATGCATTCTGGAAATAGGTTTCACTAGATTGTTCTTTATGCTTTCAACGTTTTTAGCAACTAATTACACAGGTACACTACCAAAAAACTGCCTCCAGTTTTGCAACTGATTCCTATAGATTTTGGGGTGCTGAATCCAGGAAAAATAGCCAAAATGTTCCATCACGTCACGTTTTCTTGCAAAATTAGATTTCTTACCCATATAAGGAATGTTCACATAATTTATTTTTAGCCGACTGCAGTTTATTTTCTTGGCCCAAAATAGAGGTTGTAATGGTTAACTAACTAGAAACACTCCCTCATGATATTTTAGAGTGTTTTGTATTCATTTTATACATTAACAGGACAATTGGGAGGCGGGGGGCTAAATCCAGTACTCGCGCTGGCGCATTTTCTTTCCTGTTCGCCTCGCCTCGTTCGCTCGCTCAAACACGGTGGTTGCGACATGAACGTTCCTGTCAAATTTCAGTTTCTTGCAAGTTCATTATTACCTTTTGTTTGCTCAGTCGTAATCCAGCTTTATTCCGAAGTGGTTCACTACAGTTGTAGTTTGCAGTGCTGTGTATTTGTGATGGCTCACAGAGCCAGAGGTTGCGTCAACTCTCCGGACAGTTTTTGTTTTATTTGTGGGGAATATACCGTGAAAAAGCGGCAGAGGAACATTTCTGCATTTATTAAAAAAGTATATTTCGCCTATTTTGGTTTGAAGTTAGGCGATCAAGACAAACCGTGGGCTCCTCACAAAGTGTGCAAGACATGTGAGGAAGATCTACGCTTATGGATGAAAGGTAAAAAACAAGCATTCGTTTCGGAATACCTATGATGTGGCGTGAACAAAGAGACCACAGCAGTGACTGCTATTTTTGCTCTTGCATGTGAAGGGATACAACTAAAAAATAATAACGTAATAAGTTACCCCAACCTTCCCTCAGCAATTAGGCCTATGCCTCATAGCAACGAAGTACCTGTGCCTGAACCACCAAAATCTTTGGATCATATTTGTGTGGACGGTTCTGATCATGATGAGACTCATCAGATGGCTTTTCCCGATGAGTCCAGTACTTCCGAGTTTGAAACTGAACCAGATCCGAAACCTGAACTTTTCTCTCAAGCTGAATTGAATGATTTAGTCCGGGATTTAGGACTCCCAAAAGATGCTGCCCAACTGCTAGGTTCTCGGCTTAACAGAAAAATCTATTGTCACCAGGACAACTTTTTATTGGTACCGCAACCGCGAGACACAATTTTTGAAGTATTTCAGCAAAGAGGAAGATTTGGTATTATGCAACGATATATACGGAGTGATGGAAAAGTTGACACTCAAGTATGATCCTGCTGATGGGCGGCTGTTCATTGATTCGTCAAAAGACAGCATAACAGCTGTTCTTCTTCATAATGGCAACACATTCGCTTCAGTTCCTATTGCTCACTCTGTTATTCTCCAAGAAAAATACGAGAATTTGGCCCTGATTCTTCAGAAGATTCGTTATGATGAGCATAAGTGGATGATTTGTGGAGACTTTAAAATCTATCCATGCTATTAGGACAGCAATCCGGTTCACCAAATATCCCTGCTTCCTTTGCTTGTGGGATAGCCGGGCCCGCGACCTACACTGGGGGAAAAAAGACTGGCCAATTCGGGAGTATTTGAGACCCGGTGAGAAAAATGTTCTTCATGAGAGCTTGGTACCTCGTGATAAAATTCTATTACCACCTCTCCACATTAAGTTGGGTCTCATTAAGCAATTCATCAAGTCCCTTCCAAAAGATGGTGAGTGCTTTCGGTACCTTTGCTCAAAGTTCCCCCGACTTTCTGAAGCAAAGCTAAAGGAAGGAGTGTTGTTGGCCCTGATATAAGGAAACTCATTTCAGATGGAGCATTCGCTGAAACGATGTCTGAGAAGGAAAAAGAAGCCTGGGATTCCTTCAAGGATGTTGTTCTCAAATTCTTGGGGAACAGGCGGGATGAGAACTATAAGGATATTGTTGCCAGGATGCTCAATGCCTTCAAAGAACAAGGCTGTAACATGAGCCTGAAAGTCCATTTCTTGCACTCCCATGTGAACTACTTTCCCGAAAACGTGGGGGCGTACAGTGAAGAACAAGGTGAAAGGTTCACCAGGACATCAAGGACGCAGAGAGAAGGTACCAAGGAAGATGGAACACCACTATGATAGCTGATTTCTGCTGGTTGCTGCTGCGGGAAACCCCAGATGAAAAATACGCCAAGCAGCGCACCAAGAGAAGCATTCGGGGGAAGAAGAAACGGGCCCACCAGGAGATTGATTGACCCAAGAATGACTTTAAAATCTAAACTGTGTTGACAAATATCGTGTTTTTACTAAACTTTGAAATAAAAATTTGCTAGTTATTACCACAGTGTCGGATCTCATTTATTAGAATTTTATTTTCACACCATCGGGTGTTTGTCTTCATGTATTGCAATGGTGCGGTTTGCGTTTTCTATTCTTACATACATACCTGTACAACATTTTTTGCACATTTCTTTGCTTTGCTTTGTGTCTAACCTCGCTCTTATATGCTCAATGTTTGTGCACATGTATGTGGCTGTTTTAAGTGCAGACAATTTTGCTACCATCACAGTGTGTTTTGTTGACATTACTCTATTCTTATGTGCTGCCTTGTTACAATTTTCTTTATTCTTATTTGAATAACTACTAAACAATTAGTATAAAGAATTCATCCAAGAAACTTTTATCTCGATCGCATTCAATCTGAAACGTTCACCTCAAACTGCTAACCCAATGTAGCAAAAAATCTGTACGTGATGGAGCAAATTGGTTACCAGATTTGGATTCAGCGCACCAAAAAACGTAAAAATCAATCGAAACATTAGAGGCAGTTTAAAAAAAAATTTTTTTAGTGTACCTGTGTTATCCTCCATGTGTTTCCCATGCCCTCTTAAAAACCATCAGGCCAATATTCAAAGGGATTTATCAGGTAAGCAGATCAACAAGAGTTTATCCAGGCAGCAGGACCTGCTGACCGGAAGAACCCTGCTGAGAGGGATATTCAGTGATATTCATAGGACAGTGCCGCTCTATATCCCCTCTGACTACTGTGGCTTTGTCCTGATAGTGCCAGGGAGGTCCATGGGCAGAGATGGAGTGATCCTGTTGCCCATCCAATTGGTAAATCGATGTGATGTGATCTATAGGGTATTGCCCGTCCCTCTCCATAGGAATTATCAAGAGGCCCCTTTAAGAGAGCCTTCAGCCCAGAGTTCAGGGTGGGGAAGGCATGACTCACAGGACGAGGTTAGCAGGCTGCAAGGAGAGAGACCCATGGAGCCAGGAGTCCTTTCAAGGCAAGCCGTACAAAGGTAGGAACTTTAATAGGGCAAGGAAGGAACTTTAATTGGGCTGGAGGAAGAGCCAGGAGACCAGCTTTGTGAAGATTTAACAAACTGGGTCTGAATAAAAACAAGCTATGTTCTCTCTGAACTGCTGTCTGGTGTTTTATTTCAGAGGGGTTTTTTTTATACTGCTTTATCATTTAGTCAAAGCAGTTTACATTGCAACTGTTTTCTGATTGGTTAGTGCATTCAGGGATCTGGGGACAGCAACATTATTGGATATTCTATAATTGGATTATTGAATTGTATTTATTTTAAACAGCTTTGCGTGTAATTTTACTAAGATGGTATGTAAAACTTTTATTTAAATACATAAATTCCAATATGTAGTAACAAATTCTGAAGACACACTTGTATGGGCCTGTAGCTCTTATATAGAAGAAGGCTGATGTAAAGTAGCATCCCAGAATATATCATGTCTATTGTATAACAAAGCTCAAGCTATAGAATGGAAGGGAGATATTTTAGGCTCATATCTTCTCCCTGTTTACATGCCATTTTAATTACTATGGTTACTGTACAGAAGTCAGTTTTCAACTGTTTTTCTACGTTAACCATAAACAGACATTTGAAACTTAAGAAATCTAATGGCCTTCAGTCTGTTTATACATATGTTGGATTTGGGTCTCAAGTGATGCTAAAAAAGGATTATAATTTGATAGGTTTTCTAAATAAAGTAATGTGGTTGCCGTGTTAGTATAAATGGATACATAGAATTAAAGCTGTCTGTCTTCCAAGTATACTCTAAATATAACCATTACATGGTGGTTATGCATGCTCTCACCTGTGGAAATCTTCAGTTATGCATCATTAGGTCATATGAATGTTTTTTATTTATTTATTTTATTTTATATTCTCTTATATACCGTGCTATTCTGCATCAGTGCGGTTTACATTGAACAAACTGAAATTACATTGAACAGGGCATTATAACTTGGAGATAACTATTTTACAGGGAACATGGGCTATGGAGGGTTAAGTGTTGAAACTAGTTTAAATTAGCACTGAAGATAAAGAGGGACTTTTACTAACAGGCACTGAAGTGTTGCACCTAAAGCACCAATATCACCCAAACCATGGTGTGTTAGGTGTTAACAGTAGGGGTGTGGAAAGCATTTCCCCGGAAGCTAATGCAGAGCCCTGTCCCCTAGTATGTGCTGCATTAGCGCAGATGCACCTAATATCATGTTAGCGCTAACTGCATTAGCGTGGGTTCAGCTGTGTTCACACTGTGCACTAACTGCCCACATTAGATGTAATTAGCATTGAAAAGAATCTAGTCATTATTGTAGATATTACTCTGAAATCCTCTGCTTGGTGTGCAGCAGCAGCCAAGAAACCTAAGAGAATGCTACGAATGATAAGGAAGGGAATGGAGAAGGTAAGCCCCTCCCTGCTCCTCACTACCAAGGCCAGTCAGGCTGAAGAAAGAGAACAAAGAGGACATTTAAAGTGAAAAGGCAAGCGCTGGGTGGTGCATCCACGCCTGATGGACCCATGCCTAAGGGCCTTGCCAGACGGCCTTTTGGCATGGCCCTTTGGTGAGGACATCCAAGACACAGATCTGCATCCTCTATCTCACAAGCTATTACTGGTCGCTGAAAGCCAGTTCTCTGAGACTCGGGTCACTCTAGAGGTCCTTACAGTGTGGACTGTGGCAGAGCACAAAAAGCAACCAGACAGAAACCACTGCTGACCGGCTTGTTAACAATCTACACCTAGGGGGACTTATACCATAATCGGTACTATACAGAAGCACTCTTACAACTTCTGATAGGCAAACACACATTTAAAGGCTAAACCCTTGATGGCCTAGCTGGGTAGTACTATTTCCACTAGCAGTTGTATGTGATGCCAAACAGACTCACCAGTACATTGTTCCTCTCCTGCATAGCCCAATGCATCACATGGATGGAAACGTATTCTTACCGACAAGGCTTAATTCCCATGCTACAAGGCTATGGCAGAAGGGGACAGAGAAAGTTTCACCTCCAAAAGTGTATCACACTTGGTAGACCATAGCTGCCTCATACATAGTCTGCCAACCCCCAATAAGGACCCCCAAACGAAAGCCTCCACAAGCAGCCAGCTTGAACTCCATGCTCATAAATGTTTGCTCCATATGGAACAAATGGCCAATTCTCATAGATTATGTCGCGTACCAAAAGTTAGACATGCTCTTTGTCATAGAATCTTGGCTTACTGACACAGACACAATACTAACAAACCAAATCAAACCCCCAAACTTTGACACTATGACCCCCACAACTAATCGGAGGGGAGGAGGCATGTTCATCCTTGCCAAAAGTGAACTACATTTTCACTGCCTATCATCAGATAGTACAACCAACCTAGATTCCATCACAATCATAAATAAGCAACTAACAGTGGGTCTGATCTACAGAACACTCTCAGCATGCACTGATGACCTTCCCTTAATCCTTGAACTAGCATGCAATCACATTACACAAAGAAAGCCACTTTGGTTGCTGGGTGATTTCAACCTCCCTGCTCTCCCAATGCCTTCCTGGAAGCAATGACTGCATTGAGCTATGAGCAAATAGTAACTACACCCACCCACACAAGAAACACCCTGGACCTTATCTTTGCGCACTCATCCACATGCAATCCAAGCACTCAAACTCTACCAACAGTTATCCCAGTCCCCTGGTCAGACCATAGTGCAATCATTTTCCAAATCCCCATGGATCTAAATGAGCAGGAGCAAGCTGTTACTGCTCCCCCACCTACTCATCGCTTCCGACATTTTAACAGAGTCCTTAGAAGAAACCTGCCTGAACTTAATACATACACAACAGAGCTTGATGAGCTAGTAAATATCTGGAATAAGACATAAAGCACAGCCTCATTCCTACGACACACACCGAAGCCTGCCAAGAAGCATCACACAGCCAAATGGTACACTGCAGAACTACGAGAATCTTTACTACGACTCAGGAAGCTTGAGCAGAAATATTGGCTCTCAAGGCTCTCCCAGCCTACAAGAATACCGCAAAGCAATTGAGCAAAAACATAAAGAACACCACACAAATATCTTGATGTGCTCCCTGAACAAGCCTCGTGAACCTTTTGGAATCATTAAGTCCTTAATGAAGGACCCAACAAAGCAACACCCTACAAACAACCCCCCCCCCCCATCCACAGATATTTGCTGACCACTTCCAAAATAAAATCAACGGAAATAACTTTGACAAGTAAATTCTCCAACAGACAACAGCACTACTGTTACCAAGCTATTATCCTTCAGCCCAAGCACCACAGAGCACACTGAGGACATCATAAAAGGGATCAACACCACCACTTCTCCCAACAACCCATGTCCACACACTGGATCAAGATAGCTTGAGCAGACCTGAGTACAAGCATTGCCAGAATTATACACCTCTCCCTTACCACAGGAGTTGCATCATCCAACCTGAAGACCACCTCTATTAGACCATTACTTAAAAATAGTAAACTGGACCCATTCAAGATAAGTTTATATAGACCCATATTTAGTCTCCTACTCTTGACTAAGATAATCAAGAAAATAGTCCAGCAACAGATTCAACACCACATTGACACTCACGTTCCACTCAACCCACAGCAGCATGAGTTTAGACAACAGCACTGTGCTGAAACCCTCATGGTTACCCTCCTCAACAGACTAATATTAGGCATTGGCAAAGTGAAGCAGGGATTCATCCTAATTTTCCTGGACATCACCTCAGCATTCAACACTGTCAACCACAACCTGCTGCTCTGTCATCTATGGGAGAAAGGAGTACACAACAGCCCTGGACTGGTGCAGATACTATTTAACAGGTGTGAATAGGCACTCAAGCATCAGACACATACCTGCAAATGCAAGGAGTCCCACGGGGTTCATCTCTATCTGCCCTGTTCTTCAATATCTACAGTCAGCCAATCTGCTCAATAATACAATCATTTGGCATATTATACCACATTTATGCTGATGATGTACTACTATTTACCCCATTCTCCACAGACAAACCAGATTATACTAAGATAAGAGAATGCTTTGATGCAGTTTCAGATTGGCTCCGTACACACAATCTTAATGTGAACTGCAAGAAGATTGAAGTGTTCATAACAAAAAAACAGACCTTCATCCCACCTACTTCTATTAGGGTAAAAGATGCTGAACTGACAACAAAGCAGGAAGTGCGCTATCACGGAGTTACACTGGACCAATGACAGAGTATGCAGACTCACATAAATGTTACCAAGGCACTATATCATAAAATGAGAACCATCCAACATTACACCCACTTCTGGATGCAACAGACTTACGCACCATATCCCAGGCACACTCCTGCACTTTGACTATGCCAATATCATACTCCAAGGCCTACCAAGCTGTACACTACAACCACTCCAAATTGCCATGAATGCTGCAGCTCGAACGTTGCATGGAGCATCCAGATATGAGTATGTCACGCCCATCTTAAGGCAATTACACTGGCTACCAATATCAAGCCACCTGAAATATAAAACCTTTACTGCTGACCTTTAAAGTACTATATAACCTGTCTGCAGATTCCCTCTCAGGCTATCATACACCCGACTCCTAATAACAGAGTAAGGAGAACTGGAATGGCTAATACCATCATAACCCCTTCGGCAATAACAAAAAGTACCCAAGCTGCTAAGAGCCGAGCATTCTCATTATGTGCACCAACCCTATGCATGGGTGGCCCAAGGGGGGTGCGGGGCCATGTGCGGAGACTCGGTGCGGGGCCTCATTTGCATAAGTGGCCTTATTTGCATAAATATTTGCATAATGCTAACATACACTAACTTTTAGTAAACATGTCTCTTAATGAGTGTATGGATAAAGACAGACTAAAAGATTTCTACATTACTATAATCCAGTGCCAACCGCCAGGCACATTAGGAACTACTACAAACACTGCCCATTTAGAACCAATAGCAAAACCCGCCGTATCCTAACAGCACTACCAGGACTCACAAAGCACCATACCCTACCTATCAAAAGGCAACATTGCAAATATTAAACCAATACATTTCAGAGAACAACAATACATGACCTACTGGGGAAAGAGAACAAGTGGCAATGTCAAATAGGAATTACATAAACAGAATACCTCAGCTCAGTTACACATGCAGAACATAGACCATCACCAAACAAGGAATCACAATTTAGAAACAGGAAGGCAATAATTAAACTGGGAACCCCAAAAGCCAAACTTGGAATGTACAACAACACTGTAGAAATAAAACTATAAATTAATTTCCTCTTGTACCAAACCAAGCCGTAGACATTAATGATGCACATTTCCCAGAGCTTTCATATTCCAGTTAATAAATTCAAAATAAAGAGATATCTTTCTACCTTTTGTGCATTTTTTTTCAGTTGCAATTGCTCCAGCCACTTTCTTCTGGTTTCTTCATGTTTTCTGCTAACTCTCCATCATCTGCTGTCCATTTGTCCTTTCTTCTCTCTTCTAGTTTTTTTTTCCATTCTCTCTCTCTACATCTGCTTTAACATACTAATCTTTCTCCTTTTGCTCTTTCCTCATTCCTATCTCATCCACTCAAATTTTACCCCTCCATCCTCAATCCCCACTTACTCTCCCAAAACCCGGCCAATTGTAGATTTTTTATCCCTCCCACACAAAATATTTTTCCCCTCTCCATTTTACTCTCCCAGCCCCATCCCATTCTAATCCTCCCCCAACATCAGCTCCCTTCTAGTTCCAGCCGCACCCAGCATCCATTCCCTTCTAGTCCCTGCATCAGCCCATTTCCAGTCCTAGCCCCCCCATCAGCCCATTTCAAGTCCTAGCAACCCCCCAACCCAATACCAGTCCTAGCAACCCCCCAACCCAATACCAGTCCTAGCCCCCCCCATCAACCCACTTCCAGTCCTAACCCCATCAACCCATTTCCAGTCAGCCCCCCATAGCCCATTGCCAGTCCTAACCCCCCCATCAGCCCACAGCCCATTACCAGTCCCCTAACCCCATCAGCCCACCTCCAGTGTTAACCCCCCCCATCAGCCCATTTCGTCCTAATCCCCATCACCCAATTTTCAGTTTAAGCCCCCCCATACCCCATTACCAGTCCTAACCTCCCCATCAGCCCACTCCCAGTCCTAATCCCACCAGCCCATTTCCAATCCTAATCCCCATCACCCAATTTTCAGTTTAAGCCCCCCATACCCATTACCAGTCCTAACCTCCCCACCAGCCCACTCCCAGTCCCAATCCCCTCAGCCCATGTCCTGTCCTAGCCCCCCCAAAGCCCAATATCAGTCCTAACCCCCCATAGCCCATTACAGACAGCCCCCATCAGCCCACAGCCCATTACCAGTCTTAACGGGGGGATAAGACTGGTAATGGGCTGTTGGCTGATGGGGGCTGTCTGGTAATGGGCTATGGGGGGTTAGGACTGGTAATGGGATATGGGGGGGGCTAGGACAGGAAATGGGCTGATGGGATTAGGACTGGGCGTGGGCTGCGGGGGAGGTTAGGCCTGCTACTGGGGTCCGGGGGGCTTAAACTGAAAATTGGGTGATGGGGATTAGGATTGGAAATGGGCTGGTGGGATTAGGACTGGGAGTGGGCTGATGGGGAGGTTAGGACTGGTAATGGGGTATGGGGGGGCTTAAACTGAATATTGGGTGATGGGGCTTAGGATTGGAATTGGGCTGGTGGGCTTAGGACTGGGAGTGGGCTGATGGGGCGGTTAGGACTGGTAATGGGCTGTGGGCTGTTGGGGGGGTTAGAACTGGTAATGGGCTATGGGGGGCATAGCCCATTACCAGTTCTAACCCCCCCAACAGCCCACAGCCCGTTACCAGTCCTAACCCCAGCAGCCACCTCAAGTCCTAAACCCCTCTCATGCCCATTTCCTGTCCTAGCCCCCCATAGCCCATTATCAGTCCTAACCCCCCCATAGCCATTACCAGTACTAACCCCCCATCAGCCAACAGCCCATTACCAGTCCTAACCCCATCAGCCCACCTCCAGTGTTAACCCCCCCATCAGCCCATTTCGTCCTAATCCCATCACCCAATTTTCAGTTTAAGCCCCCATACCCCAGTACCAGTCCTAACCTCCCCATCAGCCCACTACCAGTCCTAATCCCACCAGCCCATTTCCAATCCTAATCCCCCATCACCCAATTTTTAGTTTAAGCCCCCCATAGCCCATTAGCAGTCCTAACCCCCCATCAACCCACTTCCAGTCCTAATCCCATCAGCCCAGATAAAGACTTAGCTCCCACATAGCCATCACCACTCCTAACCCCCCCAGCCCCCCATAGCCCATCACCACTCCTAACCCCCCCAGCCCCCATAGACCATCACCAATCCTAGCCCCCCAGCACCCCCATAGCAAATCACCACTCCTAACCCCCCCAGCCCCCCCATAGCCCATCACCACTCCTACCCCCCCCAGCCCCCCCATAGCTCATCATCACTCCTAACCCCCCAGCCTCCCCATAGCCCATCACCACTCCTAACCCCCCAGCCTCCCCATAGCCCATCAGCACTCCTAACCCCCCCAGCCCACATAGCCCCCCATAGCCCATCAGCACTCTATCCCCCCAGCCCATCAGCACTCCTAACCCCCCAGCCCCCCATAGCCCATCAGCACTCCTAACCCCCCCCAGCCCCCCATAGCCCATCACTCCTAACCCCCCCCCAGCCCCCCATAGCCCCCCATAGCCCATCAGCACTCCTAACCCAGCCCATCAGCACTCCTAACCCCCCCAGCCCCCCATAGCCCCCCATAGCCCATCAGCACTCCTAAGCCCCCCCAAGCCCATCAGCACTCCTAACCCCCCCCCCCCCCAGCCCAGCCAAATTTTTTTTTTTAAAAAGCTGTCTTCTGCCGGGGCCGCCGCGGCAGAATCGAGTGTGCCGCGGGGCCCCCCCTGCCCAGCCGAGCCTGCCCTCCCCTGTATCCGCTCTCTTGTACAGCTGCCTGCAGTCTCACGCGCTGGCTTTCAGAGCGCGAAGGGACTAGTTTCCCTTTCGCGGCTCTGTTAAGCCCGCAGGGGCTGATGGGAATTCCCATCAGCCCCCGCGGGCTTAACAGAGCAGCGAGGGAGAAACTCTCCCCTCGCGCTCTGAAAGTCGGCGCGTGAGACTGCAGGCAGCTGTACGAGAGAGCGGATACAGGGGAGGGCAGGCTCTGCTGGGCAGGGGGGCCCCGCGGCACACTCGATTCTGCCGCGGCGACCCCGGCAGCGGGAGAAGACAGCTTTTTTTTTTTTTTTAAATTTGACTTTAGGATCAGAATGTTTTTTGCGCGGGGCCCCCTGAAACGCGGGGCCCTGTGCAAAAAACATTCTCGCTCAATGGACGGGCCGGCCCTGACCCTATGGAACACTCTCCCGGCTCTGTTCCAAACTATTTCTGACATGTCAACCTTTAGAAAGGCAATAAAGACATCTGTTCCAACTCTACTATGACCACGCATCATAACCATATATTACCATAGGTCTGCCAGTCTCATGGAAAAGGTCTACCCTCATGCTAAGCCCTTAGGAAACAGTTCTCCCAATTGCTATCCAAGTTGACACCGTTTATAGTTCCTCTGCTGTGTAAACCACTCTGGTTTCAAAAGAGAACAGTATATAAAATCAAATAAATAAATGGAGAATAAAAAAGGGATGTCATAATGCCTCTATATCACTCTGTGGGGCAACTGCATGCTGCATCTAAAAGAAGATATAACAAAATTGGAAAAGGTACAGAGAAGAGCAACCAAAATGAAGGGAATATAAGGATACTCCTATGAGAAAAGGCTTAAAAATTGGAGCTCTTCAGCTTGGAGAAGAGACAGCTGAGGGGTAGAAATGATAGGTCTATTTCAATAATGAGCGGATAGAACGAGTAAACATGAATCAGTTGTTTACTCCTTCAAAAAGTACAAAGATTAGGGGGACACAAAATGAAACTAAAAAGTAATACATTTAAGACTAATCAGAGAAAATATTTTTTCACTCAACGCATAATTAAGCTGTGGAATTCCTTGTCGGAGAATGCTGTAAAAGCTTAGTGTAGCTGCTTTTAAAAAAGGTCGGAAAAGTTCCTAGAGGAAAAGTCTGTAAACCATTACACAGGTCTGCAAAAAAAAATTTTCGAGAGCTGTTTTGGTTATTCCACGTAATCTTTGTTTTTTGGTGTGCTGAATCCGAAAATGACCTCCATTTTGTCATAGGACATCATGTATCCTGACAATTTAGGTAACTATGTTAAATAAGGCAATACCTCAAAATAAATGGAAATAGACTTATAAAATTAAAGTTTTATTACAATATTTTCATGAAAATCCTTTTTTGAACTGAAATGAGCTCACCTACACACACTAAACTCGATTCTTCTTCCTTGTGAGGCTCCTCTTGGTGCATTTACGCTTGTGAGTAGCATCTGGAATGTCTCTCTGAAGCATCCAACAGTAGTCTGCCATCATTGTAATGCTCCATTTTCCCTGGTATCTCCTTTCCAACTCTTTAATGTCTTGGTGGAATCGTTCACCTTATTCCTCACTCACAGCTCCCAAACTTTCAGGAAAGTAGTCAAGGTGGGACTGGAGGAAATGCACTTTCAAACTCATCAGGCAACCTAAAGCTTGAAATGCTTTCAGCATTCGTCCGACGATCTTTTTGTAGTGAGGATCTTTGTTGTTGTCTAAAAATTTCTGTACGACTTCTTTAAATGCAATCCACCCTTCTTTTTGAGGATCCGTCATGGTATTGACAAACTCTTGATCAACTATAAGCCTTCTAATGTCTGGTCTGACGAACACACCTTCCTTCAATTTTGCCTCCGACAGGCCTGGAAACTTGGTGACCAAGTATTTGAAGCATTCTCCATCTCTTGGAAGTGATTTTACGAATTGCTTCATCAATCCCAATTTTATGTGGAGAGGTGGTAGAAGAAATTTATGGGAAGGTACCAAAGTTTCTCGGAGGACATTTTTTTTACTGACTTTTAGCACCCTCGGCTGCCAACTCTTCTTGGTCCAGTGATTTTGTCGGTCTCGACTGTCCCATAGACACAGAAAACAAGGATATTTGGTATACCCAGCTTGTTGCCTGAGCAGCATGCACAAGACCTTCAAGTCCCCACACACTTGCCAACCATGGTCTTCATATTTAAGTTTACGAAGAACCAATCTTGGCATTTCCAGCAACAAAACACATGCCCCTACTAGAACTGTAACAACACGCTTTCGACCACTTGTTAAGGATAAGGCTCTTGAGAAGATCCTACCTCTACTCACCAACGATTCTCTCGATCCAGATGAACTGGTTTCCAATTGGGACGACACCCTTAGAGCTGCTGCCTGCCTATCATCCATCAACACAAACCGAGCGAAACGCGATCACGCACCATGTTACTCTCAGGATCTGCGAACATCGCTCCTCCATCTACGTAAACTAGAGAGACAGTGGCGCCACACCCGGACTCCTGAGGCACTCGGTGCATACTCCACCCACTTGCAAGCCCACCGAAGAAAAACCATGGAAAAAAGAAAGCTGTATTACTCAGAACTACTAAAGCGATCACTAAACAAACCTCATGACTTATTTAACATAGTAAAGTCACTAACTGGCGAACCAGCACTAGCCCAAACAACCTTGCCCCTGCCTCAAGACTATTCTACCTACCTTCAATCTAAGATGATTCAAACCAAGTACAACATGAATACATCCATATTATCTACCTACACCTCTCACGGACCTCCCCAACCAACCCCTCTACTGTCATTCTCCAAGGTATCCAACAAAGAAATTTCAGATATCATCACATCTATTAACCTCACAACCGCCCCCAATGATCCCTGTCCTGCTAGTTGGATTAAAGAGTTGTGCCATGACCTCAGTCCATCTATATGCAGAATCTTGAATCAATCATTCACAACGAGATCCTTCCCTCAAAGCTTAAAATACACATCAATCCGCCCCCTGTTAAAGAATAGTAAACTTGATCCATCTAAAGTTGAGTCCTTCCGGCCAATCTCGAGCATCCCACTGCTTGCCAAAATTATGGAGAAGGTAGTCCAACGGCAAATCCAACACCATGTTGATACTGTTGCGCCACTGGACCCATCCCAACATGGCTTCAGGGAAGCTCACGGAGTGGACACCATCCTCACAGCCCTCTTCAACAACCTAATCACAGGAATTGACAATATCAACCATGGATTCGTCCTCATTTTCTTAGACATAGCAGCTGCCTTTGATTCAGTGAATCACGAAACACTTCTAGATCGCCTCAAAGATAAAGGTCTGCAAGGCTCAGCGCTAGCCTGGTGTGAATCCTATTTATGTAACAGATGGCAACAAGTCAGAGCAGATTCCAAGACCTCTGAACCATTCTCACTGAAGCAAGGTGTACCTCAGGGATCAACCCTCTCTGCATTAATGTTTAACATATACATGCAGCCCATTTGCGCTTTAATCCATTCCTTCAATGTCCAATGCCTTGCATATGCAGATGACATCTTAATGTACTTACAATTTAAAAATCGATCAACCAGATTTCTCTCCAATTATAAGATGCTTTGAAGCGGTAGCAGATTGGCTCCTCTCTCAAAATCTCCGCATTAACCATAGCAAAACAGATGTACTATTCATCTCACGAAACCAGAAGTTCACGCCACCTCCCTCACTTCTAGTCAATAACATTGAACTAAAGTCCAAATCTACAATTCGCTACCTGGGCATCACCCTCGACCAACGGCTCGACATGTCAGCACATGTTATAAACACAACTAAAGCAATCTATCATAAGATCCGATCACTACGCCATCTCCGCCCACTACTTGACTTCCCTGACTACTGCTCAATATTCCAAGCCTTAGTCATCCCACATCTCGACTTTGCCAACATTATCATACTGGGACTCCCACAGTCGACTCTTAACCCATTACGTCTTGCCATGAACTCAGCTGCAAGGGCACTTTAAGGGCTCTCAAGATCAGACCACATAACGCCAGTTCTAAAGAACCTACACTGGTTCCCGCTGCGGGCCAGAATCCACTTCAAGGCTCTTGTCATGACGTTCAAGGCCCGTAAGAACTATCCACCCACACCCATCAGTGATCTTCTCAACAGCACTCCAGACAATAGAACTAGGATATCTACTTCGTTGAATAAACTCGAAGTCCCAAAACTGTTGATAAAATGTAAGAAAACAACAGCAAGTAGAGCCTTCTCCATTTTTGCACCTATGGCATGGAATGGCCCTCCCAGCCGAAATCCGGGCCATCTCAAACCTGGCATTATTCCGAAAAGCCCTCAAATATCACCTATTCTTACAATATTACCCTGACACCATTCCCGACACTTACACTGCCCCCACCTTACCTCCCTACCTAGCCCGTCCCTCAGATCATCTTCCTGTAGATAACGGCTAACCATTATCTCTCCTTACCGGCCTCCTTGACCCTCCAGCCAAGCCTCTAGGTAAATGTCTTATCTTTATTTATCTGTAAGAGTATTATAATTTGTATATAATGTGTACATAGTTTTTTCCTCGTTTTTTTCTCCATGTTTACATTCCCTGTTCAATGTAAAAAACTCAGTGTAACTTGTTACATTCTTGTATGTTCTGTTTCAAATGTAAACCGCACTGATTATAATAGCGTGGTATATAAGAAAAATAAATAAATTAATTAATTAATTCCAAGTTCCCATAGGTTTCTTCAAGTGTACAGAATGACCTACAGGTATGGAAGCGTATAAACCGTTGTGGAGTAAAACTGCTTTGAGACTTTCTTTTTGAAGAATCTATAAAAAGACGCCATTGCTCTGAATCATATTGGATTTTAAATTGACCCATCAGACCTTCGACATCAATGCAATAAACCAACTTGTCTTCCTGGGCGAAGTAAGGAACAAACTCCTTTTCATGATGTCTGAACCATGAAGATGACACTCCTGGCAACAATAAATTCCTGCTTTTCAGCCTTGATCCGAGTAATTCAGCGTCATCTTTGGGAAGATTCAAGTCTCTTACCAAATCATTCCTCTCCTCCTGAGAAAACAATTTTGGTCTTGTATCATCTTCAAAGTCAGAACTTGATTCGTCATCTGGTTCAGGGATGACTTCACCGTCATCGGAGCTAGGTATCTCTTCCAAGGTAGCAGGGGGCTTGGGTACTGGTATATCTGTGCCATGGGGGATGGGATGAATTGCCGAGTGAAGATTGGGGTATGAAATGGAATGCTTCCATTTGGAATTAAACCCTTTCACATCGTATGAACAAAAGTAACAGTCGTCACTATGGTTCTTTTGCTCTCGCCATACCATAGGAATCCCATAACGGAAAGATTTTTTCTTAACCTTGAACCAGTTTCGGAGGTCCTCAACACACCGTTTGCACACTTTTTGAGACGCCCAGACTTTATCTTGATCTCCAATTTTTAGTCCAAAGTATGCAAAGTATACTTTTTTCACAAAGTCTGTAATATTCTGCTGTTGCTTCAACACTGTATATTCACCACAGATGAAACAAACTATCTGACGAATTAATACACTTTCGCGGAGTCATAACATAATGGTTGAAGAATGACAAGCTAACACGAATTGCGATGAAAAAGTGTGAACAGCCTAGAACCAAGAACCTGATGATGATTCGTGCACAAGTGTGGCATGCAGGAGAGAGCAGCTCTGTGTCTGTACACGAGACGTCACAGTGCTGGCCACGCCCCCTGCACTGACCGGAGCTGCTGCTGTCTGCCCTGTGTCTCCCTCCCACTGGATTCTTCAGGAAAGATTAACCCCTTCTACCATTAGAAGCACGGACTTAAAACTTGCTTAGCTTATGTATATATTGCTGACTATCAGATTTACAGTGCTATTTTTTTTTTACATAACTCGGACAACCCCTTTAAGGTTTTTTGGCATTTTATATCTTAAATGTACTTATGTGAATTAATTAATAGTAATTTGAATTAATTAATAGTAATTTGAAAAAATTTGATAAATTTGAAGACAATTTTGCATGTTGTGGCAAATCATGACGTCTAGGAGTTTTTTCAATATTTTATTTGTTGGCCATTGTTGGAGACAGGAAACAGGGCTTGATGGACCATTGGTCTGATCTAGTACAGCAAATCTTATGTTCTCCTGTCTTGTAGAAATGTTGAAAACTACTGTAATATCAGGGCAGAACTTAACAATCGCTAATGTACAGTATTATGAAAACAGATCAATATAAAATAAATCTTTGATTTACAGACTCTCTACCCCACAAATGTACAGTGTGTCTGAATAGAGTGAGACAGTGACGTGATCAAGATTACACAATAGTGGGAACTGGATTGTCATCTGACTTCAGGCCATGAGGGACAGGCTAATATAGTCTGGCCTTCCCCCAATGCACGCCAAAGCAATCAGAACAAAACCACTTCAAAGCAAATACTAATTTTGATTGAGATAATCTCCTGTTCCAAGGACTGTTTAATCATCAGTCCTATGGAGTGAATTTTCATTATTATACGTTATAATATAATATATATTATACTTCTTTCAAAAAATCAAATTCAAAAGTTAATAAAATATTTCAAAATTCAAGATAAAGCATACTTTCAAAACTTAGGCCCTCATTTGCTAACTTGCAAAAATGTTTGCAAGTCATCCTAGGGAAATTTAAGTACAGGTTGCAACTAAGTTCCTGGTTCATCTGCATCCCATAGTTACATTTCACATGTAATTTTCACATGGTACTGTGGCTGTGATCTTCACACACTTGTGCAACACACAAAATAAAAAAACAAAGGCCCAATTTTTCATTACAGCTGCAAACATTAAAGGGCCCTCAGTGCCAGAATTGGAAGTCCCCTAGAACCTCTCTGGAGGCCTCTTCCCTAGTGAGGCAGCAGCCCCCACATTGGCCGCTTCAGTCCCAATATGGAGAATACATTTTAGAAAGGTGATCCTCAGCCTCATTGCACATATCTGAGGGCTTGCCCCATTTCTACCCCCCTGAGACCCTGATACAAATTAGAGATCTGGAGAAACATTAAGGTAGCTGCTCTAGTTAAAATGACACTGCCCGACCCCTAGTAGTAGTCTAATGATACAACTTCTAAGAATCAGGCACTCTTGTTCAACAGCCTGGCTCCTAGTGGTAGTTCCAGAAGACCTGTGAGAGGTGTTATGACACCATTTTAATTTAGTTTAGTTTATTAGCCTTGCTATATCACTGTTTGTAGGGCCACCAAAGTGTGGTTGGAGATTGCACTTTCACCTCCAACATCCCTCTAGACCCCTAGTGTAAGTTGGAGTCCCAGGGGTGTAGGGATGGGGGCGCGGCCCTCAAATTTGTGCATTTTAGGGGTGGGCCTCAGGTGTTAACGTTTTTCATTTATGTTCCACCTCATTGTTGAAGAGTGGTGTGGGCACTGCTGGCCTACCAGGGAGCATAAGACCTCTGGCGAGGTTCTGGTGCATCCTCCCATTTGAGCTTATAAGGATCCTTTTAAGATCTGCCATCACTATGAGAAACTGGGGCATTTGTTGCTAAGATAGTCACTAGATGTGGATTTACTTTATTTTGTGAAAATATACTCTCAAAGACTTTTTCATACTCTCGTTTTCACAAAACATCTCATTAAAGATCTGCTTTGCATGGTTTTACATTGCAGCAGCTTGTTAATGAGAAATATTTCTTGCACATGAAGCCCACTTTGCATGAAAGCTTAATACGAGACTGGCTCCTTTGTGAAGCGTTTTGCAAAAAGGGGTTTCCCTTAATAACCAGCACATAAACAAAGACATTTTAGGTATTTTTGCACATCTGTTGGCTTTTTTATGTTGTTTAATGCACAAAGTCCCTTTTTATAAAAAAAACTTTACTCTTTAGTACATGCCAGATGTAGAAAGGATGTTTTCATTATTTTATCTCTATAGGAAAAATATTTAGGCTATAGGCCTCCTAGCATAGTTCAAACCAGCTGCAAAAAGTATCCTCTGAACTATCCCTTTCATCAAACAGCCAAAAAAGACACACATAAATCACCCAATGTAGCTTGAACTTTGCTTTATCTGTATTAGAGAATACAGTCCTTATGTATGTTTTGTTCCTATTCAATTCCTGCTGTGGTCACATACCTACAAACATTTTTGAAAATAATTGCACAATGCAGGTTTTAACAGGAAGGCAACCAGTCATCCACAGATAATGCATCAGAAAATGGCAGCGGCACATGAATGATTCATTGAGGGAAGTTCAATTCATTATATAACTTCAGAGGAAACCACATCAGAGGTGGGAGGGGCAAAGCATGATGGAGCAAATACGCATAGAAACCAGTTCTCGCCACATAGACATTCTGCTTGATCTCTGAACTGATAACCCAATGGGACAACAGAATTCCACTTTCCATCATTGGTCCAATTGTACCAGGTCTTCCACATGATTCTTTCTTGAACAGGATATACAAATACATACAAAGAGGTCTTAGATTCAACTCGTGAGTCTGCTCTCCAGCCTTCTAGGTTGGCTGAGACTGGGGAGGCTGCATAGGCAGCATTTGCAGCCCTTATGAGAAAACAGTCAGACATTTAAAACGGTGACACCTAGTGGCTGGATTTCTGATCCCTCATTGTCAGCTCCTGGAAAGAATCCTGATACACGTCCACTAGCTAAGGACTATTGCTGAAATGACAAGATAGGGATATAAAATAGGCAAAAAACCATCTCTGGGTTAGTAATGAATGAATGCTCATAGCATAGTACTGCAGCCCGGGCTCCAACTGATTTAAAAGGCCAAATGTAGAAGCTAATGGCACGTAGAAGCTGTTTTTATAAACATCTAATTTTATAGAATGGTTGCTCCAGCTACACACACAGGGAAATACGCATGCATTTTCCAAGGCCCTTTGTGTATTTTATAAAAGGCTCTGCATTTAGCAGATCTTTTGTAAAATAAGCTGGAAATTGTGACTATCCTGACTTGGATATTTATTTCCAACATAGACACCTTATGTAAAATGGGGTTTCATATGGGTCACACAGTAGAAAGGGGATTTGAATCCTATTTCCTTGGCTCTCAGTCCATTGCTGTAACCACACCTTCATTTTGAGCTTGAACTGCCTTTTCAAAATCAGCTAGCTGGTAGAATCATGACTACAATCTAATATAGCTAAACAGGTAGAAAAGGCGACGGCAAAAGCTAGAAGGATGCTTGGGTGCATACGGAGAGGAATGGCTAGCAGAAAAAAGGAGGTGATAATGCCTCTGTATAAGTCTTTGGTGCGACCTCATTTGGAGTATAGTGTGCAATTCTGGGGACCGCACCTTCTAAAGGATGTGAACAGGATGGAGTTGGTGCAGAGGGTTTCTACTAAAATGATTAGTGGTCTTCATTATAAATCATATGAGGACAGACTGAAGGATCTTAATATGTACACCTTAGAGGAAAGGCGGGATAGAGGTGATATGATTGAGATGTTTAAATACCTCCGTGGCATAAATGTTCAGGGAGAGAGCCTCTTTCAATTGAAAGCAAGTTCTGCTACGAGGGGACGTGGGATGAGGGTGAAGGGAGATAGATTCAGGAGTGATATGTGGAAATATTTCTTTACGGAAAGAGTGGTGTATCCGTGGAATAGTCACCCAGTGGAGGTGGTAGAGATGAGGACAGTAACTGAATTCAAAAAAGCATGGGACCAACACAGAGGATCTCTAAAGGTAAAAAGGGGACTGCTGTAGTTGTTATGGAAGGACAGACTAGATAGGCCATGTGGTCTTTTTCTGTCGTCATATTTCTATGTTTCTAAGTTTTAATATAACAAGCAATGTTTAATATCATTCTCGACAATGTATTCATTTAGCTAGGTTTATATACCGCTTTTCACTGGGTCAAAGTGGTTTAAAGGGAACAGAACGTTTTTTACATAGGGTTGCCAACCAGCCGGTTTTCAGCCGGCCTGGCCGGTTTTCCTGTGGTCGGGCCGGCTGCCGGCAGAGAACCGAAACCGGCCATTGAAAAGCCGGTTTTTTGCTCTGGCTGCGAGATCGGAGCGGCCAGAGCAGAAAACCGGCTTTGCGCTTGCGATCGCGATTGCGATCACAGTCCTGGCCCCCCCTTGCAGCCGCTGCTGCTGCTTCTTACAGAGCAGCGGCTGCAATAAAGTTAATTTAAAAGTAAGGAATCCTGTGAGGGGCCTTCCGGCCCTATGAAACTCCTTCTGCAGTGCCTGCACCTCTGATGTCACTTCCTTTTCAGCCAGGGACTCTGCAGAAGGAGTTTCATAGGAGCTGAGGGTTTCTCACAGGTTTCCTTACTTTTAAATTAACTTTATTGCAGAAGCTGCTCAGTAAGAAGCAGGAGCAGCAGCTGCACGGGAGGGGGTACTACAAATGAGTTATGTTGGGGGGGGGACCTGTACTGGAAAAGGGCTATGGGGGGGGGGAACTTGGACTGGAAATGGGCTATGGTGGAGGGAGGGGGAACTTGGACTGGAAATAGGCTGTGATTAGGGGGGCTAGGACTGCAAATTGGCTGTGATGGGGGACCTGGACTTTAAATGGGCTGTGATTGGGGGGCAGGGGCTAGGACTGGAAATGGCCTCTGATGTGAAGGCTAGCACTGGAAATGGGCTTATGAAGAGCTGGAATAGGACTGGAAATGGGCTGATGTGGGGCATGGGAGAATGGGACTAGAAGGGAGTGGATGCTGGGTGGGTCTAGAACTATAAGGGAACTGATTTTGGGGAGGACTAGAATGGATGGGGAATGAGAATGGAGAGGGGAAAAAATATTTTGTGTGGAAGAAAAGTCTATGATGGGTCGGGTATTGGGAGAGTAAGAGGGGCTTGAGAATGGAAGGGTGAAATTTAAATGGATGATAAAGGATAAGGAAAGACTTGGGGGAAAGAGCAAAAGGGAAACAATCAATATGTTAAAGCAGATATAGAGAGAGAATGGAAAACATCTAAAAGAGAAGAAAGGACAAATGGATAGCTCGCAGAAGACACGAAGAAACCAGAAGAAAGTGACTGGAGCAATTGCAACTGAAAAATGAAATGCCCAAACAGAAGGTAGAAAAATTTATTAACTGGAATATGTCTGGTCTGGGACGTGTGTATTGCTAACATCTTTGCGTTTTTGTTTAGTGCAAGAGGAAATTACTTTATAGTTTTATTTCTCCAGTGTTGTACATTTCATGTTTGGATTTTGGGGTTCCCAGTTATCTGACCAAGGAAGTTAGCCTACACGTATCCTCGGTAATTTGTGTGGGTGGGGCTGGGGGCGGGGCAGGGGTGGGCCTAGGGGAGGAGAATGGGTGGAGCATGGCAAGCCAAAGGTGTCGGGTTTTTCTCGGTGAAAAAGTTGGCAACCCTATTTTTACAATGAACATATGTTGTATAAGGAATAGAATAATATGTTTAGTGAAACAGTCAAATGTTTTGATAACAGATCATATAAAGGTTACATAGTAAATAGTAGAAATGTAGATCAAATATAGTAACTTAGTAACATAATATTTGATGACAGATAAAGACCAATATGGTCCATCTAGTCTGCCCAGCAAGATGGCAAGAGTAGGTGCACCTGCTGCTCCATGCAGGTCTCCCCTCCACATGCCTTTGTTTAGGGATGTACTCACCGCTCCATGCAGGTCACCCCTATTTGTTGAGATAGCAAAGATTTAAGGTTATTTTGATGTTATCCTGTTGCTATAAAGGGATCCACTGTGTCTGTCCCATGACATTTTGAATTCTGTCGCTGTATTTCCCCCCACCACATCCATCAGGAGGGCATTCCAAGCATCCACCACCCTTTCAGTGAAAAAGAATTTCCTGACATTGCCTTTCAGTTTTATTTCTTTGCAGCTTCATGTTATGCCATTTAGTTTTGCAGCATCCATGTATTTGTAAAAGGTTTGTTTGTTCATTAAAACTCTTTAAGTATTTAAAGATCTCTATCATATCTTCCCTGTCCCTCCTCTCGAGTAAACATATTTAGGTCTTCAAGTCTTTTCTCATATGTCTTCTGGCGCAGACTCCAAATCATTTTAGTTGCCTTCCTCTGAACCATTTCCAGTCTTTTTATATCCTTTGCAAAATACAGTCTCCAAAACTGAACACATTATTCCAAGTGAGGCCTCACCAGTGACTTGCACAGTTGCATTAGTACCTCTTCCTTTCTGCTAGTAGTTCCTCTCTTTATGTAACCCAGCATCATTCTGGCTTTGGCCACCGCCTTGTCATACTGTTTTGCCACCTTGAGATCCTCAGAAACAATTACTCCAAGGTCCTTGTCCTGGTTAGTGCATACCAATTCTCTAGCCCCCTATTGCATACAATTCCCTTGGATTTCTTCATTCCAGTGCATGACATTGCACTTCCTCACATTAAATCTTAACTGCCAAGCATTAGACCATTCTTCCAGCTTTTGTAGATCTTTCCTCATGTTATCCACTCCCTCAGGGGAGTCCACTCTGTTGCAAATTTTCAGGTCGTCTTCCAAAAGAGACTTTTCTAACCAGTCCTTCAGCAATATCACTCACAAATGCATTGAACAGTACTGATCTCTGGGACACACCACTAATCGTCTTCATTTCATCAGAGTGCATTCCATCACTTTCTGTTGTCTGTGGGTCAACCAATTTCTCATCCAGTTCACCACCTTGTGACCCATCTCCAGGCTCTTCAGTTTATTGATAAGCCTCCTATGAGGAACAGTATTGAAAGCTTGACTGAAATCTAGGTAGATCACATCCATCGCATGCCCTTGATCTAGTCCTCTGGTCACCCAGTCAAAGAACTCAATCAGATTTGTTTGGCAAGATCATCCTTTGGTAGAGCCATGTTGCCTTGGATCATGCAACCTGTTGGTTTCGAGAGAGTCCATTATTTGCTCTTTCAGGAGCACCTCCATTACTTTTCCCGCCATCGAGGTAAGGCTTGCTAGCTTGTAGTTGCCACTTCTTCCCTATTGCCACTTTTTTGAAGAGGTACAACATCAACCCTTCTCCAGTCCTGTGGAACCTCTCCTGTCTTCAAGGATCTATTCAAAACATCCCTTAAAAGGCCCTACAAGAACCTGTCTGAGCTCTTTCAGTATTCTGGGATGTATCCCATCCAATCCTATGGCTTGGCCACTTTCAGTTTTGCAAGCTGTACAAACACATTTATCTTCTGTGAATGGTGTAGTGTCTACTCCATTCCCATGTGTCAATCACAGGTGGTCCTTCTTCAGGATTTTCTTTAGTAAAACAGAAGTATTTGTTTAGCATTTTTACTTTTTCAATATTACCTTCCACAATTCCATTCTCGACACTTCTGAGTCTTGCAATTCCACTTCTGATCTTCCTCTTCTCCCAAATATACCTGAAAAAAGTTTTGTCATCACACTTTAGATCCGTGGAGGCCTATTCACAACTGGAAATCCAGCCCCTTGTGCGGCTGGGCAAAATTAAGTCTACCGGTCTGGACGTGCAGGCCAGCCCCAATTCTGATCAGCCGCATACCCGGCTAACTCAGCCTGGCTCTGTAATGGAGTCAAAGTGCCATGATGCCCAATGCCATGCCACCATGGCTCTATTATGGAGCCATGAACACCGCCCACCACTGAGATTGTTCTTTCCATGCAGCCAGATCCCAATCCAGCCTCCCATGGCCAGGGTCCCGATGCAGTGAACCTCCTCCTGGCCTTGTCCCCCCTGGCTGCCACTGTTACCCCACCTCCAGGGGAACTTATTCCACCCCTGAGATTGAATAAGTCCCCCATCTAACCAGCATATCCCAGACATACAGGGCTGACCTCAGAATTGGCCCTGTATGTCCAAGGTAACGGCCCGCCCACGCACCACCCTCACTCCGCCTAAATCTCATGTGTGTGTGAGCAAGCATGGCTTTAGTTGAACCAATGACACTCTGCCTGGTTATTTAAACCCAAAGTGTGCATGGTTTGCCAATTAAAAATAAAAGATTGTTCCCACTGACACAAGCATTTAGTGCAGTGTGATTTGAGTTTTTGCTTTTATTTAGAAATCCCTGCTTTTGGATCCTGATCTGCTTAGTCTCCTATGTGTTTCCTTACTATAACCCTTGATGTATTTTTGTCCTCAGCTGTGTTGTCTGCCTTAACCAGATTGTAAGCTCAGATGAGCAGTGACTCTTTTATATATGCCTGTACAACGCTGCATATGCCTTGTAGCGTTATACAAATTGTCAATAGTAGTAGAAGTATATGTTTGGCGAAACTGTCGGCCAAATTTGGAAATGGTGAAGCCTTCAGGAGTGAACATAACCTTGATCAACAATCTTTATTAGTTGAAATCAAATACGTGGTCATTTAAAGAATTTTTTCATTGATGGGGAAGAGCACTATAATTTATTGAGTAAAAATTTGCTTTAAAAATTTTGGAACAATGATGAAAACAGATTGGACAACTTACTATTGTGGATAAAGCACTGATGAGCGAGCTCCTTTTGATTTTTTTACTGAGACATATGTTTGAAGTATAAGAATAAGCACTGTACAGTGAAGAATGTCATATGTGATAAAATAATCCTTTGTTACGATGAATTTTAAGTGAAGTAAAGAATTCTTGTGACCTGAGGTTAAGGTCTGCTGCTACAATTAATGTTGCATTCTCTTATCTGTCTTCATCACTTCCTCCCTTATTCCTCTCTCTGACATCAATATTTTTCTTTTATTGCATTTTCCTTTTCTTGCTTCTGTTTCTATAAATCTCTCCTTTGTAGCATCATCTCTTCAAACTCGTTACAATCACATCTTGATCTAATCTCTCTTCTCTTTTGCTTCTTTCCTTTACCATCTTTCATTCTTTATTTTATTTCATGCTTTTATACTGAAGACTAAAACACAAAGAACCAACCCTCCCACTACCATAACCTCTCAACTACAGTATATTCATATTGAAAAAAATGACTCTTCACTGTCCCACTGCTTATTCCTCTCATCTCCCTCTAAGTTGCTTCTCCACCAGTCTCCTACTTTCTCCTTTCTTCCTCAATAGTCTTTCCTAACTGCTGCATTTTGATTCAAGGACAGAACAGAAAGGAGCTGGAGCAGCTGGTGTAAGTTTTCTTTGCTCCAATCACATTCATCCCCTTGTATCCTTGAATGAAAGGAGGGGGATGGGTGGATTAGGGCACATAATGGCTCTTCTCTGCTCTATTATCTCCAAGCTCATTCCTCACCCCCCCCCCCACCTTCCTTCTGTTATTACATGCTACCTGGGAGGGAAGGGCTTCAATGGGAAGCAGAGGGCTGTTCTCTGTGGCGTTCCCAAGAGCAAGTACAAAAGCCTCATGAGACCATACAAAGCCATGTCCCTTACTGTCACTACCAAGGCATACCAGGAACTTTCCCAAGGCACGCCAGTGTGTCCCTCAGGGGCGGGTCAAGGCAATCTGCTGCCTGAGGCAAGGGATGAGATGGCGGGGGGGGGGGGGGGGGAGTGCAGGGGGAGGGGGGAGCTTTCTCAAAACACCAGTCAGGGACTGAACCAAACCAAAAACCCAATTAGTTTATATGGAGGAAATGCAAGATGTTTGCACACCAAGGAACTGAAAGACAGTGAGAACCTCTGCACAGTTTATAAAACTAAATTATAAGTCATTTTTATTTTATTGTTATAAACTGCATTATGACTCTTGCTTTTTCTTTTTGAACATATATTTTGCATCCACAGAACCCCCTTCCTCAACAGTGGGTGCAGAGCAGAACCAGGACATTCACCCACAGAACTCAATATCTTAAAAGAAAAATCTGATTCTGATCATCTCATTAACACCAATAACAAACATTCTCCAGTACCAAGTATATTGTGAACTAATACAAAACCCTACAATAAAGTCACTGAGTATCTACAGAGCAAATCTATCATGCCATACCATATCAGCACTAACTTCCAAAACTCACATAAGCCCATCCAAAAAAAACCCACTGTAAATACCACAGTGCACTCTGGAACATCCAAACACCTATTTGAAAAGCTGAACAATTCAGGTCACTATAGTACAGATCCCTACATACAAACTCCATGTTAAAAGAACACCTGGTCTTGGTCACACACTCAAAGGACAGACCCTCACCAAGTACAGAATAAATGACCATAATCTAAAAATAAGCATATGTAGATAAAAATTAAACTGCAACCCCAAGAAGCCAGATCCTGTATACACTGCAATACCAGAGAAATAGAAAGAGATGCATTTCCATGTACTGTATAAAATATATTTTATACAGATAGCATCAAGTGAAATCATTACATTGAAAATAAAATTCTCTTCTAACTTTGTATTGACCATTTTATTTTCTGATCATGTAGATCCCAATCTGAGGTTTCTGCTTTCCTCTATCTCCCAGTGCAACCTCCTGTCTACTTTCCCCCAGGGACGGCAGATGCGGGGCCATGTGCGGAGATTCACTTTGGCATAATTTGCATAAATTTAACATACTTTATTTTAAAATGTATATGCAATCCATCTAAAATCCTAGGTGGCTTCTAAACATGTATGAGGAAAATAGTTAAGAAAAAACTAAAAGGAGCAGTTGCAAAGGTCAAAGACTTACATCAAGCTTGAGTATTGTTTAAAAATACTATCTTAGAAGAACAGACCAGCTGTATTCCACGCTTTAAGAAAAGTGGAAGTCCAAAAAACTGCCAGCATGGTTTAAAGGTGAGGTCAGAGGCTGTTGCCAAAAAAGCATCTTTCAGGAAATGGAAAAAAAAAGCCAAATGACAAATTGGAAACAGCACAAGCACTGCAAAGTTAGAAGCAAGGCATTGATAAGGCAGGCAAAGAGAATTTGAGAAGAAGCTTGCTGTGGAAACAAAAACGCATAATAAAGACTTTCAAGTACATCCGTAGCAAAAAACTTGTGAGAATCAATTAGACCATTAGATGATAGAGGGGTAAAAGGGGCACTAAGAGGGGACAAGGCAATAGCGGAGAGACTGAATGAATTCTTTGCTTTGGTCTTTACTGAGGAAGATGTAGGGATGTTACCAATTGCTGAAGTGGTATTTAAAAGTGATACTGTGGAAGAATTTAAAGAAATATTGATACACCGGGAAGGTGTATTACAACTATTTGATAAACTGAAGAGTAGCAAATCACCTGGACTGGATGGTATATAAGGATATTGAAAGGACTGAAATATGAGGTTGCAGACCTGCTATTAGTAATCTGTGAACTATAATTAACATCTTCCGTAATACCTGAAGATTGGAGGATGGCCAATGTAATGCCAATTTTTAAAAGGTTCCAGGGGTGGTCTGGGAAACTACAGACCGGTGAGCCTGACATCAGTACCATAGAAACCATCGTAAAGAATAAAATTACTGAACATGTAGATAGTCATGGCTTAATGAGAGACGACCAACATGGCTTTAGACAAGGGAGGTCTTGTCTTACTAATCTGTTATGTTTTTTTGAAGGTGTGAAGAAACAGGTAGAAAAAGGTGAGTCAGTTGATATAGCGCATCTGGACTTTTAGAAAGCCTTTGACAAGGTTCCTCATCAGATTTTTGGCAAAACTAAAAAGTCATGGGATAGGAGGCAATGTACTATTGTGGGTCAGGAACTGGTTAAAGATAGAAAGCAGAGGGCAGGGCTTAATGACCAAAGGTGAATAGTGGAGTACCCCAGGGATCTGTGCTGGGTCCACTGCTTTTTAACATATTCATAAATGACCTGGAAATGGGAATGAGTGAGGTTATCAAATTTGCAGATGACACAAAACTACTTAAAGTTGTTAAACCCCAAGAGGATTGTGGAAAATTGCAAGAGGATCTTGATAAATTGGAAGACTGGGCATCCAAATGGCAGATGAAATTTAATGTGGACAAGTGCAAAGTTATGCACCCAGGAAAGGAAAACCCAAACTATGGTTACACGATGCAAGGTTCCACATTAGGAACCACTGCCCAGGAAAAAGATTTAGGCGGCGTCATGGATAACATGTTGAAACCCTCTGCCCAGTGTGCAGCGGCAGCCAAGACTGCAAATGGAATGCTAGATATCATAAGGAATGGAGAAAAAAACAAAGGATATTATAATGCTTCTCTATCGTTCCATGGTGCTTCTGCACCTTGAATATTGTGTGCAATTCTGGTCACCTTACCTTAAAAAGGATATAGTGTTATTAGAAAAGGTATAGAGAAGAGTTACCAAAATGGTAAAGGGGATGGAAGGATACACCTATAAAGAGAGGCTAAAAAGGTTAGGTCTCTTTGACCTTGATAAGAGACAGCTGAGGGGAAATATGATAGAGGTCTATAAATTAATGAATGGAGTGGAACGGGTAAACATAGATCAATTGTTTACGCCATCAAAATATAGAAAGACTAGGGGGCATGCAATGAAGCTACAGGGTAACCTATTTAAGATGTCACCCGTCCCACCTGGGCAGCGTATTGGAGCGAGGTAGGTGGGGCATAAAAATATTTATGGATGGCTTTTGGCCAATATCATGCAGGGCCCAGGGACTTTAAGACCTGGTAGTGTTCTCTGTCACCAAAATCCCATAGAAACAAAAGGTCCGAGTGGAGGAAAATAAAAGGCTTTTATTTCCCCTGTTAATGCACAAAGGTTCAATTGTTTGGTTACAAAAACATCAAAACACAAATTCCTTACTTCAGGTAAAAAGGAAAAGAAAGTAGTAAAGAAAAACTGTTATCTTCACATTCAATGATAAAGCAGATAAACAGTCTTAACTCCCAAGATAGCTTAGTTGCTCAGACAGGACTCTAGGCTCCCTCTCCTACAGAAGCTACAATCCATCTCATGGTCTGACTCAAACTCCAATTGCATCGGCTCGGCTTCTGAGGCCTCTGAGCCTAAATCAGTGCTCGTGGGTAAGTTGCCATAAGGTTCTTTAAATATGTTCCGCACAACTTCCCAATGCTCGGGGTTGAAAACTGGGCGTCGGTCCTGCGCCTTCAGATACTGTGAACTGTCCTTGCTTGGCAAGAGTCTTGTCTTAGCTTTCTGTACAGCTGGGACCTTAGCAAGTCTTTTAGTGGGCGCGTGTTCCTCGCACCTTATCTTACAGACATTCTCATAAGGATCATATTCCTGTGCTCCCCGCACACCCCATACATCCGCAGTTTGTACCCTGCTTTTAGTAAAATATGGGTTACCTTGTCTTCTTGGTGGGACTGCTCTGGGTGAGGCTTGAGGCCTGCTCCAGTAGGGATCCTGCTCGGCCTGAATACTAGGCCTTAGGCTCTCCAAGCGTTTGGCTGTGGGTTTCAGCTCACAAGCACAGCCACGCCTTGGCCTCTCAATATGGCTACCACTCACTCGGGCTGGAGTTGGCCCACCTTCTCCACAGGGTCTCCTTTCTCCCAACCTCTGAGGCTGCTGCTGCCTCCTGCGAAACTGTTGGTCAGTGATTATTGCTCCTCTTGGATATCCAGCTCCTGTATTCGGATGTCCTGCCCAACCGGCTGGTTCTGCTGGTTCTCTAAGCGGGGCTCCTTCCCCAGGCCGTCCCGCCTGTACCTTTCTCCAGGGCTGTCCTGACTCCTCTGGTTCCGCTCCTGGTTCCACTCCAGGTTCCTGTAGTTCTGCTTCTTGTTCCCGGTTTCCTTCTCCGCCCTGTTACGCCTGTTCTGCCTTCCAACCTTTCAAATTCCCTTATAAAAGGCACTCCTCTCTTTCTTGATTGGAGGTGGGCTGGCACTGCCTCCTGACCTAGGAGGTGTGGCTCCTCTGTTCCTCGGAGGTCTCTCCTGCTCCCCCTACGTGGTTCCTCGGGATATTGCAGTCGGTGTTTGACTTTTCCCGGGTTTAAAACATTTTCTTTCGCTCCCAGAGGGTTTGCAGCATCACATATCCCCCCTCTTAAAATATTACGGGCTGGTGAAGCCCCTTCCACACAGCACGTAATACGAGACATAGCGTCTGCGTTAAAATGTAGCTTCCCAGCTCGATGCTCCACTCTAAAATCATAGGGCTGCAAAGCCATGTACCATCTGGTTATCCGGTTGTTCTCGTTTTTCATGGTATGCAACCATTTCAGAGGGGCATGATCCGTGATTAAAATAAACTTCCTGCCCGTCAAATAGAACTTGAGGGCTTCTATGGCCCATTTGATGGCAAGACATTCTCTTTCTATTGTTGCATACTTTCTCTCAGCCAGCGATAGCTTCCTACTAAGGAACATAATGGGGTGTTCCGCGCCGCCTTGTACCTGTGAGAGAACAGCACCCAAACCTGTTTCGGAGGCGTCCGTTTGTAAGAGAAAGGTTTGCCGGAAGTCCACACCATGCAATATGGGGGCCCTGCACAATTTTTCCTTCAAATTTTGAAAAGCTGCCTCGGCCTCAGCTGACCACTGTATCGTATTTGGGGCGTTTTTCCGCAACATTTCTGTCAAAACAGCACTTTCCTCGGCGAAGTGTGGTAGGAAGCGGCGGTAATAACCGATAAGGCCGAGGAAACTTCTCAACTGTTTTTTGTGTTGCGGTACAGGAAACGTCCGGACACTCTCCACTTTGTCCAATAGCGGCCGCACCGTGCCCCGTCCGACCAGATGGCCTAGGTATTTAACCTCCTTGGCCGCGAAGGTGCATTTCTTTGGGTTTAACGTTAAACCTGCCCTCCTCATGGCTTCTAGGACTGTTCCCACTTGCTGGAGATGTTCCTTCCACGTGGCACTATGGATCACGACGTCGTCCATGTAGGCCGTTGCAAACATCTGATAGGGCCGAAGAATGATGTCCATTAGACGCTGGCATGTGGCCGCTGCTCTGTGAAGACCGAAGGGCATTCTTCGAAATTGGAACAGACCCAAAGGGGTGCTAAAGGCAGTCTTGGGTTTAGCCTCACGGGTTAAAGGGACCTGCCAATAGCCCTTTGTCATGTCCAACGTGGTAAGGAATTTTGCCTGCCCGAGCCGGTCTAACAGTTCCTCGATCCGAGGCATCGGGTAGGCGTCGAAAGTGGACACGGCATTTATTTGTCGAAAATCTATACAGAAGCGCATAGTTCCATCGGGCTTAGGTACTAGTACCACGGGACTGCACCACGGACTATGCGATTCTTCTATGATGTTTAATCGTAGCATCTCCCGTACTTGATTGACGACTTCCTGTTTTTTCGCTTCTGGCAACCGATACGGTCGTTGCCGAATAATTTTTCCTGGTGGTGTGAGTATCTCGTGTGCAACCAGGCCCGTTTCTCCTGGTATAGGAGTTAGCACATCCCTATACTCGTCCAAGAGTTGGGTCAATTCCTGCTTCTGCCTCATAGAGAGCTCTTCCCCCATCTTTGGCTTAGGGGATTCTCCGCACTCTTCTAAACAGGGACCAAGGTCCTCCTCCGGTGGTTCACTCCCCACTGCGATGAAGCCCTCTAGACCTCTCGTCCCCGTAGAGCCGAAACCTCCTGTCCCACGGCTCGTTGGCGTAAGCATGGCGACCTCTTCCAGGTTGGGGAATCCCACCCGCTCGCAAATCAGTTGCGCTATTCGATCTCCTCTTTGGACTTTGAAGTCTTCGTTTGAACAGTTGGACAGAAGAACTTGTAATATGCCTCTATAGTCTGGGTCGACTACCCCAGCGGCCACATCAATGCTATGCTTGGCCGCAAGCCCGGAATGCGGCGCTATCCTCCCATAGCATCATTGGGGCAACTCCACCTGGAGATCTGTAGACACTAACATACGTCCCTGTTTTGGGATCACCTGGTCCTCAGCGCTGTAGAGGTCATAGCCCGCGGCCTGTGCCAATGCCCGTTGAGGGCTACGTGCTTTTCCTGAAGTTTTACAAAACTTTAAAACAAAATTCTTCGAGGAGCATGCTTGCTCCTTTAAAGGTGACTTCTTCGTTTTTTCCCAAAGAGGGCTCGGAATTATTGGGTTTTGTATCCTTCCTAGAGTTATTTGGTTGTGGCTCGGGGTTCTCAGCAGGCTCCTGCCGAATGCAAGTGGAGTTTGGTATCTTGTGCGGAGATAAGCCCTCTTTAAGACTCCTCCTAAATTGTGGCCAATCGCAGCCCAATACTAATTCCTGTGGCAACTTTGGCACTACTGCCACTAGCATTTCTTTCTCCAAGCCCACTCCCTTAACCCACAACTTATAAACAGGGTAGCGGGTGGCCGCACCATGAACACATTTTATTTTAACGTTTCCTTCTGGATGTTCAGGAACTGACAACCCTTGATCCTGGATCACCGACCATAACCGTTTGGAGATCATGGTCTGGTCAGCTCCTGAATCCAGAAGCGCTTGTACACTGACTCCATGAATTGTTACATTGAGTACAAACCCTTCTCGCATTGTCCTTGGGGCCTCTCCCACAAGAGCCGTGCGAGAATAGCACTCACTTTTTAAGTGACCTCTCTTACCGCAAGCATAATATCTTTTAATATTTTCCCTTGCCAGCGGTACATTACTTTCCAAATTACCATATGGAGGTTTTGAGGAATTCTTTACTCTCTGTGCCTCCATTCCTATGGCCAATTTGGGAGTCCCTACCCTAGGCTGGGTGACTCTTTCTGCCTCCATGTATCTCTCGGTAAGAGATATGGCATCTGTAGTAGTACAGCAATTTTGTAAGATTAAAAAGTTCTGTACTCTACTAGGCACAGCAGACATGTACTGCTCTAGTACTATGGCGTCCATTAAAGTATCTATATTCTTTCTCTCTGGCTGTAGCCATTTGTATGCTAGGCTTTTTATCCGATAACCAAGGGCTTTTGGTGTTTCATCTGCTCTAAGGGTCGTGGCTCTGAACATTTTATTATAGGCCAGAGGTGTAAGGCCTAAGCGGTCCCTAATAGCAAGGATGACTTCTTCATACGTGTTAGCTAGGGCTGGGGGCATTGACCTATAGGCGGCTAACGCCTCCCCTGTAAGGGACGCCGCTAGTCAAATGGCCCATTGCTCGGGTGGCCAGTTGGCTGACCGGGCAATCCTACTAAATGAGTCCAAAAAGTCGTCCACATTGTCATTAGGACTTAGCTTTCCCACCACCAGGTCATTACAGGACCACTGTCCAGTTCCTGGGTTAGCCGGTCCGGTAGCCTGCATCCTATCTGCGTTGCCTTTTTCCATCACCTCACTCTGTTGAGCGAGCCATTTCTCCATTGTCTGTAATACTGGCGCTTGCTGCTCTTGCATCGCCTGCAAGGCTTGGGCTTGATTTCTCAGGGCAACCTTCGCTTGCTTATCAAATTGATGTGCCATCCAGGCACAGAGGTCTTTAGGCTCCATGATGAACCTGCAACAAAAGAGACAAAGAGAAAAAAAACAAGTGTGGCTCTCCCAAACTTTCTTTCTTTTACTCTCTCTCTCTATTTTTTTTTTTTTTTAAACTTCCCTGGCATCCAACACTTGTCAGGCCCTATTACATTTTACCTGACGGAAGTGTTGAGTCAGCTCTGGAATGTTAGTTGCTGTACCCTCTGCAGCTCCTCTGCTTCCGGGTTGGCAACAGGATTTTCGCCTTCAGGATTTTCACTTCCCTTCCGGATTTCAGGTTACTCCAGTCCAGGTTTTCTCCCTCCAATCCGGTCTCTCTGGCTGATCCGCTCCGGATCTTGTCCTTCCAGCAGTTCCAACCAGGCTTGGCTTTTTTTTCAACTCAGGAGTTTTCTTTCCTTTTCTTTTCTTTGTGCAGACGTAGGTTTTAAGCAACGGAAAAAAATCCAATAACTACGCCATATTATGTCACCCGTCCTACCTGGGCAGCATATTGGAGCGAGGTAGGTGGGGCATAAAAATATTTATGGATGGGTTTTGGCCAATATCATGCAGGGCCCAGGGACTTTAAGGCCTGGTAGCGTTCTCTGTCACCAAAATCCCATAGAAACAAAAGGTCCGAGTGGAGGAAAATAAAAGGCTTTTATTTCCCCTGTTAATGCACAAACGTTCAATTGCTTGGTTACAAAAACATCAAAACACAAATTCCTTACTTCAGGTAAAAAGGAAAAGAAAGTAGTAAAGAAAAACTGTTATCTTCACATTCAATGATAAAGCAGATAAACAGTCTTAACTCCCAAGATAGCTTAGTTGCTCAGACAGGACTCTAGGTTCCCTCTCCTACAGAAGCTACAATCCATCTCATGGTCTGACTCAAACTCCAGTTGCATCGGCTCGGCTTCTGAGGCCTCTGAGCCTAAATCAGTGCTCGTGGGTAAGTTGCCATAAGGTTCTTTAAATATGTTCCGCACAACTTCCCTATGCTCGGGGTTGAAAACTGGGCGTCGGTCCTGCGCCTTCAGATACTGTGAACTGTCCTTGCTTGGCAAGAGTCTTGTCTTAGCTTTCTGTACAGCTGGGACCTTAGCAAGTCTTTTAGTGGGCGCGTGTTCCTCGCACCTTATCTTACAGACATTCTCATAAGGATCATATTCCTGTGCTCCCCGCACACCCCATACATCCGCAGTTTGTACCCTGCTTTTAGTAAAATATGGGTTACCTTGTCTTCTTGGTGGGACTGCTCTGGGTGAGGCTTGAGGCCTGCTCCAGTAGGGATCCTGCTCGGCCTGAATACTAGGCCTTAGGCTCTCCAAGCGTTTGGCTGTGGGTTTCAGCTCACAAGCACAGCCACGCCTTGGCCTCTCAATATGGCTACCACTCACTCGGGCTGGAGTTGGCCCACCTTCTCCACAGGGTCTCCTTTCTCCCAACCTCTGAGGCTGCTGCTGCCTCCTGCGAAACTGTTGGTCAGTGATTATTGCTCCTCTTGGATATCCAGCTCCTGTATTCGGATGTCCTGCCCAACCGGCTGGTTCTGCTGGTTCTCTAAGCGGGGCTCCTTCCCCAGGCCGTCCCGCCTGTACCTTTCTCCAGGGCTGTCCTGACTCCTCTGGTTCCGCTCCTGGTTCCATTCCAGGTTCCTGTAGTTCTGCTTCTTGTTCCCGGTTTCCTTCTCCGCCCTGTTACGCCTGGTCTGCCTTCCAACCTTTCAAATTCCCTTTAAAAGGCACTCCTCTCTTTCTTGATTGGAGGTGGGCTGGCACTACCTCCTGACCTAGGAGGTGTGGCTCCTCTGTTCCTCGGAGGTCTCTCCTGCTCCCCCTACATGGTTCCTCGGGATATTGCAGTCGGTGTTTGACTTTTCCCGGGTTTAAAACATTTTCTTTCGCTCCCAGAGGGTTTGCAGCATCACAAAGATTAATAGAAAATATTTTTTCATTCAATGTGTAATCAAACTCTGGAATTTGCTACCAGAAGATGTAGTAAAAGCTGTTGGTGTAGCCAGGTTTAAAAAGGGTTTGAACAAGTTCCTGGAGGAAAGGTCCATAAACCATTATTAAAATGGACCCAGAATATCCACTGCTTGCCCCAATACAAACAGTGTGGAACCTGTGTCTTTTGGGGAAACTGCTAGGTACTTGTGACCTAGATTGGCCACAGGAAACAGGATACTGGGCTTGATGGACCTTGGTCTGACCCAGTATGGCATATCTTATGTTCTTATATTCTTATACACATGCAATTTAGTAAAACAGATGTTACAATAAAACAAACAATAATAAAACATTAAATGTGATTAATGAAAAGCCACTTACACAGCCCCCCTCCCCATCAAACCATAAGTTTTATTTATTTAGCTGTGCTTATATACCGCTTTTCACCTGGTCAAAGCGGTTTACAATTCAACAAAGTGGTTTACAACATATAGATAAAGGGTGCCATAAGTATCTGCACATCAGATTTATTTTGCTATGACGAGATAATTGATGAGGAGGGAAGATATAAAATAAGAAACTTATCCTGGTAGCCATGAATTAAAATGCTGGATTGGATTGTGCTAGAGTTAGCTTCACAGTTGCTAAGTTCCAGACTTTTCTATCAGGCTATTAAACAAAATTAAACTGAGACGTTCCCTTAAAATTTGAAATTTCCTTGAATCTGAACTGACAAAATATTTTAAATTTCAGTGCGGCAGCATTAAGAACACAAAACTACAAATCTAAAAAATACATATTCCAGTACCCCCCTCCCCTTCCCAACCAACACCCTACAGTTGAACTTACCAAGAACCCAGAGTACAGGACCCATAGAGCAAATCTACTATTCCATAACAGCACTAACTTCTAAAACTCACACAACATGGAGTGTACCCAGAAAAGGGTAACACCATAAATATTGCAGTGGGCCCTAGAACATCCATATTCCTATTCAGAAAACTGAACAGGCCAGATTACTACCGCTTCCTGCATAGAAACTCCATGCTAACAGAACATATAGCCTCAGTCACACATGCAGTACAGAGAGAGATCTTCTCCAAGTAGAGCATATATTAGTACAAACTAAAAATAGACATATGTAGTAAAAAAAATGCTTTTACCCATTACTGTTAGGTTTACAGGATTTCTTTCCCAAAATTATACTTTACTGCAGAGTGAGGCGAGAGAAAGAACTCTCATATACAAAATCTGCATTGTCGGCAGAAACTAACATAATGGCTCAGTTCAAGAATTGTGAGTGCAACTAATGCCACCTCAGTGGGTGGCCTTAGTTGCACCAGCAGCTGTTTTGCCATGCTGAAATGTGGTAATTGCATAATCAAACTCTGGACTTAGTTACAAGAGGATGCAGTAAAAGCTGTTAGTGTAGCTGGGTTTAAAAAAGGTTTGGACAAGCGTCTGGAGGAAAGGTCCTTAAACTATTATTAGAGGACCTGGGAAATCTACTGCTTGCCCTGGGACAAACACTGTGGAACCTGTTTGCCTTTTTGGGAACCTTCCAGGTACTTGTGACCTGGATTGGCCACTGTTGGAAATAGGATACTGAGCTTGGTGGACCTTAGTCTGATCCAGTATGGCATTTATGTTCATATGGTACCAGTACAGAGCCTAGGAAACATGCTGCTAAAGATGCCAAACAAGAAGGGCTCAACAGCACCCATGCAGCAGCATCCCACTTCCACAAAAACAAAAGCAACTTGGCACTCCAACACAGCACTTCCCACCCTCTGAAAATAAGAGGGACTTTGTGACCCCAACACAACACCTCCCACTCCAACATAAACACCAAAAAGGGCTTGGCAACCCCAACATAACTCCTGGAACTGCGCACTGGACCAGCATGGAGTTAATGAAAATATATATTCTGTAAAAAAACAATGAACTAAAAGAAAGTGAGAACCATAGCACAGTTTATAAAACCAAATTATAACTCATTTTATTCTATTATAAACTGTGTTATGGTTCTCACTTTTTCTTTTTGAATATATATTCTGCATCCACAGAAACCTCTCCCTCAACAATGGGTGCAAAGCAGGACATTCACCCAAAGAACTCAATATATTTTATACAAATCTGATTCTGGTCATCTCACTGACAATGAACATTCTCCAATACCAGACATATTGGGAACTAATATAAAACCATACAAAAGTCACCTAAGATCTACAAGACCAAATCTGCCATACCAGCATAAACTTCCAAAACTCATAGAAGCAGACTACCCAGAAAAAAGCAGCACTATAAATATTGCAGTAGGCCCTAGAACATCCGTTCACCTATTTGAAAAGCTGCACAAGTCAAATTACTATAGTACAGTATAGATCCCTGTGTACAAACTCCATGTTAACAGAATACATGACCTCAGTCACACTCAGAACACAGACCCTCATCAAGTACAGAATAGGTGACTTCGACCTAAAGTAAAAATAAAAATATATAGATAAAAATTAAACTGAAACCCCAAGAAGTCAGACTCTGCATGGAGTGCAACATCAGATAAGACATGCAGTTCCCCATACTGTGTAAAATATAAAGATAGCACAAAGTTTAATCATTAAAATGAAAATAAAATAACATTTTCTTCCTTTGTTGTCTGATCATTTTATTTTCTGATCATGCTGGTCCCGATCTGAGGCTTCTGCTTTCCTGTCTTCTCTTAGCTCTCTATGGTCTATAGTCAGTCTGCCATTTCTTATCTCCTTTTTTTCTTCCTTCCATCAGCCTATTTCCAATCCCAGTAACCCTCCCCAGTATCAGCCCCCTTTCCAGTCCTCCCCTCCTAGTACCTTCCAATGTCGTTCCCCCCCCCCCCCTTGCATTCCCAGGACTGCCACTGGTGTCCATTCCCGTCCAGCCCCTTCTAGTCCAAATACCATCGCAGGTATTGGCTCACTTCCACTCCCAGTGCCACCCCCATCATCTCCCTTTCAGTCACTCTACCCTCTGTCCATCCCCCTTCCAGTGCCATCCCCATGTGTCAACTCCCTTCCAGCCCCAGTGTCCCCTCCCAGCCTCCTCCCCATTATCCAGCCACCTTCCAGTCCCATCCCCAAGGGTCAGCGCCCTCCAGTCCCCCTCCAATATCATTCCCAGGTGTCCATCCCCCTCCTCCCTTCCTTGGTGTCATCACCCTTCCCATCCCCCTCCAGTATACATCCAGTCCCATCCTCAGTTATCAGCTCCCTTCTAGCCTCCTCTCCCCCCCCCCCAATATCGGCTCCCTTCCAGCCCCCTCTTCCCCTGTGTCAGCTCCCTTCCAGCCTCCACTTTCTCCCCATGTTGGCTTCCTTCCTGCCCCACCCCCCTCCATATCTGCCAAAGACGATTGTTACTGTATGCTGGGGGTCTAAAGATAAGTACTAAGAATTGTCTCTGGTGATTGTTGCTATATGTAATTACCACGTAGCTCTTGTTTACAGGGCTTGCAATGGGGAAGAACTGTGGCTCTGCTGAATATCTTTTGGGCATCCTTGCATGGAACACTATTAAGGTGGAAAGAGGTACAATGACTAGTTTTTGGATGTCCTTGCATGGAATGCTATTAAGGTGGAAAGAGATACTTTCATAAAATCTTTTTATAGAATACTAAGAGAAGATGTGCAATGAATTGTTGATTTCAAAGGATAATAAGGGGTATGTTTACTAAACCGTCTTAATGTTACCGGCGCTAGTTGCAGTGTTAATGTGCAGAATGCCATATAAGGTAGTGGGTGGTCCGGATGTAAGGTTGCAAGGAAACGGTATCGTGCGATAGTGGGTGCCGTGGCACGTTAACGTGCATTAACCCTAAGTTCATGCCAGCGCAGTGTTAGAAGCTATAAAGTTGTAGCCCACTGGTTACTGCAATGACTGTGGAGGCAGAGGTCATGGGTTCGATCCTGCAGTGTTATGTAAAAAGGCTGTCTGAGGCATTTCCTTTTTTTACATTTTAAATCAGTGCTGCCAGCAAAAACACCCTCACAGTGCTGTAACCTAAGGTTAACAATTTGCTGAAAAGGCTAGACCAATTAATATTAATTGAAGATTGTATTATAAAGGTGACAGATATAAAGCATCCTTCTTTACAGGTTAATGCCTACCTCAACTGTTTTACTTTTTCAAGTTTTATATTATTTTCATAATGATGGGAAAATGAGTCGCCTGACTGAAGACCGAACACAATTTAGGATAGCTATCCAGAGGGTCGCCATGAGTCGACTCCGACTCGACGGCACTTAACAACAACAACAACACTCATGCCCAGACTGTTACCAGTGTACCTTAAAAGTAAACCTGGCAAAAATCAGTTCTCTGTACCCACACTCTGCATGAAAATGTGGGCATCCATGACCACTACAGTGCTAACAGTACTATACAGATCTGATCAGCTATAAAACCAAAGTCCATAGACAGTACAACACAAAAGCTAGAAGGTTCCCATATTGAAAGGCAATTCAGGAAGAATACAGTTATAAAGACCGCCACAATCACTGTGTGCTGGAAAATGTTGCTAAGATGCTGAGTTAATATCAATTAATAACCTGCAATATCCAATTCTGTAAACATACAGCAGGTCATGGGTAAGTAAATTAAATTACATTCTAAAAATTGATACTGCTACTTCAGGAACTCCACTGACATCCTTAACTTTCATAATTATGTTTAACTATTAATTGTTTATTTTCATGTCACCAGTGTTAAGCATTTACAAACTATATGTGGTTAAGGTGCTTTCAACAGAATCCAAGTAACATTCTATGTTTTCAACAGCTTTAAGTTAGTATCTCATGTGAATGAGTTTCAAAGTCACAGTTCTATGTATAGCAATAGGTTTTGTAACCTAAGGTGCAGCATAAGGCGCCCTATAAGGCACTCCATAGGTCACATTATCACATTATAGGTCACATTATAAAGTGCCCTGTCCACATTATAAAGTGCCCTGTCTGCCAAGGCACCTTATAATGTGCCCTATAGGGCACCTCATAGGGCGCATTATGAAGCACCTTAGGGTGTGAGGGTGTGTTTGCTGGCAGCACTGATTTAAATGAAAAGGAAAAGCCTCAGGCAGCCTTATTAAATAACATCACTGTGGGATCAAACCCATGACTTCTGCCTCCACAGTCATTGAAGTAACCAGTGGGCTACATCTCTATAGCGTCTAACACAATGCTGGCTAGCTACAGAAAGACTGCTGGTCACCACACAAACTGTCTGCTGTGGTTACCAGGATAGGGTAAACCCACCCATACCCATGATGCACTGCACATGCAGATTGGCAGCCTACATCTGATCACAAGATGGGGTATGCGCCTCTATAGCACCCTGGCCTGGTAGGGGGAACTGACTGTGTGTGTTACTAGCACAGAGTAGCTACAGACCGTGACATTGTGCGGTTCCTGTGCTCACCCTGAGGGTGAGGTGGGATGTCCAGCACCAGGTCCGCAGCACCTGGCTTGGCTGAGATAGGCTGTGCTGCAGGTCCCTATCAGTGCCAGTGTGTGATAGGTAGTCCTTGCAGACACACCTAGGATACACCTGTGTCCATCTGTATTTCCCAATCACGTCTAACCCTTGTAGACTATGATGTACCCAGAATAGTGCATATCCTGTGTGGTTGCCATTGTCACATGTTATAAGAGAAGGGTAGTGGTTGGACCCAAAAGCAGATTATGTCGCACCACCCAACCCGCCCTCTGTGGGTCAGGGTGGGGGACAGGATCTCCCACCAACAGATCCACATTCTACATCTCTGCAATGGTAGCAGTAGAGGGGACCATCAACCCCAGTCCTGCTGGGGAATAGGCACCCTACAGGGCAGTCAATGCAGATCTGTACTCATCACCTAGGGCACTTGCAGACAGGCAGTAGGCCTGGAAAAGCTCAGCTGCCCCCACCACTATCTGACATTCACCAGCAGAGGGCACAGTCAGTCTCCACCCTGCAAGGTGTTACAGCCATACACATGCTATCTGCAGACGATCTGCTAGCTAGTACATGGTGCATGTTCCTGGAGGAACTGTGTGCACCCAAAAAAGGGATGTGAGCGCACACACCAAGCAAGTATGTCAGTGATTAGGCCCCAGAAAAGGGAACTCATAGTTATCACTTGAGAGAAATACTGTATAGTACTATGGAGGAACCTAGCCATGCCATGGTCACTGCTCAGTCAGGGTGAGATTGACCCCCCCCCCCCCCAGCATGACATGCTGTGGCCACCCTGTCCGTGCAGGTGGTGGTTGGGCACTACAATGTCCTAGCCATTGCCCTATGCCCTGTGCAGATGCATCCTGCCCTGGCCGCCCTGTCCGGGCCATACTCACAGTACCTTACCCCTCATTATGCACATTGGTAGGCTAATACTGGAAACTGTGCAAGCAGTGTGGGCTCAGTAAGGTGTAGGCATCCACAAAACACTGGATAGACATACACACTCCCACACCTATGCCAGCATTGTGCAAATATAGAGGATTTTGGCAGCCCTGGGCACAGTGCAGGCATTGCTATGGTACGCAATACTGTTGGGGTCACTCCCTGGGGTGGTAAACACTGTCAGAAGCAAAAACTGAAACACACGCCACAGATATCAGAAAGGTTGCTATGGTGAATCTCTGTCAACAAATTGTGTTTAACTTAGGATTTGTTATCTGACGTTAATCATAGCAACCTTTTGATATATGTGTAACGTGTTCCCAAGTTTAGGACGGCATTGCTAAGGTATGCAGGTGCTAGTACTAGGAGATGCTGCTCCGCGCAGGGACCAACAGCCTGACTCTCCATAAGACTTTGGATAGTGGAGCCTGTGGATGTGGGTGTTTGTGCCCCTGTTGGCCGCTGCTCTAGGGCAGAGGTTCCCAACTCCGGTCCTGATGGGCCAAACACGGTTAAGTCTTTCATGCTGTCCCTAATGAATATGCATGAGATACATTTGCATACAAAGGGGGCGGTGCATACAAATGCAGCACAGGCATATTTATTAGGAACAGCATGAAACCTGAATGGTGTTTGGCCCTCCAGGACTGCAGTTGGGAAACTCTGCTCTAGGGATTGCACATGTTTATAGTGTCTGTGCTCTGTAGGGTAAAATATAGGCGTTTATGGCATGTTTATTTGATCTGCAATAAATGTTCCGTCTTTATTACCACGGTTTAGTACTGGGTAAAATACAGGGACATGGTTTGAGGGAGCCACAGCTGGGACTTGAACTTGTGACCTTCTGCCCTTGAACACACTGGCTGTGTGTACTGCACCAAACTGTTGCCACAGAGGCAGATCATTCCCTGGGGATACCATGACTGTTCGTCAGACAGACCTTGAGGTGTGTTTTCACTATAATCATTATGTCTCTGCATCTTCTCAGTGCTCATGGGCAGTGGAAGATAATGCAGCCATCTGGTGTGAGTTGGTTTAGGAGGATGTTCTCTGTTTCTGTGATCCATGTCTCTGTTATGCATAATATGTCCAGGTGTTTGGCCGTAAGTAGGTCTCATATGGTGGGGACTTTGTTTCTGATCAAGTGGGCATTGATGAGTGTACATTGGAGTGTGTATATGGGAGGTATTTTGGTTGTGGTCATGGATGCATGGTTGTGCAGCTGAATATGTGTATGAGATGCTGGTTGTTTCTGTGGGTGGTGTGTTGATATGGGGGGGGGGGTGTTGGTGAGAGTAGGGTCCAAACCATAGATGGGGTGTGCTTGGGCATGTGGGTTGTATGCGGCTGTGAGTAGCATGATTGCCAGTAGGGTCTATAGCACCATGTACAGTGGTAGCATTCTTTGTCAGAGATTGTATCCACTTGCATTCAGTTCTTGCTTGTGGGTCCCTTGGTGAAAGCTGAGGCTGGAGTCTGTTGGCGAGTGGCTTTTGCTTGGCTAGCATTGTGATTGTGTGTATGTCGGTTCAGGATAGGTTTGTGGTGGTCTCTGCTTTGGTTCACACCTAAAGGCCATGCCAAAGGGCCCTCTGTCAAGGCTCTTGGGCACGGGCCCGCCAGGTGCAAGTGCGCCTATGGTGAGCTGGTGAAATGAAAGCTCTGGAGGGCACAGGCAGATGTCAGTTACAGCTGGAAGGGACTTCCCTTCCCGCTGTTTCTGCAATCCACTCCACTCCATTCCATTTGGTTCTCTTCCCTTCCCTTCTATACCCAGGGCTTGCCTCACCACTGAAGCCCCTTAGACAGCCGCAGGGCTCTTCAATGGGTGGGTGAGGATCTAGCATAGGACTGGAAATGGGCAGATGGGGGGGAAGGTAGGACTGGAAATGAACTGATGGGAGAGTAAGCTGGGACTGGAAATGAGAGGGAGGAAAGCTTGGACTGGAAATGGCTGATGGGGGGACTGGGCTATGACTGGAAATGGGCAGATAGGGAGCTGGAATAGGACTGGAAATGGCTGATGAGGGGGCTAGGATTGGAAATTGACTGATGGGGGAACTTGGACTGGAAATGGGCTGAATTAGGGGGACTGGAATATGATTGGAAATATCTGATAGGGGGCTAGGATTGGAAATGGGCTGATGGGGAGCTGGAATAGGACTGGGAATGACTGATGGAGGGGGCTAGGATTGGAAATTGGCTGTGGGGGGAGCTTGAACTGGAAATGGGCTGTTGAGCTGGAATAGGATTGGAAATTGGCTGATGGGGGGCTAGAATTGGAAATGGGCTGATGGGGGGGGGGCTAGAATAGGACTAGAAATTGGCTGATGGGGGGAGCCTGGACTGAAATGAGCTGATGGGGGGCTGAAATAGGACTGGAAATGGGCTGATGGGGGGGCTAGAATAGGACTGGAAATGGGCTGATGCGGGGGCATGGAAGAATGGTACTAGAAGAGAGCAGATGCTGGGTGGGTCTAGAACTAGAAGGGAGCTGATTGTGGGGGAGGATTAGAAGGGGATGGGTCTGGGGAATGAGGATGGAGAGGGGAAAAGATATCTTGTGGGAGGGAAGAAAAATCTACGATTGGCCAGATATTGGGAGAGTAAGCAGGGATTGAGGATTGAAGGGTGAAATTTGAGTGGATGATAAAGGAATAAAGAAAGAGCTAAAGGGGAAAGATCAGCATGTTAAGCAGATGTAGAGAGAGAATGGAAAAAAATAGATGAGAAGAAAGAACAAATGGACAGCTCGCAGAAGACACAAAGAAACCAGAAGAAAGTGACTGGAGCAATTGTAACTGAAAAATAAAATGCCTGAACAAAAGGTAGAAAATACTTTTTATTTTGAATTTATTAACTGGAATATGTCAGGTCTGGGAAATGTGTATTGCTAACATCTTTGTGTTTTTGTTTAGTGCAAGAGGAAATTAATTTATAGTTTTATTTCTCCAGTGTTTTATATTTCATGTTTGGCTTTTGGGGTTCCCAATTTAATTTTTATCTTCATATTTCTAAATTGTGATCCCTTATTCTTGGTGTGATGAGGGTGTATGTTCTGCATGTGTAACCAAGCTGAGGTATTTTGTTCATGTAGTTTCTATTTGACTTGTCTCACTTGCTCTTTCCCCCAGTAAGATGTACTGGTATTCTCTGAGATTGATTGGTTTAATATTTGCAGTGTTGCCTTTTTGACAGGTAGTTTGGTGCTTTGTGAGACCTGGTAGTGCTGTTACGGCAGGTTTGCTATGGGTTCTAAATGGGTAGGGTTTATAGTACTTCCTAATGTGCCTGGTGGTTGGCACTGGTGTATAGTAATATAGAAATCTGGTAGTCTTTCTTTATCCAGTCACTCATTAAGAGGCATGTTTACTAAAGCACATGTTAACATTCTGCAAATATTTATGCAAATGTGGCTCATTATGCAAATGAGGCCTGCAATGAATCTCCACACATGGCCCCGCACCCCTCTTGGGCCGCCCCTACCTAAATCCCCCTTTCCCTTTATTTCTTTTCTTGTCTCACCAGTACCACTGCAGCTCTGAGTATCCTTGTTTCTTTTGCCAGCAGGGGTAGAAAACTGACCAGCACTCTTGGCCATGGCAGTTCCCTGCATCTTTTTCTGTTGATGGGGTTGGCAATTTCATCGGCACATTAACTCTTGAACCACCATAACCCTTTTTGGCTGCTTCTGCCAGTAGGGCTGGAAAACTCATAGGCGCCTGATTGCACTTTTTGGGTGGCAGAGGGCCTGGGGTCCCTGACACCCTGTGGCTTCTGGCACTGCTGGCTCCAGTTCTCCTCCTCAGCTCTGCGCAGGATATTCAGCGGCACTGACATGGTTAGTGCCACGGACTATCCCCAGGTGTCACCACTAAACACTCCACTAGCCGGCTAGCATTGAAGCATTGTGACGGCAGAGCAGAGGCAGCACCTGAGAATAACCGGTTAACAGCGATATTCACCTAACTTTCACAGCTTTAGCAAACTGGCTAACAGCTCAATATCAAAGAGGAGCCAGTTATGGAGAAGAGCAAACTAAATCTTTCCTGTTTTTAGGGTGTTGGTAGGCATGGCAGAGGTTTCTACTATTGGCCTCTGAACCATTAGTGGAGATGCCAGGCCTTGCAGCAGGTACAAAAGTTGACACAGAAATTCCTTAAGGTATACATGTACTCTGATTGGCCTGCACTTTATGGCCTGCCCAAACCATGTCCAAACCAGGCTCACTTGAAATTTCTGCATCCCAGACATCTACATGCAGAAATAGAAGCTTTTTAAAACCGACATGTACATACGTATTCAATCTGCATATTGTGATCCCCTAGCCTGGGCTCAAGAGCTTACAGGCGTAGGGTCGCCTTTGTATGTCCTTAAATGAAGCTTTACTATTTGTTGCCAGCAAAGAACTCTGGGATTTGTAGTTTGGCTATTTGCATTCAAAGACAAAGTAGTTGTGCAACCGTTGGTTGAGGCAAACAAGAATATTTATTTTTTTGTGGGTTTCCAAAACGCATTAAAGTTCTGAACACAGGTAAAAGGATACTTCTCCAACACAAAGAAACAAGGATACTGGAACTGAGGAAAACTGAACTCAAAGCTTTCTGACACAAGCTGCTGTCTTCAATAAACAAATTAACATCTCACAGCACAGCTTTGTTTAAGCACATTCAGCGGAGGTAAACTTCTTCTCTTAACCAAAACTTTTTTACTTTGGGGAAATGCTTATTAGATACAAAAGCTGGTTAAACATTTCTTTTCAGCAAACGTTTCTTTCTTTAGCCCTGCTCTCAGGTTTTCAGACTTCCTTAAAACATAGAGAGCAGTCCATCGGAGACACCTCCGAGCTAGACTGTGACTCACAGAAATCAACCTGCATAGGTTCTTGGGCTATAGCTTGCTTGTCACTTTCTCTGGCTTCAAAAGCTTGTTCAAACTTCTTCCCTTGTAAGAACTTACAGAATTCATTCCATAACTTTTCTTTCTGAGAGGGAACACTTACGTTAGGAGAGTGAGCTTTCCTACCCAGGAACACTTCCCTTAAAGTCTCTATGGTGTTCAAATCCACTTCCCTGCTTTCAGCTGGGCTCTGGCTCTGGTTCTTTCCATAAAGAAGCGTATCCACCCACCTTCTAGCAGTTGAAGATTGCAACACGGGGTCTAGCACACTGGACGTTGGAACTTGTTCCACGTGGGCTGTAACCTTCCCAGCTAGGTGTCTGCTGGCTTCAGCTTTAGGAGTATTATTCAGAGACAGTGTGCTTCCCTTTTCACCGGTACCGTCCAGCAGCTGGAAGACAGACTTCCCTTGTCCTTCTCCTTTCCTTCTTCTCGGAGCTCTCCCCTTTCTCTGAGGTCTCTCTTCCTCCTGGGAACTCTCTTCCTCCTGGGAACTCCACTCTGTCAGAGATCTCCTCTTACTCAGGGACTTCTCTCCTTCCTTCAGGATTTCTCCTCTGCTCAGGAATTTCTTCCTCCTCAGGTAATCCTCTCCCTTCAGGTAATTCTCCTCTCTCTGTTCCACCTCCTCAGAGACTTCTCTCCCTTCAGGTTTAAAAACGTTTTTCCTGACTGCCACACCCTTCTGTTTGCACATGTGCCCGTAATCAGCCTCCAAGCCTGGCTCTACGTCAGAGCTTGGGCGTGGCTTAGCTTCAGCAGAGAGCTGTTTTTTTCTTATGCTTGCTTTTCTAACTCTGTGCAAACCTGGCTTGTCGCTCATTTTAAAGGTACAAACAGCATTTTCTTCTGTTTCCATTTTCTCATGGCAGCTGTCATCACCACAATATGTAAATTCCACTATTTCCACATGTAGATGCTTCTAAAATGATCTTCTAAAGCACCTACCGATTTCTATCTCTTTAGATGGATTCTGATGCAGTCCTTTATTGTGGTTCTGTATGTCACAAACAGATAGCGCTAGGTGCACCCAGAGCTAAATTTTGCTTTATTGGGCAATGTTTTAATCAACATTAGTTTCTTATAAAAATTATTCAGATAAGGAATTTGGATCCCTTTTTGGTATCACAGAGATCTAAACTGAGGGGAGGAATGGCCTAGTGGTTGGGGGAAAGGTACCTTAGGCCAGAAGGTCAAGGGTTCAAATCCCACCAGAGGACAACAACCTTGGGCCAGAAGGACTGGGGTTTCTAGTCCCACAGGTGCTCCTTGTGGTCTTCAGCAAGCCACTTAACCCTCCATTGCCCATGTTCCCTGTAAAATAGTTAGCTCCAAGTTATAATAGAAACATAGAAACATGATGACAGAAAAAGACCACAAGGCCCATCTAGTCTGTCCTTCCATAACAACAACTACAACAGTCCACTTTTTACCTTTAGAGATCCTCTGTGTTGGTCCCATGCTTTTTTGAACTCAGTCACTGTCCTCATCTCCACCACCTCCACTGGGAGACTATTCCACGGATCCACTACTCTTTCCGTAAAGAAATATTTCCGCATATCACTTCTGAATCTATCTCCCTTCACCCTCATCCCATGTCCCCTCGTAGCAGAACTTGCTTTCAATTGAAAGAGGCTCTCTCCCTGAACATTTATGTCACGGAGGTATTTAAACATCTCAATCATATCACCTCTATCCCGCCTTTCCTCTAAGGTGTACATATTAAGATCCTTAAGTCTGTCCTCATATGCTTTATAATGAAGCCCATTAATCATTTTAGTAGCAACCCTCTGCACCGACTCCATCCTGTTCACATCCTTTTGAAGGTGCGGTCTCCAGAATTGCACACCATACTCCAAATGAGGTCGCACCAAAGACTTATACAGAGGCATTATCACCTCCTTTTTTCTGCTAGCCATTCCTCTCCGTATGCACCCAAGCATCCTTCTAGCTTTTGCCGTCGCCTTTTCTACCTGTTTAGCTACTTTAAGATCATCAGACACAACCACGCCTAGGTCCCGCTCTTCTTTAGTGGACAAAAGTACTTCACCTCCTATACTGTATTGCTCCCTTGGATTGCTGCAGCCCAAATGCATGACCTTACATTTTTTAACATTAAATCCCAGCTGCCAAATTCTAGACCATTCTTCAAGCTTAGCTAGATCCCTCCTCATGTTATCTACACCTTCCTGGGTGTCTACTCTATTACAGATTTTGGTATCATCCGCAAAGAGGCAAACCTTACCCGACAGCTCTTCCGCTATATCACTAACAAAGATGTTAAAAAGAATCGGACCAAGGACAGATCCCTGGGGCACACCACTGGTAACATCCTTCTCCTCAGAGTGAGCTCCATTTACTTGTACTCTTTGTCGCCTCCCACCCAACCAATTTCTAACCCAAGCAGTAACTTTAGGGTCCATCCCTAGGGTGCTCAGTTTGTTTATAAGTCGCCTGTGAGGAACAGTGTCAAAGGCTTTACTGAAATCGAAATACACCACATCTAGAGCTCTCCCTCGGTCCAACTCCCTGGTCACCCAGTCAAAGAAATCGATCAGATTTGTCTGACAAGACCTGCCTCTGGTGAATCCATGCTGCCTCGGATCCTGTAATCCGCCGGACTCCAGAAACCTCACTATTTTCTCTTTCAGCAGCGTTTCCAATAATTTACTCACCACTGAAGTTAAACTAACCGGCCTGTAGTTTTTAACCACATCCTTACTTCCGCTTTTGTGTAAAGGCACCACATGAGCCTCTCTCCAGTCCTTTGGCACCACTCCCGACTCCAACGAGGCATTGAAAAGGTCAGTCAGTGGAGCTGCTAGAACGTCCCCAAGTTCCCTCAGTATTCTAGGGTGTATCCCATCCGGTCCCATTGCTTTATCTACTTTAAGTTGAGCTAGTTTCTCACGAACACAGTCTTCTGAAAATTGTTCAAGATGTCCCTCGCTTCTGTTCTTATTTGTGGGTGTTTTCTGAGGTCCTGCTCCTGGTTCTTCATCTGTGAACACAGAACAAAAATATTTGTTAAGCAATTCCGCTTTATCCTTATCAGCTTCTACATATTCCCCCCCCTGCATCCTTGAGTCTGACTATACCACTTTTGCCCTTCCTCTTCTCACTAATATATCTGAAAAATGTCTTATCCCCCCATTTTATTGCATTGGCTATTTCCTCCTCCTTTTGAATCTTTGCCTTCTTGACTACTTTGCTAGCTTCTCTAAGTTTTTCCAAATACAGATGCCTGTCTTCCTCTCTCTGTGATCTCTTGTATTTCATGAAGGCCTCCCTCTTTTTCTTCACTTTTTCAGCTACTTCCTTCGAAAACCATAGCGGTCTCCTGTTCCTTTTGCCTTTATTTACCATTTTAACAAAAAGGTTGGATGCCTTTAAAATACCCCTTTCAGCTTTGCCCACTGTTTTTCTACATCCCCCAGCTGTTCCCATCCCACTAACGACTCCCTGAGGTATTGGCCCATCTTCGCAAAGTTAGTCTTCCTAAAGTCTAAGATCTTCACCTTGGAATGGATTCTAACAGCCCTAGTCCTAATACTGAACCACACCATCTGGTGATCACTGGATGCAAAATGATCTCCCACTACAACATCAGAAACACTTTCACCATTGGTAAGCACCAAGTCCAGTATGGCCCCTTCACGTGTGGGGTCTGTTACCAATTGCCTGAATAGTTCTCCCTGTAGAGAATCCAGGATCTCCTTACTTCTAGATGATACTGCAACAGGAATGTGCCAATCAACATCTGGCATATTGAAATCTCCTAGCAGTAGCACTTCCCCTTTCCTAGCAATGCTGCGTATGTCTTCAATTAACTCTCTGTCCACCTCTTTCTCTTGTGAGGGAGGTCTGTATATCACACCAATGCAAATAGATTTCTCTTTCCCTCTTTCTAGTTTAACCCACAATGCCTCCTCTCTCCCTTTTAAGCTCTGTAATTCCAAAGCTTTAATAGTAGTTTTTACATATAGTGCCACTCCTCCTCCCCTTCTTCCTACCCTGTCCTTTCTGAATAAAGTATAGCCAGGTATAGTTACATCCCAGTCATGGTTTTCTGTGAACCATGTTTCTGTAACTGCCACTAAATCCAAGTCAGCAACTCCCACCAAAGCTTCAACTTCAGGGATCTTATTTCCCATGCTACGGGCATTAATACACACTGCTTTCCATGTGTTACCCCTGTTACCCATTTCCATAAAGGTATTTAATGTATCACCTACCTGGGGGCTTTCACTTACCTGGGGGCTTTCTTCACCCATCCCCAACGAATCTAGTTTAAAGCCCTCTTCAGTAGATTAGCCAGTCTACTACCAAAGATGCGTTGACCTTTCTTGGACAGATGGATGCCATCTCTGCTCTGCAACCCTTGGAACAGCATCCCATGGTCTAGGAAACCAAAACGCTCTCGAAGACACCATCCACGCAGCCATGCATTCATCTCCAGGATGCGAGCCTCTCTGCCTTGGCCTTTACCCTCAACAGGGAGGATTGAAGAGAACACCACCTGTGCACCTACCTGCTTCATCCTCTGTCCCAGAGCCATGAAGTCACTTTTGATACGTTCCGAGGTATACCTGGCAGTATCATTTGTTCCAACATGGATTAGCAACATTGGGTAATAGTCAGTGCCCTGTTCAATGTAATTTCAGTTTGTTCAATGTAAGTATATAAGAAATGTTAAATAAATTCTGTAATTAGGAAGTATGGATCAAGTCATGTGCGTTTCCTGCATTCAAACATAGAGGTCAATTTACCCCAGAGTTCCAATTTCCAAGAGGCAAATAGTAGCCTAATACTGTATTTTATCAGCTGTTGTTTGGCATGGTTTCAAACATTCCAAAAGTTATTTGCAAGGACCTGCATAAAGATATAGAAAGCAGGAGGTAGAGCCCACCTATACTTTCTAATAGCAACTCTGCCCCAAAACAAGAATATACCTACTAGCTTGTACTTATGTCCCCATATATTTACTCTAGTTCAGAAAAAGGGCAAGTCCAGCCAACTTCTTTTTTTGTCTGTATAACTCATTATTTCATAATGAGGAAAAATTATTTTATTTTCCTCTCAAGGAAAATCATGGAAACTGGCTCAAGTCGCATTATTCTCTTTGACTCTGTCAATTCTATTAGAAGAGAATTTGACAGTTTCAAGAAAGAACAGCCAAAGAACCTTTGTGAAAGCAAATTCCCCTCCTTGCAAAAAAGAGAGATGTACAGGAGTATGAGAAGGAGTGTCTTGGTGATTAGAGCAAAGACTGAGATCCAAGGAAACTAGCATTCAAATCCCATTACCTCCATTAGCTCTCCTTATGACCTTGGAAAGGCATCTCTATCTCCTATTGCTTCAGGTGTATTCTGAGTTAGGCTCTTTAGTGCAGGGATTAATTGTACCTAATTCTGATATTGCTATAAGCCACCTGGAGCAACATTTTGAAAGGTGGGCTAAAAATGTAAAATTAAAAAAAAAAAAGATTTTCAAAGACTTAGGAGGAGTAGCCTAGTGGTTAGAACACTGGCTTGGTAACCAAACAACCAGGGTTCAATTCCCACTAGCACTCCTTGTGGCCTTGGGCAAGTCACTTAACCCTCCATTGCCTCGGAAGAAAGGCCTGGCAATCTACTTCCAGTGACACTGCCAAGAAATCCCAGGAGTCAGGACTGACTCGAAGGCACACATTGCATTGCAGGTATCTTACAGAGGTAAAAGTAGATTTAGCCTTCCTACATCAGCCATATTTGACTAAGTAGAATTTTAGCTGTCAGAAAATATGAGCATACTTAAATAAAGAGGAACGTTTATTTAAATACACTAACTGGATTACAAAAAGGGACTGCTGCTTTTGGAGAGAGATCTGCAATTGTAAGTATTTACTTCTGGGAATTTTTTCTAAATCATGGGGTAAAGGGAATTCTTTAGATTAAAGCTGATTAATCTGTGTAAATTAGAATCCAGTACACTGTTAAATCAGTCAGAGCCCAGTATCAACAAAGAGCTTTTAGTTAAACTGAAAGCTAACTGTTGAGTTTTCACTTTAAGTTTAAAACCCAGCAGAGTGTTTTCAGTTTAAAATCAGAACACAGCAGACAGCTTTCTGGTTAAATTTAAAACCCTGCAAAGAGCTTCTAGTTGAAATTTAATATTCAGTCAGGGCCTAGTATCAGCAAGAGCTTTAATTTAAATCAACTCAAGGTATAACTTAGCATAAAAGGAAAAAGAAGGTCAGTATTCTTTGAGCAATAAATTGTTTCTAAAGACCTTTACAAAGAGGCCTTCTAGACAGGGAGCAAGAGAACTCTGAAATTTCTTTTAAATAGATGTTAAAGCCAAGGGACAAATCAAAGGAACATTTTGAAAGACTCTCTCTATCTAACCAAGGGCTGGGTGAATCACCCAGGACATTTGTCACAGATTACCTTAGAAGCCCAGGACAGGGTACTGTGTAGCAGCCAGCTTTTAATAAGTCTTCTTTCTCTCCCTCCCTCCCCGACTCCCACCCAGCCCTGGGATAATCATAGCTTTATAGGTGCTTAAATCTCTTAAAGAAAAGGAGATGTCATGTTCAATCTCTGGTGCAGCTGTTTGTCCTCATCAGGCATACATTAAGGACCTGAGATTAGTTAAGCTTGAGGTGAACAATGTCTATTAAACATATTAGGTATAGTTGTATTAGTATAAGTATTCCTAGCAAACCTAAGTAAATACCTTAGTAAATACTTAAATACAATCCTAAGTATCTCTAGCAAACTTAAATACCTAAATACATCCCTAAATCTAAGATGCAGACAGCAGTCCAGCAGCGAGATGGGGGATTTCCAGTCTTTTGCATTGAGTGTCACATGTATGATTTTCTCTAGTTGGTGAGGGGTCGTATGTGTGCACTAGGTGCAAGGAGCTCTTTGCTCTCAGCGAACGAGTCTGATCTCTGGAGGCTAGAGTAGCAGATTTGGAGGACATAAGGAAGACAGAGGTACATAGACAAGACCTACAGGGATGTAGTACTGAAGCCCCACCTCCAGTCTGGCAGCATCCTTGTTGCCATGCAGGAGAGAGGTCACGTGACAGAGCATCACCCTGGTGTGGCAGGAAGTGGTCCTGTAACTAGGACCTATCCTCCAGGTGATGTAAAACCCTTTCACATCGAGGAGGTTTCTCCAGGGCTATGTGCCCATGAGGGAAGGGTTAGGACAGCCATTATAGTTGGTGATTTGATCATTAGGCATGTAGATAGCTGGGTGGTTGATGGACGTGAGGATCGCCCGGTAACATGCCTGCCTGGTGCAAAGGTAGCAGACCTCACATGCCACCTAAGCAAGGTCTTAGATAGTGCTAGGAAGGAGTCTACTGTCTTGGTACATGTCGGTACCAATGACATAGGAAAGTTTTCGTAGGGAGGTTCTGGAGGCTAAATTAAGGCTTTTAGGTAGGAAGATGAAAACCAGAACTTCCAGGGTAGCATTCTCCGAAATGCTTCCCCTTCCATGCGCAGGACCCAAAAGAGAGGCAGAGCTCCAGAGTCTCAATTCGTGGATGAGATGATGGTGCAAGAAGAGCGTTTTGGATTTGTTAGGAAATGGGGAACATTCTGGGGAAAGGAGGGGCTTTTCCGAAGGGATGGGTTCAACCTTAACTGGAATGGGACCAGGCTGCTGGCATTAACCTTTAAAAAGGAGATAAAAGAGTAGCCAGATTAATATGAATAAAATACAGCCTCTAAAATGCTTGTATGCAAAAGCCAGAAGTCTAAAAAATAAGATGAGAAAGTTAGAATATATAGCACTAAATGAGAGGTTAGATGTGATTGGTATCTGAGACATGGTGGAAGGAAGACAACCAATGGGATATTGTGATAACTGGGTACAAACTGTATTGTAATGATAGAGCAGATCAAATTGATGCTGGGGTTGCACTGTTGGAGAGAATTGAGTCACAAAGGATTAAAGTTCTGCAGGAAACAAAATTCATCTTAGAATCTCTATGGATTGAAATTCCATGTAAAAAGAGGAAGAGGAAGGCGATGGCAGTGTGGGTATACTATCGACTGCCTGGCCAGAGTGAATCAATGGATGATGAAATGCTCAAAGAAATCAGGGAAGCTAAAAAAAAAATTTACAGTACAGTAATAATAATGGGTGATTTCAATTACCCTGGTATCGACTGGGTCAGAGTCAGGGCAGGACTTGCTAGGGAGATAAAGTTTCTAGATGAAATAAATGAATGCTTCTTGGAGCAGCTGGTTCATGAACCAACCAGAGGGGAAGCCATTTTGGACCTATTCCTTAGTGGGATACAAGATCTGGTACAAGAGATAAGTGTTGGGGCCACTTGGCAATAGTGATCAGAGCATGATCGTGTTTGATTATAATAAATGGATGAAGGACGGTAAGGAAATCCACACTAATACCTTTAAACTTTCAAAAGGGAGACTACGATATAATGAGGAAAGAAAAAACTAAAAGGAGCAGTTGCAAATGTTAATGATTTACATCAAGCATGGATGGTGTTTAAAAATATAATCTTGGAAGCCCAGACCAGTTGTATTCCAGTTGGAACATTAGACAATAGAGGAGTAAAGGGGGTACTAAGAGGGAACAAGGCCATAGCGGAGAGACTGAATGAATTCTTTGCTTCAGTCCTTACTGAGGAAGATGTGGGGGATGTTACCCATGACTGAAATGGTATTTAAAGGTGATGCTGCAGAAGAATTGAAAGAAATATTGATACACCGGGAAGATGTATTGCAGGTATTTGATAAACTGAAGAGTAGAAAATCACTTGGACCAGATGGTATACATCCAAGGGTGTTGAAAGAACTGAAATATAAGATTGAAGACCTACTATTAGTAATCTGTGAACTATCATTAAAATCATCTGTAATACCTGAAGATTGGAGGATCGCTAATGTTACGCCAATTTTTAAAAAGGGTTCCAGGGGTGATCCGGGAAACTACAGATCGATGAGCCTGATGTCAGTACCAGGAAAAATGGTGGAAACAATCATAAAGAACAAAATTGCTGAACATGTAGATAGTCATGGCTTAATGGGAGACAGCAAACATGGCTTTAGCCAAGGAATGTCTTGTCTTATTAATCTGTTATGGTTTTTTTGAAGGTGTGAAAAAACAGGTAGACAAAAGTGAGTCAGTTGATATAGTATATCTGGATTTTCTGAAAGCCTTTGACAAGCTCCTCATGAGAGACTCTTGGCGAAATTAAAAAGTTAAGGGATAGGAAGCAGTTGTACTATTGTGGATCAGGAACTGGTTAAAAGATATAAAGCAGAGGATAGGGCTAAATGGCCAATTTTCCAAATGGAGAAAGGTGAATAGTGGAGTACCGCAGGGATCTGTGCTGGGTCCGCTGATTTTTAACATATTCGTAAATGACCTGGAAATGGGAATAGCGAGTGAGGTAATCAAATTTGCAGATGACACAAAATTATTCAAAGTTATTAAAAACCCATGAGGATTGTGAAAAACTGCCAGAGGACCTTGATAAATTGGAATACTGGGTATCCAAATGGCAGATGAAATTTAATGTGGATAAGTGCAAAGTTAAGTACCTAGGAAAGAAAACCCCAAACTTTGGTTACACGATGCAAGGTTCCACATTAGGAACCACACCCAGAAAAAAGATTTAGGCGTCATTGTGGATAACATGTTGAAACCTTCCGCCCAGTGTGCAATGGCTGCCAAGAGAGTAAATAGAATGCTAGGTATCATAACGAAAGGAATAGAGAATAAAACAAAGGATATTATAATACCTCTATCGTTTCATTGTGTGATCGCACCTTGAATATTGTGTGCAATCTTAAAAAGGATATAGCATTATTTGAAAAGGTACAGAGAAGAGCCACCAAAATGGTAAAGGCGATGGAAGGATACCCCTATGAAGAGAGGCTAAAAAGGTTAGGGCTCTTCAATGTGGAAAAGAGACGGCTGAGGGGAGATATGATAGAGATCTATAAATTAATGAATGGAGTGGAATGGGTAAACATTGATTGTTTACGCCAATAAAATATAGAAAGACTAGGGGACATGCAATGAAGCTATAGGGTAACCTATTTAAGACTAATAAGAGAAAATATTTTTTCATTCAACATGTAATTAAACTCTGGAATTCATTACCAGAGGATGTACCATAGGGAGGAGTGGCCTAGTGGTTAGGACAAGGTACTAAAGGCCGGAGGGCCGGGGGTTCAAGTCCCACCTGGGGACAGCAATCTCAGGCCGGAGGGACTGGGATTTCTAGTCCTATAGGTACTCCTTGTGGTCTTGGGCAAGCCACTTAACCCACCATTGCCCATGTTCCCTGTAAGTATTAGCGTATGTGTGTCATATCCCCTCGTGTTAAATGTATCTCCCAATTGACCGCTTTGACCCGGTGAAAAGCGGGATATAAATACAGCTAAATAAATAAAATAAATGTAGTAAAAATTTCTAGTGTACCAGGTTTAAAAAAAGGCTTGGAGAAGTTCCTGGAGGAAAGGTCCATAAACCATTATAAAAGAGGATATCCACTGCTTGCCCCAATACAAGCATTGTTGAACCTGTCTTTTGGGGAAACTGCTAGGCAACGTTCCCTCTAATTTTCTGTAGGCTGTGTGCGCATAAAATATCAGCTGTGCAGCTTTTGAAGGAAGGCTAAATTTTTGTGCGCCACATAACGACACTCTGAGTTATATATTTTAAAATTTGACTCCATGTCAGAATACAGTATGTACACCACATTTATTTTAATCAAATTAAATGAAAATAGACGATTACTAAATGAAGCAGAAAATTTCTAGTAATTACAATCACAACTTTTAAATTTTAAGACGTCTGTGTTGTTTTCTATCAGAATCAGAACCGTAATTTTTGTGCGCTCTGTTGTAAAGTATGTGCGCTTGCTCGGCGAGGTGTGTGCGCACGCGCACACAGCTTAGAGGGAACAGTGCTGCTAGATACTTATGACCTAGATTGGCCACTGTTGGAAACAGGATATTGGGTTTGATGGACATTGGTCTAACTCAGTATGGCATATCTTACATTCTTATGTTCTTATGCTGTACTTAAAATTAGCATGGGGCCTTATGGCAAAAATCCCACACTAACCAGTTAGCACACAATTGGGCAGGGACTGGGCGAGTTAGGGATTGAATGTGAGCATTGACGATACAGCTTTATTAGCATGGGTGTCTTTGGCACATGCTAACCACGATTGATGCCGTTTTAGCATGTGTGGCGTTAAGTGCACCTGCGTGTCTGCACTGTGTCACATGGTTGCAACACACTAATGGCAAGGGGACAGATACATATGCTCCCTGAGGCTAGCATGGTTCTTCATGCTAAATTAGTGGCTCTAAAATGCTTAGAAAAGTGGCATTCTTGAGCAAAGGGGGAAGACATTTGGAGGTATTGCTGGAAATGTGTATGAATTTTAGTTAAGAAATGCACATGCCTAGTAATCATGTCATGGTTTAAGCATGCACTTTTACCTACACAATAAGTCAATCTTCAGATACAAAGTATGCAGGAAACTGGTGTTTAAAAATTGACTAAGTTTGTTTAGGATGAAAAGCACACACACATATATATATATATATATATATATATATTTCGCCAATTAGATGGGCTATGTTGTAGAAGCTGGCGGGATGCTTACAGGAGTGGACCTGCTGGGAACATGCTGGCCACACCCCAAACAGTTACCATTGAGGCTTTGCATGTAACACATGTTAGTTTTTATGCTAAATGCGTGCTAAATGGAAAACCCTAAGGGGCTTTAGTAAAAGAGCCCCTTTCTGTCTGGCAAATGACAATCAAACGATAGTGCCTCTAGACTTGCTGGCCTTTATGGAAGAGGGTTATGAGATTTTAAAGTCATGACAGCAATACAAAGCTATAGAATTATGTAATATGTGCAGGGTGGAAAAGATACCTTTGCACTGAAGATGCAGAATGCCGATTGTGCAGATTGGAAAAAATGTGTGTGTGGGGGGGGGGGGGGGTTGTTTTTTCATCTGGTCACATGTTGACCTTACATGTCAGCAGTGCCTTTTACCCTGCAGCTTGCTAAGTCATTGATGGTTCAGACACATCCTTCCTTGTGGAGGAGTGGTCATGCCACAGGCCTCTAGCACTATTTATTTCATTTATTCAATATATGAGTGGAGGAGTAGCCTAGTGGTTAGAACAGTGGCTTGGTAACCAAGCAACTAGGGTTCAATTCCCACTAGCACTCCTTGTGGCCTTGGGCAAGTCACTTAACCCTCCATTGCCTCAGAAGAAAGGCCTGGCAATCTACTTCCGGTGACACTGCCAAGAAAACCCAGGAGCTTCTGGGTCGCCAGGAGTCAGGACTGACTCGAAGGCACACATTGCATTGCATTCAATATTTATCCCGTCCTTTCAAATTGCTCAGGGCATGTTACAAATTACATACACAATAAAAAATAACATAACACAGACGAACAATACCCCATCATAACACATATCTACTCTTCATAAAAATTATAATACAGGACATTACTTAATTTACAAGATCTTACCTTTTTCCTGCGATATGAAGGACATTGTATGTTTTTATCGCCTTCCGAAAACATAATAAACGGTCAATATTTGGTATTACTTTGCATAGTAATGGCAAAGAACATGAATAAGCATTCAAGATGAAATTGTTTGAGAGGGAACCACTAAAACAATCTGAGACCTCAGAGTACGGGCTGAGATATACTTCTGCAATTTATTTACAACATAGGCTAGAAGCTGACCATAAAAATATTTCAAAGCCAAGACAATCATTTTAAAAATACAGTGCTTCTCAATCGGTAGCCAATGAAGTGAGTTTAGCAAAGGAGAGACATGATCTCTAAATCTCAAATCAAAAATCAATCTCAGAAGCATTCTGTATCCATTGTAGTCGCTTTTTTGATTTTACAGTCAATCTGTAAAACAGTGTTCAAATAATCGAGCCTTGACATTATAAATGTATATACAAGTTGTAACCTCTCAGATTGTGAAAAAAACAGACGGATCCTATATAATTGTCACAAGATCTGGGAGATATGTCCATCAAGAGAAAGATCAGTATCAATAATAACTCCCAGGCTGTAAACCTGACTCTTGATTTTAAGCTCTACTCCCTTCCAAAACATTTTTGGGGTAGGGGAGGAGCTGTAACAATGAATCCACGACCCTTATTCAGGACCTTTTTTCACAGCGCTCCCTCGATGCTGAGACCTGGCTGAGGGAAGGCAAAGAGACACTCCTCAATCATTGCCTCCCTCCTGAATGTATGGTATTTTCCACCTCTCAGGTAGGCCGTGGTGGTAGGGAGTAGTGGCTGTTCTCCTTCAGACCTCTCTTCCAATGTCTGAGATCTTCTTTCTCCCCTCATTACCCTGAATTTCTTCTGTTGCGCTTGGATAGCTTTCCTCCACTCCACTTCCTCCTCCTCTACAGACCTCCCTCTCTTCCGCCCCACCTGTGGAGCTCTCTTCTACTGACCTTATCTGAAGTCTTTCTCCACTTTTCCCACCTTCTCGTACTAGGGTACTTCAGTATCCATTTTGATTTCTCTAGGCCCCGTGACAAGACCTTACTTACTATATTTCAGGATCTCTCTTTCACCCAACATGTTTCCTTCCCCACTCACACCACTGGCCACACTCTTAACCTTAAGCTTTTCTCGCCGGATTTCGATCATTGATAGTCTGCCTCTTCTCTTTCTTCTCTGGCTCTTCCATGGTCAGATTACTGGTATATCTTTTTTTAATCTCCTAGCCTATCTCACTGATCCCTCCTCTCCTTTGGCTACATTCTCTGTTGCTTCATCCTCCGCTCTGCTGTCTTGCACTCTCTCTTCTGCTTTCCTTCTTCTGACTTCATCTTCCCCAGTAACTTCACCTCCCTCCCTGTTGACACTTAAAACCCTTTGAAGGATTACTTTAAAATTTTAATCCACATTCTGCAGCCGGGTTAATTTTTGCATATTTCAGGAAAACTGTACCCGTCTTATTCAATATGTTCTAGTAGTGATTTTCTTTCTGCTATGGTCATGTATTATATACCATTTGATAGGAATATTTAGTCAGAATTTTGGGCCCCGAGAGTTTTGGGCCCAGCCTGGATAGGGTTAAGCAGTCTTATGACACTCCATCACTCACAGCCGCTTTAAATCAGATCACACCTCTTTGTCCCTGTCATGTCTCTTTCAAGCCCACCCAGCCCTGGTACCATACCCACCTATGCCTCCTTCAGACCCACCTTCAGTGGGCTGAATGGCAGTGGTGCAAGCAGCCTACCTCTGAATCCCATTAACGCTTTCAAGACCTCCACCTTCAATACCATCTTTGCATCAAAAATGCTGAACAATCTTTCTACGACAACCTCATTTTCTCTGCACCTAACTTTTCCTGCCAGCTCCATCCTCTCTCCAAGCACTAGGACCTCCACTTCTCACAGCTCCTCCGCTCAGCCCCTCTACCATCGCCCACCACTTTCAGAACAAGATTCAGGCCCTTCGCTCTTCCTTTGCTGTCCCCCCCCACCTCTGTCCTCACCCCCCTCCTTCCTCCCCATCTCATCTTCCTTTTATGCTATTTCTTCTGCTGAGCTTTTTAGGGTTATTTCATCTGCTCACAAGACTACATGCCCTTCTTATCCTATTCCCTCCACCTGGCTTTATGAACCCTCTTTGGTGCTTTTCCCTCTGATTCTGTCCATGGTCAATAACACTGACATTTTCCATTCTACTGGAAACACGCCCTGATCAAGCCTCTTCTGAAGAAACCTTTCCTCAATCCCTCTACTCCAGCTCATTTTATCCTGTGTCTATACTTCCCTTCCTATCTAAACTATTTGAGACACTAGTTTTCACTCAGCTCACCTCTCACCTAGGTACCACCCATGCTCTCCACCCTCATCTGTCCAGATTTCACAAGAGTCACAGCATGGAGACTATACTTCTATCTCTCTTGAATGAAATTCACTGAGCTCACGATCATGATGATCTTTCTCTAGCTGTTTCCTTGGATCTCTCCTCGGCCTTTGACCTTATTGACCCCGCTATTCTTCTTATTGTTTGCACAATCTGAGGATCCGTGGTACCATTCACTGTTTTCACTCTTTTCTCTGCCACTGGTCTTTCTCTGTTTGCAATGGCTCTTAATCTTTCCTGTCCTCCCCCCTCTTACTTGCTTACTTGTGGTGTACCCCAGGGCTTGGTGTTGGCCCCTCTTCTCTTCAATGTTTTCCTTATCTGGTGCACTCTGCTTATCCAACAACACAGGGTCTCTGCCTACTACTATGCGGACAATATCCTTCTGCTTTATAAGACAGACCCCTCTACTCTGACCTTCTCCCTCTCAATACCTGCCTTTCAAGCATAGCTGCCCGATTTCTGATAATTCATTGAACTTGGATCCACCCAAAACTGCTGCCATTTGGTTCTCCTTGTCAGCCCCCCCCCCCCCTCCTCTGGCCCCTACTTTCCCCTCAGGGGAAATTCCCCTGGTTGATACCCTCTGCTATCTTGGAGTAACTCTTGATTCTACCCTTACCTTCCAGGCTCATCTCTCATTAGTCATTCATCAGGCTTTCTTCTCTCAATGTCGCATCCATGCAGTCCGCCCTTTATCTTCTTTCTCCCTGACCACCCTTTGCTTGACTCTGGTGATGGCAAAACTCTATTTTGGGCTACCACAATATTAAATTTGCCATTTACAATTCATACAAAATACTGCTGGCCAGCTTGTCATGCATGCTATTCGCTCCAACCATGTTACACCATAAGAACATAAGATATGCCATACTGGGTCAGACCAAGGTCCATCAAGCCCAGTATCCTGTTTCCAACAGTGCCAAATCTAGGTCATAAATACCTAGCAGTCTCCCCAAAAGATACAGGTTCCTCAATGCTTGTATTGGGTAAAGCAGTGATATCCTGGGTCCCTTTTAATAATGGTTTATGGACCTTTGCTCCAGGAACTTGTCCAAACCTTTCTTAAACCCAGCTACACTAACAGCTTTTACTTCATCCTCTGGTAACAAATTCCAGAGTTTGATTACACGTTGAGTGAAAAAATATTTTCTCTTATTAGTCTTAAATAGGTTGCACTGTAGCTTCATTGCATGTCCCCTAGTCTTTTTATATTCTGATGATGTCAACAATCGATCTACGTTTACCCGTTCCATTCCATTCATTAATTTATAGACTTCTATCATATCTCCCCTCAGCCGTCTCTCTTCCAGGTTGAAGAGCCCTAACCTTTTTAGCCTTTCTTCAGAGGAGTATCCTTTCATCCCCTTTAACATTTTGGTGTCTCTTCTCTGTATCTTTTCTAATAACGCTATATCCTTTTTAAGATACGGCGACCAGAATGGCACACAATATTCAAGGTGCGGTCGCACCATGGAACAATACAGAGGCATTATAATATCCTCTCTTTTATTTTCCATTCCTTTCCTTATGATACCTAGCATTCTATTTGCTCTCTTGGCCGCCACTGCACACTGGGCGTAGGGTTTCAACATGTTATCCACGATGACGCCTAAATCATTTTCCTGGGTGGTGGTTCCCAATGTTGAACTTTGCATCGTGTAACCATAGTTTGGGTTTTTCTTTCCTAGGTGCATAACTTTGCACTTGTCCACATTAAATTTCATCTGCCATTTGAATGCCCAGTCTTCCAATTTATCAAGATCCTCTTGCAATTTTCCATTATCATCTTGGGTTTTAACAAGTTTAAATAGTTTTGTGTCATCTGCAAATATGATAACCTTACTCATTTATTCCCTTTTCCAGGTCATTTATGAATATGTCAAATAGCAGCGGACCCAGCACAGATCTCTGGGGAACTCCACTATTCACCTTTTTCCATTGGGAAAATTGGCCATTTAGCCCTACGCGCTGCTTTCTATCCTTTAACCAGTTCCTGATCCATAATAGTACACTGCCTCCTATCCCATGACTTTTTAGTTTTGCCAAAAGTCTCTCATGAGGGACCTTGTCAAAGGCTTTCTGAAAGTCCAGATACACTATATCAACCAACTCACCTTTGTCTACCTGTTCATTCACATCTTCAAATAAAACATAACAGATTAGTAAGATAAGATCTTCCTTTTCTAAAGCCATGTTGGCTGTCTCCCATTAAGCCATGACTATCTACATTTTGAGTAATTTTGTTCCTTATGATGGTTTCTACCATTTTTCCCGGTACTGACGACAGGCTCACCGGTCTGTAGTTTCCCGGATCACCCCTGGAACGCTTTTTAACAATTGGCATTACATTGGCGATCCTCCTTTCTTCAGGTATTACAGATGATTTTAATGATAACAGCTTACTAATAGCAGGTCTGCAATCTCATATTTCAGTTCTTTCAGCACTCTTGGATACATACTATCCGGTCCAGGTGATTTGCTACTCTTCAGTTTATCAAATAGTTGTAATACATCTTCCCGGTGTATCGATATTTCCTTCAATTCTTCCGCAGTATTACCTTTAAATACCACTTCAGTCATTGGTAACATCCATACATCTTCCTCTGTAAAGACCAAAGCAAAGAATTCATTCAGTTTCTCTGTTATAGCCTTTTGCCCTCTTACTGCCCCTTTTACCCCTCTATCACCTAACGGTCCAACTGACACTCTCACAGGTTTTTTGCTACGAATGTACTTGAAAAAGTCTTTATTATGCTTTTTTTTTTCCACAGCAAGCTTCTTCTCAAATTCTCTCTTTGCCTGCCTTATCAATACCTTGCATCTAACCTGCCAGTGCTTGTGCTTTTTCCAGTTTTCGTCATTTGGCTCTTTTTTCCATTTCCTAAAAGATGCTTTTTTGGCAACAGCCTCTCTGACCTCGCCTTCAAACCAAGTTGACAGTTTTTTGGACTTCCTTCCACTTTTCTTAAAGCTTGGAATATAGCTGGTCTGCACTTCCAAGATAGTATATTTAAACAACATCCAAGCTTGATGTAAGTCTTTAACCTTTGCAACTGCTCCTTTTAGTTTTTCTCATTTTATCATAGTCTCCCTTTTGAAAGTTAAAAGGTAGTACTGTGGATTTCCTTACTATCCCTCCTCCATTAATTAAATCAAATGCGATCATGCTATGATTGCTATTGCCAAGTGGCCCTAACACCCTTATCTCTTGAACGAGATCTTGTGTTCCAGTAAGGACTAGGTCCAAAATGGCTTTCCCTTTTGTCGGTTCATGAACCAGCTACTGAAAGAAGCAGTCATTTATTTTATCTAGAAACGTTGGGGTATGTTTACAAAGGCGCGCTAATGTTACTGGCGTTAAGGGTAGTGGTAATGTTAGCAATGCCATATAAGGAAGTGGGCATACCGGTGTTAAGGTAGCAATGGCTGTCTAATTTTTATTTATTTATTTATTTTATTTAACATTTTTTATATACCGCACTATTCATCATCAGCGCGGTTTACATTGAACAACAACATACCTGTCAATACATGACTGATCTAGGTTTACAGATAACAGGGAAAATCAACTGGGTGTGAACTGGGGAATAACTATCTAAATAATTATACATAATTATATATATATTGAATAGGTTACAACAAGATTTGATATTTGATAAGAATACAGTGTTTTCACATTTTGATCTTTTGTTCTGGGTTGTTGTTATGTGTAGTAGTTTTCTGAGTAATGCGGGAGCCGGTTCTATTGTGTGTATGGTAGCTTGAAGTGTAAAGTGAATAAATAGTGCTTGATGGACTTTCTAAATTGGGTGATATCCCTGATTGATCTGATGTTTGGAGGTAGTCTGTTCCAGCACTGGGGAGCATAGGACACAAAAGCTCTGTTAGTAGTTTGTTGTGTCCATTTTGTGGAGATACTAGGAGTAACTAGTGTGTTTTCTGCTACTAGTCTCCTGGGTCTGTTGTTTGGTGTGTGGGTGATGAGATTTGAGATCGATGCAGGAGATAAATTATTAATAGCCTTGAATGTGATGAGGAGGGTTTTGTATGTTGTTCTGCAGTTTATCGGAAGCCAGTGCAGATCGATCAGTATTGGTGTTATATGATCTCTTATAGAAGCTCCAGATAAGATGCGGGCTGCCGCGTTCATCGCCAGTTGAAGTGGATTTAGTGTATTCTTGGGGAGACCATGAAGGATGATATTTGCATAGTCGAAATGCGGTGTGACTATTGCTTGGAAAACTGTACGGAAGTCCTTGGTCTCCATCATTGGTTTCAGGTGGCGCAGTGTTTTTAGTTTGTAGTAAATTGACTTTACTGTGTTCTTTATGTGCTCTTTAAGATTGAGTTGTTGATCGAGTGTCACACCGAGGTACTTTATGGAGGCCTTGATTGGGAGTTCTGCGTCTCTTACTGTGAGGGTGGTTGGCGGAGCAAATTGCTTGTTTCTTGTTGCTATGAGTACTTCGGTTTTCTTGAAGTTTATTCTCATGTTTTGATTGAGGAGCCAGTCAGTTATTGCATTGAAACAGTTGATTAGTGGAGAGTAGTCGGGATTTGATATATTGATCGGTGTGAATATTAGCACGTCATCTGCGTACAATAGGCAAGATATACCGAAATCTCTGGTGATTTGGCAGATAGGCTGCATGTATATATTAAAAAGCAATGCAGATAGAGATGAGCCTTGAGGTACTCCCTGTTTCTGTTTGAAGGGTTCAGAAGTAATGTTGCCTGTACGGACCTGTTGCCAGCGCTCATCTAAGTAAGATTTGCACCAGTTCCAGGCTTGGTTGCGGATGCCTTTTTTGTGGAGTCTAGCTAGCATGATCTTATGGTCGACTGAGTCGAATGCCGCTGATATGTCCAGAAAAATCATTGCAATGGCCATGTGAATGTTGTCAATCCCACAAATGAGTTTGTTAAGTAGTGAAGTCATGAGTGTTTCTGTTCCGTGAGCTTCTCGGAATCCGTGTTGGCATGGGTCCAACGGGGCTGCTGTATCAATGTGGTGTTGGATCTGCCTCTGAGTTTCCTTTTCAAGTATCTTGGCTAGATAGGGAATGCTGGAGATTGGGCGGTAGGATTCTTCCTTCGTTGGGTCCATCTGGTTGTTTTTTAGCAGAGGGCGAATTGATGTTTGTTTAAGGGCGGTAGGGAAGATGCCAGTTAGATAGGAGATATTTGTGTTAAAGGGTGCCTTGGCCACTTAGCGCACCTTAACAGGACATTGCACCATAAAGTAGATAAACAAGGCACGTTAAGACTGACAAAGCACCCAAGGGCTCTAGGGCACCTTATAAGGTGCCCTACAAGACATGCCACCCGAAGGCACCTTACAAGGCACCCTATCCTAGGGTGCCCTATAAAGCGCCATAGGTGAAGGCACCCTATAAGGCACCTTATAAGGCGCCCTAGGGTGCCTTATAATCTGCCTTAGCCCAAGGTGCCGTAGGTTATGGAGCCCAAAGATGTTAGTGATCTAAGATAAGGTTCTCTAAGGGCAGCAAGGTGCCCCAAGCTGACAAGCATGAAATGTAAGGCCAGAAAACAGATGTAACCCTAACACTGCACAGGGCACCAAGGAAAGGCAATGGACAAGTGATGGAAGGAAGGAAGGAGAGGTGGGAGCTGATGGACCTGCCAAATCTGCGTGCAGCCTATGTGGCAGTCAGTAAAATGGACAAACATATTGGAGGCAGCTGTACCGATGCACAGGGTGTTGGAATGTAAAGTGCTACAATGACAGTGGGTGGCAGAGGATGGGGAATACGTGTCCTCCAGTGGAGGTAGAGATGGCAAGATATTTGCAATGATAGGAAGACAGAGGAGGAGTAATGCCATGCAGAGCAGACACAGGAGAGGCAAGCATGAAGAGCCGCAATGCAGAAAAGGGTACCAGTGCAGGACATGGGGCAGCAGCCTGCACATGAAGACAGGACACTACACAGGTGACAAACACAGATAGACGGACAGAATGATGGCTGGCAATTGTGATGAGGGTATTATGTGCTAGCAGCACAGATCTGCAGAGATATGACTGTCACAGGAATGAAATGGACTTGCCTCGGACAGGCCTAATAAAATGAGACCACTGAGGGATTGAACCCATGACCTCTGCCTAGGAAGTCATTGTATTAACAGGTGGGCTATACTTCTATGGCTTTTGTCTCAGCAATGGCTGGCTACAGAGAGACTGCAGGTCACCACACAAAATGTCTGCTGTATAAACCCACCAGTACCCATGATGCAATGCACATGCAGAACAGAAGTCTACATCTGATCACCAGATGGGGTATGCAGCTCTCCAGCACCTCAGCTTGGTAGGAGGAACTGACCTTGTGTGATACTGATACAGAGTAGCTACAGACCATGCCATTGTGTGGATTCTGTGCTCACCCTGAGGGTGAGGTGGGGCACCCAGCACCAGGTCCACAGTACCCGGGTCGGTTGAGATAGGCTTTGCTGCAGGTCCCCATCAGTGCTAGTTTGTGACAGGTATTCCTTGCAGACACACCTAGGATAATCCTATGTCCATCTGTATTCCCCAGTCATGTCTAGCCCTTGTGGACCATCACACACCCAGAATAGTGCATATCCAGTGTGGTTGCCATGGTCACTTGTTATAAGAGCGGGGGGAGGGGGGTGTCTGGACTCACATGCTGATTATGTAGCACCACCTACCAAACCGCTCTCTCTGGGTCAAGGTGGTGGACAGGATCTGTCCCCAACAGACCCACACTACATCTTTGCAATGGGGGCAGTAGAGGGACATGATGAAGGGCTGTGGGACCAGCAACCCCAGTTCTGCTGGCAAAAGGGTGCCATCCAGGGCAGTTGATGCAGATCTGAACTTGTCACAAGGGCATTGGCAGTAGGCCTGGAAAGGTTCAGCTGCCCCCCATCACAATCTGACATTCACCAGCAGAGGGCACAGTCAGTCTGCACCTACTGCACCCTGCAAGGTGTTCGAGCCATGCACATGCTAACTGCAGACCGTCCATAGTGCAGGTCCCCAGAGGAACTATGTGCACCCAGAAGTGGGATGTAAGCACAGAAACCAACCAGGATCTCAGTGACTGGGCCCCGGAACAGGAACACAGATATCACTTGAGAGAAACACTGTATAGCACTATGTAGGAACCTAGACATGCCATGGTCACTGCTCAGTCAGAGTGAGAGTGACCTCCCAGCATGACATGCTGTGGCCACCCTGTTCATGCAGGTGGTGGTCGGGCACTACAATTTTCCAGCCATTGCCCCACACCCTGTGCAGATGCATCCTGCCCAGTCCGCCCTGTCTGGGCCATACCCACAATACCTTGCTCCTCTTTATGCACATTGGCAGGCTAATGCTGGGAACAATGTAAGCATTGTGAGCCCAGTGAAGGGTAGGCAGCCACAAAACAATGGATAGACATACACACACTCCCACTCCTATTTCTTTTTTTTTAAATTCTTTATTTTCGTTTTATAACAACAAAGGAAAGGAAGACATACAGCTAAAAGACAAATACATAACGTGTAATACATACACCAAAGTAAACCCCTACCACCCCCCTCCCCCCTGCTTCTTCTCTAGAAAACTAAGCATTCCCGAAGCGGGCGTGTACTTACATTATTGTATTACAAAACCTAACGGTGATCTAAAACATGATGAGTGCACATTATACAGGCATGTTGGAGCAATGAGCAGATTGTACATAATCATTAAGCATCTGCCATTTAGACAAGCAAGAGTGAGTTTGGACATGGGGAATAGCTCTCCGAGGTATCTGCTCATATTTACTATATAAGCAGACGAGGTTCCACCATTCATTGACAGTAAGTCGAGAGCTATCCTTCCAATTCCTCGTGATTAAGCATATGGCTATACCCAGCATGAAATCAAGGAGAAAGCGACCCTTCTTAGGAAGAGAGGGGACCTCCGCCACAGAGCGGAGTCCCACGACCTGCCAAGAGAGAGGTTCATGAAAGTGTAAGATAGATTGAATACGACCCCAGACCCGCCCCCAATAGACCTGCAGTTGAGGACATTCATAAATAACATGAGCGAAGGTTCCCACAGCAGTATGGCAAGACCAACACAGGTCCCTAGCATTTGGGTTCCATTTGGCTATTTTTTCTGGGGTATAAAAGCATCTGTGTGCAAAGAAGAAGAGAGTTTGGGTAACAGAGGCAGACCGGGAAACCCGCACTACTTTACTCCAAAAAACGCTCCATTGCACAGGGGTTATAGTGGTTTGCAGTTCGCGCTCCCAGGATTGTTGAGCTCTAAAAGTGTCCGTATCTGTACCCTGACAAATTATTTTATAAAAGTTAGAGGCTACCCCATGTGTACTACTAATGGAGTGGACTGTCTCTAATAGCCCATCCTCAGTAGGGGCAGAGGGCGGCATGATTCGAGCACTTTTGAGGCAGTGTTGAAGCTGCATCAATTGAAAGTAGTGTTTTGCTGGTAACGCAAATTCCTTTTGTAAATCAGAAAAGGTTTTCCAACGAGCTGCAGAGAAAAGCTGTTGGGGTGTCCAGATCCCCCTGGAGTACCAGGGTTTCCAGGCTATTGTTCTATTTAGGACTTGAATTCTGGGGTTATTCCATAGCGGGAGTCCGTCCTGAGGACATACATTCGGGCCCAGTGATAGAATGAGAGTGTTAAAGGCCGCAAGAGTATCGACAATCATTGGTGGATGGCGGGTGTCTACTTGATAGGACATACCGGGGAGATGGGTCAACGGAATTGGGCTACTAAGCTCCTCTTCTATGTCAAGCCAAACTGGTCGGCGGTCTGTTGAGGTATCTAGCCATCGGGCACCTTGCTTAAGTAGAAAGGCTTGATGATATCTAAGAAAATCAGGAAATCTGGTACCCCCTCGTTCCTTTGCAGACTGCAGTTTATGTTTAGCTATCCTTGGTGGTTTGCCCTGCCAGAGATAACGGACGAGAAGGCCCTCAATATCTTTATAAGTATGTAACGGAAGTAAGCATGGCAGCATTTCTAAAATGTAGTTCACTTTGGGGACTATCATCATTTTCACAGTTTCTAAGCGGCCCCACCATGTGAGAGATAAGGGAGACCAACGATTTGTGAGTTCACGGACATTGGAGACTACCTCTTTGGCATTAAAACTGATAGTGTCTTCTAAAGGAGAACAGTAATGGACCCCGAGATACTTCACCATGCGGGATTGCCAAAGGAAGGGAAAGGCCTGCATGTCAGCCTCATGTACCCAGCGGTTCAGTGGGAATGCTACAGATTTGGTCCAGTTAATTTTATAGCCCGATAATTGTGAGTATCCGTCAATCAGATCCAAGACAGCTGGAACCGAATCGAGGGAAACGAAGAGCATGAGGTCATCTGCATATGCAGAGAGTTTAATCTCCCTATGACTAAAAGGGACACCTCGAATACGTGCCGACTGTCTAATAAGGAGGGCTAGGGGTTCAAGAGCGAGATCAAAAAGCATTGGTGATAGGGGGCAACCTTGACGCGTGCCTCTTTGGAGGTTAAATGGCTGAGATTTGATGGCGTTTACACAAATACTGGCGACGGGTTGAGTGTACATGACTTGGAGATATCGGAGGAAGCCCTCTCCAAAGCCATACCATCGGAGAACTGCAAATAAGAAGGGCCATTCTAGACGATCAAAGGCTTTTTCGGCATCCAGGGAAAGACCCACCCATGGATGATCGAGATTGGCAGCACTAGATAACACATGGCACAAGGTCCGAGCATTGTCAGCAGTTGATCTGCCGGGTATAAAACCGCATTGGTCGGGGTGAATTAGGGTAGCCATCATGTCAGATAGCCGGGTGGCCAAGACCGTTGCGAAGATCTTATAGTCGGCATTAAGTAGGGAGATTGGACGGTAGTTGGCGGTCAGTAGCGGGTCTCTGCCTTCTTTCTCAAATACAACCACATTAGCTGCAGAAAAGGATCCCAAAGAGGATGTATCTACCGCAAGGGCAGTAAAATAGAGTTTTAAATAGGGAACTAAATCTGCACTGAACGTTCTGTAGAATTCGGTCGGGAGACCATCGGGTCCTGCGGCACGGCCCGAGGCTGTTCGTTTTAGGGCAGATTGGATCTCTGAAGTAGAGAAGGGTTCATCCATCGCATCCCTATCATCTTCAGAGAGGGTCGGCCGCTGAATGCCAGAAAGCAATCGCTCGAATGTCTCTGACGAGAACTCACATTCAGATTGATATAGGCGAGTATAGAAATCCCGAAAGAGCTCTACAATGTCGGAGTCTGTGGTCACTATGCCCCCTCCCTGTGGAGCTCGAAGGGCCGCAACGCGTTTGGCTTCTTTTTGACCTTTCAAGGCATTGGCTAGGAGTCGACCGGCTCGGTTATTTCACGATAATATGTCCCTCGCTGAAGCTCAATACTCTTAGAAGCTGCAGTTGAGAGGATTGAATTATATTGAAAACGGAGACGCTGTAATCGAATTAATACACATGGGTCAGTGCGTGAAGTTAGAACTCGTTCGCCTGCTTTTATTTGTTGGTCTAGTATGAGCAGCTGCTGTTTACGTTGTTTCCGCAGGCGGATTTGATAGCTAGTGATCGTTGCCCGAATGGCCGCTTTGAAGCCCTCCCACCAAGCCCAATTCGCAGTATCTTGGGGTAGATTAAAATGGAAGTAATCCTGTATGGCTACTCGAATTTCTGACTGGAACTCTGGCTGAGTTAACAGGGCTCTATCAAAGAACCAGGCTCCCGAGTTTCCCTGGGGTGCAGTAGTGTGTAATTGAAAGGAAATGGCAGCATGATCTGAAATATGTTGGGAGTGAATCTTTGCAGTGTCCACCTGAGGAACTAACAGTTTTGAGATTAGAAAGAAGTCTATGCGAGACTGAGATTTATGAGGGGAGGAGAAGAAGGTGAAGTCAAGCTCATTGGGGTGTAGTAACCTCCATAGATCAACTAAAGCAAGATCCTTGATCAGGGAGGTAAGCGTGGCGTGACTCTTGGGGGGACCACTCGTCCTAGGCGGCTGTTTATCAATCAGGGGATCAAGGACTAGATTGAAATCCCCCCCAATGATCAATGAAGTATTAGCAGAAGCCTGCGCAACCTGAGCAATGGTAGCAAAAAAGGCAGGGTCATCAACATTAGGAGCGTAAAGGCATATACATGTAACTTCTAGGCTACCTATCTTGAGGTGAACTCTAGACCATCTACCTTCTGTATCTGAGCTAGTCGCAATAACAGTAGCATGCAAAGATTTCCTAACCAGTATGGCAACCCCACATTTCTTAGAAACGGCTGGGGAATAAGCGGCCACCATGTAAGGTTTAATATTGAGTTTAAGAGTTTCCTTCGAATTTAAATGCGTTTCTTGGAGAAAAATCAGATCCGCTGCTTCCTGACTGAGGTAGCTTAGGATTTTCTTCCGTTTTATCGGATTATTGATGCCTTTTACGTTCAATGAAAAAATCTTACATGGTGCCATCAATCGGTAATAGACATTTTAGGGAAGGGCGCTTGATAACATAGAACATAAGCAGAATCTGTACAACAATGTCATAATCACCGAGTATTCTGGCTAATACACCCCATATTGAAAAGTATGTACCAACGTATCTTAGAGAAGAAGCAAAACCCCCAAAGAATATGGCGACCATGTGTCTGCGGGAGGAGGCCCTAGAGAGGAAATAGAAAACATGTAAAAAAAAGAAAAGAAACACCAGAGTCCATAATAACACTGTCTCTGATACTCATCGAGGCTACTGTGGGTAGATGGAGTCGGGTCACAGATACCATCAAGAGTAAGGCAACAGACTGCCCACGCCAGACTCTTTGCTAGGCTGCGGCAGATCCAATATGGCAGATACAGCGGATATGAGGAGACTTGCAGGAATATTCTGGAAGTCAGCGCATCAAGTCGGCTTCTTTGGAATCCAAAAACTCCGCTAGTAGATCAGGGTCCTCGAATGTTCTTGTCTGATTGTGAAGCGTGACTCGGAGCTTGGCCGGGTACATCAGGCCATAGCGTGCTTGTAGTTGTTGAAGCCTCGGCCGGAATTCCAGAAAGCGCTTTCGGCGGTCGACTGTGGGTTTAGACAAGTCGGGATAGAAGGAGATCTTGTGGCTCTCAAACTCCATATGGCCCTTTGCCCGAGAGGCACTTAGAATTTGCTCCACGTGTTGATATCTCAATAGTCGAAAAATGATAGGCCGCGGGGTCTTCCTGTTGAGCGTTATGCTTGTGGGTACACGATGAGCGTGATCAATCTCCAAATCTTTGGTAAAGGTGATTTGGAGCAGGGAAGGGAGGATTTTGCATAAAAACTCTTTCATGTCTCCCGATTCCGCTCCCTCCGGTATGCCCACGAGTCGTATGTTGTTGCGGCGCGCTCTATTATTGCCATCTTCCACCTCTTTCTGCAAGGCCCGCACCTGTCGTTCAACTTTGTCGAGTTTGGACAACCGGGCCGCATGGGAGTCCAATATGCTCTCCATTTTGTCCTGACGCGAAGAAAGCCCTTCTAGCTTGCTTTGCAGCACACCAAAATCGTCCCGCAGCGCTCGGAGTGCTTCCCCGTTTGCCTGCACAAGGTTTTTGACCCCTCTAATCTCTACGAGGATTTCCTGCTGCATTTCGGGGCCCTCGCACAAGGCCGGCCCCTTCTGCGGGGACGGAGGTTCAGTTTTGGAACGTTTGCCGTGAGAAGCCGCTGGAGACCCAAATTCCAGGCGCGTTGGTTTGGTCCCCGCCATCTCACCAATGTGCCCCGGCAAGATCAGAGTAGAAGTTCCAAGTATATGAGGTGTTAATTCAGGATTCTGAGTAGGCCTCTCGGGAGCCTCAGCGTTATGCGACCATCCCGCTGGACATCAGGCTCCGCCCCCCCTCCCACTCCTATTTCAGCATTGTCCACAGATAGGGGTGGTTGGCAGCCTTTCCCGCCACACTAGTCCTGAGCACAGTGCAGGCATTGCTAAGGTATGCAGGTGCTAGTAGTAGTGCTTTGGTGGTAAGTGCTGCTCCATGCCGGGCCCAACAGCCTGACTCTCCATGAGGCTTTGGATAATGGAGCCTGTGGGTATGGGTGTTTGTGCCCCTGTTGGCCGATGCTCTAGGGAGTGCACATGTTTGTTGTATGTGCTATGTAGGGTAAAATGTAGGGACATGGTCTGCAGGAGCCGCAGCTGGGACTTGAACCTGTGACCATCTGCCCCAGGACACACTGGCTGTGTGTACTGCACCATACTGTTGCCACAGAAGCAGGTCAGTCCCTGGGGATACCATGACTGTTCATTAGACAGACCTTGTGTGTTGCACTGCATGCCACCTACCTGAACAGGGCTTGGCCTTGGTCTGCTGTGGGCAGATGCCATTGCCCCCTCCACCACCAGCACCCCTCCCCAACCATGCTGACATGCCCATATCCTAGTGGTGCGCAGTCCCAGGCCATCCAGTGTGCAGGTAGGTGGCTGCCTAGGGTGTGGGTTCTGGGGTAGGGGTGCCTACATAGACATCCACACTCCCCCCCCCCCGGCACCACCTGCCAATGTTATGTGCCTGCCATTCCGGGGGGAGACGGTTCAGGGGTGTCAGGTTGGTGATCTAGCCACTATTGTCTAGGGTGGTCCTGGTAAATATAGGTAGATTATGTTCTGCCAGCAGACTGTGGACAGGTTAGAGCATGCAATTCTGGTACGGTGTACCTGGTTTGGCCTACTGGGTGTAGATAGTTGCAGACAATATGTGATCAGACCATGCAATGCCTTCCTACGGGCTGCAGCTAAGGATGTTCATTTACCTGGGTTTCCGACCTGTTTGGGACGCATCCTGGGGAAGGCCTGTAGACCCTTGTTCGAGTGGTCCCCAGATGTGCACTGACTGCCCTATTACAGGCATTGTGGTACCTATGTGACCTTTGGAGGACCTGCTGGGTAATGTCCCCTGGATGGGACACTGTGGGACACAGACTCCTGGGCATGTTTGACCTTGGTCAGTTGCTGTCTTGCTGATTTCCAGTTTCTGCATTCCTATGTGCCATCTAGACATCTGCCTAGTCCACCCTGTGCCCCAGCTGCCCCACTGCATGTCCCGCCTGCAGTCCCCTATGCCCCATTTGCAACATCACCATAGTGCCCTTTCATACTTGGGCACTATGGTGATGTTGCTGCACATGTAGCACTACTATCACTTTTTTTGGGCTCCCTGCCTATGCTGTACATTGCTGGCACGTCATGGTTTCTCTCTTCTGCAAATGTGCATCTATTGACAGGTTTTCACTCGCGGTACTGTTCAAGCATTAATGGTACAACGATAGTGTAGCAGGGGCCACTCCCCGCCCATTGACCCTTCTCTCCGCCCTCTCTCCACCTTCTGTGGGACTTACTGCGGCCGGAGACGTTAACACACATTAACGTTTCATCTGGTAATGTTAACGCGCGCTAATGTTACTTATCGTGCATTAACGTAGCCGCTGCTACGTTACTGTGGCTTAGTAAACATACCCCTTTATCTCCCTAGCATATCCTGCCATGACACTGACCCAGTCGATACAGAGGTAATTGAAATCACCCATTATTATTACTGTGTTGTAACTTTTGTTAGCTTCCCTGATTTCTTTGAGCATTTCATCATCTATTTGTTCATTCTGGCCAGGTGGTCAATAGTAAACCCCCACTGCCTTTGCCTTCCCCTTCCCCTTCCCCTTTTTACATATAATTTCAATCCATAGAGATTCTACAGTGAATTTTGTTTCCTGCAAAACTTTAATCCTTTGCAACTCAATGCCCTCTCTAACATAGAGGGCAATCCCTCCACAAATTTGATCTTCACTATCATTATGATATAGTTTGTACACAGATATCAGTGTCCCACTGGTTGTCCTCCTTCCACCATGTCTGAGATACCAATCATATCTAACCTCTCATTTAGTGCTATATTTTCTAACTTACATCTTATTTTTTAGACTTCTAGCATTTGCATACCAGCATTTTACAGGATGTATTTTATTCATATTAATCTGGCTATCGGTAGGCAGCGGTAATTTGGAATCTTAAGCTCTTTCTACTCTGTACTCAAGGGCATTTGGGCTACTATTGTCTTTATTGGAACCTCTCTACTGAGAAGGTATCCTTCAAGGATACATTGTTCCAAACCATGCGCTCTTGGGCGACTGTCGGCTTTCCCCTATTATTGAGTTTAAAGGACCTTAATATGTATACTTTAGAGGAAAGGTGGGACAGAGGTGATATGACCGAGTCATTTAAATACCTCCCTGGCATAAATGAAAGCAAGCTCTGCTATGAGGGGACATAGGATGAGGGTGAAAGGGGATAGATTCAAGAGTAATATGTAGAAATATTTCTTTATGGAAAGCGTGGTAGATGCGTGGAATAGTCTCCCAGTGGAGGTGGTAGAGAAGGACAGTTTCTAAATTCAAAAAAGCATGGGACAAACACAGAGATTCTCTAAAGGAAAAAAGGGTATTCAGATTGGTTGATTATGGAAGGGCAGACTAGATAGGCCTAGTGGTCTTTCTCTGCCATCATATCTCTATATTATCTGCAGGTTTTCACAGTTTGTCCTAGAATCTGAGAGCACTCATTTTGTGTGGGTGAGTCATTTTCCAATATGATCCTTCTACTTTATAGTCTAATTATAATTAATTTATTATTGTGGTTTTACTTATTAGCTTTATTTAAAATGTGTTGGTATATTTTAATGAGACGATCTACTTTTAGTATGAGCATTTTATCAGTTTGGACCTCTGTATGAGATCTCCTCCTTGGCATTTCATATCATCATCATGCTTTCATGTTTATAGTTTTTATATTGGTTGACATGTTAATGTTCTCTTATTTATTCTTTATTCATTTTTAATGTACGATGTTTTTATTTTATTGTATCTATTTGTATCTAATGTTTGGATTTATATCAATTCTTATTTTTATGTATGTTTGTTTTTAGAGAGGTCTATACCCCTGAAGAAGGTTTCAGGCGAAACATGTGTAGGTTGACCTCAGGATACACAATAAAGCTCTCTGTACTATTCCATGATGTAGTTGTCCTGCTTTGTTCTGTGTGCTAGATCACTGAAGGTAAATGGGTGAAATCAAGGACATGAAACAACATGGCTGGCACATTATAAGACTGTGGTACACCATACCTAGGGCCTGCCTTCAGCTGTGCATATGCAGTACATAATGCACAGGAAACACAGTACTGTAGCTGCTCAACAAACACACTGTTGCAGGATACATCTCTTGTCCAAAGGCCAAGGAGATGCCTGTCCCTCCACTGTTCCCACAATGGCAAACACTCATACACATGGGTCCGCTGTGCCACAGTGTGGCACTTACCCCAGAGGTAACACACATGCAGGATGGGCAGTACCCAGTGACTTACTATACATAGCGAGATAGGGACACTTGCACACATACCAAATACAAACCACATTACTGACCCATGTGGTCCATTGCAGACCATCCTAGCCTCCCCAGGGGGCCATGCACACATCTCCCACCATCATAGATGATGAGCAGGTGCTGGGCGATGCCCCAGTGATCACAGTCGGAACTATCACTGCAAGTTCTGCTGTGTGTGCCAGTATAAGTTAGCCCCTCCATTACCCATGATGCATTGCACATTTTGAACAGCTTTCAGAAACTGATCATTAAAGGGAGGCTGCTGTTATCCATTACATCAGGCCAGAATTACGCAGGCACATTGTGTGCTTTGGGCACATAACTGCAAACTGTGCTACTGACTAGTTGCAGGGGGTCACCCTGAATGTGAGGGGGGGGGGGCACACATCACCAGGTCCCCAGAGCCTGCACTGCAATAGCTGGATCCTCCAGGTTCTGGAGCAGAGCTATATCACTGCAAGTGTGCTGCAGTTGTTGTCTGCAGTGTGTGCTGCTAGTTACTTGGTTGTCTGCTCAATTGAAGCATGCAATAATTTCATGCTCCTTTTGGGCAGGGATTCTCCTATCCTATCTCATTACAGTCCCCAAGGTTGTGGCAGTTGTTTCCAAGGAACCTGAATCCAGAGACTTGTCTATGCATGAGGGGGGAGGGGGTGCTGACACCAAACTGATGGGCTGCGAAGACTATAATTATCAGTCCAAGAGCAGCTGCTAGCCTTACTTTCTAGGATTTCCAATCTACTACAGCAAGCAGTCAGTCTGCATGTGTTGACCACCAAAGTTGTCAGCCATTCATATCCCAACTGTGCTCAGTCTGCTAGTTATCACACACTCCATGTGTACAAACAACATGGACAGTCAGCAGCCAGTGCAATGATTAGACTGCCAAAAAAGGAACTGCACCCACATCACTGTACTTAACACTATATAGCACAATGTGGATACATAGCCATGATATGGTCACAGCTCGGTCAGGGTGAGTATGGCCTCTCAGCATGAACTGATGTGTGCACCTTGGCCATGCTTGTTACAGACACATGTTAGGATGGCTCTGCCATTTACCTATGAGTGCAGATGGCTCTGTTTCTGACAATACCCAGAATCCTGTTCCCTTCATTTGTGTACTCACTGGCTTTGAACTTGTGTAATGCAATGCAATGCAGGGTGCACTGGAAATAGGACCACAGACAGGTGCATGTTGTGCTACAATGGCCTACGTCTGACACATTCCCAAACACTATGTTCCCCTACACAGCTTGTAGCAGTGAGCATGGCACATAGTGCCATACTTGTACACCCACATGATATGTCCCTTGGCATGGACCCTGCCGAACTGGCCAGTGCAGCACATGCACTCACCAACACTGCAGATGCAGTGGACACCCCCCCCCCCCCAAGAGTGCATCGAAGCAAGACAGCTTGTACATGTGGTCTCACACTGTAGGTAGAGTTGCTGAAGAGCTGACAAGCAGCATGTTGTATGCACAGACATAAAGCCTGGGAATCACATGCATGCACATTGCATTGCTGTAGCTCACAGTCTTCTGGGGACACACTTACACACACACATGACCCAACTGTCCAAAAGTGATGCACGTTGTCATTCTACCTGCCCCATAGGCCTCCTGTAATGCTTATCTATTGTCAATTCCTGCTCAGTTCGAAGGCGCTATTAGTGTGCTCTGCAAAGTACAGGTGCTATCAAAGCCCACTTAGTTGTGCCCTGCCATCCAGCCTTACATTGTGCAGGTTCTCAGCTTGACAGTTGAGTGTGAGGACTCATGCACATGATGCTTCTGTACGATAAGGTTAACACAGTTGGACATACCATTCCTGATCTGCAGGCTGGCCTTGAACATGTGACCTTTTGCTCATACACACACTGACCATGTGTTTGGAGTTACAGAGCTCTGTGGCTTCATCAGTCCATGGGTATATAGGTGGTCATTGCCAGAGTGCATGAGGGCATGACTTAGGATGTGCCTATGTCTGCTTAGCTGTCTTCAGGCTCTGTGCCATACTTGTCTGACAGTACCTGTTAGGCAAGTGTGTGAGAAGGACATCTTGTGAGGTCTGTATGTTGCACAGCCTTGCTATGCTTCTGGTGCAACTGACATGGTTGTAACCAACTAAGTACTGCATTATGTTCACGGGTTCACAGGAGCATGCACATATTCTGGTCATCATTTGGCAGGTGAGAGAGCAGGGTGCTCATTCTTTCCTCTGACATGGGCTCTTCTCATACTGCATAGTGTTCCTGATTCAGTGACATCTTTACACACCACATGCCCATAGCCACCCTACATGTGCATGTGGGGGGCATTATGATCCCAGGCCCAGCCTATCCAGTAGGCACTAGCCATGTCTCAAGGTCCACAGCTGGTGGTAGACAGCATGCCAGCCAATCCCTCCATTCCTGCAAGCATGCCTCAGCTGCCACCTCAGTACTGCCAGTGGTGGTAGAACACATGCATCTAGTCACACCATGCCACTCCTGCCCCCCTCCACAGGGGGATGTGGACACAAGTGCTACTACCTTAGACATTGGGAGGGAGGGAGCAGGATGTGCTCTGATGTACCTGCTGCTGGCAGGCTTTGCATCCCACTGACAGTGGCAGCTGCAGCGATGCACCTAACACATAGTGCCGGGACACTTATTTGTCCAGCTGCAGACTACAGCCAATGCACCATCACCACCACCACCACCACCACCACCCTCGTACAATGTTGTCATGGCAGTGTGGTGGCAGTGGGGGTGACAGATCTCCCTTCTGACTCTGGCAGCATGTATGTGTTTTGCCACTGTCACAGCACAGTCATATCAGCCATTACACATGGTATGTTTACTAAAGCGCAGTAACATTACTGGCGTTAAGTGCAGCATTAACGTGAGTAATGCCATATAAGGAAGTGGGTGTACCGGCGTTAAGACAGCAATGGTTGTTTAACGTGCATTAAAGGGCGCCTTGGCCAGTTAGCACACGTTAACGGGACATTGCATGTTAAAGCAGACAAACAAAGCACATTACAAGGCTGACAAGGTGCTTTATAAGGCACTTTATAAGGTGCTTTATAGGGCACCCTAAAAGGCGCCTTAACCTAAGGTCACTGCTCAGTCAGGGTGAGAGTGACCTTCCAGCATGACATGCTGTGGCCACCCTGTCCATGCAGGTGGTCAGGCACTACAATGTCACAGCCATTGCCCCACACCCTGTGCAGATGCATCCTGCCCAGTCCGCCCTTTCCGGACCATACCCACAATACCTTGCTCCTCATTATGCACATTGGCAGGCTAATGCTGGAAACAGCGTAAGCATTGTGGGTCCAGTGAGGAGTAAGCAGCCACAAAACAATGGATAGACATACACACACTCCCACTCCTATTTCAGCATTGTGCAAAGATAGGGGTGGTTGGCAGCCCTGCCCGCCACACTAGTGCTGAGCATAGTGCAGGCATTGCTAAGGTATGCAGGTGCTAGTAGTAGTGCTTTTGTGGTAAGTGCTTCTCCCTGTTGAGCCCAACAGCCTGATTCTCTGAGGCTTTGGATAGTGGAGCCTGTGGGTATGGGCGTTTGTGCCCCTGTTGGCCGATGCTCTAGGGAGTGCACATGTTTGTTGTATGTGCAATATGGGGTAAAATGTAGGGACATGGTCTGCAGGAGCCACAGCTGGGACTTGAACCTGTGACCTTTTGCCCCAGGACACACTGGCTGTGTGTACAGCACCGTACTGTTGCCACAGAGGTAAGTCAGTCCCTAGGGATTCCATGGCTGTTCATCAGACAGACCTTGTCTGTTCACTGCACGCCACCCATCTGAACAGGGCTTGGCCTTGGTCAGCTGTGGGCATATGCCACTGCCCCCTCCAACACCAGCACCCCTCTTCCACCATGCTGACATGCCCATATGCTGGTGGTGCGCAGTCTGAGGCCATCCAGTGTGCAGGTAGGCAGCTGCCTAGGGTGTGGGGTCTGGGGTAGGGGTGCTACATAGATATCCATGCTTCCCCCCTGGCACTGCCTGACAATGTTGTGCCCTTTGGGGTACCTGCTGGGTAATGTCCCCTGGATGGGACACTGTGGGACACAGACTCTTGGGCATGTTTGACCTTGGTCAGTTGTTCTTGCTGATTTCCAGATTTTGCATTCCTGTGTGCCACCTAGGCATCTGCCTAGTCCCCCTTGTGTCCCAGCTGCCCCACTGCATGTCCCACCTGCAGGCCCCTATGCCCCATTTGCAGCACCACCATAGTGCCCTTTCATACCTGGGCACTATGCTGTTGCTGCATATGTAGCACTACTATCACCTTTTTTGGGCTCCCTGCCTATGCTGTACATTGCTGACACTGAAATTTTCTCTCTCCTGCAAATGTGCATTTAAGGACAGGTTTTCACTCATGGTAATGTTCAGCCCTTCAGTTCCCCACGTTAGTGTAGCAGGAGCCTCTCCCTGCCCACTCCCCGTCCACTGACCCCTTTTCTCTGCCCTCTCTCCACCCTCTGGGGGACTTAATGCCGCTGGGGACGTTAACACATGCTAACGTTGCATCTGGTAACGTTAGCGCGTTTTAATGTAGCTACTGCTACGTTACCGCGGTTTCGTAAACATACCTCATGGTCTCTTTAGGCAGCCACCTCATCAGCCTCATGGAACTGGCAGCCCCACAGCATCACCCATGTGACACCTCCTTTGCCACTGTTGCACCATCAACATAGTTCCTTGTCATAATAGGGCGCTATGCTGTTGTTGCTAATGGGGCACTGCTATCACTTTCTTGGGATCCCCTGTCTGTGGAGCACATTGCAGACATTTAAATAGCCTCTCTCACCTCAAAAATACCCCTTTCCCTGAAGTTTTACTTGGCATTAGGTTTCCCAGTACTGAGGGCTCTAATGCACGATTGCACAAGCCGGTGATAGGGAAACACACGCTGTAAGTGCCCACTCTCCGCCCTATTAGTGCACACTCTCCACCTCCTTTTCCCTTAATGCTGTGGGCCCCTTTAATGCTGGCTAATGCAGCATTATCTGCACTTTCTGCACTGTTAGCCACTCATGGGCACCAATAACACACATTAACGGCACACTTGCTCCCTTAGGGAGTCATTCTGAGCTGTGTTTAGCAGGGATGGATGTCTGGGTCGGATGTCCATCCCCGCTAAATGCCGGAACCATATCCCCTTCCCAAAACTCCCCACACATACATAGATGTGCAGGGAGCTCTGGAAAAGGGTGGGAGGGGCAGGCTGAGGGAGGAGTGAGGGCGGGCATTGGGTGGGGATGCGACCCAGGATGTACAGGGCTGATCCTGAGGTCAATATCAACGGGGGACTAATTCCACCTCAGAGGTGGAATTAGTTCCCCCTGGATGCCGGGGGATGGCAGTGCAGTGCCAAATCAGTGGGGCAAAGGGGTAGAGGTATTTCCCAGCAGCCCAATTCTGTCTTTGGAAGAACACATTGGGGTCCTGTTGCGGGGAAAGAAAGTTGTTGAGGGAGGCCAGGGATTGTGGCTCTTTAATGGAGACATGGTGTCATGGCAACATGACTCCATTAAGGAGCCTAGCTGAGCTAGCTGGGCCAGTAGCTGGATGTCTGGGGTGCTAGAATTGTGGCAACCCCAGACGTCCAGCCACTGTTGCAATTCTGCTCCCATGGGGGCTACACCATGGCCTACACTGGTACTCTTTTCCGCATTTCGACTCTTCATGCATGCCTCTCTTGTGCCTGATCTGCATGTCACCAGTCTTACTCTGTCCTCCTGTCGTTGCACACATCCTATGCCACACACTGACCTTGCACTGTTTTACATTGGCACTTCCTGTGCATTGGTACAGCTGCCTCCCACATGCTCATCCAATTTACTGACTGCCACATAGGGTGCCCATGGATTTGGCAGGTCCATCAGCTCCCACCTGTCCTTCCATCCATCACCTTTACATCGACTCTCCTTGGTGCTCCTTTATCCAGTGTTAGGATTACAGCCATTTTCGGATGCTAAGGTGCATGCTTGATACCTTAATGCCCGATGTCCTGTTAACCCATGTTAAATGGCCCATAGCACCCTTTACGCTGGAATACCTCCTACCCACCTTGTGCCATTTATGCATATAACACCCCTTATCGCTGCCCTTAACGCCCTTTAGTAAACAAACCCCTATGTTTTAAGGTACTTTGAATGCAGTCTTCATATGTGAGTGCATGAGTATATGATTTATTTAATGGAATAAAAGGCCTTCCTGAACAAGCCTTCATGCAGTCTTGGAAGGAAACAAGCCCCTAATTTGTATCATCAATGTGCACATACGTTACACACATTTTTAAGGGAAAGAATGGGCATACCTTCAAAACACATCTTTTATTTAGGACACAGAAAATTTTTAAGAAAAATTATATGTATCCTTTTGAAAACCCAAAAGCAAGCATTTCGTTCCAAGCCCCGCCCCATCTCTGGCCCTAGAACACCTTTGCTCATCATGGGTAAAAGTATGCAGCTCTGCTTAATCTGGGCTAGGGATATGCACAGGCAAGAAAAATTCAGTTTTGCCTTTTTGTTGAATTTTTCTGTTTTCCATCATGTTGCACACATTATTTATTTATTACATTCTCTTATATACCGCGCTATTCTGCATCAGTGCGGTTTACATTGAACAAACTGATATTGCATTGAACAGGGCATTATAACTTGGAGATAACTATTTTACAGAGCACATGGGCTATGGAGGGTTAAGTGGCTTGCCCAAGACCACAAGGTGCACCTGTGGGACTAGAAACCCCAGTCCTTCCGGCCCAAGGTTGCTGTCCTCTAGTGGGATTTGAACCCCCGACCTTCTGGCCTGAAGTACCTTGCCCCAACCACTAGGCCACTCCTCCACTCCAAATTCATTTTAATAAGAAATTTTTATTGTGTGCTATATCGATTGAACACACACTAACCAAAGAATTGAGGTATGCACACTAAAGTTTTTTAAGGCACGCTAATGAATCAATTGTGCGCTATTAAATGCACACCCCTACCAGATGAGCGAACGCCACAGCCTGAATCTGATGCAAATATGAAATGTTCACTCATTCAACTTTATTCAGGAGGTTGGAAATAAGCCCTTATAACATAAAGCTATACTAGATAATATTGAGGCTTGGTTTTGCTTTCCAAGCATGTTTCTAAGTCATGGCCACTAATTTGCATAATAGGAAAAAAGGATATTGCAAAGACAAATACTTTGCCCCCTTATACCACTGTCAAAGTCAATTTATCATCCTCTAAAAGCCCACAGCAGTTTCTATTGTTGGGATATACAGCCAGGAGCTTTAATATCTCAAGATTATGTTAAAGGGGTTAGCATATCTTTAAAAGTGAAGAGAAATGGACACTAGGGAAGAAGAAGAGATCGAGTGGTTTACCATGGTTACCTAAATGAAATCATACAATTACAGCTGCAGCACAAAAATGAGATTTTAGTAGGCCTCTGTGAACAGGATATACCTATATTATCTGTGGAGCAGTAGTCTAGTGGTTAGAGCAAAGGACTAGAACAAGAAAAGCCAGGGTTTGAAATCCTGTTGCTGCTCTTTGTCATCTTGAGCAAGTCACTTAACCCTCTATTGCCTTAAGTACAAACTTATGGGTTGATTCAGAAAACCTTAGCGTGGCACTTTTCTCGTGCTGGGCTTGCTCTCTGATGCAGAAAGGAAACTAGAACCAGAAAAATGCTAGAAAAAAACACTGTTATATTGCAGCACACTACGCATGCAAATTGCTGCATACTTAATTTTGCCCGATGTAAAAAAACTGCACTGAAACTCAGCAGTTTTTACACATTTTTAATGCTGGCTATTCATGCCAGCTTCAGGCAGGCGTAAAGATCCAGCCTGGAGCAGAAACATCATCTGAAGTGAAATTTGACACTTCACCTCAGATGATCCAGGTATCAGAAAAAGCCCCCAATGCCATTGCCCCCCAACAGACACCGACCCTCTGACAAATTAAAAGAACTGGTGGCCCAGTACCCCGATACCCCCACTCCCCTTGCCGAAAAACACAGACCTGGTGGCCCAGCGGCCCTGATTTCTCCCAACCAAAACAAAGACCCTCCTAGGCTCTAGTATGGGGTTTCTGCATCAGCCTCTTACGTTATAAGCCCTCCAGGGCCAGGAGCATACCTATTATTTGTGAGTGTAATTTGTCTTGAGCTTCTGAGAAAAGGCATGAGCTAAATCCTGCTTCCCCCTCTATTATTTAGGTTAGTCAGAAACCGGTTGAGATTTCCTTTCTAGAATTTAAAATAAAACTACTAATTCATTCTAGAAATGACATTGAATGACACAGGAAAATTATTTGTTGCTAATGTGTTGAAAGACTGCAGTATTAACTAGTTTCTGAGCACCTTAAGTTTATAGTTAGGCAACTAACTCTGCATTTGTATATAAGTTGTTTTATTTAAAGCCAAATTAAAAGGGCCAGCCCAATAGTAGGCTGTGCCCATACACTCAGAGGGCCTGGGTTCAATTCCTACTTGAGGCTCTCTGCTCCCCAGAGCAGTCAAAGCTGAGGATGATAGACAGTATTCAGGGTTTCCGGTGGGGGAGAGAGGAGGGGGAGAGGGGAGAGGGGAGAGGGGAGAGGGGGGGGGGGGCGGGGCAGGCAAGTGACAGTCACCATGCAATGGTGACACCTAGTGGCCAGATTTAGAGCTATGATTGCTGGTTTCCAGAAGGAGAACCTGTGCATGACTCCAGACACGGACCATTGCTGCAATAAGTAACCTAAAAGTAAGTTGGAAGGGGCTATAAAATAGACTAAAAACAACCCCAGTTTGTTGCAAATGAACACCTTTGGCACCATATTCCAGCCTTGACTAACTTAACTGGAAATCTGAAGAAGTAGGGCTGAACTTCCATGTCAAAAAATAAATGGACAATAAATATCATCTAAATTCTTCTTAATTACATATTTTGCCATATTGAAAACATCAGAAAAGGACATTTTCTCCCATAGTTTCTTAGTCTTGCTTACCATGAGAAGTCTGCAATTTGTAAATTAGGGAGGTACTTTTATTATTAATCATTACTGTTTTAATTTAAACTCCAGTTATGATGTTTAATACCTATATTCAGCAGACCTAAACTAAATGTATAGCTTAAACACATAGCAGCTGTATATCATCGCTATATGGATAATCTCTGTTTGCAGGTCACCCCCCACTCCGCCATTTTAATATACCAAGAGGATCAGGGCTGTTAGATGTATTTTCAGCCTGATACTATCCATATAGTGGCTGAATATGCAAGATAGGGAAATGGAGGAGCATGTGTACTAAAATGCGCTAACGTTTACCACATGCTAAAGCACACTCTAAACAGTTCAGGACCAGGTAACTGCTATTGCATGCTAAAGCAGCCAGTGCAGTAAAAATTCCATGCTAACTGCTTAGTGTGTGATAGGGCAATGACTGGGTGGGTTAGGGGCAGAGCAGGGCTGGCCCTAGTGTTGGTCCAGTATTGGAGCCCTAGGTGAACCTCAAGCTGTACACCTCCTCTGGCTGTCAAAATCTATTATTTAGCTTTGAATGGTCTGCTTTTGTTGCCTGCAAAGGTTGCTGCCCTAGGCAACTGCCTAGTTTGCCTAGTGGTTGGGACAGTCCTGGGGCAATGACAACAAGGGAACTGGATTTAGCTTAACCTTTCTCAGAAGTTCAAGGTGAGTTACATTCAGGCACAGTAGGTATTTTCCTGTCCCCCAAAGGGCTTACAATCTAAATTTGTACCTGAGACAATGGAAGGCATTGACTGCAGACATTGCAGTTAGCACAGAGATGAACAATGGGCCAGGGCTGGCCCTATCATTGAGCGACTGTGTTCTTTGCACATGGCCCTGCTTTTCAGTCCCACTATTCAACCCCTATTGACTTATGCAAATAAGGCTCTGAAATCCATCTCTGCACAAGGCATTCTCGCTGCATGCTGTTGAAGTTAGTGTGCATGCCTTACTGCCACCTAGGTGGTAAGTATACCTGCATTAATTACGATTGCATTTTTAATGCAATGAGGCATTTCTTACCACGGTAACTACAGGGTGACATATTAGGCATGCCCAGAACAGTTACAGGGTCTATTTCATCTCTCTCACTAATGCAGACAAAGGTGCCATACCTTATCACACTTCAGTAAACCTGCTCCTATATGTTTATTGGCTGCAGGTAAATGTATAATTTCATTTGAAAATTGTTCCCTCAATGAACAGGCCAATATTTAAAATCACTTATACAGAAGTTGTATTTTTTAAATTTGGGCTATGAGGAATGCATGTTATTGCCATTCAAATTGTTAAATGGCCTGAATTTGAGACAGGATTTCGGGTGCAGCATGGAAAGGTTACATGGAGATTGGTGACATTTAGCTGCTCTCTACAGAACATGTACATCCAAGCAGTGGTGGATGAATAATAGATTTAACCATTACTCTACTACTTACTATTTGTATAGTACTAAAGGGATAAATTATAATTATCTGTTTAAAGTTATGCGTACATATTCTTCTGCAAAACTTATCCATTTATTGACCCTGAATATACATATAACTTGAAATGGATATCAGGCTGCTATATATACCGGTAGGACTTAAATAGTAACTATTTTTATCATTGCCATTTGAAGTCTATAATTTGGGTATGCTTTGCTTTGGATATTTATACCCCTTGTTGTTCCTATTTCCCCAGAAATTAGCTAGCACAACTGACTGTATTGTGACGCCTTGGTTCCTTGTGGTTGTCATGGTGATATAGTGTTAGAGTTGAAGTCGGTTCAAGCAAAATGATATTCTCGAAGCTGGCCTCATTCCAATAGCATCAACCTTTATTGCAGGGTGGGGTGAAAATGTGTGAACATCTGTAGATAACACAATTTCTGTCTCAACTAAAAAAGGGCAAGTGTAAGGTTAATTAAGTAAACACATTAAACTTCTGTTGTCCTCATATTTCCAAACTTCACTTTCCCAAGGAGGTGTAAACTCTCTTCAGTCTTGGGTAATTAAAACCGATATACATACTCATCATGAAAAGAATCAGAGATTCTACATAAAATGTTGAAACACATTTTTCAACAGTAACATTTCACTACAGTGAAATGGAGGGAGGAGTAGCCTAGTGGCTGGGGCAAGGTACCTCAGGTCAGAAGGTCAGGGGTTCAAATCCCACTAGAGACAGCAACCTTGGACTGGAAGGACTGGGGTTTTGGTCTTGGGCAAGCCACTTAACCCTCCATTGCCCATGTTCCCTGTAAGTATTAGTGTATGTGTCTCATATCCCCATGTGTTAAATGTATCCCCCAATTGTGTCATGACCACTTTGATTGAAGGATAAGGCAGTATACAAAAACTGTCTAAATAAATAAAATAAATACAGTATAACAATCTTTTATTTAGTATAGCTGTGCACAGACATTTTTAGATAAGGCAGCTGAAATAAATTGAACCCATAAGATTCCCAGTGTTAGGGTCACAGCTGTTTTTATGCCTTACAGTTCATGCTTGTCAACTTAAAGCACCTTACAACCCCGATCCTCCACCGCATTGTGTATGTACATATGTTTCTTTGTAAATAAGTTATGCATCAGAGCACCTCCCGCATGTCACCCCTTCGCCCCCCCAAGTTTCATAAGTTCTTTGTAAAACCTGTGAGTTACAATGTAAACTGCTTTGATTTAATGATAAAGTGGTATATAAAAACTGTTAAATAAAAAAAAAATAGTGCACCTTAGGTTAAGGTGCTCTAAGGTGCCTTAAGTTAAGGTGTCTTATTTTAAGGTGCCCTAAGGGCTTTAAGGTGCCTTAGGTTAAGGCACCTTAAAGCCCTAAGTGCGCCTTAACCTAAGGCACCTTAACCCAAGGCGCCCTAACTTAAGGCGCCTTAGGTTAAGGCACCTTACAGCCCTTGGGGTGCCTTGACTTAAGGCGCCTTAAGTTAGGTTGTCTTAAAGCCCTTACGGTGCTTTGTCATCCTTAACGTGCCCTAGGGTGCATGCTTGTCACCTTAATGTGCGATGTCCTGTTAACGTGTGCTAAACAGCCAAGGTGCCCTGTTAACGTGCATTAAACGGCCCATTGCTCCTTTTACGCCGGAACGCCCCCTACATACCCATTACCTTATATGGCTTCAGGTACCTTAATGCTGCCCTTACCACTGTTAACTTTACCGCCGTTTAATAAACATACCCCTTAAACAATAATTGCTACTATCCATAAAAAATGCACAGACCCATACCATCCAATGTACCTAGAATATCCCCACTGATCCCCTACATTATGTTTCCCCCCCCACAATTTTGTACATAGTTGCTGTAAATCTTGTTCATATTTATATAGCTTACCGAATGGTGGTGTTTACTCAAGAGTTCTTGTTCTTTGTACAACAGTTGCACCCCTGCACTGTTACCTGTTTTGTTATTTGAATAGTAGAAAGACAGTATAGCAATAAATTTTAAAAAATAAATACATACATACATACATATTTTATTGAAATGTTGCAGCTGCCATTTAAAAAAAACAATGCTGATTTACAATAGAATGTTCAGCCCCCTGTACGGCTGGGCTGAATCTGGCGGTGCAAAGTTAGACCCAATTCTGATCCCGCAGCACCCATGGGGTCATAACTAGGTCTAGTGCCTGGATGTGCAGGCCGGGAACGATTCTGCTCAGCTGTACATCCTGGCGACTAACCGGCTAACTTAGCCGGGCTTGTGAAAGGAGCCACAGTGCTATGGCGTCCCATCACCATGGCACCACGGCTCCATTCACAAGATGATTTCCAGTGATTGCCAGCCATCCCAGAGTGACTTCTGTTCCCTGCAGCCCAATCCCCGATTTGGCCTTCCAAGGCCTGGGTTGAGCTGCGAGGAACCCCCTGCGTCCCCTCACTTGCCTGCCTGTGTCCCATGTCGTGGTCCCCCACCATCCAGGGGGACTTATTCTACCTTTTGAGGTGTAATAAGTCCCCCATCTAGCCTGAAGGTCCTGGATATACAGGCTGACCTTAGAATCGGCCCTGTACATCCAGAGTCAAGGGCCATCCACGTCACACCCTTGATCCACCTTCAGAATGCCCCCTCCCACCCCGTCTAGGCCTCCCCATAGAAACTCGCTGTTCATATGGGGAGGTTAGTGACGGGGATGGCAGGAGGTCAAAAAGCGGGGATGGACGTCCCAATGGGACATCCATTCCTACTAGTCACAGAAGAGCATGACTCCCATAGTGCTTAAATATTGACCAAGTGATTTTAACAAATGTTCAGAGTGTAATTTTACAATAGGTCACTTAAGTTAACTGAGCAGGAAGGCATGTATTTTAATCTGTTTTATAAAGACATATAGGCACCTATAGGGTCTTTTACTAAAGGTCGTTAGCTGACGGTGTGTGTTCTGGTGCACGCTGAAGATCTGCTGGGACATGCATTGTCAGATAGTATGGGGCCATGACAGCATAGGACGATCTAGAACTAATTGTGCAATCCATTTTAGGAAAGCAAGTGAGTGGATTAGAGGCGGAGAATAGGTATGGTGAGCTCTGTGCAGTAAGTCTGGGGTATATACCGAGTCCACAAACTGCATCCCTCATGATGGGTGGGGGTGCAGCTAATGCCACCTCAATAGGTGGATTTAAGAGCACCTGTACTAATGTGGCATGTGTTAGATGACAGGGCTCCATGTTAACCACCGGGAAAATGCTTTCCACACCCCCACAGTTAACAGCAGTGGTGTTGCACCTAATGCCCCATCATTGTGGCATTTTTGCCACATTAGGTGTTAAACCTTAGCACTCTTTTGTGTAAAAGCCCTTATGCGTGATGGTATATGTGACAAATATGGTATGTTTTTCAGATGTTTGTTTATGAAAGTATGTTGTAAAGAGCAAATTATTGTTTTGTTTGCTTTTTATAGTTTTATGTCTTTGAAATAGTACATTTTATTCATTGATAAGTATTACATAGTAACATAGTAAATGACGACAGATAAAGACCAGTATGGTCCATCTAGTCTGCCCAGTAAGATTGGAAGAGTAGGTGCACCTGCCACTCCGTGCAGGTCACCCCTTCCCATGTCTTTGTGTAGGGGTGAACCCACTGCTCCGTGTAGGACACCCCTGTTTGTTGAGAAACTAGATAGTTAAGTTTATTTTGATTTTATCCTGTTGCTGTAAAGGGATCCGCTGTGTCTGTCCCATGCCATTTTGAATTCTGTCACTGTATTTGCCCCCACCACTTCCATCAGGAGGGCATTCCAAGATTCCACCACCCTTTCAGTGAAAAAGTATTTCCTGACATTGCCTTTCAATTTACCCCCTTGCAGCTTCATGTTATGCCCTCTAGTTTTACAGCTTCCCCGTCTTTGGAAGAGGTTTGTTTGTTCATTAATTCTCTTTAAATATTTAAAGGTCTGAATCATATCTCCCTTATCCCTCCTCTCCTCCAGAGTATACATATTTAGGTCTTCAAATCTCTTCTCATAAGGCTTCTGACGCAGGCTCTAAATCGTCTTCCTCTGAACAGTTTTCAGTCTTTTTACATCCTTTGTGAGATATGGTCTCCAAAACTGAACACAGTATTCCAAATGAGGCCTCACCAGTGACTTATACAGTGGCATTAGTACCCCTTCCTTTCTGCTGGTAATTCCTCTTTGTAAGCAACCCAACATCCTCCTGGCTTTTGCCACTGCCTTGTCTCACTGTTTTGCCACCTTGAGAGCCTCAGAAATAATCACACCAAGGTCGTCCTTCTGGTCCGAGCACAGCAACCTCTCTCCCCCTATTGCGTACATTTCCCTTGGATTTCTGCTTCCCAAGTGCATGACACTGCACTTCTTTGCATCAAATCTTAACTGCCAAGCATTAGACCATTCTTCCAGCTTTTGTAGATCTTTCCTCATGTTATCCACTCCCTCAGGGGAGTCCACTCGGTTGCAAATTTTTGTGTCATCTTCAAAAAGACAGACGTTTCCCATCAGTCCTTCAGCAATATCACTCACAGGCGAACAAACAATTGAGCACCCTAGGAATGGACCCTAAAGTTAATGCTTGGGTTAGAAATTGGTTGGGTGGGAGGCGACAGAGTACAGTTAAATGGAACTCACTCTGAGGAGAAGGATGTTACCAGTGGTGTGCCCCAGGGATCTGTCCTTGGTCTGATTTCTTTTTAACATCTTTTTTAGTGATATAGCAGAAGGGCTGTCGGGTAAGATTTGCCTCTTTGCGGATGATACCAAAATCTGCAATAGAGTAGACACCCAGGAAGGTGTAGATAACATGAGGAGGGATCTACCTAAGCTTGAAGAATGGTCTAGAATTTGGCAGCTGGAATTTAATGTTAAAAATGTAAGGTCATGCATTTGGGCTGCAGCAATCCAAGGGAGCAATATAGTATAGGGGGTGAAGTACTTTTGTCCACTAAAGAAGAGCAGGACCTAGGCCTGATTGTGTCTGATGATCTTAAAGTAGCTAAACAGGTAGAAAAGGCGAAGGCAAAAGCTAGAAGGATGCTTGGGTGCATACGGAGAGGAATGGCTCACAGAAAAAAGGAGGTGATAATGCCTCTGTATAAGTCTGGTGCGACCTCATTTAGAGTATAGTGTGCAATTCTGGAGATGGCACTTTCAAAAGGATGTGAACAGGATGGAGTCAGTGCAGAGGGTGGCTACTAAAATGATTAGTGGTCTTCATTCTAAAGCATATGAGGACAGACTTAGGGATCTTAATATGTACACCTTAGAGGAAAGGCGGGATAGAGGTGATATGATTGAGATGTTTAAATACCTCCGTGGCATAAATGTTCAGGGAGAGAGCCTCTTTCAATTGAAAGCATGTTCTGCTATGAGGGGACATGGGATGAGGGTGAAGGGAGATAGATTCAGGAGTGATATGCGGAAATATTTCTTTACGGAAAGAGTGGTGGATCCATGGAATAGTCTCCCAGTGGAGGTGGTAGAGATGAGGACAGTAACTGAACTCAAAAAAGCATGGGACAAACACAGAGAATCTCTAAAGGTAAAAAAGGGACTGTTGTAGTTGTTGATATGGAAGGACAGACTAGATAGGCCATGTGGTCTCTTTCTGTCGTCATGTTTCTATGTTTCTAGATACATTGAACAGTGCTGGGCCCAGGACCGAACCCTGGGGCACCCCACTAATCACCCTCCTTTCAGCCAAGTGAGCTCCATTTACCATCACCTTCTGTCGTCTGTCAGTCAACCAATTTCTGATCCAGTTCACCACCTCGGGACCCATCCCGAAACTACTGAGCTTATTGATAAGCCTCCTATGAGGAACAGTATCAAAGGCTTTGCTGAAATCCAGGTAGATGACATCCATTGCATGCCCCTGGTCTAGTTCTCTGGTCATCCAGTCAAAGAACTCAATTAGATTCATTTGGCAAGATCGTCCTTTGGTAAAACCACGTTGTCTCAGATCATGCAATGTGTTGGTTTGGAGAAAGTCCACTATTTGCTCTTTCAGAAGCGCTTCCATTACTTTTCCTGCCACTGAGGTGAGGCTCACGGGCCTGTAGTTTGTCACTTCTTCCCTGTCACCACTTTTGTGAAGCGGTAGCACATCAGCCCTTCTCCAGTCCTGAGGAACTTCTCGTGTTTCCAAGGATCTGTTGAAAACATCCTTTAACGGCCCTGCAAGAACCTCTCTGAGCTCTTTTAGTATCCTGGGATGTATCCCATCCAGTCCCATGGCCTTGTCCACTTTCAGTTTTGCAAGTTGTTCTAACACATTTTCTGTGAATGGTGTGGTATCTACTTCATCCCCATTTTTATATTTTGGAGTCACAGGTGGTCCTTCTCTAGGATTTTCTTTAGTAAAAACAGAGCAGAAGTATTTAGCAATTTCGCTTTTTCAATGTCACTTTCCACGAGTCCGTTCCCAGCACTTCTGAGTCCTGCAATTCCACCTCTGATTTTCCTCCTCTCCCAAATATACCTGAAGAAAGTTTTGTCGCCACACTTCACATCTTTAGCCATCTTTTTCTCTGCCTTTGATTTTGCTTTCTTTATTTCTCTTTTTGTCTCTCTTAGTTTGATCCTGTATTCCTGTCTGTGTTCCTCTGCAAGCTTTTGAATTTTGCAAAAGCTGTGCTTTTTGCCTTTGAGTAGCCACTTTGGAGAATCAAATAGGTTTCCTTCTCCTCTTGTTTTTATTTACTTTCCTTACATATTTATCTGTTGCCCTTTTTATTGACACCTTTAGTTTAGCCCATTGCAATTCCACTTCCCTTATCCCCTCCCACCCTGCCAACTCCTCCTTCAGGTACTTGGCCATTTTACTGAAGTCAGTGTTTTTGAAGTCTAGGACTTTGAGCTTGCTATGATTGGACTGCACCTTGGCTTTTATCTCAAACCACATCGTGTGATGATCGCTGCTGCTCACAGGGGCACCCACCCAGATATTCGACACGCTATCACCGTTGGTGAGCACTAAATCCAGCATTGAGCTTTCCCTGGTTGGTTCCATCACCATTTGTCTAAGTAATGCATCTTGGAAAGCATCCACAATTTTTTTTTTTGCTTCTTTCCAGATTTGCAGGAGGAGTACTCCAATCCACATCGGGTAGATTAGTCACCCAATATGATCACTTCCCCCTTTGTGTCTATCTTGGCGATATATATAACAAATTTGTTATCTATTTCTTCGAGTTGTGTCGGAGGTCTGTAGACTATTCCAGTATGGATGACAGTGCCATCTCCTCTTTCCAACACAATCCAGAGCACTTCTTCTTTTCCCTATGCCCCCTGCATTTCAGTAGCTTTAATATTGCTTTTGACGTACAAGGCTACTCATCCTCCTTTTCCACTTTCTCTGTCTCATCTGAATAGATTATAGCCAGCTATGGCTATATCCCATTCATGTGATTCATTAAACCATGTTTCTGTAATAGCCACAGTGTCAAAGTCCATTTCCACAATTAGGGCTTCGAGGTCAGGAGCTTTGTTGGCTAAGCTTCGAGCATTTGTGCTCATTGCTTTCCAGCATTTAACCGACTTGCATGTATTTTGCATTGATTTGGTTCTGCCCACTTCTCCCCCCTTGCTGTTGATGTGTGGTTTAAAAGTGTGGCTGTTTCTGATGTTCTGCTTATGCCAGGAGTGACGTCTTGAACTTGTCCTTTCCCATCCCTCACCCCCTTTTTCTAGTTTAAATGCATATCCACATACTGCCTGAATTTTTCACTTAGGATTCTTTTCCCTGCGACAGAGAGATGTAGTCCATCAGCACATATGGTCTCTTGTTGGTCCATTCTTTTTCCCAATCACCTATAAATCTGAATCCTCCTTGTTTGCACCAGCCATGTATTAAAGCTGTTTGTGATGCAGCCTTTCTGTCCCCTTACCAAGAACAGGCAGAACTTCTGAGAATGCTACAGTGTTAACAATGGCCTTGAGTTTCTCTCCCCGAGTTTAGATGTCCCTTTGAACTGCAGAGGTACTGTTTCTAGCCAGGTCATTTGTACCCAAGTGGATGACAACATCAATTTTGGAGTGCTCACTTTCTGCACTAAGTACATCAACAATTTGGTTTGTATTCTTGCTGGCTGAAGAGCCTGGTAGGCATTTGACTATCTTCTCTCCTTTGAAATGTGTTCCCTAGTTGGTGCCTCTGATAATGGAATCTCCAAGTAGTAGTAGTTTTCTGTTTGGTGAGTTTTTCTTCATATTTGGTGCTTTATCGGTAGATTGAGCATTGACTCTGTCATTTAAGGGCCCTTCAGTTTCCATGGATTGGGCATCCTCATTAACAAAAGCAGAGAAGGCATTATGCAGGGTTATCTCTTGATGTATTGGGTGTCTCTGTGTTACAGGTCACAAACTACCCGAGCCCACGGTGATCCATTTGTTCCTGGGATGTTGGTTTCTTTGTGGGAGCGGTGGTGCACTTTGCTTTGTATCCTAGAAGAGGTGTGTTTCATTGCAGCTAGTTTTTCCCTTAGTAAAGGCAATTCTTTATGCATGGAAGCTAACTTGAGGCATAGGACAAGCTCCTAGGTTCCAAATCATTCTTCTCAGAATGAAAGCACCACAGTTATTGCACTGAATACATGACATGCTGATTAAGCGGTCCTAGAACGAGAAGAAAAGGTAGGCTCAACACCAAATTAACAGGTTAGATGTCAATGTATGTGACCACTATATAGGCAATGCAGTCCTAGGGTGGGTGGGAACCTAAGTGTCCCTGGCCAGCAGGCCTTACATGAACTGAGGGCACACTCAGATATCTGATTTAAGGGCTACACAAGGAATGTAGGCAGTCAGAATATTTTCAAAAATGAATGTATATCCAACAGTTAAATTCTATATTAGCAAACAAAACAGGCAAAAGAGAGAAGGCTGAAAGCTTAGCTGTGTGGAGGCTCTGGAAGCTGTGAAGACTTGAGTTGATCAGGTACTTGTGGACAGGCTGTAAGCTAATTTAATTAGCCCCACCCTGAGAGCAGGCCTTCAACAGACAATTCAAACAATGGAAGCAGAAATAGTCAAACTGAACTTTTTACTTCTATGTATCTGCCTTCTGTGCAAAGGTCTCAATACCTTTAAATGATACCTTTGCTACTAAAGTAAGTGGGAGACTCGGGTAAAAGACCAGGTCCCTGCAAATTTAAGTAAGTCTATTCCAAGTAGCTTTATATCATAAGTATCCCTGGCCAGCAGGCCTTACATGAACTGAGGACACACTCAGATATCTGATTTAAGGGCTACACAAGGAATGTAGGCAGTCGGAATATTCCCAAACATGAATGTATATCCAACAGTTAAATTCTATATTAGCAAACAAAACAGGCAAAAGATAGAAGGCTGAAAGCTTAGCAGTGTGGAGGCTCTGTTGGAGCTATTGTTATAAGTAACCTACCTATATGCTATGTTCTATTAATTTTTATGGATCATTTTATTTAATTTTTTAAAAAATTTTTGTTGAGTTGTATATTTATGATTTTGTTTTTTCAATTTCTGTTTGTTCCTTTTATTTACCTACCTCTGATGCAGATGTAGTGCCAAAACACAGCTGTGTTGGGTTTCTGTCACAATAAATTGGGAAGTTGGTGTGTGTGTCTCTGCTAGTATTTGTCATCCAGTGATCTACCTAAAGAAGATTTCCCTTCTTTGTGGTCTAACATAGATTTTTGTTCTACAGCATTCAGATGTGTACAAAAATGATACGTATAAAGACATATTTGTGGGAAAGAGTACAATATTCTCAGACTCATTCTGAATATCCTTTTTTGTAACATGAGAAAAAGTTGCTATGTATCAAAATCCTTCAGCCATTCAACCATTTACGTGGCTCATGGATTTTGCCTTCTATGAAATTTCTCAGACTATGGAAAACATTACAGATTGAAAAAGATTTAAAGAATTATAAAAATGTGTTTTGGAAATACAGCATTCTAAATTTTGCTTTGAACTAAATCAGCCTTCACTATACTTAATGATCGCTGCTCAAGGATGCCCAACTTAATTATGAGCTTACTAAGGTATGATTACGTTTAAAAACGAACACATGTAGGACTTAGGCCAATAAAGGCTTTTCCCTTAGGAATAGAATGGGGAAAAGTAATTTTTGAATAAGGCCTGCAATTTAGCATGGGGAAACAAATGAAAGTTATGTAACAATTTCAAAAAGCAAAATCAAGTGATAAACAGAAACAAACACTTTGCGGCATGTTTACTAAAATGTGGTAGCTTACCATGTGTTCTGCCCCAAAAGGGAGCAGGGGGTGGTGCTTGACCCACACTATAAAATAGAGACATGCCTGACATGTCCCCATATAGCTAGTGTAACACTACCCATTGAGGTGGCGGTAAGTGCACTTGCACTAAAATGCAATATCGCTAGAAGCCAACGCTATATGTAAGGCTGCCGGTTCTGGGTGTTTATCATTTGGGATTTTAGAGGTTTATTTTTGAAGCAATTAGGTGCTTTCCCAGGGTTGGAAAAATAGAGGTTTATCAGTGGATTTGAGGCATGAAAACATTTTTAGCAGCTTTTTCAGTGGATTCCACATTTTTTTTCAATGGCAGCCTTTTCTCCCAACTTCAGCATTGTGCCCCCTCCGAGCTCCAGCCACAGCATCAGAATCCCCCTATTCACAAAACTGAACTGGATTACTGCATATCCCTACTTAGAAACACCATGCTAAGAGAACATGGCTCACATACCCTTTGGTTCTATCATGCTACACCATGCATCATCTTTAGATAACAATAGTTATAGCTTCAGATAGCAAGTGTCTATGTGGGTGTGTGGTGCAATGGTAGGGTGACTGTGTGTGGGATGTAGTGGTGGGTGCAGGGCTGCAGTGCATGTATGTGCAGTATGGGTATGGGGTGCTTGCGTATATGTTCTGGAAGGGGGGTGTACCATTTGGCATACAATATTATCATTTTTGTCCCCATGCATTCAACCCTTTAATATCCACCTCTTCCCTCCCTATTTCAATCCCTCCCCCCCCTGACCCTCATTCCCCCATCCTCCTTCCTTTTTGTTTTGTTTTTAATGTACTGATCCTTTAAATTTTTTCTGCCTCTCTCCCCATCTTTTTTTTTAAAGTTCCAATCTCGTGGCTCTCTGCTGCTTTGGGCAGGCTTTCCCTCCTATTCTGCCCACGGGGATCCGAGATCTCATGGGCAGAACATAAGGGATCTTTGCCGTGATTGGTGGTTAGATGCAGTCGACAGCCTGACCTAAGCCCTGATCGCAGCAAAGATCACTCCTGTTCTACTCGTAGGAATCCGATCTCCCCAGGGCAGAACAGGAAGGATCTTTGCTGCAATGATGTCATTGGGATGCCGCACAAATCAGGATTTATCGGTTATAACCGATAACCGCAATTAGAGCATCAGGGGTGTTCTATAGGTGGCTATGGATTATAACCAAAAGTCCTAGCTATATGCTATATGCATGCTCTACCCCTGACCTTTTCAGTCTAGCCCCAACCCACTGAGATAGCATGGGATTTTTAGCATTGCTGCCTTTTTAGTGCACATTAAATTTTACCATGGCGCAAACTGAACCCCTTGCTACCCAGTAAGGCACTTTAGCAAACATGCTCCTTTGTTCATAGAAACAGCATACGATGACAGAGAAGGTTCATCTAATCTGCCTGAGTTTCTTAGATGTGCAGTACCTAACCCAGTGGTTCCCAAACTGTGGGTCATGACACCAAATGAGATCACAAAATTCTCATTTGGGGTCATGGCCGCATGCAGAGTTTAGGGTGAAGCTAAAGAAGACTGTCACCAATACTCTACTACTGCTGCCTTCAAACAACTTCCCTTACCCCAAATCTAGTGTCAGCCTTCCCTTTCCTTCTGCGGCTAATTGAATCGTACTCCTCCTCTGTTCCCTGGAATCTGTATCAGCAAGCAATCACATAACAGATAAAGTGTGGGGACCTCAAGATGGAGTCTGGGCATGCACAGACATCTTAACCCCCGTCATGTCCCACCCCTTCCCAGACTTCCTGTTTCTATGGGGCAGGACGTAGCTGAGGCCGAACCTTCTGTGCATGCACAGACTTCAGCTTAAGGTCCCTGTACGTCGTATCTATCCTGTGAGCGCTGATACAAGTTCCAGGGGAGGGAGGAGTGGCATGATTCAGCTGGCCGCAGAAGGAAGGGGAAGGCTGATTCTGGATCAGGGTTGGGAGAATTTGGTGAACGCGGTAGTGTGAGTGCTTGCTGCTGCAGGATCAGAGGTTATGGGGGCACAATGCAGTCAGCCACAGCCTCACTAAGATAGTGCTAAACTGCTTGAGAAGCTTGTCTCTCAACAACTAGTCACCCAACTTGAACTCTCCAATGCTTTGCACCCCCATCAGTCTGGATTTTGTACCGGTCACTCCACTGATACTATTCTTCTCTCCCTTCTTAGTGAAGTTCACCATTCATTGGACCATGGGGAAGTCGCAATTGTTGTTTCACTTGATCTATATTCAGCATTTAACCTCATCAATCACAATCTTCTCCTCAGTTTCACGACCTTGGGTCTTGTGGGATAGTTCTTCAATGGTTCACTTCTTTTCTATCACAGCATTCCTTTCGTGTCATCAAGGGCATGTCTGTATCCTCCTCTTACCCTCTTTCAATATTTTTCTCTCACCCCTAGCTCTTATAATCCAACAGCTTGGCATTTCAACAAACTTCTATGCAGATGACATTTTTCTTCTATTTCACATGGACCCATCTCTGCTGGATCTCTCCCCCTTTAATACATGCCTCACTCATGTCGCGGCATGGTTGAATACCAATCACCTTCTACTTAACTCTTCGAAAACTACCACAACCTGGCTAACTGGTCCTACTACCCCTCCTTCCATTTCCCCTATTCTAGTTGAGTCACCTATTCGTCTCATATTATCATTTCACTATCTTGGAGTCATGTTGGATTCTTTACTATCTTTCCATGATCACATCACCCAAATCATCCAGTGCTCATTTTTCTTTCTTCATCATATCAGAGCAGTCTGTTCCCTTCTGACCACTAATGCCTTAACCACTCTGGTCTCATTCTATCTAGACTTGAATATTGTGATGTAGCACTTGCTGGCCTCCCTCAATACTCCTTAAAGCACTTTCAACTTATTCAGTCACTGCAGCCAGATTAATTTTTCACGCATCCAGATTTCATCACATCACCCCCTCCTCATCCATTTACACTGGCTTCCTGTACCATCATGTATTCATTTCAAGATTCTCATCTAGGTCCATAAAACATTTTAACACTGGTTCACCTGGATTACTTAGCATCATCCCTTATTCTACTTAACCCATAATACTCTCTCCATGCAATTCATATGAAACATCTTTTCCTACACTCTTCCTCTCTGGCCCATCTTCAATCTACTTGGCATTCAGCATTTTATTTCCTCAGACCCTCCGTTTTGAATAATCTTTCTCCACATCTCCGGTTAGAGTTGTCTTTTACAAAATTCAAAGCCCAACCATTGTTAGGCCTGTTGCGTAAGATATCGGTGGGCACCTTTTTCTCCTGGGCGATGTGCGGCCAATATGTATGTATCTTCTTCGTTCCTAACATACTTTAATATGGGGTAGTTTCTCCTAATGGGTTAGTTTTGCGCATACCACTTCTAAGCCAGGATATGTGGAATATGATCTTAATCTCTCAAATTTACTGCTAATGCTCGGCGTAATACTTGCATCGTGCCAAAGAGAGCCTCCTGCTGGAGTTCATAAGATATAACATGTAGGGGTAGTTTGTCAAGATGTGCTTGGAAATTCTTCATCAGGCCTGTGGCTTCCAGTACAATGGGAAATATTTCTGTATCTTTCTACCACATTTTCTTGGTCTCTGATTGCATTTCTTGATACTTCAAGATCTTATAGAAACATAGAAATATGATGACAGAAAAAGACCACATGGCCTATCTAGTCTGTCCTTCCATATCAACTACAACAGTTCCTTTTTTTCTTTTAGAGATCCTGTGTTTGTCCCATGCTTTTTTGAATTCAGTTACTGTCCTCATCTCCACCACCTCCACTGGGAGATTATTCCATGGATCCACCACTCTTTCCGTAAAGAAATAATTTTGCATATCACTCCTGAAGCTATCCCCATCACCCTCATTCCATGTCCCCTCATAGCAGAACTTGCTTTCAATTGAAAAAGGCTCTCCCTCTGAACATTTATGCCACAGAGGTATTTAAACATCTCAATCATATCACCTGTATCCCGCCTTTCCTCTAAGGTGTACATATTAAGATCCTTAAGTCTGTCCTCATATGCTTTAGAATGAAGACCACTAACCATTTTAGTAGCCACCCTCTGCACCAACTCCATCCTGTTCACATCCTTTTGAAGGTGCAGTCTCCAGAATTGCACGCTATACTCCAAATGAGATTGCATCAAAAACTTATACAGAGGCACTATCACCTCCGTTTTTCTGCTAGCCATTCCTCTCCGTATGCACCCAAGCATCCTTCTAGCTTTTGCCGTCACCTTTTCTACCTGTTTAGCTACTTTAAGATCATCAGACACAACCACGCCTAGGTCCCGCTCTTCTTTAGTGGACAAAAGTACTTCACCCCCTATACTATATTGCTCCCTTGGATTGCTGCAGCCCAAATGCATGACCTTACATTTTTTAACATTAAATTCCAGCTGCCAGATTCTAGACCATTCTTCAAGTTTAGCTAGATCCCTCCTCATGTTATCTACACCTTCCTGGGTGTCTACTCTATTGCAGATTTTGGTATCATCCACAAAGAGGCAAACCTTACCCGACAGCCCTTCCGCTATATCACTAACAAAGATGTTAAAAAGAATCGGACCAAGGACAATTCTCTGGGGCACACCACTGGTAACATCCTTCTCCTCAGAGTGAGCTCCATTTACCTGTACTCTTTGTTGCCTCCCACCCAACCAATTTCTAACCCAAGCATTAACTTTAGGGTCCATCCCTAGGGTGCTCAGTTTGTTTATAAGTCGCCTGTGAGGAACAGTGTCAAAGGCTTTACTGAAATCTAAATACACCACATCTAGGGCTCTCCCTCAGTCCAACACCCTGGTCAACTGAGGCAGCCAGAAAGGCAGCTGTGAGAGAAATCCCCCCCCCCTCTCCCCCGCCTGGGCTACAGCGAAACAACACTTACACATGCCCTTTCGCCCAGAAAACCAGTAGACCAGAGCATACCAGTCTAAACAGGTCACTCGGGAATGCTTTATGATAGCCCACTGTCCCCCCCAGGGGCTACTGATTGGTGAAGAAGAGATACCTGGTGTGAATGGGAAGCTAGCAAGGGGGTTTGAGAACGTACTGTATATAAGACAGTGTGGGACGCCATTTAGGGGCTCAGATCTTTTGTCCAGAGTGCCGGCTCTGTCTGAGACTGTGTACACAATAAAAGATCCTGTTTGCATTCTAGTCTGTCTGTGTGTTCCTTCCGGGGGTGTGGGAGACAGGGTTCCTGCTTCATTTGGTGCTTGGCCGGGAAGTCCTTTCTCCTCGCATCCACGGTGGGAACCTCTCTGTGGTTCTGCAGAACCGGGCCTCGGCCGGCTGGTGACCGGCCCCCGCGTCATCGACGATCCTCGGCGCCACCGGGGCCCCTTGTGCTCCGGGAGGACTTCTTGACGCGTCTGGCTGGTCGGTCCCGGCGGGCTGATTACTCCGTTGAAAACCGGCAGGATAGACTGGCATCCAAACTTCCTCCGGCCGGAGGTCTGGTGAGTACTGCCTTTCTGTTTTGGGTAGTTCTGTGATTCTGGTAATCCTGGTAATCTGTAAACCTGTAATGGCTTGATCACCCGCACGAGCGGTCCGAGTAAGGAACCCGGGGGAGGGTTCTGAAACCACCGCTCGTCCTGTCTGTGCTGAGGGGGGGGGGGGAAGGAAGGAAGGGTATCTGTGTATGTATATGTGTACCTGTTGTTAATGTGTTTCTGTCCTCCCCTTCTCCCTTCATTTCTTTTGTTGTCCTGTGCATGAGTTATGAGCAATTAGGCTCTCCAAGTGCTCCCTCCACCCCTTGGGAAGGCGGAGTTCAGGTTTGGGTATGCATTTTCTCCTCTCAAATGTCCTGTTCGGTGTTCAGTGTGTCTGTCTGTCAGTTTAACCCTGTGTGAGCTGGAAATACTGTCAGTGTTACTGCATTGAGAATTGTGATTGTGATTAGCAGCATATTGTGATTAGAGCATGGGGTCGGGAGACTCTAAAGGGCAGACACCCCTGCAGTGCAAGCTCTATAATTTTAGGTCTGGGTTTGGAGAGGATTACGGGGTTTCACTCTTTGCCTCTCGATTGTCTGTTTTATGTGAACGGGAGTGGCCAGCCTTAGTGAAGCTGTGGCCTCCCGAGGGGTCCATTGATCTGCCTACTGTGCTTTTAGTCCATCAGATTATAGTGAAGGAACACCCGGATCAGTTTCCCTATATTGATTCATGGCTGGCCATATGCCAGAAACGGCCAACATGGCTCCAGCGCTGCCACGAGGATCAGTGTAGAATAATGGTGGCGGCTGCCAGTCGCTGGAAGGAGCGAATACCGGCCGCTGTCTACCAGGGGCGGGATTCCCCGGAGGTCCCTGCACACCCCCTCAATCTGCTTTACCCCACTGTCCCGTCCGTGCCCTTACAGGATCCGCCCCTAAGAGATGAAGTGTCAGAAGAACCTTTCCCCGGGGCGGGTGAAGCAGGACTTGGGGAGGATTCTGCAGATTCCAGCGCCTCATCAGATTCCTTTCCTCATAGTGATACGCCCCTTCAGACCCCTCCATCATCCTCCTCTCCTCCTACTCCCGGTACTGTCTCCAGTGTTACAGCCTCACCCCCTGAGAGCACTCTGGCTGAGCTTAAGTCATCTACCCCGCTGTCCCAGCGCCTGCGGTCAGCTGCTGCAGAGAAGCAGATAAAACGGGATTTCCAACTGCCTTTACGACAAGTACAGGGACTCCCGTACCTTGATGCTGCTGGACGGGTGGCAGTAGGGCCTTCTAGTCTGATATATGTTCCTTTCTCTACCACTGACTTGCTGAATTGGAAAACCCATTACGCCTCCTATACTGAGAAGCCTCAGGAGTTGACAGACCTTATGACCAGTATTATGCAAACACACCAGCCAACTTGGTCAGACTGCAGACAACTGCTTTCCACCTTGTTCAGCACAGAAGAACGAGCACGTATTGTGCGGGCCACCCTCACGTGGCTGGAGGCACATCCTGCAGACGCTGGGGTTATTAATCCCCAGCAGCAAGCAACTGTGGATTTCCTGAATGAAGACCCTGAGTGGAACCCGAACAATCCCGAAGGAGCACGGGCTCTCACTCGCTTACGGACTGCGCTCCTTGAAGGCCTCAAAAAGGGAGGGCAGCGGGCTATGAATATCAGCAAGATTGCAGAAATCCTCCAGCTTCCGGATGAGAGCCCAGCAGCGTTTTATGAGCGTCTGTCTGAAGCGTATCGACTGTACACCCCTTACGATCCATCAGCTCCTGAGAATCTCCGTATGGTGAATACAGCTTTTGTAGCACAGGCTCAGGGTAATATACGGTGGAAGCTGCAGAAAATGGACGGATTTGCGGGCATGAACGCCGCACAATTGATGGAAGTGGCACAGAAGATCTTTGTAAAATCGTGACCAAAAGCAGAGGTGTTGGGTCCCCAGGAGCCTATGGTCAAAATGAACTTAGGGGACCAAGAAATGCAATTCATGGTTGATACCGGGGCAACACACTCAGTGGTTACCCAGCAAATGGCCCCGATCTCCTCCCGGACAGCAACTGTAGTGGGAGCCACGGGGGAAAGAGTGCAACGATCCTTTCTACAAAACCGCATGTGTCAGTTGGGGGGACGGACTATCACCACCAGTTCCTGTATATGCCTGATTGTCCTATACCCCTGTTGGGGAGGGATGTCCTGGCGAAACTACAGGCCCAGATATCGTTCGGGCCCGGGGGCCAGGCTGAGCTCGAAATACCCAGCCTGGGCCCAGCAGTTTTGGTATTGTCCGTCCCCCGGGAAGAAGTATGGCGGTTGTTCGAGGACAAACTCAAGCCTGATGTGATTGCCCTGGATAAGTGGGATGCAGTACCCCCAGGAGTATGGGCAGAAGGCAACCCCCCCCCCCACCCCGGAATGGCCATCAACATCCCTCCTGTTTGTATCGAGTTAAAGCCAGGAGTCTCTCCGGTACACATACGGCAGTATCCGCTGCCGCAGGCGGCGGTGGAAGGAATTCAGCATCATCTGGAATGGCTCCTGCAGTACGGTATCCTGCGGCCCTGTCAATCAGCATGGAAAACACCTTTGCTACAAGTCCGAAAGCAAGGTACCACCGACTACCGACCTGTCCAGGATCTCCGCCGCATTAATGAAGCCGCTGTGACTCTGCATCCAGTGGTACCCAACCCCTATACACTGTTGGGACTCATCCCGGTTGCGGCTTCCCATTTCTCAGAGAGAGAGGACCTTGCCACTGGCAGTAAGACCCAAGTAACCTGGACTCGCCTACCACAGGGGTTCAAAAACTCCCCCACTTTCTTCAGTACCACTCTGGCCCAGGATCTTTCTGGTTACCCCCCGGGAGTGCCTGGGAGACGAGCCCTCCTGCAGTATGTTGACGATCTGTTGGTTGCTGCTGACTCTGAGACTGAATGTATTCTGGCAACCACAGAGCTGCTACAGTTATTGTATAATGCTGGCTACTGCGCATCGAAGAAGAAGGCTCAATTATGCCAGTTAGAAGTGAAGTACCTGGGATTTCATCTTTCAAAAGGAAGTCGACGGTTGGGGAAAGAATGGAAGGAGGCAGTGTGCCGGATCCCTGTGCCAACAACTCGCAAGCAGGTACGCGCTTTTCTCGGGGCCGTGGGATACCGCCGCATCTGGATTCCCAACTTCGCCAAGATTGTGAAACCCCTCTATGAATCTACAAAAGGCCCAGAGATGAGTCCCCTTGAATGGGGACCAGACCAACAGAGGGCCTCCGAACAGTTGAAGAGAGCGTTATTATCTTCACCAGCCCTAGGCCTTCCGGATGTCACTAAGCCCTTCACTCTCTACGTGCACGAAGCAGCGGGTACAGCTCTAGGGGTCTTGACTCAACAGCTGGGATCTTGGCCATGTCCAGTCGCCTACTTGTCTAAACAGCTGGATCCAGTGGCCAAGGGATGTCCACCCTGTTTAAGAGCAATAGCAGCAACAGCCCTATTGGTGGAAGAGTTGGATAAGCTATCCATGGGCCAAGACCTCTTAGTCACCGTCCCACATTCTGTCCAAACTTTATTGGAACACAAAGGAAGCCACTGGTTCACCAGCTCCCAAATGCTAAAATACCAGAGCATGTTATGGGGAAATCCAAGAGTACAGACAACAACCAGTCAAGCCTTAAATCCTGCCACGTTCTTGCCTGTCGGCCCAGGACCACCAGATCATGATTGCCTGGAAGTAATGGACATTATCTTCTCCAGTCGCCCTGATCTGACAGATGTACCACTAAGCAACCCAGATGAGACCTATTTTGTGGATGGAAGCAGCCTGGTATTGGAAGGCCGCAGGTGTGCAGGGTAGAAGGTGGTGACGATGGAAGTAATAATCGAAGCTCAGCCACTGCCCCCGGGCACTTCCGCACAGAAGGCGGAACTCATTGCCCTCACCCGTGCCCTAACCCTTGGTACAAACTTTCATGTGACTATATACACAGATTCCCGATATGCCTTTGCCACTCTCCATGCCCATGGTGCTCTATACAAAGAAAGGGGGTTGATCACTGCAGCTGGATTCGAAATCAAGAATGGTCCCCAGGTAGTGGCCCTGTTAGAAGCAATCTGGTACCCCAAAGCCGTAGCAGTCATGCACTGTAAAGGCCATCAGAAGGGGAACGACGGGATAGCCAAGGGCAATAGACGGGCTGATGCGGAAGCCCGGCGGATCGCGATTGCCTCTTTGTCCCAGCCCTACCCTGAGAGCTCCAAAGATTTGCAAGTCCCCCTGTTCCTGGTCCCGTTAAGCCAATGGGCCAAAAGATACACTACACGTGAGATGGATTTCTTCTGTCAGGAGGAGGGTGGGGTACTACACTCCGATGGTTGGATAAGATTACCTGGAAAGGGAACAGTCCCAGTGATAGTCATCCCAGACAGCCTTGCCCCAGCTTTCCTGTCCTCCTTCCATCAGACTACTCACTTTGGCAAGACAGCCATGGAGACTACTCTCCGCCCATATTTCTTTATTTCCTGCTTATCTTCCTTGGCAGCCGCAACCGTTAGGCAATGTACCACATGTGCTAAAAACAATGCCCGTCAGGGTCCCCGCCAACCCCCAGGAGTTCAGTCGTATGAGGTCACACCCATGGGAAACATCCAAATTGATTTTTCAGAAATGCCCCGAGCAAATGGATACCGGTATCTGTTAGTTTTGGTTTGTACCTTTACGGGGTGAGTGGAGGCATTCCCAGTCCGTACAGAAAAAAACAGAGAAGTGACAAAGGTGCTACTGCATGAAATCATCCCCCGTTTTGGGCTTCCAGTAGTAATGGGATCAGATAACGGACCTGCATTTGTGGCCCAAATAGTACAACAGGTAGCCAAAACCTTGCAGATTGATTGGAAGCTACATGTGGGAGGAGTGGCCTAGTGGTTAGGACAAGGTACTTCGGGCCGGAGGGCCGGGGGTTCAAGTCCCACCTGGGGACAGCAATCTCAGGCCGGAGGGACTGGGATTTCTAGTCCTATAGGCACTCCTTGTGGTCTTGGGCAAGCCACTTAACCCTCCATTGCCCATGTTCCCTGTAAGTATTAGCGTTTGTGTGTCATATCCCCTCGTGTTAAATGTATCTCCCAATTGACCGCTTTGACCCGGTGAAAAGCGGGATATAAATACAGCTAAATAAATAAATACAGCTTACCGTCCGCAGAGTTCAGGGAAGGTGGAACGTATGAACCGTACCATTAAAATGCATTTAGCAAAACTGTGTCAGGAAACTTCCTTGAAGTGGCCCCAATTGCTCCCCATAACCCTGCTTCGTATACGCTCACCCCACGAAAGGGTATTGGTGTTTCCCCCTTTGAAGCTGTGTATGGCCGCCCTGCACCCCTCATACAGGGCGTCCATGGAGACTTGATTCAGATAGGTTCAGAAATAACCCGACAGGAACTGTTGGCTCTCAGTTCTATTTTGCAGGAATTGCACCAGTGAGTTCAGGAGCGACTCCCCATCAACCTGACGGAACCACTCAATACACATCAACCTGGTTCATGAGTGTGGGTCAAGGAGTGGAAGAAGGATCCGCTGACCCCCCCAGTGGCGAGGCCCATATACCGTTCTGCTGGCTACCCCGACGGCTATCAAGGTGGCTGAGATAGCTCCGTGGATTCATCACACCCGTGTCTAGGCCGCAGCGCCAGAACCCGTTCCAGCCTGGACTTCTGTCTCGGTTCCAAACCAGCCTCTGCGTTTGACACTAAAAAGAGATACTTCTGCCTAGTGACGGCTAACGCTTCCAGACTGCTTAAGAGACAAACCCACCCCAGAATGCATAGAAGTGCCATATTTTTACTGCTATTCTTGATGTGGGCCTGTTTCCAGCCGAGCACGGGGACTACTAACACAGCGATATTACTTGCCCAAACTGCCTTAAACATGACAGACTTTTGCATACATAACTCTCTACAAACTGGGGTTTTTCTGTCAACCTGTCTCATTGCTGTACCCTCCAGTTTATGTGAACTGCTGAGTTTTACCATATCTACTAGTCTGGACTGTAAACGACCTGACATGTCATTTTCTACCCTCCTCTATAGTATTGGAGCCACCCAGCCTACCTCAGCTTTTAACCAAGTTCCTTTCTCCCTGCAGGTAGTCTCCACCCTTAATGCTACTGATTGTTTTATTTTTGTAAATACCAAGACAGGAGGGTTTAATGTGTCTATTTTTATTTATTTATTTATTTTATTTTATTTAGCTGTATTTATATCCCGCTTTTCACCGGGTCAAAGCGGTCAATTGGGAGATACATTTAACACGAGGGGATATGACACACATACAGGGAACATGGGCAATGGAGGGTTAAGTGGCTTGCCCAAGACCACAAGTAGTACCTATAGGACTAGAAATCCCAGTCCCTCCGGCCTGAGATTGCTGTCCCCAGGTGGGACTTGAACCCCCGGCCCTTCGGCCTGAAGTACCTTGTCCTAACCACTAGGCCACTCCTCCCTGTCTAATACTGAATTATCATGCAACTCTGTTACAAAGGTATCTTATGTGTACTCAGAAATGTATCTACCCTTAGGCTGGTTTTTGATATGTGGGAGGATGACTTATACCTATGTTCCCATAAATGCCACCGGTGGCCCATGCACCCTCGGCAGGCTAACGACAGCTGCTTTCCTCCACATGCCCAATGTAACTAAAGCCCACCCCAGACCTCCCCGCTCTATCCCCATGCCCTCGACCTGTAACTCCAATGTAGAACCCTACAGTGATGAGATGGCCCTTGGGCTGTCGTTATCAATCGTTGCTACACCTGGGTTAGCCCTACACAACTCAATGGAGATAAGCCGACTTGCGTGTTCTCTAGCTAAATCCCTTAATCTGACCTCAACCATACTGGCCACCATGAATCATGAAATGTCCGGTTTACGCACGGCGATACTGCAGAATAGGATGACCATTGATTTCTTACTCTTACGCCTTAACCAGGGATGTGAAGAGTTCGAGGGTATGTGTTGTTTTAACCTTACCGACGAAAGCGTGTCCATCGAACGCTCTATCCAAGACCTACGTAATTTAGCAAAACATATCATGTCCCTAACCCCATATACCCCTGTCATGGCCCTAACCCCATATACCCCTCTGCGGCCTGCCCCTAGTAATACTGCCCTCTACCGCTCCTAGCGGTTGAGGTCATACTCGAAAAAGGGGGGAGTGAGGCAGCCAGAAAGGCAGCTGTGAGAGAAAACCCCCCCTCTCCCCCGCCTGGGCTGCAGCAAAACAACACTTACACATGCCCTTTCGCCCAGAAAACCAGTAGACCAGAGCATACCAGTCTAAACAGGTCACTCGGGAATGCTTTATGATAGCCCACTGTCCCCCCCAGGGTCTACTGATTGATGAAGAACAGATACCTGGGGCGAATGGGAAGGTAGCAAAGGGGTTTGAGAACGTACTGTATATAAGACAGTGTGGGACACCATTTAGGGGCTCAGATATTTTGTCCAGAGTGCCGGCTCTGTCTGAGACTGTGTACATAATAAAAGATCCTGTTTGCATTCTAGTCTGTCTGTGTGTTCCTTCCGGGGGTGTGGGAGACAGGGTTCCTGCTTCACAACTAGTCAAAGAAGTCAATCAGATTTGTCTGACAAGACCTGCCTCTGGTGAATCCATGCTGCCTCGGATCCTGTAATCCGCTGGACTCCAGAAACCTCACTATTTTCTCCTTCAGAAGCGTTTCCAATAATTTACTCACCACCGAAGTTAAACTAACCAGCCTGTAGTTTTCAACCACATCCTTACTTCTGCTTTTGTGTAAAGGCACCACATGAGCCTCTCTCCAGTCCTTTGGCACCACTCCCGACTCCCAACTTCACATGATTCACAGAATAATCACTCAGTACCGACACTTCTATTATCAATGCCGTTCTGGTGTTCTTTTCCTTTACCATTATGTCATGCTTTCTGGCATCCAATTTCTTATCTGTCGGAATGGGACTATCCCAGGTGATCATAAACTCTTCATTCTCTGTTATTCTCTTAGGGTCATGATCTCAGTGCTTTTCAGAAACAGTGATGTTGTAATGTTCACAGAGTTTCCAGGGGAGGAGGAGTGCTACTTTGTTGTGCCTTTCCGTATAGAAATTTTCCGCCATCAGAACTTCACAGCCTGCTATTAGGTGAGTCACTGTTTATATCACTTTCTTACAGGATCAGCATATGTCTGTTGTGCCAGTTTTTTCAATACAAGCTGTAACATCTCGTCCGCAATCCACTATCCTGGGCTGCAACTATCAATCTTTCATCCTTTGGCTTAAGTCCACTTTTCCTCAACCATTCATGTGTCCATTCTTGATTGACAAAAGGTTCTTGGAGTAACACTCTGTATTTTCAACTGTAGTTGTGCATTTGCCACTTTTTTCTCAGCATGGTAGAAACCATCATAAAGAATAAAATTACTGAGCATGTAGATAGTCATGGCCTAATGGGAGACAGCAAACATGGCTTTAGACAAGGAAGATCTTGTCTTACTAATCTGTTATGTTTTTTTGAAGGTGTGAATAAACAGGTGGACAAAGGTGAGTCAGTTGATATAGTGTATCTGGACTTTCAGAAAGCCTTCGACAAGGTCCCTCATCAGAGACGTTTGGCAAAACTAAAGAGTCATGGGATAGGAGGCAGTGTACTATTGTGGATCAGGAACTGGTTAAAAGATGGAAAGCAGAGGGTAGGGCTAAATGGCCAATTTTCCCAATGGAGAAAGGTGAATAGTGGTGTACCCCAGGGATCTATGCTGGGTCTGCTGCTTTTTGACATATTCATAAATGACCTGGAAAGGGGAATAACGAGTGAGGTTATCAAATTTGCAGATGACACAAAACTATTTAAAGTTGTTAAAAACCAAGAGGATTGTGGAAAATTGCAAGAGGATCTTGATAAATTCGAACACTGAGGATCAAAATGGCAGATGAAATTTAATGTGGACAAGTGCAAAGTTATGCACCTAGGGAAGAACAACCCAAACTATGGTTACATGATGCAAGGTTCCACATTAGGAACCACCACCCAGGAAAAAGATTTAGGCGTCATTGTGGATAACATGTTAAAACCCTTGGCCCAGTGTGCAGCGGCAGCCAAGAGAGCAAATAGAATGCTAGGTATCATAAGGAAAGGAATGGAAAATAAAACAAAAGATATTATAATGCCTCTATATCGTTCCATGGTGAGACCGCACCTTGAATATTGTGTTCAATTCTGGTCGCCGTATCTTAAAAAGGATATAGCGTTATTAGAAAAGGTTCAGAGAAGAGCCACCAAAATGGTAAAGGGGATGGAAGGATACTCCTATGAAGAAAGGCTAAAAAGGTTAGGGCTCTTTAACCTGGAAAAGAGAAGGCTGAGGGGAGATATGATAGAAGTCTATAAATTAATGAACGGAGTGGAACGGGTAAACGTAGATTGATTGTTTACATTATCAGAATATGGAAAGACTAGGGGACATGCAATGAAGCTACAGGGTAAACTATTTAAGACTAATAAAAGAAAATATTTTTTCACTCAACGTGTAATCAAACTCTGGAATTTGTTACCGGAGGATGTAGTAAAAGCTGTTAGTGTAGCTGGGTTAAAAAAGGGTTTGGACAAGTTCCTGTAGGAAAGGTTCATAAACCATTATTAAGAAGGGACCCAGGATATCAATGCTTGTCCCAGTACAAGCATTGTGGAACCTGTGTCTTTTGGGGAAACTGCTAGGTATGTATGACCTAGATTGGCCACTGTTAGAAATAGGATACTGGGCTTGATGGACCTTGGTCTAACCCAGTATGGCATATCTTATGTTTTTGTTATGTTCCTCGTCTGCTGATCTAACTATTTGAAGAGTTTTTTCTCTTGTTTTGCAAATTCTGTTACTTTCTTTCTCATGCATACCTGTGGATTCTCGCTTATTCCTTCTAATCATCGTACGCCTGTCCAAGTTTGATGATGGAGGTAGATTCTGGACTTTTACTTCCATATTTCAGCACTTTTTGTGTATTTGGATCCGATAATGTTGTCAGATAGGCTTGGAGGCCTATGATAGTAGCTCTGTAGGTGTAGCCAATTTCGATAAGTCCTAGCCCTCCTTCAGCTTTAGGGATGTACAATCTTAGCAAATACTAATTCTTGTAAATTACTTCATGAGCATGGATGAGTTTTCCTGTTCGCACATCCAGTTTTTCAAGCTCTTTGAGGCCAGTCCACAATCCCAAAACTGAAGGAGAGTACATGAATTGTCAGCTGATTAATGGCTTGTATCTTCTTTCATGATGCTAAAGCACTTTTCAATAACAGATTTAATCTCCTGTAATATTCTTTACGGATCTTCTCTCTCAATAGTTTCTGCTCGGGTGTCATAAGAACATAAGATTTATTTTATTTAAGCTGTATTTATATCCCGCTTTTCACCGGGTCAAAGCGGTCAGTTGGGAGATACATTTAACACGAGGGGATATGACACACATACGCTAACACTTACAGGGAACATGGACAATGGAGGGTTAAGTGGCTTGCCCAAGACCACAAGGAGTGCCTATAGGACTAGAAATCCCAGTCCCTCCGGCCTGAGATTGCTGTCCCCACGTGGGACTTGAACCCCCGGCCCTCCGGCCCGAAGTACCTTGTCCTAACCACTAGGCCACTCCTCCCCTTCATATGTCATACTGGGTCAGACCAAGGTCCATCAAGCCCAGTATCCTGTTTCCAACAGTGGCCAGTCTAGGTCATAAGTACCTAGAAGTTTCCCCAAAAGACACAGGTTCCTCAGTGCTTGTATCGGGCCAAGCACTGATATCCTGGGTCCCTTTTAATAATGGTTTATGGACCCTTCCTCCAGGAACTTGTCCAACCCTTATTTTAAACCCAGCTACACTAACAGCTTTTATTACATTCTCCAGTAACAAATTGCAGAGTTTGATTACACGTTGAATGAAAAAATATTTTCTCTTATCAGTCTTAAATAGGTTACCCTGTAGATTCATTGTATGTTCCCTAGTATTTTTATATTCTGATGACCTAAAAAAAATCGATCTACGTTTACCCGTTCCATTCCATTCATTATTTATAGACCACTATTATATCTCCCCTCAGCCGTCTCTTTTCCAGGTTGAAGAGCCCTAACCTTTTTAGTCTCTCTTCATATGAGTATCCTTCCATCCCCTTTACCATTTTGGTGGCTCTTCTCTGTACCTTTTCTAATAATGCTATATCCTTTTTAAGATATGGCGACCAGAATTGCACACAATATTCAAGGTGCGGTCGCACCATGAAATGATACAGAGGCATTATAATATCCTTTGTTTTATTTTCCATTCCTTTCCTTATGATATCTAGCATTCTATTTGCTCTCTTGGCCACCGCTGCACACTGGGCAGAGGGTTTTAACATGTTATCCACGATGACGCCTAAATCTTTTTCCTGAGTGGTGGTTCCCAATGTGGAACCTTACATCGTGTAACCATAGTTTGTGGTGTTCTTTCCTAGGTGCCTGCATTTGTCCACATTAAATTTCATCTGCCAATTGCATCTTCCAATTTATCAAGATCCTCTTGCAATTTTCCACAATCCTCTTGAGTTTTAACAAGTTTAAATAGTTTTGTGTCATCTGCAAATTTGATAACCTCAATCGTTATTCCCTTTTCCGGGTCATTTATGAATATGTCAAAAAGCAGCACACCCAGCCACAGATCCATGAGGTACTCCACTATTCACATTTTTCCATTTGGAAAATTGGCCATTTAGCCCTACCCTCTGCTTTCTATCTTTTAACCAGTTCCTGATCCACAATAATACACTGCCTCCTGTCCCATGACTTTTTAGTTTTGCCAAAAGTCTTTGATGAGGGACCTTGTCAAAGGCTTTCTGAAAGTCCAGACACTATGAAAGCTATATACACCTTCCTGTTCAAGGTCCTTGATGTCACAGCCCTCAGCAAGGGAGATGTGTTCGGTTTTGCTCAATTTTCCTCTGAAAAAAGTTGCCTTAGCACATTTGTCAAGGCCAAAAGTCATCCTGATATAGTCAGAAAAGATTTTCACCACATAAAGCTGCTCTGCTAATTGTTGGTCACTGGAAGTGAAGAGTTTAAGATCATCTACAAATAGCAGATGAGAAGTTGCTTCTGTTTTGGTACAGGTTTTAGAATTCAGATTAAAACCATACCGCAAAGAGTTGATGAGAGCACTATTGGATTAAGCACCAAACAAAACAGAAGTGGCAACAGGGACTCTCCCTGAAATATTCTTAGCTGGATCTTAATGTTAGGAATGATGTACTGACATCCTCATATCCAGGGCCGGATTTACCTTGAGTGAGGCCCTACGCCAACAAAAATTGTGGGCCCCCAGCAGGGGCGGCCCAAGGGGGGTGCGGACCTCATTTGCATAAGGGGCCTCATTTGCATAAATATTTGCATAATGTTACCATATACTAACTTTTAGTAAACGTGCCTCTTAATGAGTGTATGGATAAAGAAAGACTAAAAGATTTCTACATTACTATAATCCAGTGCCAACTGCCAGACACATTAGGAACTACTACAAACACTGCCCATAGTAAACCTGCCGTATCCTAACAGCACTACCAGGACTCACAAAGCACCATACTCTACCAATCAAAAGGCAACACTGCAAATATTAAACCAATACATTTCAGAGAACAACAATACATGACCTACTGGGGAAAGAGAACAAGTGGCAATGTCAAATAGGAATTATATAAACAGAACACCTCAGCTCAGTTACACATGCAGAACATAGACCATCACCAAACAAGTAATCACAATTTAGAAATAGGAAGACAATAATTAAACTGGGAATCCCAAAAGCCAAACTTGGAATGTACAACACTGTAGAAATAAAACTATACATTAATTTGCTCTTGTACTAAACAAAGCGCAGATGTTAATGATGCACATTTACCAGAGCTGACATATTCCAATTAATAAATTCAAAATAAAGAGATATTTTTCTACCTTTTGTGCATTTTTTTCAGCTGCAATTGCTCCAGCCACTTTCTTCTGGTTTCTTCGTGTCTTCTGCTAACTCTCCATCGTCTGCTGTCCATTTGTCCTTTCTTCTCTCTTCTAGATTTTTTTTCCATTCTCTCTCTACATCTGCTTTAACATACTAATCTTTCTCCTTTTGCTCTTTCCTCATTCCTATTTCATCCACTCAAATTTTACCCCTCCATCCTCAATCCCCACTTACTCTCCCAATACCCGGCCAATTGTAGATTTTTTATCCCTCCCACACAAAATATTTTTCCCTTCTCCATTTTACTCTTCCAGCCCCATCCCATTCTAATCCTCCCCCAACATCAGCTCCCTTCTAGTTCCAGCCTCACCCAGCATCCATTCCCTTCTAGTCCCTGCATCAGCCCATTTCCAGTCCTAGCCATCCATCAGCCCATTTCCAGTCCTAGCAACCCCCCAACCCAATACCAGTCCTAGCCCCCCCATCACCCCATTTTCAGTCCTTAACCCCCCATCACCCCATTTTCAGTCCTTAACCCCCATCACCCCATTTTCAGTTTAAGCCCCCCCTATAACCCATTACCAGTCCTAACCCCCCATCAGCCCACTTCCAGTCCTAACCCCATCAACCCATTTCCAGTCAGCCCCCCATAGCCCATTGCCAGTCCTACCCCCCCCCATATCAGCCCACAGCCCATTACCAGTCCTAACCCCATCATCCCACCTCCAGTTTTAACCCCCCAGCCCATTTCCAGTCCTAGCCCCCCATAGCCCATTACCAGACAACCCCCATCAGCCCACAGCCCATTACCAGTCTTAACCCCCCCAAAGCCCATTACCAGTTCTAACCCCCCCCAACAGCCCATTACCAGTCCTAACCCCATCAGCCCACCTCCAGTCTTAACCCCCCAGCCCATTTCCAGTCCTAGCCCCCCCCATAGCCCATTACCAGACAGCCCCCATCAGCCCACAGCCCATTACCAGTCTTAACCCCCCCCAAAGCCCATTGCCAGTTCTAAGCCCCCCCCCAACAGCCCACAGTCCATTACCAGTCCTAACCCCATCAGCCCACCTCTAGCCTTAACCCCCCCCAGCCCAGCCCAGCCCAGCCCAGCCCATTTCCAGCCCCAGCCCCCCAATAGCCCATTACCAGTCCTACCCCCCCCATAGCCCATTACCAGCCCTACCCACCCCATTCCCTTTCCAGCACAAGCCCCAATAGCCGTTTACCCGTCCTCCCCCGAGCATAGTCCATTACCTGTCCTACCCCCCCATAGCCCATTACCAGTCCTACCCCCCCCCCCTAGCCCATTACCAGTCCTACCCCCCCCCCGGCCTAAAGTAAAATTTAATTTAAAAAAAAAACCTGGTGGCTGCCGCCACGGGGCCCCCTCTGCTGCCGCGGGGCCCCGTCTACAAGCTGAAGCCGTCGGGGTCGGGTCGGGTCTCTCTCCCTCCCTCCCTCCCTCGCTTCAGGCTGCAGGCTGCGAGAGACGCGAAGGGAGAGTGTCTCCTCGTGTCTGTGTTAAGCCCGCAGGGGCTGATGGGAAATCCCATCAGCCCCTGCGGGCTTAACACAGACGCAAGGAGACGCTCTCCCTTCGCGTCTCTCGCAGCCTGCAGCGAGGGAGGGAGGGAGGGAGGGAGAGACCCGACCCGACGGCTTCAGCTTGTAGACGGGGCCCCCGCGGCAGCAGAGGGGGCCCCGCGGCGGCAGCCACCAGGTTTTTTTTTTTAATTGTGTTTAAAAAAAATTAACTGGTTCTTTTTTTGTGGGCCCCTGCCGGCTGTGGGCCCTACGCCATGGCGTACATGGCGTATAGGTAAATCCGGCCCTGCTCATATCTCAAAAAGAGTGTGGATTGCCACATTTTCATAGTGAACTTAACATACTCTATCAAACCAGAATTTATTTTATACGTTTCAAGGCAATGTATTATCCAAGAGCGTGGGATGCTGTCAAAAGCTTTCTTATAATCAATCCATGCTATACTGAGATTTCTGCCTTTCTTAGCACTGGCCATAATGGCCTTATTCAACATCAACTGGTCTTTGGTTCCATATGCTTCTCTCTTATTTCCCTTTTGCTCTATCACCATGATGATGTTGTTCTCTAAGTGATCTTATATTTTGTCTGCATTTATCACAGTAAACAGCTTATAGATTGTAGGTAACCAGGTTATTGGTCTATAATTTTTAGGAATGTTAGTCGGGTCTCCTTTCGGAAGGCCATAGCAATGTATATGGCTCTGTGATGGCAGTGGTGGTGGTACAACTCCTTTGTGACAGAGGCAGAATGTATGTGTGTCGCCACTGTCACAGCAGACATCGTGGATGCACACCCTAGGCAGCCGCCTAGTCCACCTAGCAGACTAACCAGCCCCGCTGAATCACATGGCATCCCCTTTGGCACTTTGGCACCAACAACATTGTGCTCTTTATTACAAGGGCACCATGCTGTGACTGGCAATGGACCACTGCTATCACTCATTTCTGGGCTCCAGTCTGGGAGGTAGACACTGCATACATATGAATGAGTTCCCTGTGTGGTGTTATACAGGCAAAAAAAGCTCTCTCTCTTCAAAACGAGCCCTTAATACTAGCTTTGAGCTGGCATTAAGGTTCCTGGCAACTGTGCCTCTAATGGCTGTTAACGCACACCGTTAGGGGAACACACGCTGTCTACGCCCACGCTCCACTCAGTTTGTACCCCTTTTCCACTCCTTTGTACCTTAATGCCTGTTCACAGGCTAATGGCCGGTAAGCCTGTGTTATCAAAATATTAACTATTAGCTGGCACTGATATTGTCTGCTAATGGCACCTTTGAGCCCTTAGTGACATTTAGTAATTGTATCCCTTAGTAAATGGATAATGAGTAATAGACTTGTCTTACCTTTAAACAAGGAGTTGTTGTGGATCAGGCTCTAATATCATCCTTTACACAATCTACACCAGTAAAATTATTTGTATGCCATCAGTGTGAAACATGAGGTCCAGCCCATTAATACAAAAAGCAGAAACAGATGTTAAATACAGGAGACAGGGCAGAGCCTTGCTCTACTCTGCAGTACAAAGGCCTCCATATAGATTCAGAATTTTCACATGATACTTTGTAACAGTGATCAGTCAGGAATGATATGTACAACATGAACATAAGTCAGACCAAGGTCCATCAAGTCCAGTATCCTGTTTCCAATAGTGGCCAATCTAAGTCACAAGTACCTAGCAGTTTCCCCAAAAGACACAGGTTCTAAAATGCTTGTATTGGGGCAAGCAGTGGATTTCCCGGGTTCCCTTTAATAATGGTTTATGACCTTTCCTCCAGGAACTTGTCCAAACCTTTCTTAAACCCAGCTACACAAACAGCTTTTACTACATCCTCTGGTAACTAATTCCAGAGATTGATTACACATTGAGCGAAAAAATATTTTCTCTTATTAGTCTTAAAGGTTACACTGTAGCTTCATTGCATGCCCCCTAGTCTTTCTATATTTTGCTGGCATAAACAATTGATCTACATTTACCTGTTCCACTCCATTCATTAATTTATAGACCTCTATCATATCTCCCCTCAGCCGTCTCTTTTCCAGCTTGAAGAACCCTAACCTTTGTAGCCTCTCTTCATAGGGGTATCCTTCCATCCCCTTTACCATTTTGGTGGCTCTTCTCTGTACCTCTTATAATAATGCTATATCCTTTTTAAGATACAGTGACCAGAATTGCACACAACATTCAAGGTCACACCATGGAACAATACAGAGGCATTATAATGTTCTCTTGTTTTATTTTCCATTCCTTTGCTGATACCTAGCATTCTATTTGCTTTCTTGGCCACCACTGCACACTGGGCAGAGGGTTTCAACATGTTCTCCATGATGATGCCCCCAGGTAAGTGAAAGCCCCCAGGTAGGTGATACATTATATACCTTTATGGAAATGGGTAACAGGGATAACATATGGAAAGCAGTGTGTATAAATGCCCTTAGCATGGGAAATAAGATCCCTGATGTTGAAGCTTTATTGGAGTGGCTGACTTGGATTTAGTGGCAGTTACAGAAACATGGTTCACAGAAAACCATGACTGGGATATAACTATACCTGGCTATACTTTATTCAGAAAGGACAGGGTAGGAAGAAGGGGAGGAGGAGTGGCACTATATGTAAAAACTACTATTAAAGCTTTGGAATTACAGAGCTTAAAAGGGAGAGAGGAGGCATTGTGGGTTAAACTAGAAAGAGGAAACGAGAAATCTATTTGCATTAGTGTGATATACAGACCTCCCTCACAAGAGGAAGAGGTGGACAGAGAGTTAATTGAAGACATACGCAGCATTGCTAGGAAACGGGAAGTGCTACTGATAGGAGATTTCAATATGCCAGATGTTGATTGGCACATTCCTGTTGCAGTATCATCTAGAAGTAAGGAGATCCTGGATTCTCTACAGGGAGAACTATTCAGGCAATTGGTAACAGACCCCACACGTGAAGGGGCCATACTGGACTTGGTGCTTACCAATGGTGAAAGTGTTTCTGATGTTGTAGTGGGAGATCATTTTGCATCCAGTGATCACCAGATGGTGTGGTTCAGTATTAGGACTAGGGCTGTTAGAATCCATTCCAAGGTGAGGATCTTAGACTTTAGGAAGACTAACTTTGCCAAGATGGGCCTATACCTCTGGGAGTCATTAGTAGGATGGGAACAGCTGGGGGATGTAGAAAAACAGTGGGCAAAACTGAAAGGGGATATTTTAAGGGCAACCAACCTTTTTGTTAAAATGGTAAATAAAGGCAAAAGGAAAAGGAGACCGCTATGGTTTTCGAAGGAAGTAGCTGAAAAAGTGAAGAAAAAGAGGGAGGCCTTCATGAAATACAAGAGATCACAGAGAGAGGAAGACAGGCATCTGTATTTGGAAAAACTTAGAGAAGCTAGCAAAGTAGTCAAGAAGGCAAAGATTCAAAAGGAGGAGGAAATAGCCAATGCAATAAAATGGGGGGATAAGACATTTTTCAGATATATTCGTGAGAAGAGGAAGGGCAAAAGTGGTATTGTCAGACTCAAGGGTGCAGGGGGGGAATATGTAGAAGCTGATAAGGATAAAGCGGAATTGCTTAACAAATATTTTTGTTCTGTGTTCACAGATGAAGAACCAGGAGCAGGACCTCAGAAAACACCCACAAATAGGAACAGAAGCTAGGGACATCTTGAACAATTTTCAGAAGACTGTGTTTGTGAGAAACTAGCTCAACTTAAAGTAGACAAAGGGATGGGACCGGATGGGATACACCCTAGAATACTGAGGGAACTTGGGGACGTTCTAGCAACTCCACTGACTGACCTTTTCAATGCCTCATTGGAGCCGGGAGTGGTGCCAAAGGACTGGAGAGAAGCTCATGTGGTGCCTTTACACAAAAGCGGAAGTAAGGATGTGGTTGAAAACTACGGGCCGGTTAGTTTAACTTCGGTGGTGAGTAAATTATTGGAAACGCTGCTGAAAGAGAAAATAGTGAGGTTTCTGGAGTCCAGCGGATTACAGGATCCGAGGCAGCATGGATTCACCAGAGGCAGGTCTTGTCAGACAAATCTGATTGATTTCTTTGACTGGGTGACCAGGGAGTTGGACCGAGGGAGAGCTCTAGATGTGGTGTATTTAGATTTCAGTAAAGCCTTTGACACTGTTCCTCACAGGCGACTTATAAACAAACTGAGCACCCTAGGGATGAACCCTAAAGTTACTGCTTGGGTTAGAAATTGGTTGGGTGGGAGGCAACAAAGAGTACAAGTAAATGGAGCTCACTTTGAGGAGAAGGATGTTACCAGTGGTGTGCCCCAGGGATCTGTCCTTGCTCCGATTCTTTTTAACATCTTTGTTAGTGATATAGCGGAAGGGCTGTCGGGTAAGGTTTGCCTCTTTGCAGATGATACCAAAATCTGCAATAGAGTAGACACCCAGGAAGGTATAGATAACATGAGGAGTGATCTAGCTAAGCTTGAAGAATGGTCTAGAATTTGGCAGCTGGGATTTAATGTTAAAAAATGTAAGGTCATGCATTTGGGCTGCAGCAATCCAAGGGAGCAATACAGTATAGGAGGTGAAGTACTTTTGTCCACTAAAGAAGAGCGGGACCTAGGCGTGGTTGTGTCTGATGATCTTAAAGTAGCTAAACAGGTAGAAAAGGCGACGGCAAAAGCTAGAAGGATGCTTGGGTGCATACGGAGAGGAATGGCTAGCAGAAAAAAGGAGGTGATAATGCCTCTGTATAAGTCTTTGGTGCGACCTCATTTGGAGTATAGTGTGCAATTCTGGAGACCGCACCGTGAACAGGATGGAGTCGGTGCAGAGGGTGGCTACTAAAATGATTAGTGGGCTTCATTATAAAGCATATGGGGACAGACTGAAGGATCTTAATATGTACACCTTAGAGGAAAGGCAGGATAGAGGTGATATGATTGAGATGTTTAAATACCTCCGTGGCATAAATGTTCAGGGAGAGAGCCTCTTTCAATTGAAAGCAAGTTCTGCTAAGAAGGGACATGGGATGAGGGTGAAGGGAGATAGATTCAGGAGTGATATGCGGAAATATTTTTTTACGGAAAGAGTAGTGGATCCATGGAATAATCTCCCAGTGGAGGTGGTAGAGATGAGGACAGTAACTGAATTCAAAACAGCATGGGACCAACACAGAGGATCTCTAAAGGTAAAAAGTGGACTGTTGTAGTTGTTGATATGGAAGGACAGACTAGATAGGCCATGTGGTCTTTTTCTGCCATCATGTTTCTATGATGCCTAAATCTTTTTCCTGGGTGGTGGTTCCTAATGTGGTACCTTTCATCGTGTAACCATAGTTTGGGTGGTTGTTTCCTAGGAGCATAACTTTGCACTTGTCCACGTTAAATTTCATCTGCCATTTAGATGCCCAGTCTTCCTATTTATCAAGGTCCTCTTGCAATTTTTCACAATCCTCATAGGTTTTAACAACTTTGAATAATTTTGTGTAAGCTGCAAATTTGATTACCTCACTCGTTCTCATTTCCAGGTCATTTACAAATATGTTAAAAAATCAGTGGACCCAGCACAGATCCCTGGGGTATTCCACTATTCACCTTTCTCCATTGGGAAAATTGGCCATTTAGCCCTCTCCTCTGCTTTCTATCTTTTAACCAGTTTCTGAGCCACAATAGCATACTGCCTCCTTATCCCATGACTTTTTAATTTCGCCAAGAGTCTCTCATGAGGGACTTTGTCTAAGGCTTTCTGAAAATCCAGATACACTATATCAACCGACTCACCTTTGTCTACCTGTTTATTTACACCTTCAAAAAATATAACAGATTAATAAGACTAGGCCTTCCTTGGCTAAAGCCATGTTGACGGTCTCCCATTAAGCCATGACTATCTACATGTTCAGTAATTTTGTTCTTTATAATAGTTTCTACCATTTTCCCAGTTCTGACGTTAAGCTCACTGGTCTGTAGTTTCCCGGATCACCCCTGGAACCCTTTTTAAAAATTGATATTACATTGGCCATCCTCCAATCTTCAGGTATTACAGATGATTTTAATGATAGTTCACAGATTACTATTAGTAGGTCTGCAATCTCATATTTTAGTTCTTTCAACACCCTTCGATGTATACCATCTGGTTCAGGTGATTTGCTACTCTTCAGTTTATCGAGTAGCTGTAATACATCTTCCCGGTGTATCAATATTTCTTTCAATTCTTCTGCGGAATCACCTTTAAATACCATTTAAGTCATGGGTAACATCCCTACATCTTCCTCAGTAAATACCGAAGCAAAGAATTCATTAAGTCTCTCTGCTATGGCCTTGTCCACCCTTAGTGTCCCTTTTACCCCTCTATCATCTAATGGTCCAACTGCCTCTCTCACAGGTTTTTTTTGCTATGAATAGACTTGAAAACTCTTTATTACATGTTTTTGCTTCCACAGCAGCTTCTTTTCAAATTCTCTCTGCCTGCCTTATCAATGCCTTGTATCTAATTTGCCAGTGTTTGTTGTTCCCAGTTTTTGTCATCTGACTCCTTTTTCCATTTCCTGAAAGATGCTTTTTTGGCAACAGCCTCTCTGACCTCAGCTTTAAATAATGCAGGCAGTTTTTTGGACTTCCTCCCACTTTTCTTAGTGTGGAATACAGCTGGTCTGGGCTACATTTAGGGGTTGTGAAGCGATGCAGTCTTGGAAGAACTAGGATAGAGTCATGGTATAATGTAGATTATGAAATTCCTTAATTTACATGTCTATGTCCAAAATCTAGTTGAAAAGTAGCCACAATTTGTGTACAATTTATGCTAATATGTTGTAAAGGCAATAGGCACCTTCCTGCCTTAATAAAATAGGTTTAAAATAGGTGTCTGCCATGCCACTTAAGGCACATTGTTATAAAATTACCCTCATATAACCTGACCATCTAAGTTCAAATATAGGACATTCAATTAAGCCGAGGGGGTTCACAGAGTTAAAGAAAATAAATATATTTATAATTACAATTTTAATTTTAAACCAAAATTTTAATCAGTAGGCTAGGTTTATAACTTTACTTACAAACGTGACAATCAGGCCTACTTCTACTTCTCTACAGAGTGAATTTTTCTTCAAAATAGATAATTAAAAAGTTCTGGACAACTCAACTTAAAATTGTACTTTACAGTGATTAGACATTTGAGTGTCTACATGCAGTTGGGTTTTTCTGTAGACCACAGTTCATGATTGAAAAGCGCCTTTCAGTTGGAGCATTGGAACTTGGCAAACATAAAAAAACATTCAACCAATTTGCATACATTTTTATATTGTACCTCATTACTTTTCAGTTGTCCAAACACCACCTTCCATTTTTCGTCAGCCATGGTGTCTGGGTTTTTTTTTCCATTCTTGAAATTTTTCTTCAGAAATAAATTACTTAACACAAAAAAACTCATGAAATATTTCTGTATCATTTATTACTGACTCCAGGCCAGAATTTGTAGACAAAACGTGTTATAAAGAAGACTGTAGCTCCCACCTCTCCAGTTGTTTTTGAAGGAAAGTGTAATCTTCTGAATTGTAATCTTCTGGTCTACTCTCCGTTTGGTCCTGGGTTCATTTCACAGAGACAGTAGGGTAAGCAGCACAAATAAAACAACCAACCAGGTGTTGCTTGGAAACAGGTCTTTATGTAGAAATAGGCTTATTACATAGGTACAGAACAGAGTTATATAGTGGTTGTTAAAAAGCTGCTTCAGTGTACATCAGTGAATCTGTGTGTGTGTGTGCATGTGTGAAGTGTGAGAGAGAATAGAGTATATGAAAGACTCTATGTGTGTGCATGTGTGTGTGTGAGAGAGAGAGGGGGAAGGGGTGAAGAGAATTGATTATCAGAGCCTCCTGTCCTTCATGTCCGATGAATAGAGGAAGAGAGAGAGAAAGAGGAAGTATTTCTGTCCTTTATAGTGAATTTTCTCTAGCACCTCCCTTTGAGGTCTGCTATTGTTTCTAGCACCTCCCTTTGAGGTCTGCTATTCTTGATTTAGCAAGGAGGGGCTGCAGACCAATCTCATCAAGCCCGGAGACTGACATCACCAGGGGGTCAGAGTTAATCTCATCTTGTAAACTACTCTCATTATGTTTTGAGACTGATATCACCAGAGTAACAAAGCTGCTTGAAATCCAAGGTCTGGGAATGGCCATGACACCTATGCTAAGCATAATGTCATGTTGATGTATGCTGACAAGCAGTCCACTGTTTCTCAATCTCCTGGAAGTGCGTGGTCCACTGATCCATGTAATCGATGCAAGTGGTGCAGAAAGATGACAGATTGCTTGAAATTAGCTTCATCAATTCTGTCCTCCTCTTCAAGATCTTTTATCTTCTTTTTGATTGTCAGAGGCAAAACCACTTCATTCTTTCTAGTTACTAACTTGTTTCTAAGATCACCGATTCTCAATGATAGAGGTGGCTGGAGTATTTTTTGAAACTCATAGAAACAGAGAAAAATGACAACAGAAAAAGACCACATGGTCTATCTAGTCTGTCCTTCCATATCAACAACTACAACAGTCCCCTTTTTTCCTTTAGAGATCCTCTGGATTTGTCCCATGCTTTTTTTTTTAAATTCAGATACTGTCCTCATCTCTAACACCTCCACTGGGAGACTATTCCATGGATCCACCACTCTTTCCGTAAAGAAATATTTCCACATATCACTCATGAATCTATCCCCTTTCACCCTCATCCCATGTCCCCTCATAGCAGAACTTACTTTCAATCGAAAGAGGCTCTCCCCCTGTGCATTTTTGGAAAATCACTGCTTGACTATGCAGCCAAACTTCTGCTGATTCATTCTCAAAAAGGTTTTTGATGATAAATGGACATTTTTCCTGGCTCAGAAAATATTTCACTGGTAGGAACATTTTAATTAACCTCTCTATGGCTGGCAGTAAAGCCAGTCACCTAGTGTTATTGTATCCAAGGAGCTTTTGATACTCACTCTCAACAAAGTCACCCATCTCTAAGTTCTTCAGTTACCAATGTATAAATGTGAAAATGTCTGAATATCTTGTCAACAATAACTTCAATATCAAATGACAGGTATTCAGCAACAGTGCTGATACAATTGTGAGCAATGTGTGCTGCACAATTTGCACCAATTAAATTACTTCCTAAATCTTTTTGCAGCGTGTAAAGAATATTGTAACTACCCCTCCTAGTGCCCCACTAAAACTGCAATTGGTACTGTCAGCAAACAAGGCCAAAACTTTGGATCTTAGCCCATTGAACTTGACTGTATTAAGAATACATTTAGAAAGAATGTCTGAGGTTTTGCCTTTAACTTCATGGACATCAAAAACTTTTACCTGAACCCCTTTCTCAGGAAGAAAGTACCTTACTAAAATAGGGCACACTTTCATGTTTCCATGGTTTGAGTAATCACAAAAAAATGTTAAACTTGACTCAGAAAGATCTCTCTTGAGGGAATCAATAGAAACATGTTTGAAAATATTACAGATGATTGCTTCTGTTTTGGTTCACACACGAGTATTTTTCATGAAAACATTTTTTCAGCAACTTTGAAGTAGTGTTTGACAACCAAAAGAATGGTTGTAAACAACACAGTGATAAGCCCATGTACCCTCAGTTGTCACCAGTGACTGAGTTATCTCATCAAAAGTTTGACTTTTAAAAAAGTGTCAGTTCTACTTGAAGAAACTCTTATATCTGCTGACTTGTGTTTGTCCGTCCCTAGGTGCTGAACAATGTAACCCTTTCCTGCATGTGCGATTGAAAAAGAAGACTGGCATTTGTTACAAAATATTGTGCTATCGCAAGAATGTTTCTTAATGAACAAGTATTCATTTTTATAGTTGGTCATTAAAAACAGACTTGCTTTTCGGCATTTTAAAATGAAAATAAAGTCTAAAGACAAAATAGAAACATGCACCCTAGGCTGAGAGCTTACACAGATGATAGAATCAACAAAATCAGCTGACCACTGACCATGATACTGATATTATTGGCCCCAGGATCATAGGCAACAGTTTTGTGGGTACTGTGGGTGCTTGAGCACCCCCAATATTTTCTCCTGTAGATCTGTAGCAAAAAAAGCCACCATATTCCATAGTTGCAGGACAAGGGAGAAAGGAAGGTTTCCGTATCCTAGCTACTGCTCCCACCTCCCCCTGCTCCCTATTGGCTTGCTGTGTCTGCTGCAGCCTACTGGCTGGCTTTGTGTCTGACTGATGGTTGCCTGGTCCCGGGGGAGGAAGCAGAGTGAGATTTGTCAGATGTGCTGAGGACTCAGAAGTTTAGGATTGCCAACCATCTAAATTATTTTAACTTTGTAAAGTAGCTGTCTTAGACAGAATGATGTCTAAATTGTCTGGGTAATTTTTAGAGTTTAGCTTTACAGCTCACAAGTGCTCCCCCCTCACTGTGCAGATTAAGTGGTAGGTTCCAGCCAATGGAAAGGCTGTACTAGTCACAGGAAGGGTGGGCTGATTTTCTGCACAGGGTCTGGGAGAAAGTCACTGAAATAAGTGAGTTTCTTGGTAGGGGTGATTGGGGTTGCTGAAAAAGGGTAGAAATGTAAGAGGAATGTGGTAAAGTGTGAGGAGGCTATTGCAGACTGAGAAAACAAACTGGTAGCAAAAGCAAGAACTGGGGGCATTGAAGTAGAGGAGTGCAGAAGCACAGCACCAATAGAGACAGAATTTGCTTGTCTGAAAAGTATTAGTGTGCATGTGTGTACCTGATTTAGGGGGTGGTAGGATGGATGAATGTGTGTGAGACTGAAGGGAAATTGGCTGATAGGTATGTCTAGTATGGCTGCATCCTTGCCTGAGGCTGTAATACATTATGATGGCACGGAAGAAAAGCATGCGGGCTAAGAGAATGAGTACCCAGAGCCCAGCACAACAAGAGTAAAGCCAGAGGGAACCATACCCTGAACAGAAGTGCACAGGGTATGGTTCCCTCTGGCTTTACTCTTGTAAGAAAAAGACAGGTCAGGCCTGAAAAGGTTGAACAGGCCCGAGCAAGTTGGGCAAGCCTGGACAAGTTAAACAGGCCAAGCAAAGCTGGTGATACAAAGTACTCATAAACCCTGAAGATTACGGTGATGGAAGCTACAGTGATTAATGAAACAAAGGGAATGGCAGGGTGTAGTCAGAATGACTCAACATTAGCAAGAATAAAAGTCATTAATATGCTAATGAGGGTGGATCCCAAGGAAAGAGCCTCTGCAAAAGTTTGCAGACAGCCCTGCAGCCTTTTGCATACAGCATAGCAAGTTTTGCACACGGAATAAGAATTTGTGCAGAAATTGCTACGGAGGGTATATAAGACGACAACTATAGAGAATCGTGGGCAGTGTTTTTCTCCCCTTGCAGAAAGAATGCTGCCTGTCACCTCTCAAACAGACACTTGCTATCTGCATTTATAAATTAGTTTGCTATGCTAAATAAAAGTTTTTGTAGCCAAGCGACTGTTGTCTGAACTATTCATTGGTAATTGGTAATATTTGGGGAATTTTTGTGGGGAAACCAGGCCCTCAAGACTGAAATACAACAGAGCACATGCATATGTATATGTTTCTGTGTCTCTGATGGAAATTGTCTTTTATAAATAGTTTCCCTTTGAAAATTTCAGCTGGAGTAGAGAAATTGTCTGGTAAAAATGTGTAGGAGTATAGGAGTGAGACGTGCTTTAAAACATTTAGGTGTCCTGAATGAAATAATGATTCCAAGGACAAATCCTTAAAATACGGGATGGTTGGTCACTTTACCTCATAGAGCACATGCACAAATTAACACCACCTTCAGAGAAGTCATACATTTGTGGTCCCAGTGCATTACTGGAGTTGGATCTGGGAGTCAGTTTATAACGAAACATAGGAGCCCGTGTTGCCTTTATAAAATAGGGTTAAAATGTAGTGCTTTCTTGGACTACTTATCTAGATATCATGTTTTAAAATTAACCCTTTGTGGCTAAATTTAGGAACCAAGATTACATTATTATAGAAACAGAGACACATAAATAGTGACAGCGCATAAAGACTATACAGCCTATCCAATCTGCCCATCTATACTAATTACTAAGCTTTAAAATGCCTTCCTCTCCTTCAGAGATCCACCATGCTTGTCCTATACTTTCTTGAATTCGGATACAGTTCTTATCTCCACCACTTGTGCTAGGAAACGTTTCCATGTATCCACCATCCTTTCTGTAAATAAATAGTTTCTTAGATTACTCCTTTATCTTCATCTTCGCCTTCACCTTATGGCCCTTCATTCCAGAGCTTCCTTTAAATTGAAAGAGGACCACTTTCTGTGAATTTAAATGTCTCTATCATATCTGTCTTCCCCCACCATTTTTCCAGAGTATAGATGTTGAGATCTAAATCTGTCCCCATATGTTTTTTGACAAACATCAGTGACAAATCCAGTAGCCATTCTCTGGATGACTCCATGATGTTTACATCCTTTTCAAGGTATGGTCTCCAGAATTGTAAACAATATTTCAAATGAGGCCTCACCACCTCCTGTTTCCTGCTGGCCATTCTTCTCCGTGTACACCAAAGCATCCTTCTGACTTTGCCATCCAGGGTTAGCCCGTCCACTAGGCGAGCTAGGCAGCCACACAGGGTGGCTGGTTTGGGTGAGTAGTGGCAGCAGCGACATGGGTGGGCAGCAGCACACATGGGCTGCCAATTCCGTTTGGGGGGGAGAGCGGGCAGTGGCTGTATTTCCAAAAGTGACAGCAAAAGCTGCTGCTTTTGGAAATACTACCGCTGCCCATCTCCCCCTCCCTAGATGAAATCGGCAACAGCTGGGAGGGGGGCAGCAGCAGTGGCGTCTGGCAGCAGCTGGAGGGGGAGGCGGCATCAGTGAGTGTGGGGCCACATCAGCAGGGGGAGGAGCGATGGTAGAGTTTCTTCCTAGGGAGGCAGAAACCCTTGGGCTAGCCCTGTTGCCATCACGTTTCATACCTCTTTGGCCACCTTAATCTTATCAGATGATCATCCCAAAGTCCCACTGTTCTTTCATGCAAAATGTACTTCCCACCTATGCCTTATGACCTCCTTGTGTGTTTTCAACCCAAATACGTGACTCTTCATTTTTAGCATTAAATCTTAGCAGTCAAATTTTAGATCATTCTTCATGCTTCACTAGATTCCTTTTTGTGTTATCTGTTCCTATCAGAGTATATCCTATGGCAGATTTAATCATCCACAAAGAAGCAAACCTTTCCCAATTGTCCTTCCACAATATCATTTACAAAAACATTAAAAGGAAACAGACTAAGGACCAATCCCCATGGCACACCACTGGTAATGTCCCTGTCCTCAGACTGAGCTCCATTAAGCACTATCCTTATAACTGAGTTCAAAGTACAATTGTACCACCCAAAGGACTGCAGTATGTTGCCTCAGCCTAATGCTATACAGTCATCCCTCAGTTATCGCGGTTAATAGGGACCAGAACCGGCCGCGATAAGTGAAAAACCGCGAAGTAGTGTCTCATTTTTAACATACGTACATTTTTTGTGTATGTATAGTATCAATAAGTGTACAGTATATGAAACCATATAAGTGCATATGTTATCATTAGAACATTAAAGAATAGTTTCAAACATGTAAATAAAATATTAATAGTATAAATAACATACATAAAATAATGTATAAATGATATAAATATGATACGTGTGTGTGTAACATACGTAGATGTAACTAAAGTGTACATACTGTAAATATGTTTTTAGAACTCTCTTATTCTTATAACAACTTTTCTTTTATAACAAGGTCCGTAACTCACCTCTGACAATAGCTTCTCAAAAAACTAATTCAAGAGGAGACCCACAACAAAGGAAATACCTTAGACCTGATATTCCTCCCTAAAAACTCTCAGCATCGAGAATGTGAACAACTTGAAATCCTTATTACACAGGTCACATGGTCTGATCACCATCAAATTCAGATCACCATATATCTATCCTCTGAAACATACAAGTTCGATTCCGACACACCTAATCAACAAAGGAGAAAATTCCAACAGCTAAACAAGGAAACCCTAATAAGCTCTCTTGAGGAACACATAACCCTTGACAACACCAACATTGAAGACCTCACTCACCTCTCTACAATCGAAACCAACTCTAAACCAACATGGAAGTCAACAGCCAGACCAATGAAAACAAAAACAGAACCTTGGTACACTCCACTGCTACACAAAATGAAAAAGGAGTTAAGAAAATTGGAAAGAAGATGGAGACAGACCAAGGATGACCTTCGCAAGATGGAATACCTAGAGCTCCTAGCCAAATATAAAAATGAGACCAACAAGGCCAAGAAAGCGCATCACACCAAGGTACTCAATAAGGCCATTAACAGACCCAGAGAGTTGTTTGAGCTAGTCAAGTCACTCACGAAGCCATTGCCTGAACCTAATTGCAATGGGAAAATAAAGGCTCAGGACCTAGCCGATCACTATGCTAGCAAACTCAATCCAACTAACCATCCTCTCCAAACTCAGAAGATGATCGATATAGTCCCAAAGCAACCGGACAGTCAGAATACAAGCTTTCAACCCAATGAAGGATGGTCTTCGTTCCATACAATTAACGAAAAACTAATCTTAAATATGATCTCAAACCTTCATACAACGACATCTCTCCTAGATCCATGTCCAGCAGAATGGATCAAATCAACTAAAAACGAAATTTTGCATCTGATAACACACATAGTCAATCAATCCCTGCAGCAAGGTATCATGCCTGCTCAACTTAAAAGATCGCTAATTAGACCCATATTAAAAAATAAAGCTCTTAACGAAGAAGACCCTACCTCATACCGGCCGATTTCAAGCATATCCTTTCTTGCAAAGATTATCGAGAAGGTAACTCAGCAGCAACTGCAAGACCACCTAGATGAGCACAAAATACTTGACGAGCATCAATATGGTTTTAGACCCCACCATGGTGTCGAAACCCTACTTATAGCCCTCTTAGACAACCTCATCAAGGGACTGGAAAACAGAAACAAGATGTTCATACTAATATTCATAGATATATCTGCGGCGTTCGACACAGTACATCATCAAATACTCTTGCACAGACTAGAATCAATAGGTATAACAGGCACACCCATAAAGTGGTTGGAGTCATACCTAACAAATAGAATGCAACAGGTTCGCTTCAATAACGAGCAAGCAAAACCCTTCCCCCAAACCCAAGGGATACCACAGGGCTCAGCCATCTCCTCCCTGTTGTTTAACGTCTATATCCAGCCAGTATGTGCAATTTTCCAGAAGCATAGTATCAGCTACCACCTATATGCAGATGACATCATGTTGTACACACAACTTGATATAAACAACCCCAATCTCAACCAATTAGAAGGATGCCTACACGATCTGCAAAACTGGCTCCAATGCAACAATATGTCTATTGATGTTCATATCAGGAAAACAAGTGATGTTCATATCAGGAAAACAAGATTTCAAACCTCCTGCATCTATCACCCTGAACGGAAACACCTATCTCTCCAAAAATGAGATCAAATACCTAGGGGTACTAATCGATGCTAACTTAAAGATGGACAAACAACTCCGGATAACTAACAGAGCAATTTTTCACAAACTGAGAGTTCTACAACCCATACGCTGCATCATTGACCACTTGGACTTTAGAACAGTAGCACAGGCACTCATCATTCCTCACCTGGATTACTGTAACGCTATCCTGCAAGGTCTACCGAAAAAAACACTAAACATCCTACAAATGGCGCAAAATGTATCAGCCAGAATTATCATGAATAAGAACTTGTCAGACCACATCACTCCAGTTCTTATAGAACTCCATTGGCTCCCCATACCTGCAAGGATAATCTACAAAATGCTGATATCTACATTTAAAATTATCCACAAAATATCTCCCTCCTTTCTCAATAACCTTATCACCACTCAACCTGCCAACAGATGCCGACGGACTGCTAACCTGAACACACTCTGCGTACCCAGCAGCATAAGGTTAGTGAAAGAACGGACCAGCAACCGGGCATTCACCTACTCAGCACCCACGTCAGATCAAGGACTTACAGGTCTTCAGAAAAGATCTTAAAACACACCTATTCCAAATACACTATGGCATCACATAGCCAGCTCCAACTATCCCCTCCCATGCGGCCCACCTACCTCAAAAGCCTAAGCCTCATATGAACCTAATGCTCATTTGATGTCCACTTCCATGATGATCAAAATGTCGATATGTATATAATTTCTCCTATCATGCCTTTATATATGGCGACTCTGTTGTATATTTACACTGGTGTTCAAACTGTAATTTATGCCAATGATATGTATAACTATAATTGTGCTGTTGTTAATCACCCCCTTATTTTGTCCCCTCTCCCATGTCTTGTACAACAATCTGTAATTCATACTGGTGTTTAAACAGTAATTTATTTGCAAATCAATTGTTTAACTGTAATCATCTCGTTGTTTATCCTTCCCTTCTCTTGTCCCCTCCCCCTGTCTTGTACAATGATGGACCGCTTCTGATCGCTGGAAGGAGCGGTGTATAAATGTATGCCAAATAAATAAATAAATAAAGTACCTCATTATTATGCAAATCAAATAACACAGCCTGCATTTAACTTTACTAACTATATCATTCTTGGAAAAAATAAAGTCCATTTTGATCTGGTGGTATTATTCCGCCTTGGGAGCACCGAGTCCCTAATGTGAGGCCTGATGCTCCCAGGGAGCTATTTTAAAGGGAACAGTGCTCTAATAATGCTGCTGCCCAACCCTGATCCTCCAGGGTACCCACTTTGAATCACAACCTCCCCTTGCTACATAGTACCTACCAGGATCTCCCAGTACCTAGCCAGGGTAGGGGGGCAGAAGTGATACCCAGTTATTCCTGTTCTTTCAGCTCCCAGGATCAAAATGGTGCCTCTCAACCCCTTGCAGTAGTCTTGCAGTACTACCACTAAGGGTCAAGCTACCAAATAAGGGTAATTCCAGAATAAATTTCACAGGAATAAACTATATTATTTTTTTTAATGTTTATTTATACAAGAACATTTTACATTATTATATTGTAAAACAATTACAAGGAAACAAATGATTTCACAAGCAACAATGGATCTTAGGATACAGAAAAAAAAAAAAAACTTTAGCCCACATGTCGGGGAGTCATATCTACTGAATAAAGAAAAACAAAATCATCTAGAAAACAAGGCAAAGAGACTCCGAGAAGGAGACCCATAGCCAACTTATCCATCCGGTGGAGTCCCCTCGCTTCCCACACTTAAACAATCATTTTATTTTTCTTTTTTTGAACTTTCTCCTTTTCCAGAATCCATTTTTCTAATTCAGAAGAGGACAGAAATACATATTTATCATAATTTAGAGAAATACAACATTTACAAGGGTATTTTAGAAAAAACGTGGCCCCCAAAGCAAGCACACTAGGTTTCAACTTAAGGAAATCCTTCCTACATAATTGTGTGGAACGAGAGACATCTGGAAATATAGACACCTTATCACCACAAAATTGCAACTCCTTCCTCTTGAAATAAGCCTTCAAAATAGTAACCTTGTCCTCCTCAGAGGAAAGAGTCACCAATAAGGTGGTCCTAGTGGTTATAACATCATGAGTCTTCTCTAGAAAAGCAGTTAAATTAAAATTACCCATATCTGAAGGAAAAACCTCATCATGATCCACATTGCCAACGGAAATTTTAGAAGGCAAATAATAACATTTGAAAACTATATTATTTTACTGCAACTTTGTAACTACCCCTCTTAGGTTTTTACCAAGTTAGGTTAAACACAAGCATCTACTAATGTCTGGAGGAGCTATCCATTTCAGATTATGGAACCCAACGGTTAAGTGGAAAAAGGAACTGTTTGAGTAAACTAGCTAGTTATAAAGAACATTTTTTTGTCTCATCCAGTTATTGTCTGTTGAGAATAACTCTGCTCAATTACTACACCTGTTTTGCTGAATTTCTTACTATTGCCTGTTACCCCCCCCCCACCCCACCTCTTCACCGACACACATACTTTATATTCTGTCTGCTTTTATATATGTTCTGTTGTGAGCTGCTTAATTGCTATGATTCTAAATTCAACTAATTAACAAATCAATAAATAATACTCTTTGTTTGATGGTGATATAACTTGTTCTTTCCATATGTTTGTGATTCTTATTGCCTTTTGTTAAGGAGTTTAGCTAATAGTTTAAATTTTCTGTATTACTGTGTGGTTATTGACTCAGTCATGAGCAGAAGTGTGGGTTTGCCCTTTGAAAAGTGGGAAGGTTGATCCTCTGGTTGGAGGCCTCCCAGTATTTGCTGGTCTTGTCTTCCCTAGAATCCCGTATTCTGTTACTGCAACTACAGAACAGTTGTGAAAATACAGGATAATTCTTCCATATGTGGGAGGATTGTGTTCCAATATCATAAGCTGTATCTATTGCTAGCTGGATAACAAGAATTAATAAACTATTAGTTGCTCTGTATAGTTCTCTACAGGGGTCATTTAAAAAGCCTTAGTCACAATTTCGATGTTTGAAAACGTGCTTGTAGACATCCAAATCATTGTCCCTGGAGCTATTTTACAAATGTTTTTTAAAGATGTCTCTGGTGTGTGGATGACCAAGTAGGCAGGGGGCATGACATGTGTGTCCAGGGCAATGCAATGGACTTCAATGTCCTCATTTGATTTCAGAAACGTTGGGGGTGTCTGTGACTCTGTCCAAGTTTAGACCTGCTCCAGGCATGAATAGGGATCAGGAAAGTATTCATTTTGACCATAAAATATCCAGAGGGTGTAGAGAAAACGATACTCCACCATCCCCGGTACTCTTTATAAACACAGTGATAGCAGCGCTGGGATTCAAGGCTATTCCTAGATGTTTCAGCTCTTGAATACTACTCTAGGGATGTCTATGTAGATACCTCTAGACATCTTTATCAGGCATGTCCATGTTTGTGAAACCATGCCTGAAATTGGATATGCCTGTTTTTTTTTTCTTCAGACTTTCAGGCTTGGATGTCCCAAATTGCACTTGGACATCATTTGTAAAATGTGCCTCGTGTTTAAACACTAACTTCTCTGAATATGTATATATCTATGACAAAAAATATGAAATGGCCTTTGGCAAATTGCTGAACCCTCCATTGCCTCAGGCACAAACTTAGAATGTAAACCCTCTAGGAACAGAGAAATACTCACTGTACCACATTGCAACTCATGTTGAATTACTGCTGGAAATGCATGAGCTTAATACAAATACATTTTCAAAAATTATTTCTGTAATTTTTTCCATTGACAAGCAGGATTGAATCGGGCAAAGAAATAGGTGATATCATCCAGTACCATTGAGATGGAACAGTTCTCCCAGAGCTCAGACTTATTGTATATATTTATGCTAAAAGGGGGCATATCAAACAGCGGCGGCCAATGCTGTTTTAAGTGATGCCTGGATATTCAGTGCCGAGGCCATATCTGGCCAGCCACACTGAATATCTGATCTGGCCAGATAGTGTTTTAGCAGGTCAGAAAAATAATAGACAGTAAGAGGGGGTGTCAAGCCTGAGTGTCGCCTAGGACACCAACACTGTGAGCCAATTCTAGAGCTGGCCCTGAGGTACCCCAGGAACGTTAACAGACCCTACCTGTCCTTCCTCAAGAAACCCTCACTAGACCCTACCTGTCCATCTAACTACCAACCATCTCCCTTGTCTCCTTTGTTTCTAAACTACTTGAATGTGCGGTTCACTTCTGTTGCCTTGACTTTCTCAATGAAGTCCACGCATCTCATGATATCAGTAATGTGTCCCTTGCTACCTCTCTAAATCTTTCATTTGCCTTTGACCTTGTTGACCACACCACTCTCCTCCTTTTGCACGATTTTGGTCTTTGCAGCCACGTGCTACATTGGGCCTTCCTGTTTGCAGCTTCTCAGATTTGTTTTTTCCACTCTGCCATATGGACATGAAATAAAGTTCTCCCTTAAACTGTTTTAAATATTGTCTTCAGATATTATTTGCTTTTGTCATGCCTTCTATTTACTGCTTTCAAAAGAGAAATGACATATCAAGCTCCATGGGTCATTACTTTCCACAATGTGCCAGAACATTCCACAACGTGGAGACTCATCCAGTCTGCCTCTGTTGCTAGGGTGCATTATCTTACAAAGGGATTGTCTTTCATCTACATCACAAGAGAGATAAGATCAAAGAGAGGTCGGCAGAGAAGAAGACCTACACAGAGGTCAACTCACTCTATGCTTCAGCTCACTTCTCTCTTCTGTAAAAGACATACTATTTCTCTGCACAGTGACTGGGGAGGTCCAAATGCACATGAGCAAAATCTAAAGTCATTTCTTCATTGTTGTAACTCCTTGGAGGTTCCCAGGCAAAGAAATGCTTTTGTCTTGCAATGCTTGGGCTCGAGGATAAAGTAACCCATTTTGGTCTCTCAGCAGTTCAGAGTGCACAACATAAAATAGTTGCTCTAATAGTACAACAAATTCCACTCTGCACAAGTTCTCAGCTCAAGTCCTTATCATCAAAGTGAGTGGACCATCTCGAAAGTGCTACCTATACAGCACAGTTTGTTTCTTTTCCTGATCCTTGTCCTCTGGTATGATGGAATTCCTCCTCTGCAGAGACATGTCTGACAATACCCAATGCTGACTACGCAGATGCTATTTTACACTGTGGTGCTTGTGCAATCTCCTCTATGTTCAAGTAGTGCTATAATTGCACTATATTTTCACCATGGGTCTGTCATTAGGCATGGATTATCTGCCATGATCACCTATAAGAGCTCATATACTGATTTTTATCTTGCGCATGAGTTCTTGTAGGTCCATTCTTCAATAGAAACATAGAAATATGATGACAGAAAAAGACCACATGGCCTATCTAGTCTATCCTTCCATAACAACTACAACAGTCCCCTTTTTTACCTTTAGAGATCCTCTGTGCTTGTCCCATGCTTTTTTGAATTCAGTTACTGTCCTCATCTCTACCACCTCCACTGGGAGACTATTCCACGGATCCACTACTCTTTCCGTAAAGAAATATTTCCGCATATTACTCCTGAATCTATCTCCCTTCACCCTCATCCCATGTCCCCTTGTAGCAGAACTTGCTTTCAATTGAAAGAGGCTCTCTCCCTGAACATTTATGCTGTAGCAGCAGAGCGCAGACAAACCAATGATACCAGGAGTCTGTTCAGAAGGTCCAAATCATTTATTTGTGCACAAGTCTCAAGCAGAATCAAATTCAAAATGGCTGAGCAATGTTCTCTGGCAAAACAACAACTTTTATAGACTTTTGCTCCATTCTAGGTATAGAAAAACATTTCATTGGTCCCGGTAACCTCCCGTACCCCTTCTATTGGTCCCGGTACTGATATGATTATCCAATTATGTACTTGGAGTGGGCTCAGCACCTGCTCACCACCCTTCTAGTCCCAATTACAATGGCCAGTTCACCAACTTGTTACTTTCCTACTTCCAAGGCCATTGGGCTAGTTAGTACGTGCGGGGAAGCAGGGCTCTGTAACCTTTCTGTCAGCAGTTTTAATTAAATCCCTTACAGCTGTATTCTCTTATCAGGGGCATTTAAACATATTTTTCTGTATTTTTCCAACTTTCAGTTCTGCTTGTCTAAGCTAATCCAATACTTTTACTGAGTTCTAATTCTACAATAGCAGCAGGTTGGGGGATGTGTAATTCCTATGGGCCTCTTCACAGGCTTCATTTACAGGTCAAGCTAGTTAGGCCTGTCTGCTTATGTCAGACACTGTGGATCACAGGCCTTCACCTGCCACATTCCCCCCTTTGATTAATCTCACCCTATTACTTAATAAGGTGTGAGAATTAAATCACTTAAAATAGTTATATCATGGTCAGAGGTTTCCGACTATATGCAGGAGGTTTAGGTTGGTATAAGGCCATAATTTTAGTTGCGGTCTTCCGCTCTACTGTACTTTCAATAGCACTATGAATAGAACGCATACAACATGGGATTATACATGGTAACAGTAAAATGACAGCAATGATTATTAGTACTAATATAAGGAAAGTTTTAAGTCCTCCTAGCCATGAGAAAAGATTAGCAAACCAGTTAGGAAACTTTAGTGAATGCCAAGTTTGTACTGGCACTTAAGCTTGCTTTAGTTTCAGCAATTTCTTCAACTACTTGACCTTTATCATCTATTTTTAAACAACAATTAGTTGAATTCAGCTTACCACATACTCCTCCTTCAGCTGCCAACAAATAATCAAGTGCTAAGCGGTTCTGATATATAGCAGTGCGCATTTGAGTACTCTGTCTAGCTAGAAGTGTAAGAGCTTGGCTAGTTTCATTGGTTATTATTTCAACTACTGCTTGTAAGCGAATAATACGATTAATCATATAGACTGGGGTTCGATAGCCCCCACATACCATCATCATTCCAGGTGGCAGGCCCATAATATTCAATGATCCTTTCTGGTGGCCAATCATCACCCTGCCACTTCTCCCACTTGCCTACCTGGAGGGGTGCTCTCTTCTGTCTCAGTGCTCTTTTATGTCTGTGATTAGTTGTGTACACTGGGTATCCTAATTCTTCTCCATGTTCCGTATTTAGAAGAAAGAAAGAAGGTCTGATGGTCCCTAAGACACACGCCCCTCCCCAGTGTGTAGGGAGTCGGGCATATGCTCGGTTTCCACAGATCCAATATAGGCCAGGTGGGGCTTGCCAGACATGAGGCTTGGCAAGATTTGTCCATAAATGAGAAAGCTCAGGAAATCTAGCTAATGGGTTAGGTGGTTCAGGTTCTTTAATTCCTGACCACCAAGACGTCTTTTTGGTGGTGTCATTATAGAACTTCTGGCTAAGACAGACCAGCTGTCCTACCTGTTGCTTGAACTGGGGTCCAGTTCGTTCATAGCAAAGACGTCCAACTATTGAGTGCGCTAACACCCATTCGCTGGTAGTCTTATGTAGTTCAGTTTGATTGTAAGTCATAGAATAATTCAATTCTTGGGCTTCCCATGGCCATTGGTCACCCATTTGTGTCCCCCCACAAAAGTAACAATCTGAGATTTTTAGACTGGATACTACTGCTCCAGCTAATTCTAAAAATAAGTTCTGGGAGGGATGGGGAATTTCAAACTTATTTACATGCATGGCTTCATAGAATGTGTCATGGATTTGGTACTTGGATGATTTATGGGCCTGGGTATTTAATCTTATATATACTATGGTTCCTGGATCTGATCCAGTCCCTGCAATTCGTATACCAAATCGGGATCCTCGTTTCCAATTTTCAGGTCTCAGAACAACCAACTCTAAGGGATTGCAAGCATTTTTCTTGCATTTGTCTATACCTTTGAGATATGGCCTCCGCAATGCAGCCATTCGATTATCTTTGTTGGTATTCTCTACCATACCACTCCAGGTGGCATAGAAGACACATTCCCATCTTGGGCAAAAGTAATCTGATTCTGGGGCTGTACTATATACATCGGCTGAGACTTTCTTCCCTGTACATGCTCCCCATCCAGTGGTCCCTTCTGGACACATATATTTGTCATTCCATGTGTATGATTTTTCCCAACTACCACACTTAGAACGACTATCTCTGTTGATTACTTCACAAGCATCAAAATACAAAACAGCAGATTCACTAGGATTTGTGAGTGGGCGTGTGGCATTGATCAAAGGACCATTTGCATCTTTCCATCTCATTTCCAAGGTGTAATAGGATGGATTCTGATGCGGATTAAAGCATACTTTAGATTTACCCTTGGTACAAATATTCAGTTCAGTGGTGTTATAAATACACTGAGTCACTTTACCAGTGCAGGAATAGTAAGAGTGATAAATCAAAGTCTGAGTTACTTTCAGTCCAGTCCGAGTAGAAGTAATGCAAGCAGTGCATGGAGGCAAGGCATGAGTCAGTTCAAAGCCTCCAAAACAGGCAACCAGGGCGAAGTAAAGTCAAAGATACATGTTGATTGGAGTTCTTCTGAATCCTCAGCTTGAAAATCTTGACCACGACATTCTTTTCTTCGTCCTGTTTGCTAATGAAGCAATTCAACGGGTGCTGAATGTTGATTGAAGATCCTCAAGTTGTCCATCACACATTAGCCAACTTATCAATTTCAGTTGGCTTCCGAAATATGGTCAATCAATGTAGCATCAAAGTAGTGTGTAAAATCACACACATGAGGTTCGTTGAAACAAACTCTTGCTGTATGGAAAACAGCAATCCTCTTCGAAAGACTTGGCTACTGCAGGGCACTGTGATAAAGTGTCTAAGCTGCTGGTTGCCGTCTCAGAGTAACTCGCAAAGGTGCATCAGGATGCTGCTCTGCTGTCCACTGCTCAGGTTCTGGATCAGCTGCGGACTTGACTCTGCTGTGGTGGATCCAGGAATCGATTTCTGCTACCTTTACTGCAGTTGGGGTAGACAGGATGACGGTGTACGGTCCCTTCCAATGGGGTTCCAGCGGTGTCTTCTTCCAATCTTTGATCCACACCGAGGTACCAGGCTGGTAGGGATGCAAGGGTTCCGTCAAGTTGATAGGCAACTGGTCTTGGATCCACGCATGGAGAGTCTGCAGAACAAAACTAAGAGCTAGGAGTTCTTGCCTGGTTATTTCTGAACCAATTTGGGCTAGACTTCCTTTAATTCCCTGCACTATTGGTGGGGGTTTACCATACAGAACTTCAAAAGGGGAAAATCCTGTTGACTTCACAGGGGCTGAGCGTATTCTGAGTAAAGCTATTGGGAGTACTTGGGGCCACTTCAGGCGAGTCTCCTGACAAAGCTTAGACATTTGGGCTTTTAAGGTACGATTCATTCGCTCAACTTTCCCTGAACTCTGGGGTCTGTATGCAGTGTGAAGCTTCCATTGTATCTGCAAGGCTTTTGCTAACTGTTGAGTAATCTGAGAAACAAATGAGGGCCCATTGTCTGACCCTATTACTGCTGGAATTCCAAATCTAGGAACAATCTCTCTCAGTAAAACTTTGGTGACTTCTCGGGCTTTCTCAGTTCTGGTTGGGAAGGCTTCTACCCACCCAGAGAAAATACAAACTAATACCAATAGGTAGTGATATCCATTGGCTTTTGGCATTTCAGTAAAATCAATTTGCAGGTGGTGCATGGGGGTTACACCTCCTGACTGAACTCGGGGTGGTGGTGTGGGACCTTGCTTGGCATTATTTTTGGTACAAATTAGACATTGGCGTGCTACTGAAGCTGATAGGGCTGCTAACATGGTAATGCAGAAATGTGGTCTGAGTGCTTTTTCCATAGCACTTTTTCCATAGTGGGTGGCTTCGTGGAAGGCTTTGACAAAGGCTGGACCCAACAATTCAGGAATTACTATTCGTCCTGGGGGTTGACTGCCCTCTGCTGGTGGCAGCTCAATCCACCCATCTTTCAGTACTCCATCTTCCTTATTACAGTAAAGGATATTTGGGCTTGTAGCTTGGCTAGCATATCTCGTCCCAGTAGTGGCACTGGACATTCAGGCATATAAAGAAATTGATGAGTTATTTGTTGTCCTCCTAGACTGCATATGCGATTCTGAAGAAAAGATTTTGTAGCTTTGGCACCAGTTGCTCCTACAATGGTGACTGCTTTTGTAGAAAATGGGGCTATCTTTTTGTCTACTACTGAATGTTCTGCTCCAGTATCAACCATAAAGTTCATAACTTGGTCTCCTATTTGTATTCCGACCATAGGCTCCTGGAGACCTAAAGCAAATTCAGAGCCCGGTCTGTCCTAATCCACGTCATCTTCATCATGGGCTGTCGTAGCCAATGCTTGTATGGCTTCTCCTCTTTCTCACTGGTATTGCTCTCGATTGGCTTCTCCGCGGTTTCGGGGACGGCCTCGTCTTTCTTCTCTCCATTGATGATTGTTTTCGTCATCTTGATGGGCATCTTCGAGTTGCGGGCATGCATCTCTCCAATGTCCTTCCTCCCTGCAGTAGGCACATTGGTTTATGCCTAGCTGGGGCCGGCTTCCGTCTCGGCCCCGCCCCCTTCCTCTGCTCCATCGACTAGGGACACCTCCCCTTTTCTGTTCAACTATGGCCGCAGCCAAAAAATCAGCTTTCTTCTTCATCTTTCGATCACATTCTCTCTGCCTTTCATTATCACGATTCACATACACTTTATTAGCGACTTCCAATAACTGAGTTGCATTCATGCCCGCAAACCCTTCTAATTTCTGTAATTTACGTCTAATGTCTGGTTGAGACTGATTTACAAAAGCAGAATTCACCATGCATAAACTTCCTGGTGCATCGGGATCATAGGGAGTATACATTCTATATGCTTCAGTTAATCTTTCATAAAACACTGCTGGGCTCTCATCTATGCCTTGGGTAACTTCAGTAACTTTGGAAAGGTCCATAGCTTTCTGGCCCCCCCTTTTCAGGCCTTGTATAAAGCCTTGGCGAAAACGGGCTAGGGCTCTGGATCCTCTTTCTGTATTTGGATCCCATCGGGGGTCTTCATTCGGGAATTCTCTCTGGGCCGCTTCCCGATTATCTATTCTTTCCTCCCCCCTTTCTCCTGGAGCTACAGGGTTATCTGCCAGCCAGTCAATAGCTGCTTTTCTAATTCGTGTCCGCTCCTCTGTAGTAAATAAGGTGGACAGGAGCTGGCGGCAATCTGCCCATGTTGGTTGGTGGGTTTCCATAATAGTATTCACTAATTCTGTAAGCTCTTGGGGTTTATTGGTATAGGAGGCATAATGTGTCCTCCAATTTAACAAATCAGTGGTAGAGAAGGGGACATACACATAGTTTAGGGGTCCCGCCACCACCTCATTATCTTCATTTCTTACGGGTATTCCCGGGACTTGTCGTAAAGGCATCATCTTGGCAGTAGATGTCTTTTGGGATCTGAGAGATATTTTTGTAACTGTCCTATCAGGGGTTACCTTCTTCTTCTCTACGTGCTTTACTTTAGATTTACTCTTTACTGGCGAGCTAACACTGGCAGCCGCTTTTACACTGTCAGTATCACTCGGGGAATTTTCAGTTTCTTCCTTCTCTGTTTCTGTATCTAATTCTCCTTTTTCTGTCTCGGTAGAATCATCTTCTTCAATTAAAGGGAGCTCATCTACCTGCTCTTTAGGTGATGGCTCAGGGGTTGGGTCCCGCTCCCGCTGTCTCCGGGGCTCTGGGGCAGGACGTGGGGCTACTCTCACTGGGCGCTGGGTTTGGGGCTGTCGGGTAATCATTTCTGGGGAATCAGGATCTACCAGGATGGGTTTCTTCCTGGATTTCTCACCTTTCCCTTTCTTTCTAGGCTGTTCTATTTTCTGACTATAATCTGTCTTTGCTAACATTATTCTGCACTGCTCTTCATAACAGCGCTTCGCCCAAGGGGGCGGATCTTCACAAATACTTAACCAGGAATCTATATTTATTTATTTATTTATTTCAACTTCTTATATACCGCACTCTTTGACATCAGCGCGGTTTACAAATAACAGAAAGGAACCAGAACAACAGGCTGTTTGGTATTACATATAACAGGAGTATCAACTTGGATAACATGGGAGAACTATTTACATTACATATTTACATATATAGGGGTACTGATCAGTACCCCTATATATGTAAATATTACTATTTACATATATAGGGGTACTGATCGGGGTGCGCTATTCGCACTCTACGGTGCACTAACTGAATAATTCCTACATTAAAGGTTCCCTCTCTGGGCCAGGTAGGGTCTAGATCGGGCCACTCCCTAGTACACAAAATCTGTAAACGAGCTGCAGTCATTTTAATACCATAATCCCCGGAATATCCTTCTTTAAAATGTGCGATCATACATTCTAATGGAGTGTTCCTAGTAGACCCCGCCCCTCCCATTTCGATGTGTGCGCGCAACAACAGACAAAAGGGAAAAGGAGGGCGGACCGTGGGTAAGGGGTCCTCACGGCCCTAGAAACATATAGGGAAAACAAATAACAAGACAAGACAACATATTAAGATCCTTCAGTCTGTCCTCATATGCTTTATAATGAACACCACTAATCATTTTAGTAGCCACCCTCTGCACCGACTCCATCCTGTTCACATCCTTTTGGTGTTCTAAATTATGCCAGGAGAACCAGCACAGTAGCTGGTTTGGTTGAAAGGTGGTCTAGTGGAAAGATGGGGCAGGAGCGCTCCTGCACTTCTCAATAGTACTAACAAATATGGCCATTAATCTTGCAGTGCTGCCCCCTAGTGTGTTGCTAGAGGGCAATACATTATGATTTTGGCCATTTTGAAAAGGCCAATTACAGGGGCAGGAGGGAAAGAAGGACCGCTCCTGACCACCTTTCCACTAGACCACCAGGATTTGAACAGCTATGACTATTGGGGGGGTGGGTTGGGTAGGTGGGGGCCATGGGCCCCCATTTGACAGCTGGATAACCTGGATAGATCTTTAAGAGGAGGGGAGGGGGTCTACCGACTGGCTACATGAGACAATGCCAAGTAGATTGTGGGTTTCCCTGACTGGCTAGCTGGGATGTTACTTTGGTCAGGGGTACACTAATCCCTTCAGGACAGTTCCTCATGAGGATCAGGAGCTGTCCAGGGGAGATCGGTGTTACGGGGGAGGGGAGGGTGAACAGCCTATTGCTTTGACATATTGTCAGTGCTGCAGATCGCAACATCACGATATCAACAATATGGCTGGGTGGAAAGGCCCAACTGATGAGTCTGAGGGAGAGCATAGTAGCGATTGGGGGCACAGAGCTACAGATAGCCCTTCCTTTGGATTTACCACAAGGACTTTTCCCGTGATACCTGCCAAAACAAATAATTCGGATCTCCATGTAAATCCAGAACCTCTGAGGTTTCTGCAGGGCTACCTTGGGAATGCCTCCAGCAGATACCGCGAGGGGTTTTGATTTATCATGCAGGTTTTGGCAGCTAATGCATTGCAATAGCTGCCAAACCCTACCAGGATTTACTAGACATGCCCCTAAGCTTTGAGCTCTGGGAAAGCTGTTGCATCTCAGTGCAGTCAGATGATGACATCCCATTTATGTGCGTGATTAATTCTGTCTACAGAAAATACCTGTTACAAGTACTGTAAACAACATTATTTTGTTCTTTGGTAGAAGGTAACATTTCAAACCACCATCTATAAACACTTATGTTTGTATTTTTAAAGTTTCCCAAATTTAATTTTTAACTTCAGGTGTGTATTAATGACTTACTCAATTTATCATAATTAATTTATAATTTCTAGAGAATGTTAAAATGGTGTGTGGAAGTTTTGGTTATGCCTCAAATAAAAGGCGCATTCACAAGGAGAAATATTTATTTCTGAATATTTATGTAGTAGGTGTAGATGCATCCTTAATCATTTATGATGTCATAGGAACATAAGATATGCCATACTGGGTCAGACCAAGGTCCATCAATCCCAGTATCCTGTTTCCAACAGTGGCCAATCTAGGTCATAAGCAGGTACCTAGCAGTTTCCCCAAAAGACAGGTTCACCAATGCTTGTATTGGGTCAAGCAGTGATATCTTGGGTCCCTTTTAATAATGGTTTATGGACCTTTCCTCCAGGAACTTGTCCAAACCTTTTTTTTTTTTTTTTAATTCTTTATTTTCGTTTTATAACAACAAAGGAAAAGGAAGACATACAGCTAAAAGACAGATACATAACGTGTAATACATACACCAAAGTAAACCCCTGCCACCCCCCTCCCCCCTGCTTCTTCTCTAGAAAACTAAGCATTCCCGAAGCGGGCGTGTACTTACATTATTGTGTTACAAAACCTAACGGTGATCTAAAACATGATGAGTGCACATTATACAGGCATGTTGGAACAATGTGCAGATTGTACATAATCATTAAGCATCTGCCATTTAGACAAGCAAGAGTGAGTTTGGACATGGGGAATAGCTCTCCGAGGTATCTGCTCATATTTACTATATAAGCAGACGAGGTTCCACCATTCATTGACAGTAAGTCGAGAGCTATCCTTCCAATTCCTCGTGATTAAGCATATGGCTATACCCAGCATGAAATCAAGGAGAAAGCGACCCTTCTTAGGAAGAGAGGGGACCTCCGCCACAGAGCGGAGTCCCACGACCTTCCAAGAGAGAGGCTCGTGAAAGTGTAAGATAAATTGAATACGACCCCAGACCCGCCCCCAATAGACCTGTAGTTGAGGACATTCATAAATAACATGAGCGAAGGTTCCCACAGCAGTATGGCAAGACCAACACAGGTCCCTAGCATTTGGGTTCCATTTGGCTATTTTTTCTGGGGTATAAAAGCATCTGTGTGCAAAAAAGAAGAGAGTTTGGGTAACAGAGGCAGACCGGGAAACCCGCACTACTTTGCTCCAGAAAACGCTCCATTGCACAGGGGTTAAAGTGGTTTGCAGTTCGCGCTCCCAGGCTTGTTGGGCTCTAAAAGTGGCCGTGTCTGTACCCTGACATATTATTTTATAAAAGTTAGAGGCTACCCCATGTGTACTACTAATAGAGTGAACTATCTCTAATAGCCCATCCTCAGTAGGGGCAGAGGGCGGCATGATTCGAGCACTTTTGAGGCAGTGTTGAAGCTGCATCAATTGAAAGTAGTGTTTCACTGGTAACGCAAATTCCTTTTGTAAATCAGAAAAGGTTTTCCAACGAGCTGCAGAGAAAAGCTGTTGGGGTGTCCAGATCCCCCTTGAGTACCAGGGTTTCCATGCTATTGTTCGATTTAGGACTTGAATTCTGGGGTTATTCCATAGCGGAAGTCCATCCTGAGGACATACATTCGGGCCCAGTGATAGAATGAGAGTGTTAAAGGCCGCAAGAGTATCGACAATCATTGGTGGATGGCGGGTGTCTACTTGATAGGACATACCGGGGAGATGGGTCAACGGAATTGGGCTACTAAGCTCCTCTTCTATGTCAAGCCAAACTGGTCTGCTGGCTGTTGAGGCATCTAGCCATCGGGCACCTTGCTTAAGTAGGAAGGCTTGATGATATCTAAGAAAATCAGGAAATCTGGTACCCCCTCGTTCCTTTGCAGACTGCAGTTTATGTTTAGCTATCCTTGGTGGCTTGCCCTGCCAGAGATAACGGACGAGAAGGCCCTCAATATCTTTATAAGTATGTAACGGAAGTAAGCATGGCAGCATTTCTAAAATGTAGTTCACTTTGGGGACTATCATCATTTTCACAGTTTCTAAGTGGCCCCACCATGTGAGAGATAAGGGAGACCAACGATTTGTGAGTTCACGGACTTTGGAGACTACCTCTTTGGCATTAAAACTGATAGTGTCTTCTAAAGGAGAACAGTAATGGACCCCGAGATACTTCACCATGCGGGATTGCCAAAGGAAGGGAAAGGCCTGCATGTCAGCCTCATGTACCCAGCGGTTCAGTGGGAATGCTACAGATTTGGTCCAGTTAATTTTATAGCCCGATAATTGTGAGTATCCGTCAATCAGATCCAAGACAGCTGGAACCGAATCGAGGGATACGAAGAGCATAAGGTCATCTGCATATGCAGAGAGTTTAATCTCCCTATGACTAAAGGGGACACCTCGAATACGTGCGGACTGTCTAATAAGGAGGGCTAGGGGTTCAAGAGCTAGATCAAAGAGCATTGGTGATAGGGGGCATCCTTGACGCGTGCCTCTTTGGAGGTTAAATGGCTGAGATTTGATGGCGTTTACACAAATACTGGCGACGGGTTGAGTATACATGACTTGGAGATATCGGAGGAAGCCCTCTCCAAAGCCATACCATCGGAGAACTGCAAATAAGAAGGGCCATTCTAGACGATCAAAGGCTTTTTCGGCATCCAGGGAAAGACCCACCCATGGATGATCGAGATTGGCAGCACTGGATAGCACATGGCACAAGGTCCGAGCATTGTCAGCAGTTGATCTGCCGGGTATAAAACCGCATTGGTCGGGGTGAATTAGGGTAGCCATCATGTCAGATAGCCGGGTGGCCAAGATCGTTGCGAAGATCTTATAATCGGCATTAAGTAGGGAGATTGGACGGTAGTTGGCGGTCAGTAGCGGGTCTCTGCCTTCTTTCTCAAATACTACCACATTAGCTGCAGAAAAGGATCCCAAAGAGGATGTATCTACCGCAAGGGCAGTAAAATAGAGTTTTAAATAGGGAACTAAATCTGCACTGAACGTTCTGTAGAATTCGGTCGGGAGACCATCGGGCCCTGCGGCACGGCCCGAGGCTGTTCGTTTTAGGGCAGATTGGATCTCTGAAGTAGAGAAGGGTTCATCCATCGCATCCCTATCATCTTCAGAGAGGGTCGGCCGCTGAATGCCAGAAAGCAATCGCTCGAATGTCTCTGACGAGAACTCACATTCAGATTGATATAGGCGGGTATAGAAATCCCGAAAGAGCTCTACAATGTCGGAGTCTGTGGTCACTATGCCCCCTCCCTGTGGAGCTCGAAGGGCCGCTACGCGTTTGGCTTCTTTTTGACCTTTCAAGGCGTTGGCTAAGAGTCGACCGGCTCGGTTATTTTCACGATAATATGTCCCTCGCTGGAGCTCAATACTCTTAGAAGCTGCAGTTGAGAGGATTGAATTATATTGAAAACGGAGACGCTGTAAGCGAATTAATACACATGGGTCAGTACGTGAAGTTAGAACTCGTTCGCCTGCTTTTATTTGTTGGTCTAGTATAAGCAGCTGCTGTTTGCGTTGTTTCCGCAGGCGGATTTGATAGCTAGTGATAGTTGCCCGAATGGCCGCTTTGAAGCCCTCCCACCAAGCCCAATTCGCAGTATCTTGGGGTAGATTAAAATGGAAGTAATCCTGTATGGCTGCTCGAATTTCTGACTGGAACTCTGGCTGAGTTAACAGGGCTCTATCAAAGAACCAGGCTCCCGAATTCCCCTGGGGTGCAGTAGTGTGTAATTGAAAGGAAATGGCAGCATGATCTGAAATATGTTGGGAGTGAATCTTTGCAGTGTCCACCTGAGGAACTAACAGTTTTGAGATTAGAAAGAAGTCTATGCGAGACTGAGATTTATGAGGGGAGGAGAAGAAGGTGAAGTCAAGCTCATTGGGGTGTAGTAACCTCCATAGATCAACTAAAGCAAGATCCTTGATCAGGGAGGTAAGCGTGGCGTGACTCTTGGGGGGACCACTCGTCCTAGGCGGCTGTTTGTCAATCAGGGGATCAAGGACTAGATTGAAATCCCCCCCAATGATCAATGAAGTATTAGCAGAAGCCTGCGCAACCTGAGCAATGGTAGCAAAAAAGGCAGGGTCATCCACATTAGGAGCGTAAAGGCATATACATGTAACTTCAAGGCTACCTATCTTGAGGTGAACTCTAGACCATCTACCTTCTGTATCTGAGCTAGTCGCAATAATAGTAGCATGCAAAGATTTCCTAACCAGTATGGCAACCCCACATTTCTTAGAGACGGCTGGGGAATAGGCGGCCACCATGTAAGGTTTAATATTGAGTTTAAGAGTTTCCTTCGAATTTAAATGCGTTTCTTGGAGAAAAATCAGATCCGCTGCTTCCTGACTGAGGTAGCTTAGGATTTTCTTCCGTTTTATCGGATTATTGATTCCTTTTACGTTCAATGAGAAAATCTTACATGGTGCCATCAATCGGTAATAGACATTTTAGGTAAGGGCGCTTGATAACATACAACATAATCAGAATCTGTACAACAATGTCATAATCACCGAGTATTCTAGCTAATACACCCCATATTGAAAAGTATGTACCAACGTATCTTAGAGAAGAAGCAAAACCCCCAAAGAATATGGCGACCATATGTCTGCGGGAGGAGGCCCTAGAGAGGAATAGAAAGACATATAAAAAAGAAAAGAAACACCAGAGTCCATAATTAACACTGTCTCTGATACTCATCGAGGCTACTGTGGGTAGATGGAGTCGGGTCACAGATACCATCAAGAGTAAGGCAAACAGACTGCCCACGCCAGACTCTTTGCTGGGCTGCGGCAGATCCAATATGGCAGGTACAGCGGATATGAGGAGACTTGCAGGAATATTCTGGAAGTCAGCGCATCAAGTCGGCTTCTTTGGAATCCAAAAACTCCGCTAGTAGATCAGGGTCCTCAAATGTTCTTGTCTGATTGTGAAGCGTGACTCGGAGCTTGGCCAGGTACATCAGGCCATAGCGTGCTTGTAGTTGTTGAAGCCTCGGCCGGAATTCCAGAAAGCGCTTTCGGCGGTCGACCGTGGGTTTAGCCAAGTCGGGATAGAAGGAGATCTTGTGACTCTCAAACTCCATATGGCCCTTTGCCCGAGAGGCACTCAGAATTTGCTCCACGTGTTGATATCTCAGAAGTCGAAAAATGATAGGCCGCGGGGTCTTCCTGTTGAGCGTTATGCTTGTGGGTACACGATGAGCGCGATCAATCTCCAAATCTTTGGTAAAGGTGATTTGGAGCAGGGAAGGGAGGATTTTGCATAAAAACTCTTTCATGTCTCCCGATTCCGCTCCCTCCGGTATGCCCACGAGTCGTATGTTGTTGCGGCGCGCTCTATTATTGCCATCTTCCACCTCTTTCTGCAAGGCCCGCACCTGGCGTTCAACTTTGTCGAGTTTGGACAACCAGGCCGCATGGGAGTCCAATACGCTCTCCATTTTGTCCTGACGCGAAGAAAGCCCTTCTAGCTTGCTTTGCAGCACACCAAAATCTTCCCGCAGCGCTCGGAGTGCTTCACCGTTTGCCTGCACGAGGTTTTTGACCCCTCTAATCTCTACGAGGATTTCCTGCTGCATTTCGGGGCCCTCGCACAAGGCCGGCCCCTTCTGCGGGGACGGAGGTTCAGTTTTGGAACGTTTGCCGTGAGAAGCCGCTGGAGATCCAAATTCCAGGCGCGTTGGTTTGGTCCCCGCCATCTCACCAATGTGCCCCGGCAAGATCAGAGTAGAAGTTCCAAGTATGTGAGGTGTTAATTCAGGATTCTGAGTAGGCCTCTCGGGAGCCTCAGCGTTATGCGACCATCCCGCTGGACATCAGGCTCCGCCCCCCCCCTCCAAACCTTTTTAAAACCCAGCTACACTAACAGCTTTTAATACATCCTCCGGTAACAAATTCAAGAGCTTGATTACACGTTGAGAGAAAATATATTTTCTCTTATTAGTATTAAATAGGTTATCCTGTAGCTTCATTGCATGCCCCATAGTCTTTCTATATTTTGATTGCATAAACAATCGACAAAAACTGGAAACAGCACAAGCACTGGCAAGTTAGATGCAAGACATTGATAAGGCAGGCAAAGAGAGAATTTGAGAACAAGCTTGCTGTGGAAGCAAAAACGCGTAATAAAGACTTTTTCCAGTACATTTGTAGCAAAAAACCTGTGAGAGTCAGTTGGACCTGTTCCACTCCATTCATTAATTTATTAGACCTCTATCATATCTCCCCTCAGCTGTCTCTTTTCCAGGTTGAAGAGCCCTAACCTTTATAGCCTCTCTTCATAGGGGTATCCTTCCATCCCCTTTACCATTTTGGTGGCTCTTCTCTTTACCTTTTCTAATAATGCTATATCTTTGTTTTAAGATACAGCGACCAGAATTGCAGACAATATTCAAGGTGCGGTAGCACCATGAAACGATACAGAGGCATTATAATATCCTTTGTTTTATTTTCCATTCCTTTCCTTATGATACTTAGCATTCTATTTGCTCTCTTGGCTGCTGCTGCACACTGAGTGGAGGGTTTTAACATGTTATCCACAATGACGCCTAAATCCTTGCTCTGGGTGGTGGTTCCTAATGTGGAACCTTGCATCATGCAACCATAGTTTGGGATGTTCTTTCCTAGGTGCATAACTTTGCAATTGTCCACATTAAATTTCATCTGCCATTTGGATGCCCAGTGTTCCAATTTATCAAGATCCTCTTACAATTTTCCACAATCCTCATGTGTTCTAATAACTTTAAATAGTTTTGTGTCATCTGCAAACCTCACTCGTTACTCCCATTTCCAGGTTATTTATGAATATGTTAAAAAGCAGCGGACCCAGCACAGATCCTGGGGTATTCCACTATTCACCTTTCTCCATTGGGAAAATTGGCTGTTTAGCCCTACCCTCTGCTTTCTATCTTTTAACCAGTTCCTGATCCACAATATCCCATGACTTTTTAATTTTGCCAAAGGTTTCTGAGGGACCTTGTCAAAGGCTTTTTGAAAGTCCAGATACACTATATCAACTGACTCAGCTTTGTCCACCTGTTTATGCACATCTTCAAAAAACATAAAAGATTAGTAAGGCAAGATCTTCCTTGTCTCCCATTAAGCCATGACTATCTATATGTTCAGTAATTTTGTTCTTTATGATGGTTTCTACCATTTTTCCCAGTACTGACGTCAGGCTCACCGGTCTGTAGTTTCCAGGATAATTCCTGGAACCTTTTTTAAAAATTGGTGTTAAATTGACCATTCTTCAATCTTCAGGTATTACAGATGATTTTAATGATAGTTCACAGATTACTAATAGTGGGTCTGCAGTCTCATATTTCAGTTCTTTCAACACTCTTGGATGCATACCATCCGGTCCAGGTGATTTGCTACTCTTCAGTTTATCAAATAGTTGTAATACATCTTCCTGGTGTATTGAAATTTCTTTCAATTCTTCCGCAGTATTACCTTTAAATAGTACTTCAGTCATGGGTAACATCCCTACATCTTCCTCAGTAAAGACTGAAGCAAAGAATTCATTCAGTCTCTCTGCTTTGGCTTTGTCCCCTATTAGTGCCCTTTTTACCCCTCTATCATCTAATGGTCCAACTGACTCTCTCACAGGGTTTTTGCTATGAATGTACTTGAAAAAGTCTTTATATTGCATTTTTACTTCCACAGCAAGCTTCATCTCATATTCTCTCTTTGCCTGCCTTATCAATGCCTTGCATCTAACTTGCCAGTGCTTGTGCTGTTTCCAGTTTTCATCATTTGGCTCTTTTTTTCCATTTCCTGAAAGATGCTTTTTTGGCAACAGCAGCCTCTCTGACCTCCCCTTTAAACCATGATGGCAGTTTTTTTGACTTCCTTCCACTTTTCTTAAAGTGTGGAATACGTCTGGTCTGGGCTTCCAAGGTAGTATTTTTAAATAACCAAGCTTGATATAAGTCTTTAACCTTTGCAACTGCTCCTCTTAGGGGCATGTTTACTAAAACCCTGGTAATGTGCGGGCCGCGCTAGTGTGCGGGTGCCATATAAGGAGTGGGCGTTTCTTTCTGAAAAAGAAAAAACGGGATTTAAATATGCGCGGCGCCCATGTGCGCCCCGCACATTAGCGCTTGAGAAAGCTGCGCGGGAGGCATAAGTGGCGCGCTGATGTGCAAGCAGAAGAGCAGAGCCACAGCACAATGGTTAAGACACTGACCAATGGTGCAGGGATCAGGGGTTCAATCCCCACAGTGCCCAATGAAGACAGCTGGCTGAGGCATTACTTTAGGAGCCAGTTTAATATTGGGTGGCATAAGGCAGCACGCTGATGGGCATAAGGTGGTGTGCTATTGCTTTAGGAGGCATTTTAATATTGGAAGGCATAAGGCGGCGCGCTAATGTGCAAGCACAGGAACAGAACCACAGCACAATGGTTAAGACACTGACCAATGGTGCAGGGATCAGGGGTTCAATCCCCCACAGTGCCTAATGAACAAGGCTGGCTGAGGCATTATCTATTATGGGGAAGATTGCTTTAGGAGGCATTTTATTTATATTCTAATTACTTCTACTAGCAAACGCACTCTCAAAGCGTGTTAACATAAGGCGCCCCAGAAGGCACATTTTAAAGTGCACTGTCCGCCAAGGCACCCTAGAATGTTGCTTATAGGGCGCTTTATAGGGTTCCGTATGAGTTACCACAAGGTCATAGCACTGTTTTTGATGGCAGCACTGTGCAGTGTAAGGAATGAAAAGCATAAGTAGGTGCGCTGACATACAAGGAGGAGCAGCAGTGGAGCACAATGGTTAAGGCACTGACTGCTGATACAGGGGTCATGAGTTTGCTCCCCAGGGTGCCTAATACGTAAGGTGTTGAGGCATCAGCTGTGCAATGTATGTTTTGTTTCCTGCAGCATTTTATTTTTATTTAGTAATTGCTGCCAGCAAACACGCCCTCACGTGCCGTAATTGAAAATGCCGTATAAGGCACCCTATAAGGCACTCCATAGGGCACATTATAAAGTGCACTGACTGCCACGGCACCCTAAAATGTCCCCTATAGGGCACCCTATAAGTTGCGTCACAGGATAATGTATAGTGCACCTTATATGGACGGGAACCATAAGGTGCCCTATAGGGCGCCCTATAAAGCGCCCTCAGAGGCACCTTATGGGTACAGTACGCTGAGGGTGTTTTTGCTGGCATCAAAATATGTACATTAGAAAAATATAATGCTTTGGGCAGCCCTATCAAATAACCCCACTGTGGGTTTGAACCCATGACCTCTGGCTTCAGAGGCAGTGAAGTAACCATTGGGCTACAGCTCTATAGCTGCTAGTAAGCCCCTGGCTGGCTGCAGAGAGCCTGCACGTCACCACACAGACAGTCTGCTGTGGTCACCGGGATAGGGTTAGCCCACCCGTACCCATGATGCACTGCACATGCAAATCAGCTGTCCACAGATAAACACAAGATGGGGTATGCACCCTCACAGCACCTCGGCCTGGTAGGGGGAAGTGACCATGTGCACCCCCACAGCACCTCAGCCTGGTAGGGGGTACAGACCGTGTGTTTTACTGGCACAGAGTAGCTACACACCGTCACATTGTGCGGGTACTGTGCTCACCCTGAGGGTGCGGTGAGGCACCCAGCACCAGGTCCACAGCACCTTACATGGCTGAAAGAGGCCATGATGCAGGTCCAAAGCAGTGTTAATGTGTGAGATAGGTAGTTTCTGCAGAAACATCTTGGATATATTTGTCTGTCTCAGTCAGGTGTTGCCCCTATGGAACCCTAGGAGGATTAGCACTCTCTTTCTCCAGGGCTGAGGGTGGTAAACAGGGTCTCCCATCAACAGTTCCACATTCTACCTCCCTGCAATGGTGGCAGTAGAGGGGAGTCCTGCTGGGGAAAAGACACCCTTCAGGGTAGTCAATGCAGCTCTGTACCTAACCATAACACAATAGCAGACAGACATTAGGCCTGTATATGCTAAGCTGCACCCCACCACTATCTGATATTCTCCTGCAGCAAGCCTTCAGCCACTGCACCCTGCAAGGTGCTCCATCAAGACACATACCAGCTGCAAACAGTCTGCTAGTTAGTCCATAGTGCATGTTCCTGGTGGAAATGCATACACCCAGAACTGGGATGGCAGCACACACAACAAGCAGATAAGTCAGTGACTGGGCCCCAAAAGGAAACCCATAAATATCACATGAGAGAAATACTATATAGCACTATGGGGGTGCCTAGCCATGCTGTCATCACTGCACAGTCAGGGTGAGAGTGATCTCCCAGCAGGACATACTGAGGTCACCCTGTCTGTGTAGGTGGTGGCCGGGCACTAAAATGTCCCAGTCAGTGCCCTATGCAGATGCACCCTTTATTTATTTACATTCTCTTATATACCACACTATTCTGCATCAGTGCGGTTTACATTGAACAAACTGAAATTACATTGAACAGGACATTATAACTTGGAGATAACTATTTTACAGGGAACATGGGCTATGGAAGGTTAAGTGGCTTGCCCAAGACCACAAGGAGCACCTGTGGGACTAGAAACCCCAGTCCTTCCAGCCCAAGGTTGCTGTCCTCTAGTGGGATTTGAACCCCCAACCTTCCAGCCTGAAGTACCTTGCCCAAACCACTAGGCCACTCCTCCACTCAGGCCACTCCAGCCAGGCCACCCTGTCTGGGCTATACCATGGTACCTTGCTCCTCATTATGCACATTGGCAGGCCAATACTGGCAACAGTGCTGGCAGTGTGGGCTGTGGAAGGTGTTTGCAGCTACCACACACTGTATAGACAGACACACACTCCGACACCTATGCCAGCATTGTGCTACTATAGAGGAGTTCAGCAGCCATGCCCACCACACCAGTCCTGGGCACAGTACAGGCATGGATATGCTACGCAATACTGTTGGGGGTCACTCCCCAGGGTGGTAAACACTGTCAGAGACCAGACCTGAAGCACACACCGCAGACATCAGAATGATTGTTATGATGGAGCTCAATCAGCAAACTGTGCTTAACGTAGGAATTTCTATCTGCCAGTACTCATAGCAAACGTTTGAGAGCTGTGTACTGTATACCCAGGTTTAGGGTTGCATTGCTAAGGTATGCAAGTGCTAGTATTGGGAGATGCACGCAGGGCCCAATGTCCTGCCTCTCCAGGAGGCATTGGCCAATGGGGCCTGTGGGTGTGGGTGTGGGTGTGTCTGCCACTGTTGGCTGCTGCTTTACGGCAGAGGTTCCCAACTCCAGTCCTGGTGTGCCAAACACTGTTCGGGTTTTCATGCTGTCCCTCATGAATATGCATGAGCTACATCTGCATACCATGGGGGTGGTGCATAGATATGCAGCACAGGCATCTTTATTAGAGGCAGCATGGAACCTGAATGGTGTGTGGCCCTCCAGGACTGCATTTGGGAGACTCTGCTCTAGGTAATGCGCCTGTTTTTGGTGTCTGTGCTCGGTGGGGTAAAATATAGGCGTATTAACCATGCGTATGTTCTCAGCAATAAAGGTTTGTCCTTACTATCACGGTTTAGTTGTGGGAAAAATATGTGGACTGGATTGGTAGTAGCCCCAGCTGGGCTTTGAACCTGTGACCTTCTGTTCTTGCACACACTGTCTGTGTGCACTGCACCACCATGTTGCCACAGATAAGCTGCATTCCCTGGGGAGTCCATGACTGTACATCCGACAGAGCCTGTCTGTTGCAGTGGACGGTGCCAGCCTGCACAGGGCTAGGCCACTGTCTGCTGTGGCTAGCAGCCACTGCCCCCTCCACCATCTGTACCCTTCCGCCAACATGCTGACATGTCCTTATCTTGGAAACAACATATGACCTGATTGAGTTTTGGCACTCCAGGACTGCATTTGGGGGACTCGGCTGTAGGTAATGCCCTTTGTTATGGTGTGTATGTGGTGTAGGGTAAAATATAGGTGCTTGAACCATGCTTATGTTCCCTGCAATAAAGGAATGTCTTTACTATCTCTGTTTAGTGGTGCGTAAAATATGGGGACAGGGTTGGCAGGAGCCCCAGCTGGGATTTGAACCTGTGACCCTCTGGTCCTACAGGCATTGGCTGTGTCTGCTGCACCACACTGTGGCCACAGAGACAGTGCAGTCCCTGGAAATAGGAAACCTGGCCGAACGGGTCAGAAACCCTGCTCTGCATAATTTTACTGTGGGCTCATTCACCTTGTATGGAGACAAAAGGGCAAATAAACCTCAAAAATGACCTCGAAAAAAGGGGCAAAAACATAACCAAGCTGGGCAACAGTGATATTAATGGGCAACATTAAAAAACACTCCCAGGAAAGCTCCAAAAAAAAGAAATGATTTTTGGAAGGGTCTACGGAGCGTAGACCCTTCCAAAAATCATTTCTTTTTTTTGGAGCTTTCCTGGGAGTGTTTTTTATTGTTTCCCATTGATATCACTGTTGCCCAGCTGGATTATAATTTTTTAGATTTTTGTTGTGGTCATTTTCAATTTTTATTTGCTATTTTGTTCTGTGCACATGTATCACACTGCTCACGTTTTGTAGTTTTCCCCGGTTTTGCTGTACATTACTGACGTAAATGGTTTCTCTTCCCTTTAAATCGGCTCTAAAGCGAGGTTTTCACTCGCGGTATTTTTTAGCTGGAATTTCAGCCCTGCTCCTGTGCGGGGAGCCTCTCCCCTCCCACTCTCCACCCATTGAACCCATCACTCCGCCCCTCGGGAGCCTTCCTCCGCCCTCGGAATGCCTTTCCACGCCTCTATCGCACTTCAGCGCGCCGCGCACTTGTGCGGACCCGTTAGTGCAGCGCGCACGTGTGCGGGGCACAAAAAAGCACTATTAACGTGCACTAAGGTACCTTAGCGCACGCTCAAGTGCGCCCCGCACAATTGCGCGGTTTAGTAAACATACTCCTTAGTTTTTTCTTAACTGTTTTCCTCATTTTATCATAGTCTCCCTTTCAAAAGTTAAAATGTAGTACTGTGGATTTCCTTACCATCCCTCCTCCATTAATTAAATCAAATGCGATCATGCTATGATCACTATTGCCAAGTGGCCCCAATACATTTATTTCTTGCACCATATCTGGTGTTCCACTAAGGACTAGGTCCAAAATGGCTCCCCCCCTGGTTGGTTTATGAACCAGCTGCTCCAAGAAGCAGTCATTTATTTCATCTAGAAACTTTATCTCCCTAGCATGTCCTGCCGTGACACTGACCCAGTCAATACCGGGGTAATTACTGTGCTGTAACTTTTGTTAGCTTCCCTGATTTCCTTGAGCAATTCATCATCCATTTGTTCATTCTGGCCAGGCGATGATAGTACACCCCCACTGCCATTGCCTTCCCCTTTTTACATGGAATCTCAATCCATAGAAATTCTACAGCAAATTGTGTTTCCTGCAAAACTTTAATCCTTTCTGACTCAATGCCCTCTCTAACATAGAGTGCAACCCCTCCACCAATTTGATCAGCTCTATCATTATGATATAGTGTGTACCCAGGTATCAGTGTCACACTGGTTTTCCTCCTTCCACCATGTCTCTGAAATACCAATCATATCTAACCTCTCATTTAGTGCTATATATTCTAACTCTCCCATCTTATTATTTAGACTTCTAGCATTTGCATACAAGCATTTTAGAGACTGTATTTTATTCATATTAATCTATTGGCAGGCAGGGGTAATTTGTAATCTTTAAGCTCTGTCTGCTCTGTACTCAAGGGCATTTGGGCTACTTTGGTCTTTATTGGAGCCTCTCTGCTGATATGCCCTAACTTCATTCTTTTGGTAGTATCCTTCAAGGATACATTATTCCGAACCATGTGCTCTTGGGTGACTGTCGGCTTTCCCCTATTATCTAGTTTAAAAGCTGCTCTATCTCCTTTTTAAAGGTTAAAGCCAGCAGCCTGGTTCCATCCTGGTTAAGGTGAAGACAGTCCCTTTGGAAGAGCCCCTCATTTCCCCAGCATGTTCCCCAGTTCCTAAGAAATCCAAAACCCTCATCCTTTCACCATTGTCTCATCCACGCATTGAGACTAAGGAGTTCTGCCTGCCTTTTGGGTCCTGCGCATGAAACGGGGAGCATTTTGAAGAATGCTACCCTGGAAGTTCTGGATTTCTACTTCCTACCTAAAAGCCTAAATTTAGCCTCAGAACCTCCCTTCCACATTTTCCTATGTCATTGGTACTGACATGTACCAAGACAGCAGACTTCTCCCCAGAACTAAGACCTTGTCTAGGTGGCGCATGAGTTCTGCTACCTTTGCACCAGGCAGGCATGTTACCAGATTTTACATGTGTTGGTCAAACCAATCATTTCATTCATAACAGCTTCTGCAGATTATAGGATATCCCTGAAAGACACATCCATACAACACCTGTATTTCCAGAGAAGGGTATAATTCTTTTTCTTTTTTAGTATTACACCTTTATTGAAAGGTGTAGGTTTTTTTAACTACTTTGTTTTCAGACCAATTACCACAAAAAACCCAAAAAGTTACTATTAAAGTGATACTTCTCTTTAAACATAAGAGCAAAAAAAAGGCCTTAACTGGCTACCCCATTAACCCTCCCTTCATCATGCGATCATCAGAGAAAGAGACTATAAAAAGAAAAGAAAGAGGCTTACAAGGGCTATGACATAACCAAAGCAGCCCTCTACCATGTGGAAGCATGATTGATTAGCTAATTACCCCTTAAGTTATACTATAACGTGCTTTTGAAATATAATTATGTAGTGGTTTCCACTTAAGCAAGGTAGAAGGCATGGGAGTTGTACCATAATGTGGCATTTGTTCATATTTACAACATAAGCATAAACGATTCCACCATTCGTGCCAGTTGAGATCTGCTGTATTTCCAGTTGGCAATAACGAGATGCAGTGCCACTCCCATCATGAAGTCAAATAAGAAATGACAATCCCTCTGTAACGACGAGATGCCAATTGCTGACCGGAAAGCTATAATAGACCAAGAGAGAGTGGCCCTGAATCCTAAGACCTCTTGGATTCGGTTCCAAATCGAAATCCAATAGGACTGAACATTAGTCATATGTTTTAAAGTGCTAAAATCACTCTGACAAGACCAACATTCGTTTCCAACTGATTTATCCCACTTGGAAACCTTTATCGGGGTGAAATGAGCTCTGTGTGCAAAGAAATATAGAGCTTGGGAGATAGAAGCAGACTGAGAGACTCTAATTAGTTTACCCCAGAATTTCACCCACGCTTCCGGATAGAGAGTCTCCCCAGTGTCATGTTCCCATATCTGTTGAGCACCAATGGACTGTGGGGTGGGGTGATAGGCAACCAATTTATAGTAGTAAGAAGCCGCCCCTGAAGCCTGTTGGGCTGTACCTATTCAGTAACCCCCATTCTTCAGGTAAAGATTTGATATCAATAAGGGACTTCTCTATGCAATGTCTCAGCTGAATCCACTGAAAGTATAAGGATTTAGGTAGGTCAAACTCACGCTGTAGACATACAAAGGGCTTCCACCTGCCTTCCAATATCATTTGACCTATAGACCAAATGCCCCTGCTAAACCATTGTTTCCATGCAAAAGGACTTTGATGAATTTTTAAAAAAGGACTGTACCAGATGGGGATAAGTTTCGACAAGCATTCCTCCCTAGGAATTACACTCGCTAACTGCTGGAAAGTCCTTTGGGTGTCTGTTATAAGCCTGTGAAACTTTAACCGTTCAGAAGACACCATGCCAGGGAGGAGGGGGAATGGAGCAATCAATCTCTCTTCCAAATCAAGCCACACTGAGCGTTGCCCCTTATCCCCCTCCACCCATCTTGAACCCTGTTTTAGCAAAAAAAGTGCAGTGGTAGGCCTGAAAATCAGGGAAGTTCACCCCCCCCCCTCCTCTTTTTTAGATTTAAGCTTCCTGAGAGCAATTCTGGGCGGTTTATTTTTCCATAGAAATTGGACGAGTCCTTTCAACTTGATATGTTTTACCTGAAAGGAAAGCTGGCAACATTTCTAACACATAGTTCACCTTAGGAGTGATAGTCATTTTTATCGCTTCAAGACGACCCCACCAAGAAAGATAGACCGGCGACCATTTCGCAGTCATATTTCATACCGTGGAAAGCAGCTCCCCTTCATTATATTGCAGAGTTACACTAAGTGGATAACAATAGTGGACTCCTAAGTATTTCACCATTTTGGATTCCCACACAAAAGGATAATCTTCCAAATCTGCACTACAAACTCAAGAATTTAAATGGAATGCTACAGACTTTGACTAATTAATTTTATAGCCTGATAATCCTGAGTATTGGTCTATTAACTCTAGGACAGCCGGAATAGAACTGGGCATGGTGAACAGCAGTAGATCATCAATGTAAGCAGAAAGTTTAATTTCTATGTCAGCTATGGACACACCTTTAACCGCAAAGCTTTGTCTTAAATATAGGGCCAAAGGTTCCAAGGCCAGATTGAAAAGTATAGGTAAAAGGGGGCAACCCTGATAGGTGCCATGCCCTAAGAAAAAATCTTTTGACTGAGTCGCATTCACAGAAATATTAGCAGTTGGCCTCGCATAAATAAATTTAATTAATTTAAGGAAACCCTCACCAAAACCAAACCACTTCAAGACGGCAAATAAGAAAGGCCACTGCAGTCGATCAAATGCTTTCTCTGCATCTAACAATAATCCCACCAGTGGACCCTCTGCTCCTTCTGCACTTTCCAAAATATGACAAAACACTCTGGCATTGTCGGCTGTAGAGCGTCCCTCAGTGAAGCCACATTGATCTGGGTGAATCAAAGATGGAATCAATTTGGAGAAACGACCAGCTAAAGTGGCAGCAAATATTTTATAATCTGCATTTAGTAACGAAATTGGTCTCTCCCAGGTTTTTCAAGAACTACAATATTCGCAGAGGTGAATGTTCCAGTCTGGGCCTCCATTTCTAAAAGAAGCCTATAATATTGTTGAAGATATGGGCCTAGCACTTTGGAAAAGGTTTTATAAAATTCAACCGGAAGGCCATCTGGTCCAGTAGTCTTGCCCACTTGCATAGAGTCAATAGCCTGAATCCATGACCGTGATCTGCATATCTAGACCTGCAACTGTTTCCTGATCCAACACTGGCCTCTGTATATTGGCCAGTAATTTATCAAAACCTTCCTCAGAAAATTCTATCTCTGGGGACTATAGCTGAGCATAAAATTGGCGAAAGGTTTCTGCAATGTGTGTCCTTGACAATCAATTGTTGCCCCTGAGGATCTCTCAGAGCAGCAATGTGAGAAGCTTCCTTGTGACCTTTTAACAAGGTAGCTAATAACTGTCCGGCCCTGTTACCTTCTAAATACCGCCCTTTCTGCACTTGAATGTTCTGTGAAGCCTCAATAGTCAAAATTGAGTTATATCTAAATCTAAGATGCTGTAACCATATCAGAATGTTAGGATCAGTTTTCTGACCTATGATGCGTTCCCCTGCTTTAATCTGCTTATCCAAAGCTTCAAGTTCTGCTTTACGTTGCTTGGCCTGTCGTATAGCAAAACTGGTTATGGTGTCCTGCATATTAGCTTTGAATCCTTCCCACCAGACCCAATCTGAGGTGCCCTGAGGTAAATTAAACTAAAAATACTCCTCCATAGCCATCAGGGTGGTCTCTTGGAACTCCTGACTACCAAGAAGAGTTCTGTCAAAATGCCAGCATGAATGAGATGGGCAGCTCGTTGAGTCCAATAGGGACAATGAGATTGCAGCATGATCAGAAATATGAGCCTCATGAATATTAGACTCACTGATTCTAGAACATAGTCCTTTAGAGACTACGAAAAAATCTATGCGTGATACCGAGTTATGAGGGGGAGAAAAAAAAAGTGTATTCTTTGTCAACAGGGTGTTGCAACCGCCATATGTCTACCAGGCCTAATTCTTGTATTAGAGACAAAAGAACAGGGTGTGCTTTGGGGACCTTATTAGTTCTCACTGGACTCCTGTCTAACAAGGGGTCTAGCACAAGGTTGAAGACACCTCCCAAAATAGTCAGATATCTGGACACCTCTTGCACCAAAACCACAATGGAACTAAAAAAAAGTAGGGCAATCTATGTTAGGAGCATAGATATTGATTAAGGCCAGTTCAGTAGATCTTAACTTAATGACAACCATTGCCCACCGCCCTTCAGTATCAGATCTGGTTTATAGTACAGTGGGGGATAAATATTTCCTTACTAGGATGGCTACCTCATTATTTTTATGATTGGCAGCTGAAAACGTCACTAGTGAAAAGGGTTTCATATCTAATTTTAGACTCCTTCACATTCAAATGTGTCTCTTGCAGAAATAGGATGTCAGCCTTGTGCCCATATAAAAATATATTTTTCCTCTTAATGGGATTATTAATGACCTTAACATTCAGTGAGACTATCTTAAAGGAAGACATATTAACAATACAGCACACTGTGATAGACAAATGTTGCAGAAGCATACCAGGTTATAACATATGATTTTTACATTGTTAATCCACACCTTAAAAACATTCAGAATAATGGCTACATTAATAACCCAAGGGAAAAAACACAAGCAGAAAAAACACCTCTTAGACATAGCCCTTATAGAAGATCGCTCAAAAGAAAAACACATAATTCTAAATATCAAAAGCCACCAAAACCCTGGGGGGGCAATAACAAACTCTGAACGTAGCAGGTGAGCCCAACGGGACAAGACAGGCACGGAGGGTGTAACTAACTAATTCACTGCAACTCCTCTGCCGCTTAGAGCTTCTTATACTGACCACAACCCACCCCTATAAGTGTCCCCAAACTCGAGGCTCTCAAACACTAGAGCAAAACCGCCCTTACCAATACACTGTATGATCGCTGTAGGCTACATGTAGATAGGCAAGGGCCATTTTGCCATTACAATGTCCTGACCCCCTTCAAACCACAGACAACACAGACACAAAAGAAAGGAAGAAACAAAGAGGGCAGTGTGACCAGAGCGCTACCCTGGAGTTGCCCTGAGAGAGCCACATAGAATATCAGCTCTGCATGATTTAAATTGCAACTTCATGACCTCAGACCAGTCAAAACACCCATATGAAAAAGCATTGGAGAACTTCTGCAAAACCTATGTCCACTGCTAATTGCAAGGCAGGCTTTCACCGCATCAACACCAAAAGCGTGCAACTCCCCTGGATCATCAAAAGTCCTGGTCTGGTTGTGCAGCGTGACTCTCATGCGGGCAGGATAAAGCAGCCCAAAACGGGCCTGCAGCTGTGATAAGTGTGGGCGTAGCGCCAAGAAACGTTTCCTCCAGTCTACCATCACCTTCGCGAAGTCAGAGAAAAAGAGGAGTTTGTGCCCCTGATATTCCAAGGGAGAATGTATTTTGGCTGCTTCCATTATTTGTGTGACTTGTTGAAATCGCAGAACTTTTAGGATGATTGGGCGTGGACGCTTGCCCGAAACCACGGACTGAGTAGGCATTCAATGGCACCGCTCAATCTCAAAAGGCATGGCAAACTTCACTTTCAGCACACCTGGGATCATTGATTGTAAAAAGGCCAGCATATCTGGACCTTCAGCTCCCTCGGGAACTCCCGGGATCCTGATGTTTCTTCCAGCACGATTGTTACCATCTTCCAACTCTCTTTGCAGTGACCGAGTCAGCTTTGCTTGCTTCTCAATGGCCCTGAACCACTCCCCATGTGTTGTCACCACGTTCTCCACCTTCTCCATTCACACCGTTATTGACTACAAGCTGTTTTTCAAGGCATTAATATCCTCCTGCATTGTGTTCAGCGAGTCTCCATTCTTTAAGAGCATGGATTTCAGCAAGAAGTTCCTGCAAGGCCTCAGGACAATCTCATCTGATCGCCATTTTGTGAGGTGAGAGAGGTTCCGTTTTGGTTCTCTTTGCACTGGCATTTTGAGTTCCTTGGTAATCTAGACGCGTCAGTTTGGGGACAGACATATCCAAAGTTGACTGATTCCAAAATAGGTAGGATCTGCTTAATTAAAGGATGTAGAAGTCAAGATTCTTGACCATTACCCTCCGGAACATAGCTCTTACATGTCCATCTTGCCCAAAGTTAGGCTCCGCCCCTACCTTTATTGAAAGTTTAAATAACTAATTATTAAAATAATGCAGAAAAAAATATCACATTTGGAATAGTTTCAAATGAAAGCTAGTAACAATAGCTTATAAAAGAAACAATATTCAAGTTACATAGCCCATATTATGGGAGAAAGAGGACTGAATCACCAAAACACAACATTGAGTTGAAGGCAACCAGTGAGACACATAAATAGGAAAATAACAAAGAGAAAGGTGAACCCATATCTTATGGTTGGAGAGGCAGTGAAAGCATAGTTACTCACCTGTAACAGCAGGAATTTAGTCTTCACATATGGGTATCGTTGGTACCGACGGAGCCTGCGTGGCAACTCTCCCCAGCGTCCAATAGGAAAGCTTTTGGGAGTATCCCACAGCACCTGCGTGCTGCCTTCACGCCTTTCCCAACTGTCCCTCTCCAGTTGAGTTTAAAGCTGAGGGGAAAGAGAGAAAGAGAGAGAGATAGAGAGATAACAACTCCTAGGGGAGGTGGGCGGGTTGTGAAGACTAAATTCCTGCTGTCCCCGGAGATCACCTGTTACAGGTGAGTAACTATGCTATCTCCAGGAACAAGCAGGAATGTAGTCATCACATATGGGGACTTCCTAGCTGCAGATGCCAGGGAAATGGCCCCAGAAAGTTGTGTGCCCTTGTGAAAGGGCTCCACTTCCCCCCCATGGATCTCGGGCATCCTACCAGGGATGGTGGGTAGGAGTTGATTAAGTCTGGAACAGGTGTTGAAGAACAGCCTGACCAAACAAGGCATCCCAGCGGGAGTCCTTGTCTAAGCAGTAATGGGCTGTGAAGGTATGTACCGAAGCCCAAGTAGCTGCTCGACAGATGTCATCAATAGACACATAGTGAAGATGAGCCATTAAGGCTGCCATGGTTCTCACATTGTGAGCTGTGACATGGCCTTCAAGAGGAAGGTTCTTACTCTCTTAGGCAAAAGATATACACTGTGCAATCCAGTTGGACAGTGTCCTTTTGGAGACTGGACGTCCCAAATGACTAGGATCAAAGGCAACAAAGAGTTGAGAGGATTTTCTATGTTGCTGTGTCTTTTGCAAGTAAAAGGCCAAAGCTCTTTTACAGTCCAAAGTATGAAGATTCCTTTCTGCATTTAAAGCGTGAGGCCTTGGAAAGAATACAGGAAGGTAAACCGCTTGTTTGAAATGAAAGGGCGAAACCACCTTTGGCATAAAGTGTGGATGAGTCCTAAGGACTACCTTATCATGATGGAACCTTGTATAAGGAGGATCAGCCACCAATGCTTGCAATTCACTGATGCGATGTGCTGATGTGATTGCAATGAGAAAGATAACCTTCCAGGAAAGGAATTTCAAAGAGGTAGTGGCTAATGGTTCAAAGGGCGGTTTCATGAGCTGCCCAAGTACCAGATTCAAGTCTCATGCCACCGGTGGTGGCTTAATGGGAGGCTTTGTTAAAAGAAGGCCTCTCATAAATCTCGCTATGAGAGGATGAGAGGAAATAGGTTGTCCACTGAGAGGCTTGAAGGAAGCTGCAATAGCACTCAAATGGACTCTCACTGAATTGGTCTTAAGCCCTGCATTTGATAAATGAAGGAGGTACTCCAGTAATGATTCCAGAGGTATCGCAAGAAGGTTAAGACCCTTCTACGAGCACCATATGGTAAACCTTTTCCACTTAAATGCATAAGAACGTCTTGTGGAAGGTTTCCTGGAAGCATGAAGGATATCCTTTACCTGCTGGGAAAGGTTAAGACCGTGAAGTTCTAGGCTTTCAGCAACCAGGCCGTGAGATGCAGAGACTGGAGATTGGGATGCCACAGCATCCCATCCTCTTGAGAAAGAAGATCTTGAGCAGATCCTAACTCCAGAGGCGGAGCTTGAGAGAGATGTATGAGCAGAGGGTACCACATTTGCCATGGCCATCATGGAGCTATGAGGATCATATGACCTCTGTCTCTCTGAAGCTTGAACAGGGTTTTGGGAATTAGGGGAATGGGTGGAAAGGCATACAGGAAGTCCTGACCCCAATGAAAGAGGAAAGCATCCCTGGCCTGACAACCTCGAGCCGGAATTCTGGAACAGAACCGGGGAAGTTTGGCATTCAGTGGACTTGCAAAGAGGTCTATGTCCGGGGTTCCCCAAATTTGAAAAATTTTGGCCACCTGGTCTGCATGGAGAAACCATTCGTGTGAAGCAGAACTCGACTGAGTCTGTCTGCCCAAGAGTTTTGAATGCCTGGAAGATACACCGCAAGGAGATGAATCTGATGCTCTCTGGCGAGGGCCCATAGTCGCAAAGCTTCATTGCGCAGCGACAGAGAGCCTGTTCCGCCCTGCTTGCTCACATAGAACATGGCTACCTGATTGTCCGTTTGAACTAGGACTGTCTTGTAGCTGAGCTGGGTGTGAAATACTCGAAGAGCAAGGAAGACTGCTCTGAGCTCCAGGAGGTTGATATGAAGATAGGCCTCCTGTGGGGTCCAGGTACCCTGGGTAGAAAGGCCGTGCAGGTGGGCTCCCCAACCCACCTGTGAAGCATCTGTTGCTGATTGGCTTGGGGTGGGGGTTGCTGAAAAGGAGATCCCACCAAAAGGTTTTTGGATGACTGCCACCATTGGAGGGACAAAATAAGGCAATCTGAGTTTTCTATTTTGTCTGACAGGCAACCTGGCGCCTGAGTCCACTGAGTGGCTAAGGTCCACTGGGCTGCCCTCATATGGAGGCAAGCATAAGGAACCACATGCACGGTGGATGCCATGTGGCCTAGCAACTGTAACATTTCCCAAGCAGTGAGGTGAGGTTTTAGCACTGCTTGGGAAGCTAACTGTACAATGCAAAGGCAGCGGGGCTGTGGAAGGAAGGCTCTTGTTTGTCTGGTATCCAGAAGAGCTCCTATAAACTCTAGGGATTGAGTGGGAGCAAGGTTGTACTTTGGGAAGTTTATGACAAGTCCCAAATATTGAAGGATGCGCATTGTGTGAGACAGAGCAACCCTGGCCTCTGGCTCTGAAGGGGCTCGAATGAGCCAGTCGTCTAAGTAGGGGAAGACGAATATTCCCAGGGTGCGGAGAAATGCTGCTACCACAGCCATGCATTTTGTGAACACCCTTGGAGCAGAGGCCAGGCCAAAAGGAAGAACCCTGTATTGGTAGTGCTTTCCTTGAAACAGGAATCGAAGGAACTTTCGATGAGTTGGATGGTTGAGAACATGAGTGTATGAATCTTTGAGATCTAGAGAACAAAGTCAATCCTGACTCCAAAGGTATGGCAGCAGAGTTCCTAGAGAAATCATTTTGAACTTCCCTCTGAACAGAAATTTGTTCAATTCTCTGAGGTCTAGAATGGGTCTGTGTCCTCCTGTTTTCTTTGGAATAAGGAAATAGGGGGAGTAAAACCCTGTACCCCATTGGGGAATGGGTATCTCTTCTATTGCTCCTTGAGCAAGGAGCATAGTGACTTCTTGACCTAACCGGTCAATGAGAGAGGTCTGAGAATTGAACTGTCTTACTATTGTAGGAGGGGGCATGCTGAGAAAATGAAGCTTGGACCCCTCTCGTACAATAGACAGAGTCCAATTTTCTGCTGTTACCTGACACCATCTGGGGGCAAAATGACATAACCTCCCTGGGATGGTGGAGGGTTCTGGGCCATTTAGGGCCAGGAAGGCAAAGTTCTCTAGACAGGAGTCAAAGCCCCTGTGGAGGCTGAGTCTGCTGAGCTGGTTGAGGCTTAGCTGCTTTTGGTTTCCTTTGTTGCCTAGGTAGTTACTGCTGTCCCTTTTGGGCAGGCTGACCTAAACAATGTCCCTGCTGGGTATAGGATGGATAAAACTTTTTCTTCTTGCTGAAGAATGGTTTCTTAGAGGATCTTTTCCTCGCAGGATCAGCTGTAGATTTGGACAATCTATCCAAAGTGATATTGTCAGCACCTATCTCATTAGCTTTTTCTTGCCAATTCTTGCCAAAGAGATTCTCTTCTATGCAAGGTATATTCCCCAGTTTGTCCTGTACCCAGATTTCCAAGTCAGATGCCTGGAGCCAGGCAATTCTACATGCACCTATGGCAATAGCAGAGGTTCTGCTTATGCATTAAAAGCAGTCAAAGGCTGCACGATTCATAAACTTGGAAACATCCTGAGCATGTTTAACAAGAGCAAGATAATCTTGCCTTTTATCATCAGGAAGGAGAGGGCGCATAAGCTCTAAGTCTCCTGTGACTTCCTTAAGGAACATTCCCATATACAAGATATAGAAACTGATCCTAGCAGAAAGCATGGAAGCCTGGAAGGATCGACGTCAAAAGGCGTCAAGAGTCCTACACTCACATCCTGGAGGATTAGATGCATGCCTTTTTGCACTCTTTATCCGTCTCATGGCTGATCCCACCACCATGGAATGGTGTGGTAATTGAGTCTTCTGAAACCCAGGACAAGGAGGAACTTGATACATGATGTCGAGTCTTCGAGAATGAGGAGATGTGGTCAGAGGTGTTTCCCACATCCTTAACATAAGATCATGCAAGATCTCATGAATAGGTAAGGTAGCTGCCTCCTTGGGAGCTTTAGGGTATTGTAGGATTTCTAATTCCTTTGCCCTAGGCTCTTTTTCAGGAGCCATTGTGATGGAAAGACCTCTGGCCACATCTCGGATAAAATCCTGAAAGGACATATCCTCTGGTGGAGACATCCTACGCTGAGGAGAAGAGGAATCCTCAGGAAGAAGTACTCTGGTATTGGCAGAGCTTTCAGAGTCTTCAGACTCATCTGAGGATTCGAAGTATCTCCGATCCGGGTGATCGTGCAAGGCACGGTACCAGTACCGATCGAAGTCGGCATCGGAGTGGTCCGGTACCGACTTGTCGATGCTGGATAGAGACGCATGACTCAGTCCCAGTATAATACCTGCCGATGTCGATGCAGTCGGTGCCGGTACCGGTACCGGTTGAATTGTCTGAAGCGGTTTCAGGGGCATCAAGGCAGTGAGAAGAGCTGCCAGACTGCGTTCAATAGCCAAGAATCTCTGGTCTATCGACGCTGCCGATGCTTGGGTGTCGGTGCTGGATATAGCAGCCGGAACCCCAGAGCATGGCACCAGTAGTTCTGCCGAGGTTAAAGCCTCGAGAACATCCTGGAGCCCCATTAGTGCTTTGGAAGCCAAAGCTTCCCGCCAGGGCAATTTTGCCGGTGAAAGTCCCTCAAGGGCAATGCCAGAGGCATCTCGATGTTTAGAAGGAGATCTACCCTTTGAGGACCGTCTATATTTATGTTTAGTTACCTGAGATCCATAGGAGGAAGATGAAGCCCTGGAAGACATCGATGCCATGAAGGCTGTATCGGAGACAAAAAGGGTGCTAAGCTTAGCAGCTCAGTTTCGCCGGCCCCTTTTTGACATCATCCCACAGGCAACACACTCTGAAATAGAGTGGTCAGGACCTAAACATTTGAGGCACCACTCATGGGTGTCAGTGACGGAGATGGTACCGCCACACTTAGAACACTTTTTAAAACCTGAAGCGGGTTTTTCCATTTTGAGGGAAAAAATTTGGGCCTAGTGCCCAAAATGGCGCGTGGCACCCGAGAAGAAAATTACTGGAGAAAGACTCCAGAAACAAAAAAACAACAAAAAAAGAAACTTTAAAAAGAACCGGCGGTACTGGTATAGCGTCAAAGGAAGGCAGATGTGACCACAAAAAAGAAGTATAAGAAGGGAATTTTCTGTGGTGACAGGATGTGTGACCTATCGGCTCCGCAGAAAATGAAGAACTGGAGAGGGACAATTGGGAAAGGCGGGAAGACAGCACGCAGGCACTGTGGGATGCTCCCAAAAGCTTTCCTTTTGGATACTGGGTAGCGTTCCCGCGCAGGCTCTGTCGGTACTGATGATACCCATATGTGAAGACTACATTCCTGCTTCTTCCTGGAGATTACTTAATACCCCTTAGTTATCCAAGAAGCTTCCAATTTGGATGGGTCAGTAAATATATGGACACCGATTCTGATTGTGGCATGTCTGGGGCGTCCGGATGTCCAAAAAATTGATGGGTCCAATGTATACCTGATTCTGCCAGTGTGGGTGCTAGACGTTCCTGCAATTGCAGCATCAGGGCACTTAGACGGCCCAGTGTGGCCCCGATTCTGCAGCACAAGATTTCCTCCCCTCTGCCTGGCAGCCTGCCCTATGCTCCTGCTAGTGGGCTGGTGCCATGGCACTGGGACGCCCAGCAGGAACGCAAAAAGCCCAGCACCGAATAAATTATCTTTTCCCCACTACCTGCCTTATGGAGGTGTTGGCCAGGGTTAGGATCAGGCAGAGGGGCCTCACCTGCCGCGGCTGCCTGAGTTGAGAGGGACTGCCTGGTCCAACCGCTGCCTTTGATGAAGCTTATTCCACCTCTGATGTGGAATAAGTCACATATCCATCTTTCCCCTTCTGGACGTACAGGGCCCTGACCAGAATAGGCCCTGTATGTCCGGGTGCTGCAGCCTGCCCCCACTCTGCCCACTCTCTGCCTCCATCCCACCCCCTCCTACTCCCATCCAGTGCTCCCCTCACAGGCCCTCTGTACATGCGGGGAGAGCTGGGCATGGAATTGAGTGCTGGGCCTAAATGGGGGTTGAAGGACCAACCCAGACATCCAACCCTGCTATTCGGGGGTCAGAATGACCCACATAGCATTTACCCTGCAGAGTTAACAAACATTTACAGCACAAGTAAAAAGTGGCCCCCTTTGCCTAAACCTTAGATTTAAGTGCCAAATAGAGTTAACAGTGTGACTGTGTTGGACAGGAAACATCTGGGAAAATAGTAACATGATAATATTTTAAAATTAAGAAGGTATTCTTTTGTGGTTTAGACATCATCACATTTTTATCTAAGTTTTGGAAGGTAACCAGAAGAATAGCTCTGTTATTAATTTCATCCTGAGATGATTCCAAAATTTTGGAAAAATCCATATTAGAAGTCTTCTCCAGTCCAACATAGGCAACTCCACTACTCCCTTCAAAGCGGTCACATACTAACATAATAAACATTGGACACAGGAATATCGTCAGCATTAGGCATAAGCAGTATTTCCTCAACAGAATAACATGAGACAACTGTGTCTGGGGGAATTTGAGAAATCATAAATTTCTCGATCTTATAACATTTTCCATAGCCTCATCTTGCCGCCTAAACATAGTCTAATCTTTAACCATTGCTAAACTCGTCTCCCGTAACCCTAAAAAAGAGTGTTCCCATTCAATCAGATGCTGAAATTTATTCACAGACTCCATAGAAAAAGTCTGGATGTGGGACATAATACCCTTTATCATAGTGTTAGTGGAGGAGACCATATACCAAATATTTACTAGCAATATATCTTGAGGGGGAAGAGGTAACTGAATTATCAATCAGTTCAGTAAAATGAAGCATTGTAGAAACAGATACCATCATAAGTCCAGTCTCCATGACAGTAGAGTCACCAAACTCACCCACACTTCCTCCTGTGGAGAAGCTGACAGCTCATCCTCCAACTGCAAGTGTTCACCAGACTGTAGTGGTGGAGTCTGTTCAACAGAGCTCAAACTTGCCCCAAATAATGAGAGGGTCTTCTCAGTGGACTGTTCCACTTGATCTTGATTAGCAGCTGCTACTGCAAGATGTTTATCCATGGGGCCAATTATCATGGTCTTAGGTATAGACAATGCAGGGGTCTTTGGCCCACTTTTCCCCTTGTGTTTACCAGCTCCTTTCATCATGTTCCAACTGAAGCAGTCTGGTTAAGCAGGGCTCTGAAAGCTTCCAAAGGGGCACACCACTTTTTCCACACGTCCCTTCTACCACGTGCCCATGGCTGTGTGCTCACGGCCGCATGGCACAACGCTGAGCTTTAAACTCTGGCTGGCCAATCAAATCACTATAGAGGTATGGCAACTTAGTAGCATTCTTTCTGCTGCTTTTGGTCTTCCGAGTTCCACCCAACAAAACCAGCACACTGGAAGCTCAAGCACGGTCCTGGTGGAAAGATCCTCTCTCCTCAGGGTATAATTCTTAAAAGTAGATATAGGCAAGGCTGCAGAAACTGTAAACTGAACGGTGGTTTCAATAAATACATTTTTACAATTTTTCCATTGTTGCCTACTGTGTACTATCAGTAAATATGTCTCATTCACTCTAACCATACTATATAAGGTAGAAACGTTTTAACGAATATAGAAAGACCAATAAGGGAACTCATGATTGTTAGTAAAAGATCTCCTTTATATGTTTCCAACAGTCGCTAAGTTGTTGCACGTAACACATCAATAGAACTGAAACCATGGCGTGTTAACTATCATGGGTGTGGAAAGCATTTCCATGGCAGTAAATGCGGAGCCTTGTCCCTTAGTGCATGCTGCATTAGTGTTGGTGCACTTAATGCCACCTATTGAGGTGCCATTAGGTGAACCCACACTAATGCAGTTAGCGTGCGGTGTGAAGACTGCTCTAACTGCGCTGAACTCACCACACCCACTCTCTGCTTCTAACCCGTCCACTTGAGACCCTAATGTGGACTGTCATGACCCTGCACTAGCTGGCAACACATGTCTGAGCGTGCTAGGACATTTTCTGCCAGCTTGCGGCCGTTAGTTAAAGACCCCCATAGTGAATGTTAGAAAAATAAAAATACGACAATTTATCCCACACAATAATTGTAGCCAAAGGAGGCCACAAATATTTTAAGTAACTGCACCTCAAACATGGCTGCATATAGAATTGTATATTTTGTGTGCTTTCCATAATCTGTTTCTTGCCACCTCATCATGAATTATTATTTTTTTAAAATTTAATCCCTGACTTTTCAAATATATTTGATAGGAATTTGATTTCCCTCTTTGACAAAGCTATCATATGGTAGTGTGATGCATAGTAGGGGTTCTGCTCATGAATGATGCATACTATCAGCAAAGATAATTTATATGGAAATTATATGTTAAAAAAATGGAAGTATGCAACTGTCCTAAGTAATTTACAAAATAAATCAGTATTCATCAACATGGCTATTTGACATCGCTGTAGGGTACTCAAACTCAGTAGAGAATGTGTGCACAACAGGGCAGGAATAAGCGATGATCTGGGCTAATTTATAGTAGAATCAAAATGTATTTATACAAACATTAGAAAGCTGTCTGGTGTCTGCTCTGCATCTTAAAATGCCCTAGGGAGCTTAAATAACAAAATCAAAGCTCCACAGCACATAGTCCATGCAGACTCTGACCTTTGCTACATTTCATGGGCATTCATTGAGAAATGGGGAATATTTTCTCATGGCATTAAGAAATAACCCTCCTCTCCCTCAGGAAAGCATTAAACATGTATTTTTGTTTAAATAACATTTCATGTCTTAGGCAAGTTCCATTTATTTTCCAAGTACTAATTATGAGCTCTGGCCATCATTAATTCTTTTCCTTCTACCATCTATTAGTCATACTGTGATGTCAGTATGCATGTTTCTAAAACCCAAAGACACTGTTTTAGAAATTATTTTGACATCATGTATATTAGACTGAAATGAATAGAAAGGAGGGGGCAGCTGTCTCAACTGAAGAATCGGCATTGCTGTTTTAGCAAGTAGATTTCTAAGTACATTTTTCTAAAGCACAGTGGTAGTATATTTAGGTGCTTAAAATCTTTGCATGAAAAACTGACATGCATACTTTCTTCAAGCATATCAAAATGCGTGCGACTTCAATAGCAATTTCTTACATCAAAAATGAATAAATTTTTATGTCTTTGTCTGCCATATAAATGGATGGTAACTAATTGCTAGGCACCCTATCCCACATGTCATAGATTTAAATGACTGAGCAGGGGGAAGGACTAAATAGAAAATTAAAGTGTTGCAAACCAGTCATGCAAATGTCACACAATGTAGTCAGTATATCAATGCTATTGTTACAGATCATCCCAGCTGAATTACTTCCAACTCCACAGATACAATTAACTTTACAAAGGCAGATCTGATCATAAAACTATCAGTGGAACCGATTCAGCAACATTTAGGATTGATGACAGTTTCAAGCATAAAGATATTCATCAAGTTTGTCAAAAAGAAAAGTAGTCTGCCTTTTGTCTGAGTGGACCTATTCCTTTGGAATTCCGTCCCACAAGATCTTCAAATGGTTAAAGAGATGGAGGTGTAGTTAAAATCCTTCATTGTTGTTTAAGTGCATTATGATTCATGCACACTAAGGGGTGATGTTGCATTTTCCCACAGCTTGGTTTACCTCAAGGGTTCTCAACCCAGTCCTTAGGACGCACCTAGCCAGTCAGGCTTTCTGAATAACTTCAAGGAGTATGTATGAGAGAGATTTGCACACAGTGGAAGCAGATTTCTCTACATGCATATTCATTGTGGCTATTGTAAAAAGCTAACGGGCTAGGTGCATCCCGAGGACTAGGTTGAGAACCCCTGCTTTAACCAGTGAATAATGCAGCTTGCAATCACCCTAGCAAGTGGCATTATTCTGCTCTCCTTGAGCATTGGGCTGCTAACTCACAGCCCAGTTTTTTTGAGTAGCCCTTCTTAGAGGGGATGGCACATTAATAAAAGAAGAGTGGTCCAGGAATCCCCCTCACCCCCCATCTGGGTCCTCAAGACATCACCTATCTCTCAAAACAGACCCCTGCTCCCCAAAGCTATATTCCTAGCCATAATAGAAGACCTCAATAGACACCTACAGGCTGAGGCAGAAAGCCGGCTCTGAAGTTGCACACTATTAACTATGGACGCCTCTCTGCAGAGCACTGATAGTGCTTGACTTAGAATTGGCATGCAGAAAGGGCTGCATATGCAAATTAGTCATGCATTAAACTGTGGCACAAATGTCAGCGTTAAACTAGGAGAGCAAGCCAAATACATGTGCACAGAAGTTGGCCCAAGTTTGGCATACTCTCCCAGAGAAACAGGGTTATCTAAGGGGAAGTTTGACACTTTACTTCAGATGATCCAGGTACTAGGGAAAGCCCCCAATGCCATCAAAATACTGGCCAGAGGCCGGTGCCCCTGACATCGACCCCCAGACAGAAAACAAATCTCTGGTGACCCAGCAGCCCCAATCCCCCCATCCACCCAATTAAAAATAACCCTGGTGGCCCAGCGGCCCTGATCTCCTTATCCACCCAATTAAAAAATAGCTCTGTAGCCCAGCGGCCTTGAACCCCCTACCCACCCAATTAAAAATAGCCCTGATGGCCCAGCAGTCCTAAATCCCCCTCATCCACCAACCCACCCAACCAATTAAAAATAACTCTGGTGGCCCAGTGGTCCCGAACCCCACACATGGGCAATGGAGCAGGAGCATTGCCCATATGCTTCTGCCCCTGCACCGACAACTGGAAAAATGTTAGTGGCTGGGGATGCACCAGGCAGGGTCAGACTGCCATATAAAATGCTTTATATGGGAGTCTGACCTCGCCCGGTGCATCCCAGGCCAGGTACCACCACTTTTCAAGATGGAGGCGTAGGGGCAGGAGCGTGTGAGCAACGCTCCAGCTCTATTGTAAAAGTACCAAGAGGGGGGTGTGGGTTTGGGGCCTCTGGTCCACCAGGGTTTTTTTAATTGGGTAGTTGAGTGGGAGAGATCGAGAACGTTGGGCCAGCAGGGATTTTGTTTCTGTCGAGGGGGTTATGTTGGGAGCACTGGTCCCCAGTCAGTTTTTTTATGTCATCAGGGGCTTTCCCTGATGTCTGGACCATCTGAGGGTAAGTTTGACACTTCAGATGATCCAGGCATCCCCTGATGCCATCAAAATGCTGTCAGGGGAATATGAAAGACATTTAAGCCACCTCAGATCGAGGCGTAGAGATACTGGTGCTTCAGCTGGATTACATAATCTGCTATGAGTTTCTCTGCATCAGGCGTAGACAATATTAGCATGCCATTTTAATATGTATAGCTCATTTGCCTATAATCTAAACATGCTTGGCATTACTGTGTGCACTTGCTTTTCCTTTGCTCTTCACACGCACGCCAGTCTCTTTTCTGCATTTGACCTGTGTTCCGTTAACGGCTGTTATCAGCACCCTTGTACCCTTAATGCTGCAATAATGAGCATACAGGGAACAGGAAGCATTTCGGAGAATGCTACCCTGGAAGTTCTGGATTTCAACTTCCTACCTAAAAGACTAAATTTAGCCTCCAGAACCTCCCTACCACATTTTCCTATGTCATTGGTACCGACATGTACCAAGACAGCAGACTCCTCCCCAGCGCTATCTAAGACCTTATCTAGGTGGCACGTGAGGTCCGCTACCTTCGCACCAGGCAGGCATGTTACCAGGCGATCCTCACGTCCACCAGCCACCCAGCTATCTACATGCCTAATGATCGAATCACCAACTATAATGGCTGTCCTAACCCTTCCCTCATGGGCACATGGCCCTGGAGAAACTTCCTCGGTGTGATAGGGTTTTACATCACCTGGAGGACAGGTCCTAGTTACAGGATCACTTCCTGCCACACCAGGGTGATGCTCTCCTGTCACGTGACCTCTCTCCTCCATGGTAACAGGGATGCTGCCAGACTGAAGGTGGGACTTCAGGACTATATCCCTGTAGGTCTTGTCTATGTACCTCTCTGTCTGTCTTATGCTTTCCAAGTCTGCTACTTTAGCCTCTAGAGAACGGACTCGTTCCCTGAGAGCAAGGAGCTCCTTGCACCTAGTCCACACATAAGACCTCTCACCAACTGGGAGAAAATCATACATGTGACACTCAATGCAAAAGACAGGTGATATCAGTGACAGTGGTCAGACAGATGTGGATAGGGCAGACAGAGATCTCAGTAGACATAGGCTGACCCCTACTCATGTCCGCATTCACCCAGACAATGACCACAGCTACACCCATGGACTATTGACCCTATAAGGCAGTTTAGTGGCTTGACACATAAGGCCAGTGTTTATATGAATGGAGAATTACAGGTTCAAGAACTGCCAGCAGATCATGTATTGCATGTCCCTGTGAGTAAATTTTATCCTACATTGCAGGTACAGCACCAGCATGGGCAACCCCCAAGAAAATCATCCAGCAAGGGTCCACACACCCATTAGCCACAAAGACAGGCTCCACTACCCACATTTGGATGAAAGGACAGGCTGATATCACCAGAACACTGAGTAGGTGTTAACAATGAGCATGCATTACAGACACTGCAGACATAGTGGCGACTGTGATCACTGGGGCATAGCCTAGTACTCACCTTTAATTTCTGATGGTGGAATATGTGTGCATGTTCCCCCTGTGAGCACAGGATGGTCTGCAATGGACTGCATTGCTCATTACTGTGGTTTGTGTTCGTTGTATGTCCAGGTGCAGGACACAGGGGACTGAATGTCATGCACATGTGTTACTTCTGGGTTCTGTGCTACACTGTGGCACAGCAGACCCATGCACATGACTATTGTTTGCTGTTGGGGGTACAGTGCAAGGGTGGACATTGTGACCTCACTTGTACCTTGACATTTGCACAAGGAAGGTAGCCTGCAGCAGTGTATCTGTAGTGTTCCTAAAGTACTGCATGTGCACTGATGGAGCCGGCACCTAGGTGTGGTGTACCAGTATCTTGGAGTGTGCAGCCACATGGTTGAGGTCCACCCATTGCAGGCAGGGACCTGCAGTCACTTTAATTCCAGACATTGCTAAACACATTGGTGTGGAGGTGTAGCCTAATGGTTAGTGCCATGACTCCATTAGCAAGTGAGAAGGGTTCAATTCCCACTTGTTCTCTTTGTACTTGTGTGCTACTCAGTTCATTTTCATGCCTGGAATGGTCCGGGGTCTGCTGTGATTGGCTGATAAACCTTCTTATGCTCTGTTATGTGTTCTGCCCACAATTTGGGTCTACAAACATACATTTTCCCATCTTGCCCTTCTGAGTGCATGTTTTTTTCTGAATCTGCTGCAGCTCATTACAGGGGAACATGTTCACCCTGCAGATGTTTACCATCCAACTGGAGGCATAGCTTAATAGCTAGGGCACTGGCTTGGGAACCAAGATACCAGGGTTCAATGCCCACTAGCACTATTTGTGTGATCGGTTGGAACATTTAACTGAGGCTTTTTCTGTATGGTACAGCCTTCATAAAATGATCACAACTCCCTGTGACCTTAGCCAGGTCACTTAACCCTCTATTGCCTCAGCAGTCTGCAGGTTCTCACAGTCCCTGTTTTTAATCATACATTACCAGGTTTTCAGTACAATGTATGTGTTGACTGCACTGATAGAGCTGTGTACTAAAAGACAGTTTTATATACATACAGATATAACCTACTTGTGAAACATGATTCTGGTATCACATCATGACTGTCACTGTACAGCATTTGCTCCATCATTTCTCTGCATTATATGCAGACATATCAACCCCTTGGATGGCCACCTGCAGAGATCATCTCACACCCTGACGTGCCCCATTTGGCCAGTTTGAGCAACTCCTGTCCAGATTTGGTATGCACATTTGTATGGTGAGTTGTATGGCGGTTGGGTGACTGGGACAGTTGTGAGACCAACATTTCTGGTATCAGGCCTTCCACATGGCACTGCCACATGTTTTTCCCACACAGTACAAATGCATAGGGGGATGGCTCCTTGGGTACATCTGTGCTGCATGCCCATATCGCCCTCTAATCTACCACCATCCTTCCTTCAGTCCATCCATCAGCCTTTGCCAGCTATGTGCAGTCATGTATTCTCCTGCAAGCTGCTACACTATGGCCCACACAGATGCTCTTTTCTGCATTTCGACTTTTCATGCATACCTCTCCTGTGCCGGATCTGCACGTTACCACTCCTGCTCCATCATCCTTTTGCTGCACACATCATGGCAATTCTGACTCTGCTGGGAGACATTTCTTCACCATTCAATGCCACTCACTGACATTACGGCATTTTATGAGTGCACACCCCAGTGTGTCAGTACAGCTGCCTCCCACATGCTCATACCACTTACTGGCTGCCACGCTGGATGCCCATGGATCTGTTAGGTCCATTAGCTCCCTCCCACATGTCCTTCCATCCATCACCATTACATTGCCTTTTGCTGGGGCTCTGTTATCCAGAGTTACAGTGACAGCCGTTTTTGGGCGTTAAATTATCTGCATGCCACCTTAATGCCCGGTGTCCTGTTAGTGCACATTCAGCGGCCCATTGTGTCCTTATTGCCAGAATGCCTCCTACCTGCTCAGAGCCTTTTCTCAAGGCAAACCCCTTATCGCTGCTGTTAACGCTTGATAGCCCCTGCTATCTTAATGCCCTTTAGTAAACATACCCCTTAGTTTTGATAAATTGTTCCCAACAGCAGATGAAAAGATTATAATTATGTCAAAATATGGCAGCTAGGTTAATATTTGATGTCTCTAAATATTCAGCGGTTACTCCTTTACTAAATAGACTATATTGGCTTAGAATATCTGGTTGGGTTTGTTTTTAAGGTTTATACATATTGTTCAAAGTTTTTCATGATCTGGTGACAGTTTGTTTTTCATATCTCTTTTTTCCATTGTTGACAGTTAAGTCCAAATGATTACAAGAGGCTCAAACTCTCCTTTTTCAATCAAATAAGGGAATTAATAATAATAAGAGGTTTACCTTTACTTTTCCTTATAAAGCAGCCAAATTATGATCTAAGCTACTTATGGAATTAAAAGACATATTACAGTATCAGTTATGCCATTTAGAAAAAAGTTGAAAACTTGGTTATTCTCTTCTTAAGATTCATTTTGCGCATTTTTTTCTTGATTTTATATTAAATGTATTTATTGGTCGTTTTTATTGTTTTTTTTTAATTCTTTATTTTCGTTTTATAACAACAAAGGAAAGGAAGACATACAGCTAAAAGACAGATACATACATAGAATGTGATACATACACCAAAGTAAACCCCTGCCACCCCCCTCCCCCCTGCTTCTTCTCTAGAAACTAATCATTCCCGAAACGGGCGTGTACTGACATTATTGTGGTACAAAACCTAACGGTGATCTGAAACATGATGAGTGTACATTAAACAGACATGTCGGAGCAATGAACAGATTGTACATAATCATTGAGCATCTGCCATTTAGACAAGCGAGAGTGAGTTTGGGTATGGGGAATAGCTCTCCGAGATATCTGCTCATATTTACTATATAAGCAGACGAGGTTCCACCATTCATTGACAGTAAGTCGAGAGCTATCCTTCCAATTCCTCGTGATTAAACATATGGCTATACCCAGCATGAAATCGAGGAGAAAGCGACCCTTCTTAGGAAGAGAGGGGACCTCCGCCACTGAGCGGAGTCCCACAATCTTCCAAGAAAGAGGCTCGTGGAGGTGTAAGATAAATTGAATACGACCCCAGACCCGCCCCCAGTAAACCTGTAGTTGAGGACATTCATAGATAACATGAGCGAGGGTTCCCACAGCAGTATGGCAAGACCAACACTGGTCCCTAGCAGTTGTGTTCCATTTGGCTATTTTTTCTGGAGTATAAAAGCATCTATGTGCAAAAAAGAAGAGAGTTTGGGTAACTGAGGCAGATCGGGAAACCCGCACTACTTTGCTCCAGAAAATGCTCCATTGCACAGGGGTTAAAGTGGTTTGCAGTTCGCGCTCCCAGGCTTGTTGGGCTCTACAAGTAGCAGTATCTGTACCCTGACATAATAGTTTATAAAAGTTAGAGGCTACCCCATGTGTACTACTAATAGAGTGAATTAGTTCTAATAGCCCGTCCTCAGTAGAGACAGAGGGCGGCAGGATTTGAGCACTTTTGAGGCAGTGTTGAAGCTGCATCAATTGAAAGTAATGTTTCACTGGTAACGCAAATTCCTTTTGTAAATCAGAAAAGGTTTTCCAACGAGCTGCAGAGAAGAGCTGTTGGGGTGTCCAGATCCCCCTAGAGTACCAGGGTTTCCATGCTATCGTTCTATTTAGGACTTGAATTCTGGGGTTATTCCACAGCGGGAGTCCGTCCTGAGGACATACGTTTGGGCACAGGGATAGAATGAGAGTGTTAAAGGCCGCAAGAGTATCAACAATCATTGGGGGATGGCGGGTGTCTACCTGATGGCAAAGAACCAGGCCCCCGAATTCCCTTGGGGTGCAGTAGTGTGTAATTGAAAAGAAATAGCAGCATGATCTGAAATATGTTGGGAGTGAATCTTTGCAGTGTCCACCTGAGGAACTAACAGTTTTGATATTAGAAAGAAATCTATGCGAGACTGGGATTTGTGAGGGGAAGAGAAGAAAGTAAAGTCAAGCTCATTGGGGTGTAGTAACCTCCATAGATCGACTAAAGCAAGATCTTTGATCACAGAGGTAAGCGTGGTGTGACTCTTGGGGGGACCACTTGTCCTAGGCGGCTGTTTGTCAATCAGGGGATCAAGAACTAAATTGAAATCCCCCCCTATTATCAATGAAGTATTAGCAGAGGCCTGCGCAACCTGAGCAATGGTAGCAAAAAAGGCAGGGTCATCCACATTAGGAGCATAAAGGCATATACATGTAACTTCAAGGTTACCTATCTTGAGGTGAACTCTGGACCATCTACCTGCTGTATCTGAGCTAGTCGCAATAATAGTAGCATGCAGAGATTTCCTAACCAGTATGGCAACCCCACATTTCTTAGAAACGGCTGGGGAATAGGCGGCCACCATGTAAGGTTTAATATTGAGTTTAAGAGTTTCCTTCGAATTTAAATGCGTTTCTTGGAGGAAAATCAGGTCCGCAGCTTCATGACTTAGATAGCTTAGGATTTTCTTCCGTTTTATCGGATTATTGATTCCTTTTACGTTCAATGATAAAATCTTACATGGTGCCATCAATCGGTAATAGACATTTTAGGTAAGGACGCTTGAACACATACAACATAATCAGAATCTGTACAACTATGACATAATCACCGAGTATGCTGGCTAATACACCCCATATTGAAAAGTATGTACCAAAGTAACTTAGAGAAGAAGCAAAACCCCCAATGAATATGGCGACCATATGTCTGCGGGAGGAGGCCCTAGAGAGGAAGATAGAGACATAAAAAAAAAAAAGAAAGAAACACCAGAGTCCATAATTAACACTGTCTCTGATACTCATCGAGGCGACGATGGGTAGATGGAGTCGGGTCTCAGATATCATCAAAATAAGGCAACAAACCGCCCTCGACAGACTCTTTGCTGAGCCGCGGCAAATCCAATATGGCAGGTACAGCGGATATGAGAACACTGGCTGGAATACTCTGGAAGTCAGCGCATCAAGTCGGCTTCTTTAGCATCCAAAAACTCCGCTAGTAGATCAGGGTCCTCAAATGTTCTTGTCTGATTGTGAAGCGTGACTCGGAGCTTGGCCGGGTACATCAGGCCATAGCGTGCTTGTAGTTGTTGAAGCCTCGGCCGGAATTCCAGAAAGCGCTTTCGGCGGTCAACCGTGGGTTTAGCCAAGTCAGGATAGAAGGAGATCTTGTGGCTCTCAAACTCCATATGGCCCTTTGCCCGAGAGGCGCTGAGAATTTGCTCCACATGTTGATATCTCAAAAGTCGGAAGATGATGGGCCGCGGGGTCTTCCTGTTGAGCGTTATGTTTGTGGGTATACGATGAGCGCGATCAATCTCCAATTCTTTGGTAAAGGTGATTCGGAGCAGGGAAGGGAGGATTTTATATAAAAACTCCTTCATGTCTCCCGATTCCGCTCCCTCCGGTATGCCCACGAGTCGTAGGTTGTTGCGACGCGCTCTATTATTGCCATCTTCCACTTCTTTCTGCAAGGCCCGCACCTGACGTTCAACTTTGTCGAGTTTGGACAGCCGGACCGCATGGGAGTCTAATATGCTCTCCATTTTGTCCTGACGCGAAGAGAGCCCCTCTAGCCTGCCTTGCAGTACACCAAGATCTTCCCGCAGCGCTCGGAGTGCTTCACCGTTTGACTGCACGAGGTCCTTAACCCCTCTAATCTCTGCGAGGATTTCCTGCTGCATTTCGGGGCCCTCGCGCAAAGCCAGCCCCTTCTGCGGGGACGGGGGTTCAGTTTTGGAGCGTTTGCCGTGAGAAGCCGCTGGAGATCCAAATTCCAGGCACGTAGGTTTGGTCCCCGCCATCTCACCAATGTGCCCCGGCAAGATCAGAGCAGAAATTCAAGTATGTCCGGTGTTAATTCAGGATTCTGAGTAGGCCTCTCGGGAGCCTCAGCGTTATGCGACCATCCCGCTGGACATCGGGCTCCGCCCCCCTGGTCGTTTTTATTGTAATCCACACTGATCCAGATAATTTTAGGAGTGTAGTAGTATAGAACTATATTTTCGATTAGATTAGATACAATAACAATCATTTAATCATTTAATAGCAGTGCTATATGTAATCACTATGGTTTCTGGCTCTGTTTGGTTATCCAGTTTCTTTTTGGATTTTTATGAAGATGAGCAGAAGAACTTGTCTGTTTTGCAGAGCTGCATTTTATTAACTCTTTCTGCTTATCAGTATCCCCCATATAATTTGTCAGTGAATGAGAGGACCTCAGTACTCTTTAAGCTCAGAGGGTCCACAGCCCTCAAAGGGTATCTGGGAGACAAACTTATTTGGAGAAAAGAGGAAAAACACAGTCACATTAATTCAAGCTACTCTTCCCTCTGCCTCCAGACCAGTGTGTGACAACTTGCATAGGAGATCATATCAGCCTTAGTATCTCCAACAAATCTATATGCATAGGGGATGTCAACCATATAGCAAGTTTGAAGGAGGAGAGAAAATGTGGTGCTACCCCTCAGTAATTTTAGAAAAGGAAGAAAGGGTGACAGATTGAGAGAAGGATTTGGGATTGAAGAGGGGGAAAGGAAGACGGAGGTGCCCCTCTGAAGAATACAAGACTAATCTTGTGGACTTTAAAATGGAAAAAGTCATCCAAGGTCTGGGCAGTAAGTAAAGGAGGGGTTGGGAGTGGCGGCATTTTGAGGAGAGAGTTGAGTGTTGAAAAGAGATGGTGAGGGTCCGAGGCAAGAGAGTTAGTCATATGAACATAGTACTCTTGCTTGGCAAGTGCTATGGTGGACTGGAAAGAGGTTAGCATGAATTTAAAATGTAAGTCAGCAAAGGTATGGGATTTAAGACAAGGACCCTTGGCTGGAGCATAGGTAGAGGGTTTTAGAAGACAGCAAAAGCTGAGGTACAGTACACCTCACAGGGTATGGAATGGGAGGAACAAGTGCATCCAGAGCAGAGCAGAACAGAGTATAGTGTTATAGGAAGACACTGCCTCATCAATAGACCCATAAGACATAATGGAGGAAAGAGGTGATAAGACAGCGGTGGAGAGAGCTGAAGGATCAATTGTGTGAAGATTCCTAAACATGTTGGTGGAGACTGGACAAAACTGAGGTGGTGGTTGGTTAAGAGTGAAGGTTAGCAGATGATGGTTGAATAAAGTGTAGTTACTCACCTGTAACAGGTGATCTCCAGGAACATTAGGAAATTAGTCTTCACATACGGGTAACGTCGGTACAGATGGAGCCCATGTAGGAATGCTCCCCGGCGTCCAATAGGAAAGCTTTTGGGAGCATCCCACTGCGCCCGCATAGCTGCCTTCCCGCCTTTTCCGTTCTCCCCCCCTCAGTTGAGTTTGTAGCTGAGATAAAAGGAGAGAAGGAGAAGAAGAGGGAAAAGTACAACTCCTAGGGAGGAAGGTGGGTTGTGAAGACTAAATTCCTGCTGTTCCCGGAGATCACTTGTTACAGGTGAGTAACTACGCTATCTCCAGGAACAAGCAGGAATGTAGTCTTCACATATGGGACCCCCTAGCTCGGAGATGCCACAGAGATTACCTCAGTGTGAGTTGTGGATCACAGGCATAACTGAGTAGGTCATATGTCCTCCAAGGAAGTCTTGTATCGAAACCAGGGACGGAGGGTAGGAGTTGTTCTAAGTTTGAAAGAGATGCTGGAGAACAGCTTGGCCAAACAAGGCATCCTGGTGAGAGTCCTTGTCTAGGCAATGGTGAGCAGCAAAAGTGTGGACAGAAGACCAAGTTGCCGCTTTGCATTTCTCATCAAATGCTACCGAGCATAGATGTTTATGTTTATGCAATTTCTTGATATACTGCCCAGGCTGAAGGGCATCAGAGCGGTTTACAGTCACTATAAGCAGGTACTGGATACATTCCCTTGTCCCCAAGGGGCTCACAATCTATGTGTACCTGAGGCAACGGAGGGTTAAGTGGCTTGCCCAAGGCCACAAGGAGTGCCTATAGAACTAGAAACCCCAGTCCCTCCGGCCTGAGATTGCTGTCCCCAGGTGGGAATTGAACCCCTGGCCCTCTGGCCTGAGGTACCTTGTCCTAACCACTAGATTTGCCAAAGAGGTAGCCATGGCGCGAATATTACAATATGTGCAGTGATGTGAACTTCGAGAGAGAGTCCTGCACTTTCGTAAGCAAAGGAGATGCGATCTGCTATCCATCTGGAGAGAGTCCACTTGGATATTGGCAAACTCAGGTGACTCGAGTCAAAGGCGATGAAAAGCTGGGAAGCTTTTCTGTGCTCTTGAGTTCTCTGGAGATAAAAAGCCAAGGCACGTTTGCAATCCAGAGTGTGAAGGGTTGCTTCTGCCTTAGAGGAATGAGGTCTAGGGAAAAAGAAAGGGAGGGACTGACAGGTTTAAATGGAAGGATGAGACCACCTTTGGCATAAAATGAGGATGAGTCCTAAGGACTACCTTATCATGGTGGAATCGTGTATAAGGAGGGTCAGCCACCAAAGCCTGGAGCTCACTAATGTGTCTTGCTGAAGTGAGGACAATAAGGAAGGTGACCTTCCACGTGAGACACTTCAGAGAGGTAGTGGCTAGAGGTTCAAAGGGCAGCTTGAGAAGCTGTCCTAGAACAACATTAAGATCCCATGCCACTGGAGGGTGCTTAATGGGAGGTTTGGTTAAAAGAAGACCCCTCATGAAGTGTGCTACAAGTGGCTGAGAAGAGATGGGCTGACCATCTAAGGGCATGTGAGAGGCAGCAATTGCACTTAGGTGTACTCTTATTGAATTGGTTTTGAGTCCAGAAGCAGACAGGTAGAGAAGATATTCAAGTAATGTAATAATAGATCATACCCTCACCATGATACCACACATAAAGCAAACAGTAAGAACCATATTTCATAAACTCAAAACCATACAACACCTAAGGCCCCTCCTGGACACACATGACTTTAGATCGGTTGTTAATACACTTATCACACCCCACTTTGACTATTGCACCAGTCTCTTAATTGGCTTACCACAGAAAAACACATACCTATTACAAAGAGCACAGAACATCTGTGCAAAAGTAATTACTAAAGCCCATCTAACAGACCATGTGACCCCAATACTCCTAGAACTACACTGGCTCCCTATAAACAGCCGTATCAGATACAAAATTCTCCTAACAACGTTCAAGCTCTTAAATGACATCGTCCCATCACATCTTTCAACATTACTACAAACCCCATCTAAATCAAGAGCTCGCAGACAAAATGCAGCCCACTCACTTGATATGCCAAAATCATTCACGAAGACTAAAAAATCCTCAAGTAACAGAGCCTTCACGTTCACTGCCCCCATGCTCTGGAATGAACTCCCTCTAGACCTCTGCACCATAAAAGACCTCCCCCAATTTTGAAAGGAACTCAAAACCTACTTATTCTCAGAACATTTCCAAATCCCCTACCCCCCCAATCCATGTCCCTCAACATCCACAGACACACCAACTCAGAACGCCCAAAACCACAACTAGATACATTATAAAGAACCACCTGTAAATACCTTATGTAAATAGTTCAGACAGGCTTCTACACCTGTCAACATTTGTAAAAAAAAAATTAGAATGTTTATCTACTCTATGTATTGTATACATTGTTCCATGTAAATAAGTTAGAAAGTTTTTCTGTTCAATGTAACGTATACAAAAGTATACACAAGTTGTTGAATTGTTCCATGTAAACCGCCCCTGATCTCTGGAAGGGGCGGTATAGAAGAAATAAATAAATAAATAAAATAAATAAATAAATAAATAAGTAATGCATCCAACGGAGCTGAGAAGGGGTTAAGCACCCTCTGTGAACACCAGAGAGAAAATCTACACCACTTGAAAGCATAGGAGTGTCTGGTGGATGGCTTCCTAGAAGCTAAAAGGATATCTTTTACCTTTTGAGAGAGGTTAATGTCCTGGATGGCTATGCCTTCAGCAGCCATGCTGTAAGATGTAGGGACTGCAGGTTGGGATGGGGTAGCGTCCCCTCCTCCTGAGAGAGGAGATCTGGAGCAGACTCCAGATCTATGGGTTGAGCCTGAGTCAGACGTAGAAGGAGAGGATACGATGGCTGTTGTGGCCAGTGTGGGGCTATGAGTATCATCCAGCCCTTGTCTCTCTGTAGTTTGAAAAGTGTCTTGGGAATGAAGGGAATGGGTGGGAAGGCATATAGGAAGCCTTGACCCCAGTGGAGGTGAAAAGCATCCACCTGCTGGCCATCCAGTGCAGAAGTCCTGGAGCACAAACGAGGAAGTTTGGCATTCTGAGGACTCACAAACAGGTCTATCTCCGGGGTTCCCCAGATCTGAAAAATGTGAGCGACCTTGTCTGCATGGAGAGATCATTCATGGGGTAGAAGGACTCAACTCAATTTGTCTGCCAAGACATTGTGTTTCCCTGGAAGATACACTGCAAGAAGGTGAATGTGGTGCTGTATGGCAAAAGACCACAGATGAAGGGCCTCATTGCAGAGGGTCCAAGAGCCTGTTCTGCCCTGCTTGTTCAAGTAGAACATGGCTGAATTAGAAATGTACGGAATCAAAGATGGTCCTGGAACACCTTGAGAGCATTGTGGATGGCTCTGAGTTCCAGCAGATTTATGTGGAGTTGACTTCTGATGAGACCAAAGCACCTGAGTGGAGAGATTGTCCAGATGATCTCCCTAGCCCAATTTGGATGCATCCATTGTCAGGGTACATTGATGTGCTAGCATCTGAAAAGGTGACCCTGCCAGGAGATTTTTTGGGGATTGCCATCACTGGAGAGATGAGATTAGTCAGGTAGAGACCATTATCCTGTCTCCCAGGCAACCCGATGCCTGAGACCACTGAGACGTCAATGTCCATTGAGCTGCGCGCATATGGAACAACATGCACTGTTGATGCCATATGACCCAGAAGTTATAGCAGTTCTCGAGCCATGAGAAAGTCCTTGAGGCACGCCTGAGGTGCTAACTGAATGAGTCGAGCACAGCGGAGTTGGGGCAGAAATGCCCTCAACTGCTGAGTGTCTAGGAGAGCCCCTATGAACTCTAGCATTTGAGAGGGAACGAGTTGGGACTTTGGAAGATTTATTACAAATCCAAAATGCTGCACCACTTGCATGGTGCGTGACAGGGACAGACTGGCCTCTGGAGAGGTGTTTGCTCGAATGAGCCAGTCGTCTATGTAAGGGAAGACAAATATCCCAAGAGTCTTTAGAAATGCGGCTACTACCGCCATGCACTTTCTTGGGGCAGAAGCGAGGCTGAAAGGCATGACTTTGTATTGATAATGTCTCCCTTGAAACATGAAGCACAGGAACTTTCTGTGCTATGAGTGAATAAGTATGTGAGTATATGCCTCCTTAAGATCTAGAGAACAGAGCCAATCCTCACTTTGCAGATAGGGGAGAAGGGGGCCTAGGGAGATCATTTTGAATTTTTCCCGTAGTAGGTACTTGTTCAATTCTCTGAGCTCAAGAATGGGCCTGTACCCTCCTGTTTTCTTTGGAATGAGGAAGTATGGAGAATAGATGCCCATTCCCTGCAGGGATGATAGAACCTCCTCTATTGCGCCCTGAATGAGAAGGGAGGTGACCTCTTGCAACAAAAGAGCAGTGAGAGTTAGCTGAGAGAGGAACGCTTTTGGAGGAGTTGGGGGGGGTAGACTTCGTAGATGAAGTCTGTACCCCTCCCATACTATAGACAGTGTCCACTACTCTGATGTGACAAGGTGCCACCTGTGGGCAAAGTGGCAGAGTCTTCCGGGAATGTGGATGGGATCTGGAATCTCCAGAGGCAGAATGGCTATGTTCTCCAGAAAGGAGTCAAAGACCCAGAGGAGGCTGGTTCTGTTGAGGGGCTGAGACTTAAGAGTCTGAGCCTTCTTTTGCTGTTTTGATGGCTGCTGCCCTTTCTGAGGAGCATGGTGTTCACACTGTACAGCAGGAGTGTAAGAAGGATAGTACTTCTTCTTATTATTGAAAAAGGCTTTCTTCACTGCCTTTTTCCTAGCTGGGTTGGCAGTAGATCTAGATAGTCTATTAAGAGTGGTGTTCTCAGATTCTAACTGAGAGGCCTTGTCCTGCCAATCCTTGCCAAAAAGGTTTTCACCGGTGCAAGGGATATTACCCAACTTATCTTGAACCCATTGTTCAAGATCTGATGCCTGGAGTCAAGTAATCCTGTGTGCATCGATGCAGATAGATGAAGTTCTGCTGATGCACTCAAAACAGTCAAAGGTTGCCCTGTTAACAAACTTTGAAACATTTTGAGCATGCTTTACAAGGGTGAGATAATCCGCCCTCTTGTCATCAGGGAGAAGAGGAGTCATTAGCTCCAAATTCCTAGCCACCTCGCTAAGGAACATACCCATATAGAGTATATAGGAACTGATCTTGGCCGATAACATGGAGGCCTGAAAACAACGTCGACCAAAGGCATTGAGGATTCTCGATTCCATACCTGGATGGTTCAAGGAATGTGTCTTATCACTCTTTATTCGACGCATTGCTGATTCCATCACCATGGAATGGTGTGGGAATTGCTTCTTTTGAAAACCCAGATACTCCGGTACCCGGTACATGGTATTGAGTCATCGGATATGTGCAGAGATGGTAAGGGGTGTCTCCCACATACGAAGCATAAGGTTATGAAGTATGCGATGAACAGGGAGAGTAGCAGCTTCCTTTGGGGCTGTAGGATATTGAAGAATTTCAAGTTCCTCAGCCCTAGGCTCTTTCTCCGAAGTCACCATTATAGAGAGACCCTGAGCAACGTCGCAAATAAAGTCTTGGAAAGAGTGAGTGAGAGGGAGATGGGTCTTCTGGGAGAGTTCTCATGTTCTGGGTCTCAGCCGATTCATCATCCAATGAATTAGAGGCTGAAGACTCAAAGTATCGACGGACAGGGTGTTCCCGCTCTGCACATACTCCGTTCCAATCAAAAACGGTAGCCGGAGGTTGCGGTGCCGGAACATTGGTACCGGAAGCATATTCTAGGGCCAGCAGGGGCAGTAGCGTGGTAAGCGGCAAAAAAGTCGATGCAGGCTGTGTCAGTACCGAAGCCGGTACCGATGCCTGAGGAATCGACTGTAAAGGCTTTACTGGTACAGAGGCTGCCAGTAATGCTGCTAAGCTCCACTCGATGGCCAGGATATGCTGATCCATGGAGCTTGCTGATGCTTGGGTATCGGTACCGGAATTGCGGGCCATGATCCCTGAGCATGGCACCAAGAGCTCTCCGGAGGTGGAGGCCTCGGGAGCATCCTGGAACCCCACTAAGTGGTGCCTCTCAAGAGCCAAGCCATAAGGGAGAAGCAAGCTAGGGCATCCAAAGAACTGGTCCTTGACATAATAGCCCCTGGGCTGGGGGTAATTACAGAGGAGGACCCTGCAGAAGCCTCATGAGGTCCCCAAATCACAGCCTCTGCAGCCAATGAGGCGCCGCCAGGATCACCCAGCCTAGATGTCACTCTGTGTCGAAGCACGTGACCCACTACCAGCCACAGAGGAAACACACACAGCAGGCCGCTCTTCAGTCAGGGCTGAATTAGGGCAGACTCCCTCAGAGCCTGAATCTCTGCAGTTACTGAAGAAGCATTTGGCTTTGGCACTGGATTAAGTCTTCATCAGATCCATTTTGGGACAGCCCCAGAGGTGCAGAATCTGCCGTTAGGTTGTTTGATTTAGTTCCCACTCCACGGGATCAAGGGAGTGAGGACTGAAGAAGTCCACCTCCACATTGTCAACCTTGATGATGTGCTGCATCGATAGAGTTAGCAGGTTCCTTTCTGCCCAGGAGAGTCATCTCCAGGGCCACTCTGGCACTCTTCGAGCCCCTTGCCAACTGACGTATGCCACAGCCATGGCATTGTCCGAGTAGACCCAGACCACTTTGCTCTCGACCAGGGACTAGAAGTACAGAAGGGCCAACCGAGGCAGTTGACTTCTGTTCTGATAGCTCTGAGCTGCTCAGGTCTTGCAATGAGCTCCCCAGCCAAACAGGCTAACATCTGTTGCCAGGAGAAGCCACGAGTGATCATCCAATGGCATAGCCTTCCGTAGGTGCTATGGCTGCTACCACCACCTCTAGCTCAAGAGGCAGCCTGACCTCGAACTCCTGACATCTGGGAGACCACTGAGAAATCAGGGACCACTGAAGTGGTCATATGCGATCTCTCAAACAAGACACCATGTCAATCGCCACTGCCATCAAGCCGAGAAGCTGAAGATAATCTCAAACTCTGGGAACTTGCTGAGACCAGAAGGCTTCCAACTGGACCAGTAACTTGTTCACCCTCTCATCAGGGAGGAAGAATCTGCCTATGTGAATGCTGAAATATGCTTCCAGGTATTTCAGTGATTTGGAAGGCCCAAATGGCTCTCTTTGATTTATCACTCAACTGCACCACCTGGGCTGAAACCGAGCTGCTTCAGACTGCGACTTGGCCCAAATGAGCCAGTCATCCAGATGTGTGTGCACACAGATCCCCTGCTGCTTCAGTGCAGCGTCCACCACCACCATCATTTTTTGAGGGGTGGTGGAGGCTGAAGGGGAGAGCAGAGAATTGAAAATGAGAGCCAAGAACAGAGAAACAAAGAAAGTGCTGTTGATTCTTCCAAATAGGGATGTGGAAGTAAGCCTCAGCTAAGTCCAGAAACATGAGGAACTCTCCGTGGCATACTGCCTGAATCACCAACCACAGGATCTCCATATGAAAGTTAATGGTGTACAGGGGAAAATTGACTTGCTTAAGGTTGAGGATTGGCCAAAAGAAACCACCGTTCTTTGACACCACAAAGTAGATGGAGTAACAGCCCTGACTCTGTTTGGTCAGGAGAACTGGGACCATTGCCCATAGAAGGAGAAGTCTGTCCACAGTACACCGAATCACATCCCTATTGGCCGTGGAACCACAAGGGGACACAATGAAGGCATCTGGAATATGTTCTCTGCATTCCAAAACATAGCCATGCTGAATGATGTCTAGCACCCAGCAATCCTCAGTGAGCCGGTTCCACTTCTGGAAGAAAAGGCAGAGGCTGCCACCCACTTGTCATGTCCCAGAATGGGCCTCCAAGCCATCAGGGGGCCTGATGGGAGGAGGCCCTCTGAGGGTGTTGGAGTCCTAGGAACCTTGCAGCCTATGAAAGGGCCGAGTCCAAGACCGGAACCCAGAAGAGGAGAAGAAATGCTTTCCTGGGCGGCATTTACGTAAGTCCCGGGAATCTGAATAGTGAACATGAGGAACATGGGTGTATGCAGAAGATGCACCCATACGTCTCCTGGGCCATTTTGGTCTATTCTTCCGGAGGCGATGATGTTTGGATTTGCCCAAGTATTTAACCAGCTTCTCCAAGATCACCGCAAATAAGAGCTGCCCTTTAAAGACAAACTCAATCAACTGGGATTTGGAGGATGAATCCACTGCCCAATAGTGCAGCCAAATCCAATGTTCTGTCACATCCAATGTTGTGCCACAGTCGACAGAGCAATATCTTTAGCTGCTAAGTGGACAAAATCATAGAGTCTGACAAAAAAAACCCATAGCAATCTACAAGAGGGGTGTGTAATGTCCCCTGATGCAAGAGGCTGAATCGACTGAAGCAGGGCTCAAGTCATCGGACCTGCACATACCGCCAACTGAAGGATAACAGTAAAGGCTGTAAACTGATTCCTCTGTGTCCACCTTATGATCCAGGGGATCCTTTAGGGCTGTTCCACCCTCCACTAGAATGGTGGTTCACTTCATAACCACTGTAACCTGTGCATCCAATTTTGATGTATTAAACCACGCAACATGTTCTTCCTGAGGCAGGGCATAAAGCCTCCAACAGACTTTCAGCTCCTTTAATGGGGAGTCAGGCAAGTCCCACTCCAAGTGGATCATGCTCTTGATAACCTCAGGAAATGGAAAGGCTGTCTTCTGAACCCACTGCAAGAGAGGGTGTATCTGCAGCCCTTGTTCAGCCATGGGAGGGTCGACCAAATTTAAGGTGGAAGGCACTTGAGCAATCCGGTCAGCTGATTCATCCTTTCTGAATGGGCGAATAACACCAGACTCATCGTGATCTTCAGTGTGCAAGGACAACTTGTCCTCCAAGTCAGAATCAGCATCCGATGCATTGGGACTGAATTCTTGGTCTTGGCCAAAGGACAGCCGACCAGAATTTCCTGACTCCAACCGTCGTTGAAGCACTTAGAAGGCAGAAGACTGAGCTGGACTTTGACTCACCCACTGCCCCTCTTCTGAATGGGCAGAAAGAGATTAAGAGGACCCAGAGGCTCCAGGGTCCACATTACCACAGTAGAAAGACTAAGCTTGCTGCAGAAAGGAGAAGAACTGAAGAGTGGAGGAGTGGCCTAGTGGTTGGGACGAGGTACTTCAGGCCGGAAGGTCAGGTGTTCAAATCCCACTAGAGGACAGCAACCTTGGGCCGGAAGGACTGGGGTTTCTAAGTCCCACAGGTGCTCCTTGTGGTCTTGGGCAAGCCATTTAACCCTCCATAGCCCATGTTCCCTGTAAAATAGTTATCTCCAAGTTATAATGCCCTGTTCAATGTAATTTCAGTTTGTTCAATGTAAACCACACTGATGCAAAATAGTGCGGTATATAAGAGAATGTAAATAAATAAATAAACTCCAGGGAGAGCAATCCAGAACCTGGGAAGTCTCCAATGGCCAGATGGCCCCCACTACCAGGGAGGGGGCAATAGATGATGACTCTTTCCTCAAAAAGGAACATCCAGAAGAGAGAGCGCTAAGACGGTAGACCTAAGGATCATCCTTCTTCAGGGCAACATTCCTACCAAAGGCAGAAAAGAAAATAAGGCCGAGCACTCGCTTCCCCTTGTTGCGAAGGGGGAGATGGACTTTTTAAGGGTGCATCCAAAGCCTCTATGCAAGCTGAGTAGGCACCAGAATCCAGCAATGAGACTTTCTGCAGACAAGGAAGTGCTTCTTTGAAGACGGCATAATCACCTTGCTCACCAGCAGTCAGGTAACACAGTTGGAAGGTGCACTGTTTGTGCGTTGTGCCATGCGCTAATATTGCATGGATAGGACCACGTGCAGTAAGACTGCACAGACAGGGCCACATGTACAGACACCATGCAGAGAGAGGCCACGTAAGGACACACGTGCCACTAGAATTCATCAGGGAAGTGTGGAAAGGGCATGGCTAAGTGCAGAAAGCTCAGACAACACACACTGGCAGTTAGACAAGGTGAGAAAACACCATGCCGAACCAGCAGACACCCTGCTTGGCCCAAAACCCAACTTAGTGCCGCAGCAATGGACGAATTTGGGAGCCCCCACAGACAAGATAAACAAACAGGCTTACCCATTGGTACACACCCCTGGGAAGCCCTAGGCAGTAAAAAAAAAAAAACATTCCATGCTACTCCCTTTTTGCCAGACAGCCACTGCTTCTGAAGTACCTTCTTTTAATCTTCGAGGGAGAGCAGGGGGAAGGAGGAGGGAGGGGGCACTGAGGTTGTGTGAAGCTTGAAGAATCCTTCCAAAACTCCTTTCCCAATCTTCGGGCTGTTCAACGTGTGCTTAACAAGATAAGGGCAGGGAGCGAAACCAATTTTCCTCCTCTTATGGCATCCAAAGAGAGAACTTGTTTTAAGGGTGAACCTAGTGGAGCCTCCCACATTGCATCCCAATGAGAAATTCATCACCAGGGATAGTTGCTCACTAGCAAAATCAATCTTTCATCTCAATCTTCCTTGAATCTGTTCTGATTCTTACAGAGTTGAAAATGTGCATCCACAATCTGCTGGAGACAGAGAATTATTGAATGCTCTCTCTGGTGGTTCCAGCTGATATGGCATGATAATGTCTTAAATAAGCCTATTGAAGTTTCTTCTGTCTCAACATCTCCTGATAGGGGGACACAACCCACTTGTCTGGACTGGTTGAGCAGGACAATATAGACAGGGCCAGCCAAAGGATTTCTGCCGCCCCAGGCAGAAGTCCCAACTGTGCCACGTCCCCCTCTCATGCCAAGCTGTGCTGCTGCCGAATCTGATTGCAGAGTCGGTGGGACAGCTTGGCTTGGTGAGGTGGTGGCATTGGCACACATGGCCTGCCACTTCTGATCCCCCTCCGCCACAACCTCCTTTCGGAGGGGGGTCAGAAGCAGCCGGTTATGTGTGCCGAAGTGTGGTAGGCTATGGCCTATAATAGCCTGAAAATGTATGAGAGGCCTGTAAGCTAGGCCTGAGTCCCCACCCCCACCAGAGATTAATAGTGCTGAGAAAAACCAAGGATCTGTAAAAGTTTGAGAAAACTGCTTAACAAGAAGTTTTTCATGAATTCATAAATCCTTTATTATTCTTTTGTGTTCTGATGATAGAAATGTTTCAATACTTGCTTTCCTAGAGCTAGAAAAGACCTCGCAGTAGAATTGTATCAATACCTAGAAGCTGTGCCATTGTTAGAACAATCCTAGAGGAGGGAACCGGGTGCTAGGCCCAGGAAGGGTCTCCGATTGGACAAATGCAGGGGGCGTTGGGACCAATAGAAAGTCTGCATGTATCAAACTGAAAAGAAATGTATAAAATGAATATGTTTCTGTAAGAACTTTTCTCAGTCCTTTTTGACGCTTGACCGTCTGAGCCTTGTGCACAATAAATTGGCTTGGAACCTGCAATTGACTCCTGGATTTATTCATTGTTTGCACTTCACTGCTTCATATTCTTGGTGCGTTGGCCAGGAATGTGCGGATAGTGAATGGTATTCAAGTGAGTATTCCACGTATTTCGCCTCCAGGTTTGGTCCGGTTGGAACCGTGTCTGTCCGACCGCAGGGGAAACCTCAGGCGCCACCGGTCCTCTTGTATCGAGGAGGATTCCGCCTTGCCTCGGCGGACCACTGGGTCCAGCTGGCCAACACCTCCGAACCCGAGGGTAGTCCGGGAACCAACCCATGAACTGGTTTGGTATTGGGAACCGGATCCGGTGAGTAGACATTTTCTTGTTCGATAGTCAGTGAGGCCTGGGGAAAGGTCTTGCATGAGTATGCGAGACTAATTTGGTATAGACTAACTGGGAAAGTCTTGCATAAGTGCGCAAAGACGAGAGAGCCTGATCATCTCTCATAAGGGCGGTCCTAGTACACTTCGCATAAGGGTTAGCGGAGCCGAAGCCACCGACCCTTTGGGTTGAGTTAGTCAGTAAAACCTTGGGCATTTGAAAAATAATTTCTTGTTGCTGGCATGACTGTCTGTGTGACTGAGAGGTCTTGAAATATAGACCAAGTGAGAGCGGACTCCTGAGTAGTGCAGTTCCTGGCCGGGCGGCCGCGCCCAGGTCGCGAAACATAGAAACATAGAAATATGATGACAGAAAAAGACCACATGGCCTATCTAATCTGTCCTTCCATAACAACAACTACAACAGTCCCTTTTTAACCTTTAGAGTTCTTCTGTGTTTGTCCCATGCTTTTTTGAATTCAGTTACTGTCCTCATCTCTACCACCTCCACTGGGAGACTATTCCACGGATCCACTACTCTTTCCGTAAAGAAATATTTCCACATATCACTCCTGAATCTATCTCCCTTCACCCTCCAATCCCATGTCCCCTCGTAGCAGAACTTGCTTTCAATTGAAAGAGGCTCTCTCCCTGAACATTTATGCCACGGAGGTATTTAAACATCTCAATCATATCACCTCTATCGTGCCTTTCCTCTAAGGTGTACATATTAAGATCCTTCAGTCTGTCTTCATATGCTTTATAATGAAGACCACTAATCATTTTAGTAGCCACCCTCTGCACCGACTCCATCCTGTTCACATCCTTTTGAAGGTGCGGTCTCCAGAACTGCACACTATACTCCAAATGAGGTTGCACCAAAGACTTATACAGAGGCATTATCACCTCATTTTTTCTGCTAGCCATTCCTCTCCGTATGCACCCAAGCATCCTTCTAGCTTTTGCCATCGCCTTTTCTACCTGTTTAGCTACGTTAAGATCATCAGACACAACCACACCTAGGTCCCGCTCTTCTTTAGTGGACAAAAGTACTTCAACCCCTATACTATATTGTTCCCTTGGATTGCTGCAGCCCAAATGCATGACCTTACATTTTTTAACATTAAATCCCAGCTGCCAAATTCTAGACCATTCTTCAAGTTTAGCTATATCCCTCCTCATGTTATCTACACCTTCCTGGGTGTCTACTCTATTGCAGATTTTGGTATCATCCGCAAAGAGGCAAACCTTACCTGAAAGCCCTTCCGCTATATCACTAACAAAGATGTTAAAAAGAATCGGACCAAGGACAGATCCCTGGGGCACACCACTGATAACATCCTTCTCCTCAGAGTGAGCTCCATTTATTTGTACTCTTTGTCGCCTCCCACCCAACCAATTTCTAACCCAAGCAGTAACTTTAGGGTCCATCCCTAGGGTGCTCAGTTTGTTTATAAGTCGCCTGTGAGGAACAGTGTCAAAGGCTTTACTGAAATCTAAATACACCACATCTAGGGCTCTCCCTCGGTCTAACTCCCTGGTCACCCAGTCAAAGAACTCAATCAGATTTGTCTGACAAGACCTGCCTCTGGTGAATCCATGCTGCCTCGGATCCTGTAATCCGCTGGACTCCAGAAACCTCACTATTTTCTCTTTCAGCAGCGTTTCCAATAATTTACTCACCACCGAAGTTAAACTAACCGGCCTGTAGTTTTCAACCACATCCTTACTTCCGCTTTTGTGTAAAGGCACCACATGAGCCTCTCTCCAGTCCTTAGGCACCACTCCCAACTCCAACGACGCATTGAAAAGGTCAGTTAGTGGAGCTGCTAGAACATCCCCAAGTTCCCTCAGTATTCTCGGGTGTATCCCATCCGGTCCCATCGCTTTGTCCACTTTAAGTTGAGCTAGTTTCTCACGAACACAGTCTTTTGAAAATTGTTCAAGATGTCCTTTGCTTCTGTTCCTATTTGTGGGTGTTTTCTGAGGTCCTGCTCCTGGTTCTTCATCTGTGAACACAGAACAAAAATATTTGTTAAGCAATTCCGCTTTATCCTTATCAGCTTCTACATATTCCTCCCCTGCACCCTTGAGTCTGACAATACCACTTTTGCCCTTCCTCTTCTCACTAATATATCTGAAAAATGTCTTATCCCCCCATTTTATTGCATTGGCTATTTCCTCCTCCTTTTGAATCTTTGCCTTCTTGACTACTTTGCTAGCTTCTCTAAGTTTTTCCAAATACAGATGCCTGTCTTCCTCTCTCTGTGATCTCTTGTATTTCATGAAGGCCTCCCTCTTTTTCTTCACTTTATCAGCTACTTCTTTCGAAAACCATAGCGGTCTCCTTTTCCATTTACCTTTATTTACCATTTTAACAAAAAGGTTGGTTGCCCTTAAAATATCCCCTTTCAGTTTTGCCCACTGTTTTTCTACATCCCTCAGCTGTACCCATCCCACTAACGACTCCCTGAGGTATTGGCCCATCTTTGCAAAGTTAGTCTTCCTAAAGTCTAAGATCCTCGCCTTTGAATGGATTCTAACAGCCCTAGTCCTAATACTGAACCACACCATCTGGTGATCACTGGATGCAAAATGATCTCCCACTACAACATCAGAAACACTTTCACCATTGGTAAGCACCAAGTCCAGTATGGCCCCTTCACGTGTGGGGTCTGTTACCAATTGCCTGAATAGTTCTCCCTGTAGAGAATCCAGGATGTCCTTACTTCTAGTTGATACTGCAGCAGGAATGTGCCAATCAACATCTGGCATATTGAAATCTCCTATCAGTAGCACTTCCCCTTTCCTAGCAATGCTGCACATATCTTCAATTAACTCTCTGTCCACCTTCTCCACTTGTGAGGGAGGTCTGTATATCACACCAATGTAAATAGATTTCTCTTTCCCTCTTTCTAGTTTAACCCACAATGCCTCCCCTCTCCCTTTTAATCTCTGTAATTCCAAAGCTTTAATAGTAGTTTTTACATATAGTGCCACTCCTCCTCCCCTTCTTCTTACCCTGTCCTTTCTGAATATAGTATAGCCAGGTATAGTTACATCCCAGTCATGGTTTTCTGTGAACCATGTTTCTGTAACTGCCACTAAATCCAAGTCAGTCACTCCCACCAAAGCTTCAACATCAGGGATCTTATTTCCCATGCTACGGGCATTTATACACACTGCTTTCCATATGTTACCCGTTACCCATTTCCATAAAGTTATTTAATGTATCACCTACCTGGGGGCTTTCACTTACCTGGGGGCTTTCTTCACCCATCCCCAACGAATCTAGTTTAAAGCCCTCTTCAGTAGATTAGCCAGTCTACTACCGAAGACGCGTTGGAGGAAGTGTTTGGTGTTTGTCGTCCCCCCCATTGTTCTGTGGGCTGTACGGACCCCTTACCTGCAGCCATACTACCTACCCTTACTGTCTGTTGTCGTGTACGTCATTACGATTATGGGAGGGGTGGAGTCTACGCAAACTCCGTTGGAATGTATGATCAAGAATTTCCATAAGGGATTTTCCGGAGACTACGGAATAAGAATGTCTCCGTCTCGATTAGAAATGCTCTGTGAAAGGGAGTGGCCGGTGCTAGCTACTTCATGGCCCGGTGAGGGCACCTTTGATGTGGGAGTAGTCTCCCGTGTTCATCAGATTGTACAAAAAACGTTCCCTGATCAGTTCCCCTACATAGACTCCTGGCTGGGTATTTGTGAGAGGCAGCCCTTTTGGATGAAGTGTTGCTATGAGGAACAGTGTAGAATATTAGTAGCAACCACCAGGGGGACCCTGAAGTTTGAGGAGGGGAAGCTGCCTGTGTATTCCGCCTCAGAGTCCCCAGAAATCCTGGCCCTTTTACCCCATTATCCATATAGGTTAGTTCCACCAGCTCCACCACCTGAAGCAGAACCTGATGAGGTAACCCAGCAATTACCGCTGCAGCAGCAAAAGAAGCCCACTTCCCCGAGTGATAGCCCCGAGTCTGGCCCAAGTACATTAGGGGGACCAGGGTCCTCCGATGATACTTGGAGCAGAGGCTCTCTTGCCAGTTCAGGGTCACCTGCCAAGGGAGCCTATACCCGGGAACCGTATGATTTAAGAAGTGTAACCCCAAAGAAGAAGGAGAAAGCAGGGCGCCTAATGCCATTGCGTCAAGTACCTGGTTTACCTATCCTAAATGAACAGGGCCAGATGGCACCAGGACCAACCAGTCTAATCTACGTGCCTTTTTCCACTACTGATTTATTGAACTGGAAAACGCATTACGCGTCCTATACTGAAAAACCCCAAGAATTGACGGAGTTAATGTCTAGTATAATGCAAACTCATCAGCCCACCTGGACTGATTGTCGCCAGCTCCTGTCCACTCTCTTTACTACCGAGGAGCGAGCGCGAATTGTGCAAGCAGCCATCCGCTGGTTAGAAGAGAATCCCGTAGAGGGGGGGAAATGAATCTCCCACAAGCAGCCGCCGCAGCTTTCCCAAATGAAGATCCTAGATGGGATCCGAATGACGAAAGGGGGGTGGCGGCCCTAACTAGATTTCGCCAGGCCTTGCTGCAGGGCCTGAGGAAGGGAGGCCAGAGGGCCATGAATATCGGGAAGGTATCACAAGTTATCCAGGGTCCGGATGAGAGCCGAGCGGTTGTCTGAAGCCTATAGATTGTATACCCCATATGATCCAGCCGCTCAGGAAAATTTGTGTATGGTAAACGCAGCCTTTGTCAGTCAGTCCCAGAGAGACATAAAACGAAAGTGACAGAAACTGGATGGATTTGCGGGCATGAATACAGCCCAGTTAATGGAAGTTGCTTAGAAAGTGTTTGTGAATCATGAAAATGAACGTAACAGAGAAAGTGAACATAAGATGAAGAAGAAAGCAGATCTTCTTGCTGCCGCTTTAGTTGAACGACGTGAAGGAGGTTTTCCTAATCGAAGGAGCAGAGGACGTGGAAGGGGTCAAGAAAATAATTGGACCCCACTGGGTGCGAATCATTGCGCCCATTGCAGAAAAGAAGGACATTGGAGAAGTGAATGCCCGCATCTTGACTCCACCCCAAGGAGGGGAGGAGGGAGTCCCTGGAGAACAGGAAGTCGATTTCAGAGTTGTGGAGGAATGAACCGAGCACAGTTCCAGCGAGAGAGGGAAGAAGCTATTGCGGGAGTGGCAATTGCAACGGACTATGACATGGATGAAGACTAGGCCAGACCAGGCTCCAAGTTCACCCTGGGTCCCCAGGAGCCTATGGTCAGTTTGAAAATAGGGGACCAATATATGGACTTTAAGGTGGATACAGGAGCCGAACATTCAGTGGTGGCAAAGCCAGTGGCCCCTCTTTCCTCTCGATCTGTCACCATTATTGGGGCCACTGGGGCTAGGGCCACTAAGCCTTTCCTGCAGAACCGCATGTGTGAACTAGGGGGACAGAAAATAACGCACCAGTTCCTGTATATGCCTGAGTGCCCTATTCCACTCTTGGGCCGAGATATGCTGGCCAAGCTTCAGACGCAAATATCTTTCGCTGAAGGAGGAGAAATGCAAATGACTGTGAACTCAAAGCCTGCTGGATTGATGGTGCTGACTGTTCCCCGAGAAGAAGAGTGGCGGTTTTACAGCGTATCTCCAACCAAGCCAGCTAGTTCCTGTATACCCCCCAACCTTTTAGCCCCGCCTGAAGTATGGGCAGAAGATAATCCACCTGGCCTAGCGAAGAACATAGCCCCTGTCATTGTCGCCCTCAAGCCAGGAGTGGAACCAGTGCATGTGAAGCAGTATCCTCTTCCTCGACCAGCTATTGAAGGTATCCACTGCCATCTGATGAAACTACTGAAGTATGGACTTCTCAAGGAGTGCCAGTCACCTTGGAATACCCCCCTTCTCCCAGTCAAGAAACCTGGAACAGGGGATTACCGCCCAGTACAAGATCTGAGACGGGTAAATGATGCAGTTGAAACTATACACCCAGTGGTACCAAATCCTTATACTCTCTTGGGACTGATCCCCGCTGAGGCTACTCATTTCACCGTCCTGGACCTGAAAGATACCTCCTTCTGCATACGCCTAGCCCCCACCAGTCAACTTTTGTTCGCTTTTGAATGGCAAGACCCCACAACAGGGAGGCGGGGTCAACTTACCTGGACTCGATTACCCCAAGGATTTAAGAATTCACCTACTCTTTTCAGTGCTGCTTTAAATCAAGATCTCTCAAGCTATTCTGTGAACCCAGGACAAAGGGTTCTTCTTCAGTATGTGGACGACCTGCTCATAGCCACAAATTCAGAAAGTGAATGTCTACAAGCCACCAGTGAACTCTTGCACCTTCTAAACGAGGCTGGATACAAGGTCTCAAGAGCAAAGGCGCAATTATGTCAAACTAAAGTTAAATATCTAGGATTCCAGTTGTCTAGCGGAATTCGATGCTTGGGACCTGAATGCAAAGAAGCTGTATGCAGTATTCCCACTCCAACCACCAGGAGGCAAGTAAGAGCCTTCCTGGGGGCCGCAGGGTACTGTCGTATATGGATCCCCAATTTCGCTCTGCTGGCAAAACCATTGTATCAAGCTACCAAAGGAATGGAAAAGTCTCCATTGGAGTGGGGACCTGAACAGGATGCAGCCTTTCGATCTCTAAAAAACGCTCTGATGTCATCACCAGCTCTGGGTCTACCAGATGTCCAGAAACCTTTCCGTCTCTATGTTCATGAGTCACAAGGAAATGCTCTAGGAGTGCTGACTCAGTCTCTTGGATCTTGGCAAAGGCCAGTAGCTTATTTGTCAAAACAGTTGGATGTGGTTGCAAAAGGTTGGCCCCCTTGTTTGAGAGCTGTTGCAGCTACAGCCCTCCTAGTGAGCGAAGCAGACAAGCTCACTCTGGGACAGAATCTTCAAGTTACTGTACCACATTCTGTTCTGACCCTCATGGAACACAAAGGGAGTTTCTGGCTCACAAATTCACGAATGTTGAAGTATCAGAGTATGCTGTGTGAAAACCCCCAGATACAATTGAAGGTCAGTCAAGCTCTGAATCCTGCTACGTTGCTCCCAATTGGTCCTGGCCCCCCTGATCATGACTGTTTAGAAATTATTGACATTGTATTCTCAAGTCGCCCGGATTTGACTGATGTCCCTTTGGAGGACCCTGAACGGACTTTCTTTGTGGATGGAAGCAGTCTCGTCATCAATGGGCATCATTGTGCCGGGTATGCAGTGGTGACCCTTGATCTGGTAGTTGAGTCCTCAGCTCTGGCCCCAGGAACCTCAGCACAGAAGGCTGAACTGATAGCTCTCACTAGAGCACTGACATTAGGAGAAGGGCTCCGTCTAAATGTGTATACAGATTCCAAGTATGCCTTCACAACTTTACATGCACATGGAGCCCTGTATAGAGAACGAGGGTTGATCACCTCAGGAGGCAAGTCCATTAGGTATGGGCCTGAGATATTGATATTATTAGACGCCGTGTAGGCCCCTAAGCAAGTTGCAGTCATGCACTGTCGAGGTCATCAAGCAGGAATAGGAGAAGTTACCCGAGGGAATAGGTTTGCTGATGGCACTGCCCGAAAAGCAGCCACAACTGGACGAGTTTTGACCCAAGATACTTCGGTGCAGGCAGCCTTATTCCCTGTGCCCCTTAGCTCAAGGGCCCCCCGATAAACTACAAGAGAGTTAGATTACTTCTGTGAGAAGGAGGGGGGTGTCCTAACAGAAAAAGGTTGGATAGTGCTGTCACCTCCAGAGGGTAGCGCACCTCCAGGTCCCACAGTAATCCCTGAAGCATTAGGACCGGCCTTTGTTCATGCTTTTCATCAGGCCACACATTATAGGAAGACTGCCATGGAAAGAGCCCTAAAACCCCATTTCTGTATTTCACTATTAGGACCCCTGTCCGCCTCAGTGGCTCATCAATGTTTGACATGTGCTAAGAATAATGCTAAGCAGGGTCCCAATCCACCCCCAAGAGTTCAGTCAGTAGGAGTTACCCCTATGAGTGATGTTCAGGTGGATTTTACTTAAATGCCACAAGCAAATGGATATCACTATCTGTTGGTCTTAGTTTGCACCTTTTCTGGGTGGGTAGAAGCTTTTCCCACCCGAACTGAAAAAGCCCGAGAAGTCACTAGAATTCTGCTCCATGAAATTATTCCCCGATTTGGAATACCATTGACTATAGGATCAGATAATGGACCCTCATTTGTGTCCCAAGTGACCCAACAGTTAGCCCGAGCTCTACAGATACAATGGAAGTTGCACACTGCCTATAGACCCCAGAGTTCAGGGAAAGTAGAACGTATGAATAGGACCCTGAAATCTCAGTTGTCCAAACTTTGTCAAGAAGCACACCTTAAGTGGCTCCAGGTTCTCCCTATAGCCCTTCTTAGGATATGTTCTGCTCCAACCAAGTCTTTAGGAGTTTCCCCTTTTGAGATTTTGTATGGGCGACCCCCACCCATTGTACAGGGAATAAAAGGAGATATGAAACAGATTGGATCTGAAATCACTAGACAAGAACTATTGGCTTTAAGTTCTGTTTTGCAGAGTCTTCACACCTGGGTACAAGATCGATTGCCCATCAATCTGACGGAACCTCTGCATCCCTTCAAGCCTGGAGTGTCAGTGTGGATCAAGAGTGGAGAATGACACCATTGGCACCGCATTGGAAGGTGAAATTAGACTTACCTGCTAATTGTTGTTCCTGGAGTGTAGCTGGTCTAGTCCCGGACCTCTGGGTTCCCTATCTCATCCAGCAGCTTTGGAGACTGAGAAACTCCTCCTTTTTATGATGTCACAGGTATATCTCTCCGGGATCCGCCTCTGAGCACCAGTAACCTATTGACAAAGCAGCTTCACCGGAGAAATTAGGCAAAAATACCATGAAATGCAACCAAAAAACAACCCCCCCGCATGTATGTTAGAGGAACACCCCTGCGAACCAATTGTCTGAACAGAACTGTGACTTAAACCTACGCAGGCTGGTCCTTTCCCCAAGGAAGAGAACTACCGGCCTTCGAAACAAAATATAGGAAAAGAAACTCTTACCTGTACAAATCCGGAGCACAGCAAGCTCCTGCAGAATTGCAACCCTAGGGGAGGGATACGGGACTAGACCAGCTACACTCCAGGAACAACAATTAGCAGGTAAGTCTAATTTCACCTTCCTGATCGTGTAACTGGTCTAGTCCCGGACCTCTGGGTAAGTACCAGAGCAGTGAAAAAATTCAAATCCGGGAGGGCCCTGGAAGACCAGCCTGAAGTACTGCTGATCTAAAAGCGGTCTCCTCCGCCTTCTGCACATCAAGACGGTAATGCTGTGCAAAAGAATTCAGAGACGACCAAGTCGCCGCCCTACAAATCTCCACTGGAGACACGAGACGTACCTCGGCCCAGGAGGATGCTTGCGCCCTAGTGGAATGAGTCCGCAGCCCTTCCGGGACCGGACGACCTCCCAAGATATAGGCCGAGGCAACCGCCTCCTTGATCCACCGCGCGATGGACCCTTTGGACGCCGCCTCCCCTTTTCTGGGCCCCGCGAAAAGGACAAAAAGCCCGTCGGACTTGCGAAAATTGGCCGTGCGCCTAAGATACCGCTTCAGCGCTCTACGAGCATCCAGCAAATGGAAACTCCACTGACCCGAAGAATCCGAAGACTGCGAAAAAACCGGTAAAGTAATTTCCTGTTTCACATGGAAAGGCGAGACTACCTTAGGAAGGAAGGCCGGCACCGTTCGCAGCACCACCTTTGACGGATAAAACAAGAGATAAGGCTCCCTACAGGAGAGCGCCTGCAACTCGGAGATCCTCCGCGCCGAGCAGATGGCCACTAGAAACACCACCTTCAAAGTGAGGTCCTTGAGCGATGCTCGGGACAGAGATTCAAAAGGCACGCGCTCCAGCGCATTCAAAACTGAGGGGAGATGCCATTTCGGGACAATCAACCACACCGGCGGGCGCAGCAAAGATCCTGCTCTCAAGAAACGCTTAACATCTGCATGGCAGCCGAGCGACTGGCCCCCTATCTTGCCTCGGTAACAGGACAAGGCCGCAACCTGGACTCGCAACGACGCCGCTGCGAGACCCTTAGCAAAACCATCCTGCAAAAAATCTAAAATCTGCGCAACAGAGGACTTCAAAGCCTCAAGCCCCCGGTCGAGGCACCAGGCTTCGAAAACCCTCCAGACTCGAACATATGCTAGCGAGGTGGAGGTCTTCCGAGCCCTCAAAAGGGTAGAGATAACCGCCGATGAATAGCCCCGTGCCATCATCCTTGCCCTTTCAAGAGCCAGGCCGTAAGCGAGAACCGATCCACGTGCGGCATGAACAGGGGTCCCTGCAACAGAAGATCCGGATGCGACGGGAGCCGCCAGGGTTTCGCCACTACCAATCGCATCAGATCCCCGTACCACGGCCACCGAGGCCAGTCCGGAGCGATCAGGATGACCTGACCGCTGCACCTTTCGATCCGCTGCAGAACTCTGCCGATGAGAACCCACGGGGGAAACACATACAGCAACTGCCCTACTGGCCACCGCTGGACGAGCGCATCCAAACCTTCCGACATCCTTTCTCTGCGCCTGCTGAAAAAACGGCTGGCCTTTGCCGAGGAAAGGTCGCCATGAGATCCATGACCGGCGCTCCCCAACGATGCACTATCATCTGGAAGACTTCGGGATGGAGGCCCCACTCCCCCGGATCCACCCGAACCCGACTGAGGAAATCCGCCTGCACGTTGTCCACTCCGGCGACATGCGCTGCTGACAGGTCCAGGAGGTGCTCCTCGGCCCACTCGAACAAGAATCCGGCCTCGAGCTCCAGCGTCGCACTGCTGGTGCCTCCCTGTCGATTGACATACGAGACCGCCGTGGCATTGTCGGAAAACACGCGGACCGCCCTGCCGTGAAGCAGGTGTCGAAACTCCCGCAGTGCTAACGTTACCGCCCGCAATTCCAACCGGTTGATGGACCACTCCGACTCCGGCGCTGTCCATTGACCTTGCGCAAACACCCCGAGACAGTGAGCGCCCCAGCCGAGGAGACTGGCGTCAGTCACCACGGGCACCCAGTCCGGAGTAGTCAACTCCCGGCCTCTCGCCAAGGACTCGGGAAGCAACCACCACTGCAGGGACTGACGAGCCTCCTCCGGACAGGGTAACCTCCGAGACAGAGGATGCTGTTGGTGCGACCAGCGGCGCAGTAACGCTCTCTGCAGAGGTCGCATGTGAGCCCTCGCCCACGGGACGGTCTTTATCGTCGCTGCCATCGTGCCCAGCAACTGAAGATAAAGCCATGCCGAAGGCGCCCTGAACCGAAGGAACCGGGCAACCAGCTTTCGAAGACCCATTGCCCTTCCCTCCGTCAGAAACACCTTGCCCAGCTTGGTGTCGAAACGAGCACCGAGATACTCCAGATTCTGAGAGGGAACCAAGTGACTCTTCTCCCGATTGACGACCCAACCGAGCTCCTCCAAAAAAGACACTACTCGAGCCGTGGCCGAGACACTCTCCGACCTGGACTTTGCACGGATCAACCAGTCGTCCAGGTACGGATGCACCAAGACCCCCTCCTTTCAGAGAGCCGCCGCCACCACTACCATAACCTTGGTGAAGGTGCGAGGGGCCGTCGCCAGACCAAAGGGCAACGCTCGAAACTGAAAGTGACCGAAGGGGACAGCGAAACGGAGAAATTGGTGATGATCCTGTCGTACGGGAATGTGAAAATAGGCCTCCGACAAGTCCAGCGAGGTGAGGAACTCCCCGCTCTGCACTGCTACAATGACCGACCGAAGGGTTTCCATGTGGAAGCGGGAAACGCGGAGACAACGATTTACTCCTTTGAGATCCAGGATCGGACTGACGCCCCCGCCCTTCTTGGGGACCACAAAGTAAATCAAGTAGCGACCGGCGCCACATTGGTTGGGAGGAACGGGCACTATGGCCCTGAGGTCGAGGAGCCTCCGGACCGTCACCCGCAACGCCTCGCGCTTGGCGGGAGACCTTCCGGGAGACAGCACGAAGGCCTTGCGCACCGGCCGCAAGAATTTGAGAGCGTACCCGTCTCACACAACGTCCAGCACCCACTGATCTGATGTGACTCGGGCCCAGGCAGCGTAAAACTCCTGCAACCGCCCCCCTACTGGGAGTAAGGGCGCCTGGGCCCCCCCGTATCTCATTGTTGCTTTTTGGCGGTGAAGGAGGAAGAGGAGGCCGGGGGACCAAAACCTCTGCCGGCACCATGGAACCCCCGAAAGGGCTGACTTCTATTAAAGAAACGGCCCCTCTGGGCAGCACTGAATCTGGGGGAACGAAAACGGCGAAAATCGCGCTGCTGCCCCCTACCAGCTGAGAACTGCCGGGCTGATCGCGGCTTGTCCTCCGGCATCTTGCCCCCTTTAGATTCACCTAAGTCCTTAACAAGCTTCTCCAAGACTTCCCCAAATAAGAGACGACCCTTAAACGGGAGCTTGCTTAACCTGGCCTTCGAGGCGCTATCCGCTGCCCAGTTACGGAGCCACAGATACCGCTGAGCCGCCACTGCGGACGCCATGCTCTTTGCCAAACCCCGCATAAGATCATATTGGATGTCTGCTAGGTAGGCTGCGCCAGACTCCAACCTGGTCGCTTCACCTGCTTCGGCTTCCTCAGGGCTCCCTTGAACCCGCTGCAACCAGCGAAGGCAGGCTCTAGCGACCCAAGCACCGCAGATAGCCGCTTGAAGCGATAGCGTATTGACATCAAACACCTGTCTGAGGAGCACATCGAGCTTTCTATCTTGAGCGTCCTTAAGAGCCGTACTGCCTTCTACCGGAATGGTTGTCTTCTTTGTGACTGCCGAGACCGCCGCATCCACCTTGGGTGCCTTAAACACTTCTTTATCCTGATCAGATAAAGGATAAAGGCGGTTCATGATCCTGACCCCTTTCAGAGGTGATTCCGGCAGGTTCCATTCCTCCTGTATCATCTCAGTAAAGACCCTATGAACGGGAAACACTTTATGAGTCTTCCGAAAAACTTGAAGCAGGGGATCCTCCAAAGAGTCATCCTCTGTGGCCCCGGGAACCGGCATATTTAAAACCTTGAGGGACTCCAAGATCAACGCAGGAAGCTCTTCCCTGCGGAAGACACGCACAACACGCGCCTGGTCTTCCCGCTCAGTCAGCTCACCGTCTTCCAGCTCCTCCTCTGCGTCCAAATCAGCGACCTCGCCATCCGACAGCGGCCCCTCGGAGGCCACCGAACAGGCCGTCAACGGTCCTTCCAAGCGCAGTCTCTTGGCTGCACAGAGAGGACCTCGGACTGGGCCGGGGGCGAAGATCTTTTAAGTCCCCCTGACCCCCCCGGGTTGTTGCCCCGCGGAGGTGTTGCTAAGACAGCCTGCTGAAGGAGCGCCATAAAGGACGCAGAAAAAATGGCAGACAAGTCCCCGGGGAACGCCGAAGGAGGAGGTGACAAGACCGGATCCGATGAGGGTCCTGCCACAGGATCCCCCACTGGCAGATCCTGGAGCTGCGCACCAGGGGTCTCCGACGCACCGCCCGGACCGTCCCCTGAAACAGTACCGGGAGAGTCCCGGGCGTCCGTGTCCCTGGCACAGGATTTGCACACACCCGTGGAAGACCCCCTTTTCATGCCACAGACTAGACACAGGGGCTTAGAAGGCATGTCCAAGGGGGAGAAAGGAAAAGAAATGGGGGAAAAATTGTCCAGGGCCAAAGCTCTCCACCAGAAGCACTGCACCCACTCCAGGGAAGACAGGAAGACAAACCCGTATCCCTCGGATCGTTTTTTTTTTTTTTTTTTATATGCCGCTAATATCTCGGCCAACAAGCAAGAAAAAATCCAGCCAGGACAGAAAATAAGACTGCTAAGAGGGGAGGACAGGAGCAAGCACCCAAATCGTCATAGAGGATTAGTGCCGCCAAAAATCTGCTCCCTGTAGAAACGGCGCGTGCACGCTGAGCCGCCACGCGGTCAGGCCTGCTCGCACCACTTTGGCGCTCAAAAAACTGCCTGCTAGCACTCCCGCGCCCAGAAAGAAAAGCCCTCTTACCTGCGGGCCGTAAGGGCCAGAAGTGCAGCACTCTTACCGGGATCGCACCGCTCTGCTCCCCGATCGCGGTCAGAACGCCGGAGGCAGCACACTCTCCTTCAGCTGAATTCTGCCGGCAAATGGGAGGGCCTGCCAGCGCACTTACAGGCAAGCTTCTGTGTGGTGCTGGCCAGGCAAACCTCCGGGTCTCTCCCAGTAAGGCAGCTGAGCGATCAGGGGGACCCCAGAGAGTGATACAGATTCAGACCCACTGAACCCCCGCAAAAAAGGAAGGAGGGGGGAAGAAGAGGGGGGGGGGTAAAAAGAGGGAGACAGGAGGAGAGAGAACAGCCTGCTGCAACTTAAAGGCACAGTATCGCAAAGAACCAACTCTCCTCCACAGAAGGAATACCCAACAAAAAATAAAGTAAGAAAAAGGAGAAATAAAGAAAATAACCAAAGAAAAATAATTAAACAGTTTCTCCAGCGAGCCCGGATGTCCGGGCTCCTATCTATCCAGCTGCTTGGAGACTGAGGTAACTGGTGCTCAGAGGCGGATCCCGGAGAGATATACCTGTGACATCATAAAAAGGAGGAGTTTCTTAGTCTCCAAAGCTGCTGGATGAGATAGGGAACCCAGAGGTCCGGGACTAGACCAGTTACACGATCAGGAAGGGACCTTATGTTGTCATTCTATCAACCCCAACTGCAGTAAAAGTCGCAGAGCTTGAACCCTGGATCCATCATAGTCAAGTAAAGCCGGCAGCCGCTCCTGAACTTGGTCAATGGACTTCAGTAGATGACCCTGAAACTCCATTGTGGCTTACATTGCGGAGACAACCGGCGTTGTAAGAGTCCTTAGGATCCACAATCCTACCCCTGTCACACAAGTGTGGCAGTCGATAGGTCTACATAAAGCGGAAGCAGAAAAGAAGAAGAAGAAAAAGAGTCTACAAGTTCATCGTTCTCAATATTTCAGTTAATCTCTAAAGACTGTAGTCATGATGTTCCTCTACTACTGTCTTATGGGGGCGGTAGCCCTGGGATCCCTGGAAAAGACTTTTGCCCTACCCCCTTGTGCAGCTTGTATAACTACCACCCGAACTGGGATAAAGGTCACTCAGACTTTACTTTATCATTCCTACTATACTTGCACTGGTATAGTTAGCCGATGTGTGTATAATGGTACAGAATTGAATATCTGTACGAAAGGGAAGAGTAAAACTTGCTTCAACCCTCGGCAGAACCCCTCATATTATGTACTGGAGTTGCGTTGGAATGATGAGGAGGGGGTCCTCATAAATGCCACACGTCAACTCCCCGATCCCACAAGACCCGTTATCCTGAATTTTGATGCCTGCGATGTAATAAATAGAAATGCTTACTAGAAGTGTGAGTCTTGGGAACAAGCCTACTACTATGATGATAAATATATGTGTCCTGAAGGAGCATACGGATGGGGACGGTGTACTGGAAAGTATTCCCCAACCGTCTACAGCAAGTCATCTAAAGATGCCTACTTCTGTCCAAAGTGGGAATGCGTGTATTATGCCACTTGGTCTGGTGGGCCTACTGGATGAGATGGAGATAATCTCAAAGCCAGCTTGGAAAGATTATCATTACCTGAGCCTCAGAAGTGCAAGAAAGGTGCCTGTAACCCTCTACAGCTCCTCATACTTAACCCTAGCCAGTGGAAGCAGGGGTTCAGATTTGGGTTACGTATAGTGGGAGGAGGCATAGATCCTGGAACTTTTATATATATACAGCTAAATACTAAGACCCATGTATCCGCACCTTATCGAATACATCACTCCTTTTATGAGGCCATGCAGGCGGAATTTGAAATCCCTCACACCTCCCAAAACTTGTTCATTGAACTCGCTGGGGCAGTAGCATCTAGTCTCCACATCTCTGATTGTTTCTTCTGTGGCGAAACTAAGATGGGAGACCAATGGCCCTGGGAGGCGCAAGAAGTGAACTATTCCATTCCTTATAATCAGACTGCTTTACATAACACTACTAGTGAGTGGGTACTGGCTCACCCTATTGTTGGTAACTTGTGTTTTGCTTGTACAGGACCACAGTTTACTATGCTAGTCGGACAGCTGGTCTGTCTCAATCAGACGTTTTACAACAGTACCACTAAGAAGACATCTTGGTGGTCGGGGGTAAACACTCCAGAGCCCTCCAACCCTTTAGTCCTCTTTCCTACTTTTGCCAAGATCTGGACTAATCTGGCATTTCATAGTACCTGGCAAGCTCCACCCGGAATATATTGGATTTGTGGAACTCGAGCATATGCCAAGCTTCCTCACCATTGGGGAGGAGCATGTGTATTGGGAACTATACGACCTTCCTTCTTTCTTCTGCCCATTTCCCATGGAGAACAACTGGGTTTCCCTGTGTACAAGAGTCGACAGAAACGAGAGGCCTTGAAAATAGGTCAATGGGACAAATGGAATAATGAGGAGTGGCCACCTGAGAGAATCATTTCATACTACGGACCCGCCACTTGGACACAAGATGGGACATGGGGATACCGCACTCCTGTATACATGATAAATTGTATTATACGCTTACAAGCTGTTGTTGAAATAATAACAAATGAAACTAGTAAAGCACTAACTCTTTTAGCTAAGCAAAGTACACAAATGCGCACAGCTATTTATCAGAATCGTTTAGCTCTAGATTATTTGTTAGCAGCTGAAGGTGGAGCATGTGGGAAATTGAATTTAACTAACTGTTGTTTGCAGATTGACAATAATGGACAAGTTGTTGAAGATATAGCTACTCAAATGCGAAGACAAACATATGTGCCTATCCAGACCTGGCATGGGCTAAAGCTTGATGGGTGGTTTGGTTCAGCATTTTCATGGTTAGGTGGTCTGAAGACCCTTGTGCTTATGGTATTATTTATGATAATTGTGTGCTTGTTGCTCCCATGCCTATTACCCCTTTGCTTACGTATGATAACCTCAGTTATCGATAGCACTGTAGAACGGAAGGCAGCTACGAAAGTTTTAGCTATGTGGCAATATTACCCTATACCCCAAGATGATGCTGTTACGCGAGTATAATGTATGATTTAATTCCCACCCTTTTTAACTTGCGGGTGAGAATAATCAAAGGGGGGAATGTGGTAGGCTATGGCCTATAATAGCCTGAAAACGTATGAGAGGCCTCTAAGCTAGGCCTGAGTCCCCACCCCCACCAGATTTTAATAGCGCTGAGAAAAACCAAGGATCTGTAAAAGTTTGAGAAAACTGCTTAACAAGAAGTTTTTCATGAATTCATAAATCCTTTATTATTCTCTTGTGTTCTGATGATAGAAATGTTTCAATACTTGCATTCCTAGAGCTAGAAACGACCTCGCAGTAGAATTGTATCAATACCTAGAAACTGTGCCATTGTTAGAACAATCCTAGAGGAGGGAACCGGGTGCTAGGCCCAGGAAGGGTCTCCGATTGGACAAATGCAGGGGGCGTTGGGACCAATAGAAAGTCTGCATGTATGAAAAGAAATGTATAAAATGAATATGTTTCTGTAAGAACTTTGCTCAGTCCTTTTTGACGCTTGATCGTCTGAGCCTTGTGCACAATAAATTGGCTTGGACCCTGCAATTGACTTCTGGATTTATTCATTGTTTGCACTTCGCTGCTTCAGAAGCACATGGCCTGCTTCTCACAGAGGTTTGATGCCCTAGGCAGCTGCCTAGCCTGTCAAATGGACAGGACAGCCCTGGAAATTAAATGCAGAAGCATTTTCTGTCACCTAGCTTATATTACATTTGAAACAATATCAACTGAAGTTTTTACTTTATTAAGTGTAACTTCTTGCTTCCCATAAAACAAGGATCATCTCCAGCTCAAATTAAAAAATAAGCTATACTTCAAAATGGTCAAGAAATGTGCTGAAACAGCCCTACCACTAATATAAGAGTTTTTGAGAATTGAAATCTTCATGTTTCTAAGTAAAATTCATCCTTTTCAACAGGAATACACTATCCCCTCAGGATCTTTCCATTAAGGCATGAGAGCCAATTCAAACAGGATTTTATATAAATATACTGTTAAAATCACAAATCATTACCAGTTCTTAAGGTTCAAAATGAGCTCACATTTATGTAAATCGGGCAATTGGGATAGTCTGATTTAAACGCCAGTTCATTTTAAGGTGTACTTTAAGTTTTAAGGTCCTCCCAGAATCATTCAACCTTCCCAGTATGCCTTGTGCTGTGGCCACCTGTCAGTTAATTCTCTAATGCTCCTCTGAGTTTCCCCATGGTAGCCTGCTAGCAGGGCGCCCCTGAGCCTCAGACAGTGGGAATTGTATGCTGCTGTGCTGTAGCCTTCTTGGTACAGCAGCGTTCCCAGCTTGGCTGTTTCTTGGGCTCTCTGACGGTCTGTCCTTCACAGCTTTCTCCATGAGCACCCAGACACAGGAAAAGAAGAGCTTCCCTCTCAGATTCCTTAAAGTTTAGAAATACAGTCAAACCTCGGTTTTCATTTGCCCCGGTTTTCATACGCTTCAGTTTTCAACGTCTTTTTTGACTGAGATTTTGTCCCGGTTTTCATACATCGCTTCGGTTTTCAACGTCTTTTGACTGAGATTTTGTCCCGGTTCTCGTGCATCGCCTCGGTTTTCGTAAAGTACAGTACTGTAAATACATACACCCTCGCGCTGCACACCATTCTGTATACACTGCCAGAACGCCTGCCCGGTCCCGGCAGCACTGCCCCCCGGACTCACCGATCGCCAGCGTGATGAGAAGCAAAAGCCAGCTGAGCACGTAAATGAAACACATCCTCGAGCCTGGTCAGAGTCAGAGAGGCAAGGATTGCGCAGAGAGGAAGGCCCCGATCTCGTCCACTGCCTGCCCATTCTCTGGAGCGCCCCCTCAGGCTCGGAGGTAGCAGGGAAGAAAAGCTGTCAACGTAAGCAGGAGATGTTGCATGAATGTGGGAGGCAGTTCTTTCTCTTGCATGGTACGTCTGAAGCTATATCATTAAGATTTTCTGCCATTCTGAAGCATTGAGCAGATAATGTAAAGGTATTTTAATGGGCTGAATCCAATGTGATTCCGAAGAGAGCTGGGCACAGCAGCTTGTCAGGGGTGGCTAAGGCCAGATGTTAACATACTGTACTGTACAGTACTGAACTTAGCTTGCTTTCAGTGATGTTAAATGTTCATTTATCCATTTCATTAGTCATTTATATTTATTTCTCATTGTTTTCTGTATGTAAAAATATAGTTATTCTCTATAAAATGTATTTTTGTGAATATTTTTGGGTGTCTGGAACGGATTAATTGGATTTACATTATTTCTTATGGGAAATATTGCTTCAGTTTTCATACGTTTCGGTTTTAGTCAGACTTTTTCGAACGGATTAATCATGAAAACTGAGGTTTGACTGTACCATATTAGCCAAATGTTTCCCTTCAGTTTAGGGGTTTTCCCCAGCTTAAAAGCGTTTTAAAAATGTTCCCCAAAAAGAATTCCTAACTTCTCACCTGATTTAACTCTGGGTCCTGTCTTCTTCCCTCTCACTTCTCCCAGTTTCAGACTAATTCCTATAAACTCAGTTTATCAATCATGGAAAGAAACAATAAACCCTCCTATCCTTCAACCTCCTGTCCTAGCACTCGCCCCCTTCCTTAACCTCTAGCCACTCAAAGTTTCTCTCAGACTTTCACAAACTCATTCAGTCTCTCACACTGACAGTTGCTCTCATTCAATCCCACTCTCTTGCTCACCCAGGCACTCAAAACATCCAACCCAAATCTATTTCTCAGGTAAAATCACTCGAAATCGGGGCCCGGTTCTCAGACACACTGACTCACTTTACCAATCATACTCAAACTGTCAACTTTCAGTTTCCTCACTTCCATTCCAAATATCATTCCAAAACATTCCTGTCTTGATGCCATCAAGTAATCCCATTCTATACTCTCCTGATACCCTTAAACCTGTCCTATCTCCAAAAATACCATAGCAGTCTTCATAGGCAGTCAAAAGAAAAATTCCTCAGCTGTCATTTCCTTCCTCACAGTCTCTGTAGAGGTCTTCACTGAGCTGTGTCACAGCTAGGCTAGATTCAGCTGGGCAAATTGTAATAATGTTGCTAGGAGGATTCTCACTTTAACCCCCACCATCCGGGACATCTTCCAAGGTTTAAAAATACATTTTCGAGCTAATACAGACTTTTACAATAAAACCTTTACATGTATACAGATCCTCATGCATAGCTTTACCTTTTATTTAACACTTTCTTAGTGCATATTTAGGACTCTGGAGAAACACACAATTTACAGCTTTCCCAAAGCTTAAGACATTCAAACAACACACACATCGGGCTCTTCAACCCCCCAAACACCTCTCTTAGGCACTTTTTAACCCGTGAAAGTTCAAAATATGGGTTTTATTTTCAAGACGTTTTTGGCTTAAAACTCAGCAATTTTACCTATAAAAATTAAAATGATCGCTTTCAAGAAGTCCCCAGACCTTCCGAAACCTGATGCCTTATTTCAAAACTTAAATTTTTAACGTTTAAATTTAACCAGTTTCCAGACGTTTTAACAGGTTCTGGCCCCTTTAAGGCTGGCTCTGACATCACACAGCAGACATCTTAGATTTCCCGGGTTTGCCTCAACAGCTCTCCAAACAAAAACAAAAACAGCATGGCAGCACACAACATTCACCAATAACTTTTATTTTCATTAACTGGTCGCATTTTCTTTGGCTTCTCCTCTCACTATTACAGCTGCCTGCTTCTCAGCACAACAAGCAGCCTGGAGCTCCGTTTGTTTTCCTATTTTAACATGTGTCTGCTTGACGGCTCCCTGCTCCTCCTCCTCCTGCAGATTCGGGGAAAGAACAAAAAAAAAAACACCACTTGCTGCTTATTGCAACCCTCGAAACACTATCCTACCCTCCTGATAAGGTATTTCTTTATTATTTATTCAATTGAAACCTTCTGATTACGTTATGATAATAAAGCCTTAAGATATTTTAGACCCTTGGGCTACAGAAAGGGCGGAGCTTTGTTCCTGACTTTCCAGGGATTGGAGGACGCTGGCCCTATAAAAGCTGGCGAACCGGACGAAACGGGACAGTTTACATCGGGAGTCGCGTGTGTGTTGTTTGCTGCTGAGTTTGGAGCGAAACGGCTTTAACTGTATCCCTGGTTTCTGGCCTTACTCGTGATTTAGTTTTTGTTTTAGTTTGTTTATTGGCTGAAAGAAAAGCAAGTTGATATCAATGAAGGAAAGAAGAACTAGCCAAAAGCTGTCCGGCAAATCTGTGATGGATCCGAATCAGAACGTGAAGTGCAAGATAGTGGTGGTGGGAGACAGTCAGTGTGGGAAGACCGCTCTCCTTCACGTCTTTGCTAAGGATTCCTTTCCCGAGGTACCTCCAGGATCCAGCCTGTCTTCTGACTGCAGATCAGACTCTCTAAAGCTCTCTTCCCTTATCTCTGCTATCAGCTGCTGGAAAGTTAATCGGATGTATAGTTCCTATAACCCTGCCTGTTATTATCCAGGATACAAATGCCCTTTTTTTTTAAGCATTTGAATTGTGCGTGCCTGTGTGTGGTTTTGTTACAGTGTGTGTAATTGATGTACGACCTGCCGTTCCTTGCAGCTTAGAGACATTAAAACCTCCTCCCCATAATATATTGAAAGATGAGTAATGGTGTTAGATGCACTTTGTTGCTTTGAGATCATTAACCATGGTGCTCCTCCATTTCTTTGTTATACAGAATTATGTTCCTACAGTGTTTGAGAATTACACTGCCAGTTTTGAAATCGACACCCAGAGAATAGAACTGAGTCTTTGGGACACTTCGGGTAAGACACCTTTGAATCTGGATTTTAAGAACCTGAATTCCTCGTATAACATCTGTCTATGCTATGAGGGTGCCGATTGTACACTGGATGTGGAGTTATAGTATTCTTGGGGGGTGGGGAAGGAGTGTTTAGCTGATAATGGGCATAGAAGATAATAAAAATGTGCTCAGTATTGTCTCCTTACGTTGGGTTGTGGGTTTTTTTGTTTTTCTGGTAAACACTGGCACATATGGATCTCCACCAGGATTACTTTAGAAAGGATTTGTGGTAATTTCTCTTGAGCACGTTGCTAGAAAATTTGGAATAATCTCCTTTAGCTATTTGTTCAGCAGATGGGGGGGGGGGGGGGAGCGCGTTTGTTTTAAATGGAATGGAATGATCCCTTGGGGAAAGTTGTTATATCACAAGCAACTGAGACAATTACTTTTGAGTCAGTTATTTCTTATGACTTGTTGCATAAGCTCAAAGTGGAAAGAGGTGAGAGTACAAAAAATCTTTGGTATTCCATGACATATTGACTGATGCATTTATGAGAAGGCTGGGAAAATGCTAAACTATATTTTCTCTTCCTGTAACTGATGTCTCCCATGACAAGTCTATGAATTCCATGCTGGTGTTACAGGAAGTTTAGATACCTGAAATAGAAAATATTTACAGAGATTACAGGTCTAGATAGCAGCAGTATCTAAGAGATGAAAGTATGCAGTAGCTATTTTTTTTTCTAGCCTGTTTATAAAGTGTCAAAATGGGATATGTACAAAATTAGCTTAGTGCTGCCAGTGTATACATACACACATAATGCAGGTATCGTAAACGAGGACTACTTGCCCCAAAGAACTTAGGCTGAGGTGGAGGTGGAAGAGATCTAACAAGAAAGAAATGGAGATAGAGAAAAGGAAAACGGCACAATGTTGACACAACTTTGTGTATCTGTTTTAAATGAATTGTGTTTGAGCTTTTGTCAAAGTAGTGTTAAAGACAAAGAGTTCTGTAGCGCAAATGTATGCGGTTACTATAGATTTTATTGTGTGCTTCTCCATTACGTGTCTTCTGGCATTGCTTGTTATCAGCTTTAATGTGGGTACTTTATAGCTGGAATCTGCTAGTCTAGGGAACATTTCCAGAAGCTTTGGCTCGTGGTGATGTAGCTTAACTAATAAGAAATGGTAGAACAGACTCCTAACTGAGGCGAGGCTACAAGGAATAGTGATTTGTGGAACGTGGAAACTCCAGCCTCCCTTTATCTATGGGGGTGCTATATATGGAGGGCTGGTATCATCGTGTCACAGGCATGTCGCTTCCTGTCTCCTCCCAGCTATGGGCACTCTGCTCCCATGAGGGTAACGATGGCAGGGAGATGAAGAAATGTGGAACTTGGATATAGTCCTTTACCAATTAGTAGCAAAAGGACTGCGTTGACCTGTGAGACGGGGCCGAGCTTCTTGCTGTGTTTCCTTGTACATGCCGTCTTTCGTTTAAGAGGAGTAAATTGAGATTTTATATTAACTGGAATTGAAATATTTTTATAAAATTCTTTTTGTGGGTCACCAGAAGTTGAGAGATTTATTTATAGGCTTCCTGGACTTCTATATTATATGGCTGTTTTCTAGATTACTCCATCCATATTGAACATTGAACCAATCTAATTTGTGGGGGACATATAGTTATCTTGAGAGAGCAGTGGTGTAGGGAAGAGCCACACATCTGTGATTCTCTCCCCTCTCACAAACACACTTGGCTGTGTGACTCTTACACAAAAATATGCTAGCCTTGCTTTTATCTCCACACCTATCCCCCACTTGTGCATTCCTATTTCACCTCCTCCCTGTAACTAGCAGACAAGAGGCTTTTATTTACCTAAGTTGTCTTCCTCCACTGGCCTGTTTTACTCTGAGGTTTCAGTGCAAGATGTCGGTAGGTCTCACAACCGCTGGTGTTAAGGAATGCAACCAGGTTAATTCTCTGGGCTCCAATGCCACAGGAGGCTCTGGGCCTTCCTGCCTGAAGTTGAAGGAGGCAGAGCTTGCAGGCAAGCTTTGAGCCCCCTCCCAAATTTCTGTCCCAGACCCGTGGTCCCACACACTTAAACTTTAGAATGAAGCTAGCTATGGAAGGAGGTAGACTTGGCAAGGGACAGCACTCTCCTGTCAGTGAGGGGGGGGATGGGATAGGGGCTGCTCCTGAACAAAAAAAGAATAGTGACCCATCAGGGACTTTGTGGCAACATACCTTGTGAAGTAATAATGCTTTAGTGAGCTGTCTGCCACTCCCTCTTAGGCTGGGTACAGAAGGTGACATGCAGAAAGGCTTGGCTTCCTTTCTTTACCCTTTGAGAAATTTGTAAACGCTAGGAATGAATACAGCATTTTTTTTCCTGTACCAGAGCTATATAAGGTTGGAGACTAAATTTTTCAGAGGGATAAGAGAACAAAAGCAACATTGTAGTTTAAATTTGTGACCAAACATGACTTCATTTTTTTTTTCAGAGTTGAAATTTTACAATTTTAGTATAGAAACAAAACTTTCAAACATCTATTCTGAAGTGGTATGTTCATGCAAACCTGCACAGAGTGAGGTTTAGAAGCATTAGTCTAAATGCCCTAGACAGTACCCTTGACAGAGTGTAACGCTTCATCATTGCTAACAGGCAAACGGTAAATAAAGCTGCTTACTGCCTGTGACTTTCCCCTTTTTGTTTATGGCAAAATGCCCTATGGAAAAGGGCCTTGAAATGAAGACCAAGAGGAGGAATGCTGAGGAAACTGATGCTGCTCTTAGTTTGAGAAATATGTAGATGTGGAATTGAATCTCACCTAGAAGGAGAGGGGATGGTAACAAACCTATTAACTGTGGATAGAAGCTTCTAGCAAGGCCTGGAAACAATTAAAAAAAAAATAGCTGTCAAAACCTTTTCCAGCCATGGTAATTGGCAGAGTTCCTAGATCATGTTCCTAACCTGCCCCAACAGACATGTTCAGCTGGAGGCCTTGGTAGGGAAGTGGGACTGCCCGAGCTCTCGAATAGCTGTGGCCTTCCTTCAGAATGTGAGGATGATTCATTGTTATGTTACTGGAAGCTAAGCATTTAATGATCTCATAGAAACAAGTGTTCAGAACCCCCTTTTCAGGAAAAATATAAATGTCTGGAAGTGTGTTGTGCTTCACTTTCTCTGGACCTAATAAAAATGCAACATCCACTGGGAGTTATTTGCCTTTCTGCAAAAGCACAGTGAAATGTTCTTACTATTGATGTAAATGCATTTAGTTGATATGGTGGAGAATAGCAGGTTTGCCATGCAATGCCTAAAACTTTGACCAAGTTGAATAAACTTTACAAGCTGAAATATGTAGAATGTGCAAGTCCAAAGCTGGCAAATTTTTTTTATACAAATTTGGTAATCAAAGTGGTTAATAATTTTGAGCCAGAAAGAACAGTCTGCCTAGAAATATTTCTGCTTTGTGGCCTGTAGAGCGCAGGTACACATTTCCAGCAGACATCCTAGTTCTGACTGACCTGTTCTGTCCATACTGATTCATGTACTAGTTAATGTTTTCTGCAGGAGCTAAGGTGATTTGCTTTCTTTAGCTTCTCACTTGACTTGTATTTGAAGGGACAAATCTTTCTAGTGTTTCACATTGACATAAAATTATTCGTTGATGCATCTAGCTAGAAATTGTTTAACTTGCTTTGCATATGCATAGTATTTGAACATGAGAAATTACTTAATTCATTTCCTAGCCTGTTTCCAAGCTTTAGTAAGGTATTTGCATGTATTTCCATCAAAACAGTAACATGCTAGTTAGATAATGGCAATGTTGCTGTAACATTTGTATACAAGTATTCCTTCTCAGTTGCTTAGTAATTGAAAATAACCTAAATCCAAGCAATAAGGGGTACATTAGGGCCCCTATTTAATAAGGTGCAGTAGTGTTGTAGTTATCACAAGGTAATTGCCCAAATAAATGCACAGTCATTTCAAAACCTCTGCATTAACTGTTTGGGGAGGAGGGGATTCACAGAATTTTTGTGAAGACTGCCATGCAGTTAATATAGAGATAGATATATGAGGTATCACAAAAAGAAACAAGACTGTCCCATAAATGTGTTACAAAATCTACAGAGAAATTACACATTGTCCCCTTCAAAGTAATCCTCCCCCCCAGAGTTATTGCACTTCTGCATTTGCTTCTGCCACATACGGAAGCATTTGGTAAAGTCCTCTTCCTTGTGGTCCCTCAGCTCCCTCGTCAGTGGCCTTGATCTCTTCTACAGAGGCAAAATGAGTTCCTTTGAGCACAGTTTTCAGCCTGGGGAAGAGCCAGAAGTCGCACGGTGCGAGATCTGACGAATAAGGAGGGTGGTCAAGAGCTGTGATCTGTTTGGCCAAGAACTGCCTCACACTGAGCGCGGTATGTGTGGGCACGTTGTCTTGGTGGAGCAGCCATGACTTGTCTCTCCTCAGAGCCTGCCTGTTGTGCCGAACCTGGTCATGGAAGTGATTGAGGACCTGCTGGTAGACATGCTGGTTGGCTGTCTGACCCTCAGGCACAAATTCATGATAGACCACACCCTTCTGATTGAATTCGATCAGCATGACCTTGATCCTTGATTTGGACATGTGTGCCTTCTTGGGTCTGGGTGACAGTCGAGTCTTCCACCTCAGACTCTGTCTCTTGCTTTCAGGGTTGTTCTGGTAGACCCAAGTCTCATCTCCTGTGATGACTCTGCCAATGAACTCTGGATCTTCTTCGATCTTTAGCAAGTCTTGACAAACATTGACCTGGTGCTCCTTCTGGTTGTCCAATAAAAGCCTGGGCACCTCCTGCATCCCCAGCTTCTGCACCAAGATGGTCCGCACTGACTCTGTTCAGGCTGAGCTCCTCAGCTATTATCCGCACAGTCAATCTGTGATCACTCAGCACCAGCTGGTTCACTCTGTCGATGTTCTCAGCTGTATTTGTCATGGAAGGCCGTCCTGACTCGGGGTCAACCTCCACCTCCTCGCGGCCAGTCTTGAAGACTCGTGGCTTTGACATTGCATCTTCTCCATAAGCCTTTTGGAGAAGTTGAAGACTTCAGTTGGGCCCTTCTCCAACTTAACCAGAAATTTCAAGTTGATTCTTTGCTCTATATTTCTGCCACCTCCAGTTGCGTGACAAAGCGATGGAGCAGTGTGCTACAAAAAAAAACTGATAAAAACAGTGAGATGAAAAATATTATAGCAGAATAGTGGCGAGATGTTGCACAACAGTGACATAAGTGGTTAGCCAGTTGGCATTGAGTCATGGGCATGGCTGCCACAGTCTCGTTTCTTTTTTTTTTGTCACACCTCATACTTCTGTGCATTCACTGCATGGCAGATAATGTGCAATGCAGTTAGGTACATCTGTCATTAACTGCTCCAAGATCATTTGAGCATCAGGCTGGTAGGAGAGACACTGCTGTTAACTGGTGCTGTGCCTGTGGACTTTGTCAGCTGTCCAGAGCCCTGTTGGCCTGCCTGGATTGTAGCCAGTGTTGGGGGGAGCTTGGGAGTGTTTCACTGAGGCCCCTCCCACCTGCTGATATCAACAGAACATCAGTTCCTTCTTTTAAAAGATCATTTGAGCTCCAGGTGCGCCCCAGCTAAGAGGCACAGCCATGGAGCATGCCACTTGCAATGCTGTGGCAAGTGCTGGGATAGAGGGGTGTTTAATGCTTAACTGGGGGCAGTAGGTATGGAATAGTGTGAGTGGTTAGTGGGGTGACGGAGTATGTGTTTCTCCTCTAATAGGGAGAAGGGGGGAGGGATTGAGGTAATGACAGGGTGAGGAGTTTATGCAGGGCATCATAGGGTTAGATTTGGAATGCAGCATCATAGGGGGGTTTGCAGGGCATAAGGAGAGGTGTTGGGGGGACAGGGAAGACAGAATGTGCACTGCTCTGATCAATGCCTGTTCTGCTTGTCATTTTTATCTGTTAGGGATGAGAGGTTGGATTTTCAGTTTATAACAGACCTGGTTTTCCTCGGGGGTGGGAGGGGTGGTAATTTGCTCTGTCTTCTGACATATGCCTGTCTTCAAGTGGTTGGGACTGGCAAGCGGGGTGGGAGTGACTATAATTTATCATACTAAGTGGGATATTAGTCAAGTAGAATGGGGGTTTCTTCAGCCATGTGAGGGTTTACTAATGGAAATGAGGGGTTCTGAGAAAGTGGGTGTTTTATTGGTGTATTGTCTGCCAGGCCTTTCCCAGGAGCAGTGAGGTGCATTTGGGGATAGTGTGGCATTAGTTCATTTTAGACTGACCTGATTTATTGGTTTTAGGAGACTTTAATCTGATAAAGCTGCCTAGTTTTGCTAAGGTTTTTTTTTTTTAATGGTCTGTTTAGTGACATGGGTCTTCAGCAGATGGTACAGGGCCCCACGCATAGTAACGGGAATACTTTAGATTGGTTGCTTGTTTGGGTCAGATTTGTGGATGGGTGGGATTTGATGGTGCAAACGGGTATCCCAGTCCTTTGGTCTGACCATTTTATAATTTCCTTTGTGTTTGTGTGGGGTGGGGGGAGGGGAGTAGATTTAATCAGGTTTTGTGTAAACAGAAGGGGAGGATAGATGAAGGTAAGGTTATGGATGTTGGCACTTAGTAAGCAGACTGGGAAGGGAGGAACCTGTGGAAGTGCAGGTTTGTAGTTGGATAGAAGCAGTGTGTGTGTGTGGGGGGAGGTGTTTAGAGGTGGCCCATGTGAGGTATGCTTGCATAAGGAAGGACCGGATTTGGAATTGTGCATAGTTCTCAACAGATCTGAAGAGCTTGAAATCCACAATGAAGAGATTGGAAAGACGATAGCGGGAAAACTGAGTCTAAGCAGGATATACTTCAATGGCGGGTAGCGGCTAATACTTTGCTGCTGCTTAGTGTCCTGGAGGTGCTGACAGTATGTTCTGCTCAGATTGTTGCAGTTGGAAATAAGCCTTGAGCAATTTTTTCAGGTAGCTCGTTGCCTTTTAGTGCAAGGAAGAGGTTGAGCGTGTATGGGCAGGTGTTGGATGTGGATAAGTTGGCGGAATTGTTGTTTGTTTTATATATATATTTTTTTTTTGAGAAGGTGGAGGCTGTACAAGCCCTAGTGATGAATCCAGGAAAAGTGGTGGGAACCGATAGTGGAAGTGAGAGTCCTCTTTTTACCATGATTCTTTGGGTGATTTTTGAGGGTGATACGAGCTGTCTCAGCACTTAGATGCATCGGGATCCAGTACAGGGACAGCTCCTCTGGCAGGCCCCTGAGTCAATGTTAGAGTGGATGGCGGACCTGATTACTGCTTCTCTTGTCCAGGGCAGCTATCCCTCTGAGTTGAAGGAAGCTGTTAACCCCAATACCAAACAAGGGGATTTGCACTCCAATCTGCATCCTATCTCCTCCCTGATGGGGTTAGGGAAGGGGGTAAAGGTGGTTTTGGTTCAATTGTCAGTTTTGTTTTGTTTTTTGGGTTTTTTTGGATCAGGAGGGGGGTTTAGACTGGGGGCAGGCTAGATTTTGGGTGGGGTCAGGTACAGAATCCTTGCTGATCGCAATGTTAAACTTTTTGGGCAAAATCTGGGATAGGGGGAGAACAGTATTGGTTGTGGTGTTGGATCTGTTGGCCACATTTTGATTTAATTGATCCAGAGATTCTGGCCATTCATTGTAAGGCCTTAGGGATTGGTGGTTTGGTCCTTCAATGGCTGGTCTCATTTGACAGTCAGCAGTTTTGTGTTCATTGAGGATCACAATACACTGAGGTTTGGCACTGGTGATGTAGGGTCCCACAAGAGTCTACCTTGTCCCCAGTATTTAATATTTGAGTCCATTGGGTGTTATTTGTAGGAGTCATGGGTTTTCTATATGCCGTTGATATCCAACTTTTGATTGAGTTTGTGGTTGCTTATGTGCCAGCTAGTGAATTCTTGTTTGGAAGATATTGCAGCTTGGTTACATTTGCACCATTTAGTCCTGAATATTAAGAAATCTGAGGTACTCTCTTCTGGGAACCTTAGTTATGAGAGTCAGTGTTTGGGATTTTCTATTGGGGTGTTCAACGACCTTGGTAAAACGAGATTCGGGACTTGGATCATTGTGGACGTTGAGCTTTGTTTTCGGCAACAGGTGGTGCATGCTGCTTTTGCTAACCTGTGTTTGGTTTGGCAATTGAAACCTTATTTGAGTCAGGATGTGTTGCATGGGGTGGTCCAGGTTTGGTAATGGCCTGACTGGACTACTGTAACTCACTGTATGTGGGGTTGCCTTATCTTTTGAAGAAGTTAAATGGTACAGAACTCAGCTGCTCACGTCATCTGGGCTCTGCAGAAGTGTGATCCAGTGCTGAGAGATCTGCATTGGCTTCCGATGAAATAATGGTGTGTTTTGTTGTGTTTAATGATTGGTCTTGGCATTCAAAGTATTGCGGAAACTGGACCCTGGTATTTGAAGGAGCTGTTACATTGGTATGTGCCACGTTGGACCTTGCGGTCCATGTAAGAATGTCATTTGGTGCTGCCAAGTTGCTCTGAGGTACATCTACAGCGATAGCGAGCATGGATGATTTTTTCAGTGACTGTTCCTAGGTGGTGGAATTCTCTGCCAATGGCAGTGCAGAAGGAGACACATTTACTATCATTTAGGAAGATCTTAAAGGCTTTTTTTCCCCATAATGTAGGTCAAGTAGCTTCTTTCTGATGGGCTCCTTATTGATTGGGGCAGCAAATAGCACTTTTAGGAGCTGGGAGTTTTGTTTTCTCGGGGGTAGGGATTCAATGCATTGTAATGGTGTAGATTGTTTTGTACATCATCATAAATGCTGTAGCAATTGGTGGTATATAAGCTTTTTAAAACAAAATATCTGCCATGTTAAACAATTAACATGGAAGGCAGTTGCTATATGTTAACATGCTTATTCCTTGCCCCATAATTGTGCTTTGCATCTTTAGTTCTTTAATATGGGCGTTAGTGTGCACTAAGTGTGAATGCAGGCCAGTTTCTGTACAGCTAATATACTTAGAAAATAGGCCCTTGGGCCTTAAAGGGCCACATCTCAGCAGCAGTCAACCTATTTCAATGCTGCCCAAGGCATTTATGTGTAGTGGTACAGCATCTACATAATTTTAATCAGCAGGACTGCATGTGCATATTAGCCACTAGCTGTGCTGAAAATTGCAGCTAGCAGTATAGCTTAAGAGGTAAAGTAGCTGTCCTAAGTTTGTGGTGTGGGTTTTTTTTTTAATGCAGTTAACAGCTCTATCTCCATTATCCAGATACTGGTGACATCGCTGATGCCCAGATACAGCCAGCATTGAATAGTTAGGTGTAACTTTAAATGCTGTGGCCAGTATTTTTTTTTTTTTTAAAGGTGTGGCAACTGAATTTTACAGCTATGAGTCTATTCGGGTTACCACCCTTCCTGTATCCTAACTCTGCCCCTCCACTATATGGATAATGGTGGATGTATTGGACACATTTTCAGCCTTCCACTATCTTGTCTTGACTGAAAATCTACAGATAGCAGCAGTTTTTTACGTTCGCCGGCTACCAGTGATCACAGAACATCATTTGAAAACTGGTCTAAAAATGTTTACTTGTGTGGTAATCTGATTTCTAATTACTTAAAGCAGACTTTCAATTTGACTGACTCAGAAGTTGTCAAATTAAAGAACATTTAGCAGGTACATCACAACATATCCTGAAAAGGGAAAAGTTGACTGGTAATCTTAAAGATTTTTTCCTTGGGTACTGCAGCATTTCTCCACTAGTCTGATACCGAGTGTTGGGGGAGATGCTTCAGAGGTTTGGGACACCTTGGTTCCATCTATCAATTGGGGGCGAGGGGAGGAAGTTTCAGGGATGTGAGACTTCATAGTTACATCTGTATGCTAGAGTGCCACAAAATGACCAGACAGTACTTGTGTTCACACTGAGCCTCAGATGGCAAGGAAGATAGCTTTGCAGTACTTTGGGAGAAATTAAGACATTAGCAAGTATCTACAATTATATCAACCAAGCCAACTTTCAAGATTCTGGTTTAAACTTTGCTGTGGGGAAAATGTTTATAAAGCTTTTCAATGTTCCCCATTGCGTAATGAGTCTCTAGGTCATTGATCAACAAAAGGTCTGTGCTAACTAATTGCCATTTTATCCCTTTTTATTTTTACCTTGTAAAAAAGCCCTTTTGTTAAAGGGGCCTGGTCACTAAGGATAGTTAAGCGCACACAATCCCCTCCTTCCTAGGCATCCTTCCAGGACTGTGTTTCCTTTTCCTATATATTAAAAGGATTAGTTTGACTGTCCGAAGCGAATGTCATAGTTTTGCGTAGCAAAATACAATGACTACCAAAATTTTCCTGCACTATAAGGTATATCCTAACAACTGTCCCACCCCCAGCCTCTAAGAGGGAATAATTGATTATTATAGCATTCAATTATTGATCTCATTTTATAGCATATTTAATATTAAAGTGCAAGGCTCTGCCTTTTGGACAAGAAACTAGCTGTGTTGTATTATGGAACAAATTAAGAATCAGCCTAATACACAATATTGAGTCATACTCATAAATATTTAAACTTTTTCCTGATTTTTTTTTTTTTTTTTTAAATTTTAATATCCATTAGAAATTATTGTCCCACAGGGTATTGCTAGGGAAAAATACTTAATTTTTGTCTTAATCTTGAGTGGCTTATAAATCAATATGAAGCTTGTATGGAGAACACTAAAAATTATTCAGGATGGAGCCAAAAATGCTGTAGCCATGTCAGAAGGTTTAGCATACAATTAAATTCAGACGGGAGCTTCAGACAAATGGGCTTTACTGTGATTTGCATGTTCACTATGCTTTAAATATGAACACTCATTGTAAACTAGACCCTTTTTTCACTGAAGCCTCCCTGTGTGTGTGTCTGGGTGGGGGGGGGGGGATATCCAAACTGTAAACGTTGAGTTTAGAAGTCCATAGAATGAACTGCAGGAATCCATTGTCTTGAGATGACTTCTAGTTGATATTTCATCTAATTTTCCCATCAAATAGATTGGCACATTAGATTTCTATTTGGATTCATTTCATTTTTATGGCACAGCTGATGAGGATATTGCATAGCTTTGAAATCCCATAGGAGCACTCGCCCTCCTTAGCTACAAATAAATCTAAAGCCAAGAGGATAAGTGTATAATGTTGCAGGATCATGCATGATTGTTGAAAGTTAATCTAAGGAAGTGTCATTCAGTTGACCTCTGTCCATAAATCCTTATTGGTGGGGTTCGGTATTTTTTTTTTTTTTAAGCATCTTCAACCATTCTGATGCTCTAGTACAAGGGGAAGGAGTCCAAATGATTTCTCTGCAATTTAGTCTTATTTGTCTGGGTAATTTGCGGTGGAACTTCTCCCCCCCCCCCCCTTGCATTGTCTCGGTGAAGAGCTTGTAGAAATGTTTGTGCTTGCCATGGTTCGGATCATAATGGTGGTAAACCATATAACTCCGCTACTCTGACCACTGTAGAAGATGGGAAGAATGCAGCCTCTTTTAGCGAGTCCATATTTAAAATGGATTGTGCAACATAAGTTTGGGGTGGCAGAAGTTCCAAGATATTAAACAGATCGGGTGTTTAAATTGGCCTTTTTTCTTTGAATAAAAATCTAACACTTTTGTAGCAGGTACAGAAACTCTGTTTTGGGCAATTGTTGAAACAGGTGCTTAAGTCTTTGAAAAGCATTTCAGAACATTGCCTTTATGGGTTTATCTGATCTGAAATTAAGCATAACGCTTTATACTGTAGATACTATGCCTGGAGATTGTTCTGTCTATATTCTGTATTAATACATTTTGGGATTGTCAGAATCCTTTAAGTTTTTGAAAAGCACTGAAAGTGTTAAAGGTCTAGGCAAGTGGTATTCACTGACAGTCCTTAAAGGGAGGAAATGGTTGGGGGTGTTGGAGATTAGTGTGCAAATCTCCCTCCCTCCCACACACCAATCTCCATTTTCATGCATATTCATTAGAATCCTGGAACCCCAATGGTTTGCAGGCCTTAAACCAGAAGTTCATACAGTGTTCTAGGGTCTCCAGCAGTACTTTAAATAAAGATGTGGCCAGTGAGCTGTTAGAGGAAATTACAGCAACAGGAAACTTATAATTGAGATGTCCAAATAGAACAATCATGTCTGTGTCGTCCCACTTTGATAGGTGCTCATGTTGGCAGCAACAGACTGCTTGGCAAAGGGTTAGGGAGAGGTTAGAGTAGGATGAAGTCAGGTAAAATGACTTGCCCAGTTTCTGCAACCCAAAACTTCTCTGGATTGACTTGTAGCTATTAATGCTCTAATCATACAGATTTATTCTCCTCCTCCCCCCCCCCCCCCCCATATGGCAGCAGTCCAGATTGATTTTCCTCCTTGCAAAAAGTATAGGAGCAGCATGTGAAGGAAGCCGACTCCTGGCTGCACTCTGAGGCAGAGTGGAGGGCTCCTCCTGTGACCCACAGTGGACTAGGGTGGGAACTTCCTGCCATGCTGGCCCAGAAGGAGTAGAAACACCCCATTTACATTCCTTTTCTCTCTGGAATGACTGCATTAATACACCCTGTAATAGATAGGATCAGAATATCCATACATGTAGACATTGCACTGAAACTCTCTGCTTTTTCTGTGCTGTTCCAGATAGGCATTTAACATTGCGTTCACAAGGGATTTTTTTTTTCTTTTTTAAATAGAACAAATGTTCTCTTGGCAAAGTTTAAACAAAGAGAAAGTGAAGTAAGTTTGTTGGCTTTTTTTTTGTTTTAGAAAGATGGTCTTCAAGTTCATCTGATGTAAGTGGAGGCATGAATGCTTCTTTGTGTTAGATTTTAAATAAATCACTGGCTTGCATTTAAAAAGCACAGAAATATGTCAACTTTTTATAATAGAAAATAGTGAAATGTATATAAAGTACTTTAAGTTATGAGTAGGACTTTTGTTTTTTATCACGTGCCATGGCAAAACTGATACAATGAATCCTACATAGTAATTAAGAAGTCACAGGGCTGAACTTCTTTGTGCCTAGTAAACACCCTCATAAATGCTGCACCTACACCTAGATGTACTTATATGGTCTGTTGGCTGTATAAGTAGCTATGACTTGAGCAGACAGGTATGTGACTGAGGAATTGCTGTTTCTGGACGAGGCGTGTTTTTTGACTCTGTACATGTGGGGAACATTTTCTCACTTGGTGCTAATGATTCTGAATGCAAAGAGATGGTTACAAATATGAAGTGCAATGGCATAGTTTTGGCAACATTATGATGATCTGTTTTTGGAAGATTACATTGAATAGTTTTTAGCTTTTAGCTCTCTTCCTCCCCCACCCCCTCCCCAGCATGGGGAGAGTAATGCTATAATCTTGTACTCAGGCAAATTGTGTTGCTGTATGTCTATATGGGGCCAATGGGCTCATTCTCTAAGGTAGAGCTCACATGGGCTTTGCTTTATAGAATGCAGGTGTATGGACACACCAGAGTATAGTCGCAGCAGTTATACTTACTCTGGAGCAGGCATTACTGCCAGTGACCACATTGGCACAGTGACACACGTGTCATTGTATTCTATAACTTACATGTGTAGATTTAGGCCCCATCTATGCTGTACCCCCATGCACATGCTTGCAGAATAGCAACTGCTCAAAAATGTTCACAAGTCCCCGTTCATGCACTTGATCCTTTCAGAATAAGTTTTTAAAGCACTTTTCAAGTCTGTAAATCTGTGCACTCCATATAGAATCGGCCCCATAATGTACTCTCCTTGCGCACCCTAGCAAAATAACTTACGCAGCCTAAGGATGCATGCAATATTGGTTTTGACCTAATGGCATTTCTAGAACAAGCAAGTCTAAGGACAGAAGGGCTGGTCCACCGAATGGCATGAATGTGCAGCATCTGTTCTGAATGACGGGAAAATAACATTTGAATGTCTTTGAAAAGAAGTCTCTAACCCCTAAAGCCTAGCAGAGAAGCTGCAGGGAAATAATAAAGTATCACGTCTGGGCATGTCCCTCACTACACAAGTGTGGTTTTCTTGTGTTTATCTTGCATTTCCTACCCTCTGAACATAACTTGTTTGAACCTCCCTCTCTTTTTCTGGGGGGGGGGGCAGGGGGTGGGGCAAGCAGTCATTTATTTAAAATGGATCTTTCATTGAGCATTATTAGGCAGCTGTTTCTTGTGTTTAATAATGATCTGATTTGGACAAGTTAACCTTAGCACCTTGTTTGGTAATGCTTACACTCCCACATGCTCCTCTTTCAAAAAGCAAATTCCTGGAATTCTTTGCATCCTCTGGGCATCTGAGTTAGCTTTGGTGTCTTGGGAATATGTCATGCATTCTCTTGCGTTATGCCCTTCCCCCACCCCTCCCTGCTTTTACTTCTATGGGCAATGCTGAGAACTGCCAGTGCTTTAAGTCTTTGTTAGTAGCCTTTCCTGCCAAGCCCTTCTGTGCTTAGGCACAGCCTTTTTGTGTTCCTTCATGCTTCCATTGTTCTACCCTGCCTTACCAGTCTTCATTTACTCTTATTCAGCTACTTCCAAAAGAGAAACGGTGTGTCTTTAGCTAGCAGCTATGCTTTAAGGAGGTAATGTTAGAAAGCTTTTTCTAAGTGTAAAGCTTGTATCGCACAGAAAAGGGCTTTTATATAATGACACCACCACATGCATAAGGTAAACATGACTGATCTGCATGTAGGTTTTCTCAGGAGCGTAGTTTGGCCAGAGGGGAGGTGGAAACATGATTATGCATGTATGTACATGGGGTAACTTTCTACAGTCATTCTGAGAGACTCATCTGCATATCCACCCCAACAGAGGACTCCAGAGGTCACTGCAAATTACCCAGTCAAGAGCTGCCACTGACCCCACACTCTTTCCAGCAGAGGACTAGAAGACTTGCCTACCATGAGCCAGCAGCAACACTGCAAGGTGGTAAGCTCCACCCACAGATATGCATCATCGGGTGGGGACCCAAGAGCTAAAATGCAAGTTGGCACTGCACCACTTTATTTGGCTTAAAGGCCCTACTGGACCAGCCAACTTCAATCTACAGTGATCCCAAGCCATAAACCAGCAATGACCCAGCAGCATGTATTTCAGGCAATTGTCACACTCCCTGATCCTGGGGCCTCCCCAATTGACTAGCACATACACATGAGCCAAGCACTACCCGACTCCCACATCTGACACCACCAGCAGCAGAGGGAACCCACTATGAGCACATTGGCATTGCACTGACTGAAACCACATGGGCAAGCTCTGCCTCATGAAAGGCATTGCTCATCACCAGCAGCTTTAAAGGTACAGGTGTGGGTGTGCCTATGATGTCTAAGGGTCACGCCAAAGGGCCCTTAGGTGTGGCCTTTAGAGTGGACAATCATCAAACCTGCAAGGTTAGAAAACCTCACATCCAACACAGCATGAAATGCTTCATCCACAAAACTGAAAATAGTTAAGCATCTATGCATGCCACATAACAGACTGCCCATAAGAGACCCAGCCACGTGTACTGACTATACTGCAAATGGATAATACCCTGCGCAGCCAGATATACTATTGCTTAAAGAATGGTCTAGAACTTGGCAGCTGAGATTTAATGCAAAAAAATACTTTAGACGAAAGGTGGGATAGAGGAGATATGATAGCAATATTTAAATAGCTCTATGGCATAAATGCACAGGAGGAGAGCCTTTTTCAATTGAAAGCAAGCTCTGCTACAAGTGGACATAGCATGAGGGTGAAAGGGGGTAGACCCGGGAGTAATATATGGAAATATTTTTTTTACCGAAAGAGTGGTAGATGCATGGAATAGACTCCATTAGAGATGAGGACAGTAGCCGAATTAAAAAAAGCATGGACAAACACAGCATCTCTAAAGGAAAAGAGGGAACTATAGAGGAGGTAGAACATTTAGCCAAATAAGCTCATTTGGTAACTAAACGTGGGCAAAATGAATGTTGATGTAGTTTGTGATGTGCTGGGCAGACTGGATGGACCATGCTGGTCTTTATCTGCTGTCATTTACTATGTTACTATTGTAGTAGTGGCTATGGAAGGGCATCTTAACACAACCACATCCCCAGTAGACCCATGCCCAGTTTCATTGAGCAAACTCACTAGATTGGAACTAATCTCCAATCCTACTCAAACTCACTTAATTGTCACTTGGGCACACATGGGCCCCCCCCCCCCCCCCAGCCTGAAGAATGCCTTGGTCAGACCACTCCTAAAGAGCCCATCCCTAGGGCCTATAAGAGCTTGGGTCTTTAAGGTCTATCTCCAGCCTACCATTTATAGTCAAAAGTAGTTCAACTGCAAGATCAACTGTTGCACAAATCAATCCCCAGCAGCATGGATTCGGACCCAATCATGGTATAGAAACCCTCCTGAGAGGCATTGAAAAGCCAGGACAAGGCTTCATCCTGTCTTTTCCTGGACATCTCAGTGACCTTTGACTCAGTAAACCACCAGACCTTAATCAATAGGCTTCAAGAAATTTGCTTACACGACACCACCTTGGATTGGTTCTGATCGCCAACAGCAGGTCAGATAGACCCCACTTTCATCAAACCCATACAAACTTCACCAAGGATTACCACAGAGTTCCACACGCTCGTCTTTACTATTTTACATTTACATACAACCACTGTGCTCGGTAATACAAAGCCACAACATACTTTATCATGATATCATCTTCATAGATATGGTAAACACACACCTTTTTACCATAACTAGCCTAGACCAAATGACAATCACAAGCTGCTTCTGAACTATAGCTCAATGGCTTGCGAGCTACAGCCTTTCCTTAAACTACAACAAAAAAAAAGTGCTGTGCATAACGAACTTGACCACCTGCCCGCTACTGACACTGAAAATTGCAGACTTCAAACTGAAAGTCAAACCGGAAGTCGGATACCTAGGAATAACCCTCTATCAAAATTTCAACCTGCAATCACACATGAAGACCACCAGAGCTACATACCACAAGATAAAGACCCTGCAAAATCTCCATCCACTTCTTAACCCTAGTGACTTTAGGTTAGTATGCAAGGCATTACTAACTCTGCATCTAGATTACTGTAACAAATTTAGCAAGGAATCCCAAAGCATGCACTACACCTTCTATAGATGGTCCGGAACACCACTGTACACATGATAAAAGGCATGCCTCAACAGGAACATATTGCACCAACATTAAAAAAAAAAATAAAAAAATTGCACTGGCTCCCTAGAATATCCAGAATAAAATACGAGGTGATACTCCTGCATCTTCAAGACTCTTCACAACCTCTCAGCAGAGTCTGCAAACCCTAACACAGAAGGTTCTGGACAACAGCACACAAAGGCTGAACTCCCTGAACCTCCTCACAATCCCTACCTTTTAAAGGTGAGCAGCTGACAGACCACTTGCAAATGCACAGTCTCTCTCTATGCCCCTTCAATCTGGAACTCTCTCCCTAAACGGCTCAGATCCTTAGACCTCATAACCAAATTCTGCAGGAAACTAAAGACACCTATTCTCAAAATACTTTGGAGATAACACCTAGCATGGCTATTTATGAATGTCTTGCCAAACAATTGTACCTCAAGACTCACAGTCCTAAGACCATTCTCTTCCCAAGTTACTTGTCCCTTCTCGCTCTTCCATCACTAAAGCTTTCAACTTTACAAATGTAAATAGGGTGTTAATATAACCTGCTAACTAAAGTTGTGTTTTTTAAAGTGTTTGAATAAAACGTACATCCTGAGCTCTCACTTTTGCACTTGCCACAGGTAACACCTGCTTTGCTTTAGTTCATCAAAGTGCTGTATTACATCTTCCTGGTTTGAGAATTGTTTCAATTCCTTCAATACATTACCTTTAAATATCATCATTTCTGGCATGGGCAAGTTTCCTACATCTTCAGTAAAGACCAAAGCAAAGAATTCAGTCTTTAATGAAGATGTAGGAAACTCATGTTTTAAATATCATTTCTAGCATGAGTTTCCTACATCTTCATTAAAGACTGAATTCTTTGCTTTGGTCTTTACTGAAGAAGATGTAGGAAACTTGCCCATGCCAGAAATGATGATATTTAAAGGTAATGTATTGAAGGACTTGAAACAAACCTCAATAAAACTGGGAAGATGACATAAACCAATTTGATAAACTAAAGAGTAGCAAATCACCTTGACCAGATGGTATATATCCTAGAGTGCTAAAAGAAATCAAATGTAATCTCACTTATGTTCTTATGTTATGTTCTTACTATTTAGTTTAGTTTACAAATTTCTATAATTAAAATCTATAGTACCTGAAGATTGGAGAATGGCCAACATAACACCAATTTTTTAAAAGGGTTCTAGGGGTAATCTGGGGAAACTACAGACCAGTGAGCATGACATCTGTGCCATGCAAAATGGTATAAACCATCATAAAGAAGAAAATTAACATGCTAGTATAACTCACCCACTGAATTTCTGACAAACATTGTTTCACCTTACATAAAAATATTTAACTATGTCCAATCTTGAATCCTAAAGTTATGATGCAAGTTATAAATGGTGCAAGTTATGCTGTAAGTTGTAGTTTCCATGCTTATATTGTTTTTTGTAAATGGTTGCAATTCTGCAAAACATTCTATGTATGTTTCCTTTGTTCCATGTAAACCGCCCCTAATCTTGGGAAGGGGTGGTATAAAAGTTTTCCAAATAAAATAAATAAATAAACAAACACACATGGGACAAAGCCAATATGGATTTAGCCAAGGGTAGTCTTGTCTCACTAATCTGTTATGTTTTTGAAGATGTGAATAAACAGATAAAGGTAAGCCGGTTAATACTGTTTAGTATCTGGATTTTCAGAAAGCCTCTGTTAAGGTCCCATATGAGAGACTCTTGAAGAAATTAGTCATGGAATAGGAGGTAAGTGTGCTGTGGACTGGGAACTGGCTAAAGATAAACACAGTAGGGCTAAATGGCCAACTTTCTCAGTAGAGAAAGATGAATAGTGGAGTATCCAGGGATTTGTGCTGGGCTTACTGTTTTTAATATATTAATAAATAACCTGGAAATGGCAATGAGTGACGTGTTTAAAATGCTAGGAATCATAAGGAAAGGAATTGAGAATAAAACCAAGGAAGGTTTATAATGCCTCTTTCGCTCCATGGTGTGACAATACCTTGAATATTGTATACAGTTCTGGTTGCCGTTATCTTATTTAAACAAAAAAAAAATAGTTGAATTTGAAAAGATACAGAGAAGAGTGACAAATAGGGCTGGAAGGATACCCCTTATCATGAGGAAAGGCTTAAAAGGCTGGGTCTCTTCATTTTGGATAAACAAACGGCTGAGGAGTAACATAGTATATGATGGCAGATAAAGACCAGCAGGGTCCATTTAGTCTGCCCAGCAAGATGGCAGGAGTAGGTGCCCCTGCTGCTCTGTGGAGGTCACCTCTCCCCATGCCTTTGTTTAGGGGTGTACCCAACGCTCTGTGTAGGTCACCCCTATTTGTTGAAATATGAGGTAGTTATGTATGTTTGATTTTTATCATGTAAAGGGATCCACTGTCTGTCCTATGCCATTTTGAATTCTGTCACTGTATTTGTCCCCACCACTTCAATCAGGAGGGCATTCCAAGCATCCACCACCCTTTCAGTGAAAATATTTCCTGACATTGCCTTTCAGTTTACCCCCTTGCAGCTTCATGTTATGCCCTCTAGTTTTACAGCTTCCCCATCTTTGGAAGAGGTTTATTTTTGTTTAATACTCTTTTTGTATTTAAAGATCTGAATCATATCTCCCCTGTCCCTCCCCTCCTCCAGAGTGTACATATTTAGGTCTTTCAAGTCTCTTATGAGTCTGACGCAGGCTCCAAATCGATCATTTTGGTCACCTTCCTCTGAACAGTTTCCAGTCTTTTTATATCCTTTGCGAGATATTGTTCACTAAAGAAGAGTGGAGTGGAGTGGTTAGAGTAACTGCCTAGTACCCAGAAGATCAAGGGTTCAGTTCCCATTGGCACTCCTTGTGACTTTGGGCAAGTCACTTTACCCTCCATTGCCTCTGAAGAAAAGGCTGGCAATCTACTTCCAGTGATACAGTGCCAAGAAAACCCAGAGGTAGCTGGGTCGCTATGAGTCAACACTGACTTGATGGCACTAAAAAAGAAGAAAAAAAGAAAAGAGCAGGACCTAGGTGTGGTTGTGTCTGATCTTAAAGTAGCTAAAGAGGTAGAAAAGGCAATGGCAAAAGCTAGAAGGATGCCTGGGTGCATACAGAGAGGGATGGCTAGCAGAAAAAAGGAGGTGATAGTGCCTCCGTATAAGTCTTTGGTGCAACCTAATTTGGAGTATAGTGTGCAATTCTGGAGACCGCACCTTCAAAAGGATGTGAACAGGATGGAGTCGGTGCAGAGGGTGGCTACTAAAATGGTTAGTGGTCTTCATTATAAAGCATATGAGGACAGACATAAGGATCTTAATATGTTCACCTTAGAGGAAAGGTGGGGATAGAGGTGATATGATTTGAGATGTTTAAATACCTCTGTGGCATAAATGTTCAGGGGGAGAGCCTCTTTCAATTGAAAGCAAGTTCTGCTGCGAGGGGACATGGGATGAGGGTGAAGGGGGATAGATTCAGGAGTGATATGCGGAAACATTCGTTTACGGAAAAAGTGGTGGATCTGTGGAATAGTCTCCCAGTGGAGGTGGTGGAGATGAGGACAGTACCTGAATTCAAAAAAGCATGGGACAAACAGAGGATCTCTAAAGGGAAAAAAGGGGACTGTTATAGTTGTTATGGAAGGACAGACTAGATAGGCCATGTGGTCTTTTTCTGTTGTCATATTTCTGTTTCTATGGTCTCCAAAACTGAACACAATCTTCCAAGTGAGGCCTCGCCAGCATTAGTACCTCTTCCTTTCTGCTGAAAATTCCTTTGTATGCAACCCAGCATCCTTCTGGCTCTTGCCACCGCCTCGTCGCACTGTTTTGCCATCTTGGGATCCTCAATCACTCCAAGGTCCTTCTCCTGGTCTGTGCACACCAACCTCTTGCCCCCCTATTGCGTACAATTCCCTTGGATGTCTTTCTCCCAAGTGCATGACACTGCAGTTCACATTAAAGCTTAACTGCCAAGCATTAGACCGTCGTTCCAGCTTTTGTAGATCTTTCCTCATTCTCCACTCCCTCAGGGGAGTCCACGCTGTTGCAATTTTTCATGTCCTCTACAAAGACAGACTCTTCCACTCAGTTCTTTAGCAATATCACTCACAAATACATTGAACAATACTGGTCTCGGAACCAAACCCTGGAACACACTGCTATTCACCTTCCTTTCATCCGAGTGAGTTCAGTTTACCATCACCTTCTGTCATCTGTCAGTCAATTTCTGATCAAGTTCACCACCTTTGGGACCCATCCCCATGCTGTTGAGTTTGATAAGCCTCCTATGAGGAATTGTATTGACGTCTTTGCTGAAATTCATCACATGCCCTTGATCTAGTTCTCTGGTCACCCAGTCAAAGAACTCAATCAGATTTGTTTGGCAAGATCGTCCTGTGGTAAAACCATGTTGCCTCGAATCATGCAACCTGTTGGTTTCGAGAAAATCCACTATTTGCTCTTTCAGGAGCGCCTCCATTACTTTTTCCACCACAGAGGTAAGGCTTACTGACCTGTAGTTTCTCTTCTTCCCTGTTACCACTTTTGTGAAGAGGTACCACATCAGCCCTTCTCTAGTCCTGTGGAACTACTCCTGTCTACAAGGATCTATTAAAAGATGTTTTTAACAGCCCTGCAAGAACCTCTCTGAACCCCTTCAGTATCCTGGAATGTGTCCCATCGGGTCTTATTGCCTTGTCCACTTTCAGTTTTGCAAGCTGTTTTAACACATCTTCTGTGAATGGTGTGGTATCTACTCCATTCCCATTTGTATATTTGGGAATCACAGGTAGTGGTCCTTCATGATTTTCTTTATTAAAAACAGTGCAGAAGTGTTTGATAGAGGTCTATAAAATAAATGGAGTGGAACAGGTAAAACGTAGATTGGTTGTTTACCTCTTCAAAAAATAGAAAGACAAAGGGACATTGATTAATCTTAAATGTGCTATATTGTAACTTCAGAGTATTTTTCACTTGGGGTATAAACTCTCTGGAATCTATTGCTAGAGGATGTAGTAAAAGTTTATTTTTTCTTGGTTTAAAAGAGGTTTGGACAAGTTCCTGGAGGAAATGTCCGTAAAACATTATTAAAGTGGACTAGGGAAATCTGCTGCTTACCCCTGGGATAAGCAGCAAGGAATCTTTCTATCTTTTGGGAACCTGACTGGTACCTGCGACCTGGATCTGCCACTGTTGGAAACAGGATACTGGGCTCGATAGACCTTTTTTTGGTTTGACTCACTATGGCATTTCTTGTGTTCTTTGCAGATAGAAGTTCACTGGAAAAGTCATGCATGAAGATGTGAAACTACAGTGTATGCATACTTTATCTTTATCTTTATTAAAACACTTGATATACCGCCCAGGCCGAAGCATCAGGGCGGTGTACAATCATAAAAATAGTGACTGCTAATTTAAAAGGAAAAGAACGCCATAAAATAATAGGATAGAAAGCAAGATAATAAAATCTGTAGATAGTAAAATAGGTAACAACAAAGCAGATGCATATAGCAGATAGCCAAGGTGCGTTGGGGGATTAGAGGGAAGAGGAGAGGGAAGGAAGGAGCAGCGTACTAGGGAGAGGAAACACCATCAACAGGGGGGGGGGTAGATCAAAAGCCTGGCAGAAAAAGTGTGTTTTAAGAAGGGCTTTGAAACGGGTATAAGATAATTCAGTACGAAGTAGAGAGGGGAGGGAATTCCAGAGAGCAGGGGCCAAAAAGAAGAAGGCAGAGTGACGAGTGGATTCAAGATGAGCCTGATTAGGTGATGGAAGAAAAAGACGATTGGTGTAAGAGGAACGAAGGAGACGAGGAGAGGGCTGGAGGCGGATAGTGTCAGCAAGATACTGAGGAGTGCTAGAATGAAGGGCTTTATGGGCAAGGATAAGAAGCTTAAACATGAACCGGAATTTAACGGGGAGCCAGTGCAGGGATAAGAGACAGGGTGACACATGAGCACGAATGGGTGATAAGGTAACAAGACGGGCGGCGGCATTTTGAACAATTTGTAGTCGACGAAGTTGGTAAGAGGGGAGTCCAGCGTAGATAACGTTACAGTAATCAATACGTGAAATAACCAAAGCCAAAACAAGGGTAACAATAGAAGGTGAAGGAAGAATGAAACGAACAGCCTTAATACGACGTAAGTGAAAAAAAGGAAGAACGCACAACAGAAGAGATATGGTCCTGAAAAGTAAGGGAAGAGTCTAAAGTAACACCCAAGTACCGAAGAGTTGAGGCAGCAGGAATGGAGTGAGAGCCCATAACAGGAAGCAAGGAGGGAGAAGAGTGACCAAAAGTGATCCACAGTGCAGAAGATTTTGACGGGTTAGCATGCATGAAATTAGTGTCGAACCAAGAAGCAATAGAGGAAAGACAAAGATTCAAAGGAGTTAGATCTGGAGAAGAAGGAGAGGTGTGGTGGACCAAAAGAATATCATCAGCATATATATAAAAAGAAACGGCAGATTGCTGAATCAAGAGAGCCAAAGGGGCAAGGAAAACATTAAAGAGCAAAGGAGCTAGAATAGAACCCTGGGGAACACCACATGTAGCAGGGGTGGGAACGGATGAAGATGTACCGGAGTGAACCGAAAAGGTACGACCGGAGAGAAAAGAGTGAAACCACCGAAGCACAACACCAGAGACGCCAAAGTCAGCTAGTCGAGATAAGAGTGTGCGGTGATCAACTACATCAAACGCAGAAGATAGATCCAGAGAAACCACAAGGGAGATATCACCGCGGTCGTGAGCACGGTGAAGTTCGGAAAGCAGGGCAGTGAGGATAGTTTCTGTGCTGTGACCAGTACGGAATCCGGATTGACGAGGGTGAAGGGCATGAGTAGAGTCAAGGTGAGAAACCAGCTGAAGAAAAACAAGTTTTTCAAGAGCTTTAGACAGGAAAGAAAGGTTAGAGACGGGACGCCAATTGGCGGGGAGGGAGGGGTCAAGGGAAGGCTTTTTCAAGAGAGGTCGGACGATAGCATGCTTCCAGCGGGAGGGAAAGAGACCAGATGAAAGACTAGAATTGAAAATAGAAAGAATAGAGGGGACAAGTGCGATATCAGGATTAAGAAGCCAAGAGGAGGGCAATGGATCAAGGGGGCAAGTAGTATGATGAGCAGATGAGAGAACCTGAATAAGTTCAGAGGAGGAGATGGGGGTAAAGGAACACCAGCTGTGTGGAAAGGTGTGGGAAGGGGACAACACAGAGGGAGAGGGGGGGGAGAGGGGGGGGAGACGGGGGGGAAAGGGAAGAGGAGACAAAGGGGGCGGACAGGAGGAAAAGGAAGAACGAAGAGAAAGAACCTTATTAGAGAAAAAGGAGGCAAGAGTGGAAGGACTTGGAGGGGGATTAGGAGGAGCTGAAGGGGTAGCGGAAATAGAGGAGATAGACTTGAGGACAGAAAAGAGACGTCTGGCAGAATTTGATGATGTAGAAATGAGATGAGAATAGTAGGAGGATTTAGCAGAAGAAATAGCAGACCGATAGGAGAGCTGAATGAGTTGGTAATGAGACCGAGAAGCAGATGTGCGGAGCTTCCTCCAGTGCCGCTCGGCACGGCGAAGATCAGTGCGGAGAAGAAGACCAGGGTGAAACCAAGGATGGCGGAGAATCGGCCAAGAAACCGTAGGGCAGAGAGGTGCCACAGTGTCAAGAGCAGCTGAAAGAGAAGATGACCAAAGGTCAACCTGATGGTCAACAGAAAGGGAGGAGAATTCTGCAGGAAGAAGAGTGTGAGCTGAGGGAAAGGAGAGAAGAGAGTTAGGAGTGAAATGGCATCTAAGGGATGGAGCAGAGGAGGGAATAGGGGCAGCCGGCCCAGGAAAGGGGAAAGGGAAGGTAAAGAGACAGTGATGATAAGACCAGGGGATAGGGGAGGAGAAGATATTGGAGGGAACAAAAGGTGAAGGGTCAAGAGTGAGAATCAGATCCAAGGATCGACCGGAAATGTGAGTAGGGCAAGACACATGTTGGGTGAGAGACAGATCAGCAAACAGAGAGGAGAGGGCCTTATCACGGGAGCGGGAAGGGGAATCCAAATGGGTGTTAAGATCGCCCAATATGACCAAGTGCTGAGAGAGGAGGGTGGTGTCTGAAAGGGTGCTTACCAAAGAGTCCCAAAGGTCAGGACGCAAGGAGGGGGGGACGTACAAGAGGAGGAAATAAATAGGGGGAGAGGAGTTAGAACGTACCAAAAGAGATTCTGGGTAGGCGGGAGGAGGTGATACCAGAGAAAAGGCGAAGGAAGATCTGTAGATGAGCGCCACCCCACCGCCCGAACGGCGAAGGCGAGGGGTATGAAAAGCAGAAAAACCGGGTGGGAGACATTGATGAAGGAGGGCATCCTCCCCCTCACGGAGCCAAGATTCCGTGATGAAGAGGACATCCAGGGAGTGTTGAGTTATGAGATCATGGACCAAATGGGTTTTGGAACGGATGGAACGACAGTTCAGAAGGGCCAAAGAAAGTGTGAGGAGAGGAACAGCAGGAGGGAGCGTTGGAGAGGAGGAAAGGGACACGGGGTGACTCAAACGTGAGGAACATGAAAGGAGGTTAATGGGACTGCGAGCCAGGGAGCCTGGCAGGGTAGGGAATGAAGACATGGGACGATGTCCCCAGTGAACAGGAATGGCAGTCATGGCCTGAACAGCGGGAATAGGGAAGACACAAAGAGGGACAGATGCAGCAAAATGAAGGGAACTAGACAATGTGGTTAACAGCAGTACCAAGCAGCTAAATGAGGCAGTGATAGAACCGGGGAGAAAAAAGGGTGTTGCGTCAGAAAAACAGTGCGAGGGGGACCAGGAAGACCCAGGAAGTGATAGATGGTGTTTCAAGTCGCCCCAGTCGTCGCCCCAAGGAGCTCGCCCAAGGAGCACGACCTGCTCCTTGTGCGCGCTCCTTCAGCGCGCGCCGCCGTGGCGCGGAACGCCGCTCTAGGAGCCCTGATATTCAGTCCGGTACCTGGCAAATGACGTGGACGCGTCAAACGCGGCCGCGTCACCTCCGGGAGGCGGGGCTTCAGCGGGGGAACCAGGAAGGCAGGCACCAGGCAATCTGCAAGACACAGGATACAGACGGTAGCAAGCAGCTAGCAGCAGACAACAGATAACACCAGCAGGCAGGAGACAATAACAGCCCTATTCAAATCCAGGCTAAAAATGCACCTCCTTAAGGCTGCTTTTGGATCCTGATGCTGCTCACTCTTGTTTCACTACTTATGTGTATCTAACCATATTCTAGTCCCCAGTTTTGCAGTATTTTTCATCTTGATTAGATTCTTACTACTTTATGTACAGCATTGCATTTACACCTTGTAGCGCTATACAAATGAGTAGTAATCTAACATTCTCTCTCTCTCCTCCACTACCTGAGTGCTACTTTCTCAGCAGTGCTCAGTGTAGACCTTTTAAGCAATGCATTAATGTCTAGGCATGTCAATAGAAGGCAGTGTTCAGACAGCTGATTAACTGCTATTTACCTACATAAATTACTTTGAAAATGGCCTCGGCCTGTTTTCAAAATTCATTGAAAGCATGAGAAGGATGTCCTCAATTTTCTTTCTCACTATTTTAGTATAACTAGTTTAAACATATAAATAACATATGATGTAATACATGAGGTTTAAAGAGAACCGGTATATGGTTTTGGAAGCTTATAAAGTGCATCTTTGGAGTCTTATATTTTGGTCTAAGTGCACTTAAACAGGAAACAAACTCTTCTCTTGTACTGTACACATATTCCTGTTTTTAGAAAATTACTCCAGATTGCAACTTCATTGGCATAACTACGGTTAAAACCTCAGACTTTGAGCTTGAGGTAGCAAAATGTTTTAGGCAAGGACTTCTAATGTAGGCAACAGTGAGGGTTATTAAAAAAACTTGGTCATATGGCATGGAACGGGACTTGGCTGTTTGGATTTAGTCTCGGCCTTAGATGAGTGTGGAGTTGGGAGATAGCAGTACTTAAACTCAAGTATTCTCAAAGTCTTAACTCCTTTCTTACTGCTCTTCTACATAAAGTCATGTAGAAGACTTGATTGGGATGCTGATGTCGGATTAAGCTTGGATGTTTATGTTCAGCATCCAAAAGTGCAAGATTATATGGGCTACTTTGGTCTTTTCTGCTGTCATTTACTATGTCAGATTAGATTAAATGCAGAAAAGTGTGTAGTTCCTTTCCGAAGGGAGCATGGCCTACTTTGAATTCAAAGTCTCTTGTTTCAGTGTGTCATAAAGGATACCGTTCCTCTCTGAAAGTAAATGATCTCTTTTGCCAATTCTAGAAGACCATGTCTGAAGCCATCAGTTTAGACCATGTATGCTATTTGTTTTGCTTGTTTTTGTTATCTACCTTCTTGACCTGGAAGTCCTGGTGGAAATGGACTTGGATATTGTGGCCATTACAGAAACATGGCCTAACGAGTCGCATGAATGGGATAAAGCCATAGCTGGTTATAATTTATTTAGAAGAGAGAGCAGAAGAGGAGTAGCCCTATATGTTTAAAGCAATAAAGCCACTGAAATGCAGGTGACTTGGGGAAAAGAAGAAGCGCTGTGGATTGTTATTACCAGCTCCTTTTATATCAGCCTCCAATTCAAACTGAGGAAATGGATAGAGACTTGATCATTGATACTGCATAGGTAGCAATGAGGGGAGAAGTGAGCATTTGGGTGACTTTAATCTACCAGCTGTGGTTTGGTGTATTCCCTCTGCAAATCTGGAAAGAAGTAAAAAGATAGTAGATGCCTTCCAAGAAGCATTGCTCAGACAACTGGTGATGGAACCAACCAGTGAAAGTGTGATGGATTTAGAATTCTCCAATGGAGGAGGGAGGAGTGGCTTAGTGGTTGGGACAGGTTACCTCAGACCAGAAGGCCGGGGGTTCAATTCCTGCATGGGGACAAGCAACCTCAGGCTGGAGGGACTGGGGTCTCTAGTCCCAAAGCCACTCCTTGTGGCCTTGGGCAAGCCACTTAACCCTCCATTGCCTCAGGTACACTTAGATTGTGAGCCCTTCGGGGACAAGGGAATAAAAAGTACCTGTTAGTATACATGTAAACCGCACTGATTCTAAAGAGCACGGTATAAAAAAGAAATAAATAAAAATAGTTTTTGTCAAATGTCTGCGTGGGTGCCCATTTGAGCAGCAGTGACCACATAGTATGGTTTGAAATAATAAAAGCCAAGGCAGAGGCCAATAACAGCAGACTCAAAGTCCTAGACTTCAAAAAGGCTGACTTCAGTAAAATGGGACAGTGCCCAAAGGAGAAGGTGGGAGGAGATGAGGGAACTAGAATTGCAGTGGGCTAAACTGAAAAAGGCAACATATATTTGTAAGGAAAGTAAATAAAAACAAGAGGAAAAGGAAACCTATATGGTTCACCAACAAAGTGGTTGCACAAAGGCAAAACACAGCTTTTACAAAATTCATATCTCAAAAAATAGGAACACAGAAAAGAATACAGAATAAAGCTAAAAGACAAAAGTAAGAAATAAGGATAGTAAAAGCAAAGGAGGAAGAAAAGATGGCTAAAGGTGTGAAGCATGGAGACAAATTTTCGTCATGTATGCTCAGATGAGGAAGATCAGAAACAGAATTACAAGACACAAGTGTCAGACGGAATTGTGGAAAGTGACATTGAAAAAGTAAAAATGCTAAACAAATACTTCTGTATTCATGAAAAAATCCTGGAGAAGGACCATGTATGATTGACCAATGAGAATGGAGTAGATGCCATACTAGTCACAGAAGATGTGTTTGAATAGTTTGCAAAACTGAAAATGGTCAAGGTCATGGGATCGGATGGGACACTTCCCAGGATACTAAAAGCGCTCAGAGGTTCTGGCAGGGCCTTTAAAATATTTTTAATAGATCCTTGGAAATGGGAGAGGTTTTGCAGAACTGGAGAAGTGTTGATGTGGTACTTCACAAAAATGGTAAGGAAGAAGTGACAAACTATATAGGCCAGTAAGCCTTACTTCTGTGGTGGGAAAAGTAATGGACTCTCTCTCTTCTGAAAGAGCAAATAGTGGATTTTCTCAAAAGAGAATGGACTTTCTGGAAACCAGTGGATTACATGATTTTACCAGGGGAATATCATGCCAAACAAATTTTGATTAACTTGTTTGACAGAGTGACCAGAGAACTAGATTAAGGACATGCAGTGGATGTGATATAGCTAGATTTCAGCAAAGCCTTCGATTTCTGTTCCTCATAGGAGGTTTATCAATAAACCGAACAGCCTGGGGATAGGTCTCCATGTGGTGAACTGGATCAGAAATTAAGTTGACAGAAGGTGGTAATAAATGGAACTTACTCAGAAGAAAGGAAGTGTGTAGTGGCATGCCTCAGGTATCAGTATTGAGGAGTTTTCTATACCGCCTTTTCGAGAAATCCAAAGCAGCTTACAATGAACAAAACCAAATAATTACATCACAGTTGGGTAACATAGTAAATAATTCAAAGTGAAGCAATAAATAGGATAAATGCAGGGTTATGGTTATGGTTAGGCATTTGATATACCGCCCTTTACTTACGCATCAGAGCGGTTTACATGTATATACTAACAGGTACTTTTATTCCCTTGTCCCCGAAGGGCTCACAATCTAAGTGTTTCAGCATGAGCTAATCAAATATGACCAAGGGCGTCTCAAGGCAATCTGCTGCCTGAGGCAAAGAACGAGATGGTGCCCCCCCCCCCAAACACCTTAGAGGGGGCGGGGCTTTTTCAAAAATCCAATTAGACTGAACCAAACCAAAAAACTGATTAGATTATATGGCAGAAATGCAAGATGTTTGCACACAGGGCCGTATCGAGCTGCAATCGTGCCCTGTGCAGTTTGCAGCTCGGGTGCAGGCCCCCCCTCTCCTCCCCCCCATACTCCATCCAGCGCTGCCTGCTCTTTTGCTGCTCTGGTGCCACCGTGAAACAGAGGGCAGCAGGGAAAGAGCAGGCAGCGCTGGATGGAGGTATGGGGGGGGGGAGGAGGAGGAGGGGGACATGCGCCCGATCTGAAAGGCGCCGGCACTTTAAGCAGATCTGTCCCTCCTGTTCTGACATCGCATCGGAGGAGGGAGGGACCAGACCTGATGAAAGTTCTGCAAAAAGGCTTGGGGACACATTTTGGCTGCCTGCTATTGTCCTGCTGTTTCCCATCAGCTCCGCAGGCTCAACTTTAACAGAGCCGTGGTTAAGGGAAATGCTCTCCCTTTGCCACGGCTCTGCAAAACTGAGCCGGGGCAGAGGGGAAACCAGCAGGCTCTCGGGAGGGGGGGGGCGGGCGGCCAGCCACGGGCTCCTCATTCTGCCGCTGCCACCAATGGGGCGGCAGCTGCTTCTTACCCCAGAGGTTTTTATTAGTTTTATTTTGAAAGCTGAGTGAGGCAGTCTTTTTTTTTTTGTGAGCAATTTTTGCCACCCCCAAAAGGTTGCCACCTGAGGCCACCGCCTCACATGGCATAATGATAGAACTGCCTCTAAATATGACATATTTACATCGTATGAGTACTTACACTCCTTGTAACTATTTCAAATGTATCAAATCTATCAATTGATATGGGGTGTGAGTGTGAATTCAACATAACTAGGAACAACTGACATATTTACAATTAGTGATTCCTGTATCTACTATGTACATATGGCCTAATTACAGGTTGAATATGCAGTCAAGTGGTCTAATATTGTATGATATATTTATACACAATACAATCATCTGTGTCAGGTGGTTTGGAGATGGGAAGACCTGTACTGTATGGCTGGGGTGAGGGCTTAGGTTAGGTATATTTCTGTTTTTTGGAGCGTGTTCCCAAAGTGTTTAAAAAAGAAAAAAAAAGGTTTTAGTATTTTTAGCCTTTGGATAGCTGACCTAAATTTTGTTTGGTCTTTAGCCAAGCAGCTCATTGATAGTGGTATCCATAAGCTGGTACATCGATCCATCTCATTGCCGGCCTTCCTCTTACGTTGACCACCTACCTTGCCAAGCATTGTCTTTCTCCAATGATCTGTCTTCACATGTGTCCAAAGTATGAAATGTCAGTCTTGTCATCTAAGTGTCTAAGGAAAGCTCAGGTTTGATCTCCTCTAGTACTGACTGGTTTTTACTTTGGGGAGACCATGATATAGACAGTATTTGTTGCCAGCACCATAATTCAAAGGCATCAATTTTCTTCCTTTTTCACTGTCAAACCTTTGCATCCATATGAAATTATTGAAAATAGTAGATAATAAAAATAATATAAAATAAAATTAGATTTTCTGGGAGGGAATTCCAAAGCACGGGTACAGCGTAAGTGAATGCTCTTAGTGGTTGAAAAAGTGGAATTACAAAAGTCAGAGGGGACTACTAGGGTATTTTGTGAGCATCCTCTTCATACTCGTTCGTTTGAGTGTGTGCTGATGAGCATGGAGATGTGGGATGGGGCTAATCCAAGAGGGCTAATAGCAATGTCTCTATGCTGTATTTGGTCTGAACCCATATTGATGCTCATCAAGAGGAGAGTTTAGGTCGCTATAGTTCTAGAGTTGAATTTGTATTTTTTTTTCAATGACTTTTGCCAGGAATGGAAGGCTAGAGATTGGCCTATATGAATTAGGGCTTGTTTTATCTGTGGATTTATGCTTAAGAATTGGGTGGATTACTGCTTGTTTTAGGGTTTTTAGAATGTCCTTTTGTCAATGATAAGTTGACCATTTAAGAATGATAGGGGAACGTTCTGCACAGGATGCTTTTATCTAGCTAACTAGGCAAGGATTGAGACTAGAGGTGGTTGTATTTATCATGGAAATTATAATATTCAAGTAATCGTTACTGATTTGATGGAATGTGAGCCATTGTGCATCATTTGTTATGTATGTTGGAGACTATAGGTCAGTGGTTAATTGTTTATTCAAGTAGAACTGGTATTGTTTGTGTCCGAACAGGGGACTTGAGTCGAGGCTTTCATGATTTCAAAGGAAATTTGTGAGGATTTTTAGTGTGGTATTCCTTCTTTTTATTAATTGATTGGTTGTGATGCTGAAGTTTATTTATGTAAAGCTGTTGTGTAGATTCCCAAGCACGTTCGGTTCTCCTTAAACATATCTCTTTGTTTCTAAAGTCCTGAGTATATCGTTCTGTAGGGTCTATTTGAGTGATATTGCGGAAGGATTGAATGGAAAATTCTACCTTTTTTGCAGAAGACATGAGAATTTGCAACAGAGTGGACACTTCTGAGGAAGTGTACAACATGAGGAAAGATCAAACACTGGAAGAATGGTCCAATGCTTGGCAGTTGAGATTTGATGTAAAGAAGTGCAGTGTCATGCACTTGAGATGCAAAAATCCAAAGGAATTGTATGTGATAGGAAGCAAGAGGTTAGTGTGCACAGACCAAGAGAGCGACCTCTGAATGCTAGTGTCTGAGGATCAGAAGGTGGTGAAACAATGTGATAAGGTGGTAGCCAAAGCCAGAAGGATGCTGGGTGGCATACATAGAAGAATAACCAGCAGAAAGGAAGTATTAATACCCTTGTACAAGTCGTTAGTCAGGCCTCACTTGGCGTATTGTGTTCAGATTTTGGCGACTCTCTCTCAAGGATAGAAAGACTTGAAATGGTTCAGAGGAAGGAAACTAAAATGATTTGAAGCCTATACCAGAAAACATATGAGAAGAGACTTTTAAGACCTAAATATGTATACCCTGGAGGAGAGAAGGGGGAGATAGAATACAAACAAATGCAATGTGTGCCTGCAAGTCTATGCTGACTCCTGGGTTTTTCTTGGCAGTGTGACCGGAAGTAGATTGCCAGGGCTTTCTTCCAAGGCAGTGGCAGGTTAAGTGACTTGCCCAAGGTCACAAGAAGTGCAAGAGACAATTTAGGGGTTACATCTCTCTGCTAAAGCCTGTTTAAAGTATTTTTTTTTATAAATCTTTCATTGTAGCAGGGTAGTGATCATTGGGGAAATATACTTGACTGTTTCTATGGTGAAGGGAGATAGATTCAGGAGTGATATGCGGAAATATTTCTTTACGGAAAGAGTGGTGGATCCATGGAATAGTCTCCCAGTGGAGGTGGTAGAGATGAGGACAGTAACTGAATTCAAAAAAGCATGGGACAAACACAGGATCTCTAAAGGTAAAAAGGGGACTGTTGTAGTTGTTATGGAAGGGCAGACTAGACAGGTCATGTGGTCTCTTTCTGTCATATTTCTATGTTTCTGTGTGACTAAATTTGTATATTAAGTCCTGGAGGACAATTGGAACTAAAATGTGACACCAAAAATATGTTCACATAGAGGTGGGGGAAAAGTAAGCTAGATATAACTGACACTTAACTATAAAAATGTTTAACCTTTTGCAAATGAGTACTTGCATAACAACAAAGTAGTTGAACAAATATACTTTTTTCCCTCTCTAGGATCCCCTTATTATGACAATGTACGTCCACTTTCATATCCAGATTCTGATGCAGTCTTGATTTGTTTTGACATCAGTCGGCCAGAGACTCTTGACAGCGTGTTAAAGAAAGTAAGTGTTCTAACATTGCAGCAAGAACCTCTGATTTGCATAATATGCATTAATCAGATTCAGCACTTATTGTCTATACGCTAATATACTCTGTCGTTGGCCTTGCGGACAGGATTATGGGGCATAGAGGCAACATGTCTTCCTGGTTTTTGTCATGTTTGCTGCTTGTTAGACTGTGTGTATGTGTGTTCTTTTAATTTTATGTATTTTGGTTAGCAATCTTGATGTGCTTTGACAGCCCTTTGAACTATATCAAATTGTGTTAAAGACAAGGATTTCACCTAATTGGGCACAGAATAGAAAAACAAGATGGTCTGAAAATATAATGAAAAATGCACATGGAAAAGATAATATAACATATGTTCTAACAAAATAATAAATATTTAGTTTAATAAACATTGTACTGATTAACATTAAAACATATATAAACCAGAATAATTAAAAATGTATATATATAATTTTTTTAAATTAATCCCTACTGAAATTGACATAACCTCTACATCTTGCAAAGTTAAACATGTTTGAACAATTTTGAATACATAGTTACTATTTTAAAGTGTTTTTATAAATTCAAAAGTTAAAAACTGAACCTTTTGCACTTTCCAGTGGATATGGAAGGTGCTAAAGTTCAGACACCCTTTCGATCAGTACTTTGTAACCACTCAGTTGGTAGAAGTAACTGATTCCAAACAGTTCCTGTGGCTAGCTGGTGGTTTTGTTTTGGTTTTTTAGTTTTCCACATAATAAACTCATGTTGTGGACAAATCTTAAACTTCTGCCCAAAGTTGCATTGGATTCCCACTTTAATCGGTCATCCTTCCACGATTCTTGCCAGTTATATGCTAATAAAAGTGAATAAGCCTAGCACAGCTTCAAATGTAAGAGCAGTCGCCTTTTACCTGCAGCAGACCAAACCTCTTAAAAGGTGTCTCATTTTGTTTGTGGTTTTTGCTACAGCAAATTTGGGACTGCTGTTTTTCAAAGAAAACTATTTCTAACTGGATAGCGGATGACAATAGCCTTCACTTACACTCAAATGAGATTTACTGCTGGGGTAACTTTTGCACAGGGACAAGGACGCAACAGAGGCTAGCATGGTAGCTCCTCTTTCTCTCGCCGCCTCCTCCACTATGCCATGCTGCGCAAGATGAGGCGAATGACTGATGCCATTTGGTTGCATCCTCTGTCACCCAGGGTCTGACTGCTGAATTTAAACCCCACAGTTGAAATTGAGCAGAGGGAGGGGATGTGGCCAGACTTGCCAGACTTGCCAGATGATTGGTGCTACATAAGCAAATGTAGAGCAAGGTGAGAGGGTTTGCAGGATGGGGAAACCACACACCTGGGGGTTAGGGGGCAGAAAGGGCTGGCCATCTGGCTGGGGAGAGCAGAGAGAAAGCTGTGGGTTTTACTAGGGGACGGGGATAGAGAATAGCAACACAGAGGCAAAGAAACCTGGTTGTGATAGGGGAGAAAACTAGGAGGGGGTTCAACCTGCCCAGATAAGGGAGGGAGATCAAGTGAGGTGTGTGTGTGTGTGTGGGGGGGGGGGGGGGGAGGTAGTTACAGAGGATAGAGCCTGAAGAGGGGCAAAATTGGTAGCAAGAGGGGAGGGGTATTTAGCCTGGATCAGGAAAAAGCCAGGCCTTATGATTGGACATTTTAGCACAATGTACAAACAAAGGATGCAGAATTTTGAGATTGCATGCAAACATTGTTTCCCAGGCATAGAGTTTGCATCTTCAAAGGGCATTTTCAGATCTTTCAATCATGGTCATGTCTCTTGCGGTGCCTTGCTCAGCCTCTGAGGAGGTATGTAGAAGTGTGATATGGGCTTCAGTTCATACATTACTTATTTGTATGTAGATTGTTGACCTGACAGCAGATTTGGGGTGTCTCTTCCAAGATCTCTTTTCATGTCTTATTTTTTAATCCTATTTTATTCCACCTTAGCACGAAAGCCCGAGGCAGAGTTCAGAAAAGCTAAAATAGCCCCTTAATTAACATTTCACCCAACCTATATAACGTGGCATATAAATAAGTCTGTCTATACTTACCTATTAACAATGGGGCCTTTTTTTAATAAAACCAATGAAAAACTCTGAAATAGTAATCAAAAGCTTGGTAAAAATCCAAGCTTTCAATTTTTAAAATAAACTTCAATATAAGAGCCTTTAGAGTGGCTTTCATAAGACACTATGTTCCACAGCAATGGCCCCTTAAATCTGAAAGCCTGCTTCTTTGTGCAAATCCATGTGACAGCTCTGGAGCACGGAAGAATCTCTTTTGAAGGCTACAACCAAACTCCAGTTCCAACTAAGGCCCACCTCTGTTTCAGGTTGTCTGTCTTGGGTTTAAAAAAAAAAAAAAAAAAAAAAGCTTAAATCCACCAAAAGCTGTTCTCACTAGCTAGGGAGTTCCGTGTATGTGGCTAGGTAATCTGCTTGTCTTTAGAGACTATAGCTGCTTACATACAGTAGATACAATCTGAAGACAGCAGTTCACCAGTCAGCAATTACCCTCCTTCCTCCTCTTCTGAACTCATTTAACACAAGTTGCTGTACATGTTCCAACGGGTCTTTGCTGGGCAGCTTTGGAAGTGCTCGTTTGGCATGGTCTGACTGGTGAACCGTTGCCATCAGAGAATAAGTCCCACTCAAAACTTTATGCAGGGATGAGATGATGGCAAAGCAGCTTTTCAAGCAATACTACATGAGCTAAGTCCTGCTACATATTCTCCTATATTACCTTTTAAAGAATTTAATAAGAGAAACAGTTCTTCATGGTTATGCTAAAGGAGTTGATGGTAGCCTTTTTTCTATTGCAACATAATATCTAAGGTCGTTGATGCTAATAGGGCTATGCTCTGGCAGCTGTGGCTGTCTGGAGTGTTATATCTTGCCCGTCAAGTCTGAGACCTTTTGTTGCTTGCAAACTTTGCGTGCTCACTATGCTTGAAGCTGTTTAACTTTATATTTATTGCATGAAGTTTTGAGTGGGACACAACGACACTTTCTTGTTTTTATGTACAGAGCCCATACTTCTTGTTCTGGCAATTTTTGCTCTGTGATAGTTTGACCCTAATTGGATCAGAGAATAAGTGACTACTTTTTGTTTTCAAGTTGCTTAAGTGTATACATCATACACATTCATATGTGAAACTTGTGCTAAACATTTTGAGTGCAAATGTGTATAATGTACTGTACTGCATTTAAGGATTTTGTCTTGAATCCTCTTTCCAAATCAACTGCTCAAACATTTCTGAAATATTACTTGGGACAACGCCCAGCATGACATCTTGAAGAAATAAGTCAATAAGTCAAAGAATAAACAGCACTAAGCTGATGTAAACCAGATTTGTCTGGTTCAAGTTAGCTTAGAGTAGGTTTTTAGTAACAAACTTAAATTCTGACGTCTCCTTTTCCTAAATCCTACAGCTGAATAGTTTGTCAAGATTTGCCCTTCACGATGATTCTAGTGACTTGTTCACTGTTTTAATGTCATTGTATTCTTTGGTTTTACTTTTTTATTATAATTTACAGTGGAAGGGTGAAATCCAGGAATTTTGTCCAAATACAAAGATGCTGTTGGTGGGCTGCAAATCAGATCTGCGTACGGATCTTTCTACACTGGTAGAACTGTCCAACCACAGGCGGACACCCATATCTTATGATCAGGTATAACGTCTGTTTTGTTTTTTTCTATGCAAATATACACACTCAAAGAAAGATGGAACAAACGTTTTAAAATCAGCAGGCTTACAATAGACTAGAAAGTGGCATTTTCCTAGAAAAAAAAATCAGAAGAAATACTTAGTAAAAGTAGTATCTAGAATCTCCTGCTAAAAGATGGGAATACAGTGTAATAGAATTTGAGCCTCCTTTGTATAGGTACAGAAGAAATTGGTAAGGGCAAGCAACAGAAGATAGCGATAGACTTAAGTTTTTACCATCCAAAAATTAAGCTAGATTACCATAATATGTAATTAAACCATGTATCAAACAATTGCTTTCAAAATGCCTTACACATTGTATCGCCAATAAAGATATAGAAAAGCCATTAAATTAATAAGGGGAAAGACCTGCAGTTCTGTCCTTCTTTTTAGCCATAGCATGCCCTCAGGGCTTTCAACTGGCTGAGACTACATGGGTCAAGAACAAACCCTTTATTACTTTCAGCACCTTTATAGTGAAACCAGACCCTTATGTAATCACTAGAATAACTGTTATTTTTAATAGCTTCCACCCTTAACATCAACTTATCTGCTTAATCTATTGTTTGTTGTACAGTACACTCAATGAGGCTCGCATTTCGCAAATTCTACAGTATCGGGAGTGTTCAGCTATATCATAGCATAGGGTTTAATCACGTTGAATAGCTGGAAAATAAATAACATGTACTGTGACTATAACAACCAAAATATGGCCTACAAATTTCTAGCTACAATGGTGGATATTCTCTATCTTATTGATCTACAATATTTTATTAGAATTTGAAGAAACAAACTTTTTAAAGCAATAATTTCCACTGTTAGCAATTTAAGAAATATTATAGGTCAGTGACCAAGGCAAAAAACTGCTAGGTACATATGACCTAGATTGACCACTGTTGGAAACAGAATACTGGGCTTGATGGACCTTGTTCTGAACCAGTATGGCATATCTTATGTTCTTAAAAATAACTCCAGAGCCATGGGAGAGAAGTAACTTCTAGAATTTCTGCTGGTGGTAATTTGAAGGCTAGATGCAATGATAGTAGGGAATAAACTAAATTTTGAGTTGGTAGTTTAGATCTTTGTTCTCAAAGTATCAGTGTGTGAGCACTTTTTTTTTTTCCTTTGCAGTTCAGTATTTCTGAAGTTGGCATTATTAGTTTTGCCATGAACTGTACCAATCTTTCTACCTATGAGCCATAACTTTGAGTAGTCAAACTGAGGAGGATTTTAACTTTTTTGAAAAAATGTTGGGATTGTATGTAAATTGAGTAGCTGTGATTTAGGTAGTGATCAGAAGGGAAATTAGGTTATCAGAGGATAGACCTGATAATAAATTGTAGAATCCAGTTCAAGCCGTTACATTCAAAGGGTGAGTTTAAAAATTCTGAATTTCTTAATAGTGCTGGCTTTTTGCTATTTCATTTATAAATTTGTACTGTTAAATGAGAGGAAATGGGGGTTCTTCAGTTTGAAATAGGCAACTTATTTTTATGTATGCAATTTCTTTCGCAGGGTGCAAACATGGCCAAACAGATTGGCGCTGCTACTTATATTGAATGTTCAGCTTTGCAGTCGGAAAACAGTGTAAGAGACATTTTTCACGTTGCAACTTTGGCATGTGTAAACAAATCAAATAAAAATATGAAACGGAACAAATCACAAAGAGCAACAAAGAGAATCTCACATATGCCTAGCAGGCCAGAGCTATCTACAGTTACCACAGACTTGCGAAAAGATAAAGCCAAGAGTTGTACTGTGATGTGAAGGCTCTTTGGCTTCCTCTGAGATGAACAGGACAACCTATTAAAGAGATGAAGAGTGGACGAAGTTATCAGCCAAAGTGGCGCTTAATGTGGGATTAGTCAATGCTTTACGGGACAGGTCACCTTGTGTTTGGTACTTAAGGATTCAGCATGTAGACCAAGCGAGGAGATAGATGTCCAAACTGTTATGTGAAAGATATGCTAACACGAATAGATAAGAAATGGAAGACATGTTCGAACCCCAGAAAACATCTTGGCGGTGCTTGCTTTTATTTCCTAGTGATTAAATCATGGCTAGCCATTTACAATGTATGTGTAGTAGTCAATTTTTTAAAAGAATTCAGAGATGTTAGATGGAGAGATGGCATCAAGACCTCTTCCAGATATGGATTTTGAAAGGCGATATTTCCTGTACTGTGGCTCATCGTTTTAAAATTGAAATGGTCGAAAGACCCTTGGGTTATCCAGAGGAAATGCTATGATGCTTTGAAATCTTGCCTTCCTAACATAATTGCAGAAGCAATATTTTAAGAAGCATGTCGGAGAGCCTTTCAAGGTTTCCTATTAACGGACTAGCACAGCACAAAATTTTAAATAGATTAACAGAAGGTACTTTGTTTTTCCTTTCGGTATTTAGTACTTCATTTTTTTTCTGTATGGTTGTAATAAACTTTTAAAGCCTTGTTTTTAAGGATGTGACACAAATGAAGCTATACTTTTGGCTCAAGTCAGTTGAGAGTTGCCATTTGTGGCATCTTCTTACATGTGCCAATGTTGTGAGGGACCACTCCATACCGCCTTGACCTGGTGAAAGGTGGTATACAAATACAGCTAAATACAGGTGCTGGATTGCAATAGGATTTCCTGCAAGACAGACAGAAGATTAAAGCAAATGCAACAAAATTGCTTAAGATGGCCTACCTTAGGAATGTCTAATGACTCTTAGGATATTGCACATTTATTAATCTTCATTTCCCAGCAGACATTGAGGGTCTCAAGAGAATATTGGATGCTACGTTAATCATAAAGGGCAATTGTGTTTATATCCAGGCAACATATGCAAAGCATTGCACCAGCTAGTGGAATTTGAGCAGATTATTTTTCACCCATTGGCTACTATAAGTAGATAGTTTTTAATGGCTAATTTCTACTGTCTGTAGATATTATGTCTAAGTTACAAAAATAATTTCTCTGAAAAAGACTTAACTAATTTCAAGCTAATTGCTAAAGCTGGTTAATCCCTTCTGTTCCTGCTCCCCCCCCCCAAAAAAAGAGGCACCTATTAAAGTATAGTAAGTTTTTGCAGTTTCCACGAGTTAACTTGACATACCTTGACTATTACTGCACAGTAACTGCAAAACGTCTGCATTAAGTGTTTAGGGAGGGGGGTGTCCCAGCATTTTTGGGTAGACTGCCATGCAGCTAAGTTGCTACTGTGCATTAACACCATGGGCACTGTTCCCTCTAAGCTGTGCGCGTGCACACACCTTGCTGAGAGAGCGCACATACTTGACGACAGAGTGCACAAAAATTATGGCTCTGATTCAGATAGAAAATAACACAGACGTCTTAAGTTAAAAGCTGTGATTGTAATTACTAGAAATTTCCCGCTTCATTTAGTAATCGTCTATTTTCATGTAATTTGATTAAAATCAATGTGGTGTACATACTGTATTCTGACGTGTAGTCAAATTTTAAAGTATATAACTCCAAGTGTCGTTATGTGGCGCACAAAAATTTACCCTTCCTTCAAAAGCTGCACACAGCTGATATTTTATGCGCACACAGCCTATAGAAAATTAGAGGGAACATTGACCATGGGGCTTGTTTACTAAGCTGCGGTAGCGGCTTCCGGCCGATATCTGAGCCGTGGCCCCATTGATATCGGGCAGAAGCTGCTACTGCAGCTTAGTAAACAAGCCCCCATGACTGATAGAGCTAACTGCAAAGCAACTTTTAACTGCTAGTTACTGTATGGTAATGAACTCCATGTTAACTTTAAGGTGTGGTTGCCACCCATTGCCTGCCCCTATAGCATTTTCCACATAGGCTGTTTAGCCTGCAGAAATGGACGTGTTAGCTGTAGTGCATGCTGGAAGCCACATTCAGCTGCTAACGCATCTTAGTAGATAGGCCCCTTAGAGTATTGTTTACATGAGCACTTCATTTTATAGTTTGGTTTTTTTTTAAAGCTGTATTTTCATCAAATTGTCACGGGGTAGACTATTAAAGTAATTAAAACGTGCTGTTTTTATGTTTGAGCACTTTGTTTTGAAAAATAGCGTTCACGTCGTTTCCCAGAGACTTACCATTTTCTGATGCTTTGCTAAATGTGGCAATATGCTTTGGGCAGTATTACAACATAACTGGCAAGTGATTTCTGTACTTAAATATTGTGTAAAAATAAGTTAATTGTTACCATCATTACTTTTTCTTGAATGTTGAAGTCACCTTGTATGTTTTTTGTTTTAATGTTTCTGAAGTATTTATTAAATTTATTTTTTTTTCTCTAAACCAAATGGCTACTGGTCTTAAATCACTCTGGTTTTTCAGTTAATACAGGATGTGTTTTATAACTGAGGGTACTGCAATATATGGGTGCAGGAAGTCATTTTTTTCTACTACTAGTATTAAACCATTTATAAAGCACTGTACAAGCACAGACAGTCCCTACTCAGAGCTTACAGCTTTCTGCATGTCTTCATTCAGACAAAGCTTTTAATTTTTTTATTTTTTTTAAACTTTATTTAGTTCCACCAATTCACAAATAGAATCACATTACAACAAAATCTCTGGGTGGGGCAAACACTTAACCCCACCACAGAGGTAACCGATTAAGACAGTGGTGACCAACAGTTTCAATATTACCCCCCCTCCCCCCACCCATATGATACATTGCTACCTCTGGCAACTAAACAATGTCCCAGGGAACCCTTTCCAGTACCCCCCCAAAAACCCCTAAGAACCCCACCCAGCCCTCCCCCCTCCGCCGAGCAGAAAAAAAACCCCACCAACCCCCCGCCCCTAGGGGCCCGTGCTACAGGCCCAGAGTTCCAATCCTGACACCCGCAACAGCTTACACCCCCCCTCTCCATTTCAAGAGCCATACATCAAATCTTTGCCACATCAGTCTGAAGGTCTGCAGCCGATGCTTACCATACGCTGCGATCTCACACATACCTTTCAGTTCACATAACCGCCCCACTATATCTCCCCGAGTGGGGACAGCCCGACTTTTCCATCGCACCAGGAGCTCCCCCCTCGCCGATATAATACAGTAGCCAATCAGCTGAAGCTGCTCCCGCTCCCCTTCATCCCCCAACTCATTCAACAATACCATGGCTGGAGTTAATACAATGGGGAGCCCCGTCACCTCCCGAATAACAAGTTCCCAATCCCCCCACATACCCCGTACCAATGGACAATCCCACAACAGATGATATAAATCACCCTTCCCCTTGCAACCCCCTCCACACTCTCTCCTCCAAATTTCCCCGTCCCCAGGACCCGCAACTTCCATGGGGTCCAATAGGTGTGATATCTAATCTTCAAACTCCCCTCCAAATAAACCGTCCCCGGTGCCAATTTTTTTTGGACCACCCGTAAATGTCCTGCCAGCGTTCCCGGGACCACTCCCCCCCCCAGGACCTTTTCCCATATCTCTTCCCCTCTAATGCTCCCCCCCACCCCCCGCAGGTCAAGCAACGCCGCATAAAAGTGGGTAATAGCCCCCTTGCGCCCCCGCTTTCCATTAGGGTCTCTACCTTCGTAGCTGCTTTACCCAGGTCCTCCTTAACTTCCCGCCTGCCCACGAAAGACGCCACCTGTAATATGCAAAAAAGCCCCTTACTCTCCAACCCAAACTCCTTCACCAACTCCCCCCACCTCTTCAACTCCCCCCCCCCCCCGCCGTAAGTAGTTGACCCATAGCCCTCAACCCCTTCCTTGCCCATTCAAGAAACACTCCTCCTTCTCTCCCCGGGCTAAACTCCCGGACCCCCGTAATATACATACTCCTAGTATAACGCTTCCCCCCTAGCAAGGGACGTTTCAACCGCAACCAAAGCTCTTTCGTCAAAGTTCGAAAGGGGTTACCCATCCCCCTTCCCTCTGCCACTGCTCCGGGATCCCAAATCCACTTCGCCAAACTCTCGCCCCTTTCCGGATCTCCCTCCAGGTACACCCACCGCGGAACCTCCTCCCCCCCTTGCCAACTCTGCAAGGCCCTTAACTGCGAGGCCAAGTAATATTGTTCCAGCCAGGGGACACCCATCCCCCCCTCCTTACTGGGTCTATACATAGTAAGCCGCGCTACCCTCGGATGTTTCCCCCCCCACACAAAAGCCAGCAAGAGTTGCTGCACCTGCTTTAAATAGCTCCGAGGCACCTTGCACGGTAGGGAACTAAATAAAAACAAAAACGAGTAAAACATTCATCTTTAGCACGGCAATCCTACCTAGCCATGTTAAGTATAACCCCTTCCACTTCTGAAGATCACTCCGCACCTCCTGCAATAGTCTGCCATAATTAACTCTCCCTAACCCCTTGACATGCTTACCCATCTGGATACCCAGGTACCGATACTGCGTCCCCACCCAGCGAAACGCAAACGCCCCTTTCAGGCCAACCTCTATCTCCCCACGTAAATTAAACCCCAAAATCTCTGATTTACTATCATTAATCTTATATCCCGCCACTTTACTGTACTCCTCAATCTCCCTCATTAAGTTCGGTAATGACATCAAAGGTTCTCGAAGCGTAAAAATCACATCATCCGCGAAGAGAGTGATTTTAACTTCCTGGGAGTTCATTAAAACCCCTTTTACATCTATTGACCTCCTGACCCTTGCCGCCAACGGCTCTATGACCAAGGCAAAGAGCAGAGGGGACAGGGGACAGCCCTGTCTAGTACCTCTACCGAGACCGAACGGCCCCGAATAAATAACCGCCATTCACCCGCACTCTCGCCTGCGGCCACCGCATACAGCGCTTGTACCCACTGAAGGAAATGAACACCCAGCCCAACTTTCTCCAACACCCCCAACATAAAAGGCCACTCTACCCGATCAAACGCATTTTCAGCATCCACCGAAAGAAAAACGGCCTCCTGCCCTGTCCGCTGCACCTCCCACGTGAGATTACAAATCTTACGAATATTATCCCCCCCTTGCCTCCCCCCTATAAACCCTGTTTGATCGGGGTGTATCAGGGCAGGCATCACCGCAGCCAGTCTAGTAGCCAACACCTTAGCCAACAACTTAGCGTCTACATTTAATAAAGAAATAGGCCGGTACGACCCACACACCATTAGATCCTTGCCCGGTTTAGGAATAAGAGTTATGCCAGCTTCCCTCATGGAACGGGGGGCTTCTCCCCCTATCAACACCCCGTTAAACACCTCAACCATCAAAGGCCCCAAGCTGGCCCGGAACACTTGATAAAACCGCCCTGACAGCCCATCCAGCCCAGGAGCCTTACCACGTTTCAAAGTGCCAATCGCAGCTGTCACCTCTCCCTCCGTTATGGGCCGATCTAACCATTCTGACTCTCCGCTAGACAGGGTAGGCATGTCACAATCTCGTAAGTATTCCTCACATTGAGCCTTCCCACCTTGCACTTCACTTGTGTATAGTTTGGTATAATAGTCCACGAACACCTCCCTAATTTCATTATTCCCGTGCTCCAACCTCCCCCCCACTCATCGAATACCTCCAATAGTATGCTGGTGGGTTCTACGCCGTAGCCTTTGCGCCAAACGCCGCCCCACCCTATTTCCTCCCTCAAACCAACCCTGCTTTAACACCCGCAACTCAAAGGCTATGTCGCTCGCATGCAACTGCCCTAACTCCCCCCTTAGCGCTTTCAGTTTCTCCATCACCTCCCCTCCACGCTTCCCAACACCCATCCGTTCCAACCGACCAATCTCATCTAACAACCCCCGTTCCCTCTCCCCGTGTTGCCTATGCCTCCTGGCCGCCTCTTGCACCAATTTCCCCCTCACTACTTCCTTAAGCCCATCCCACAACACCCCTAACTCAACTTCCCCATTTAAATTAAAAGCTTGATATTCCCGCACCACCTTCCCTAACCGCTCTATCACAGCTGGTTCATCCAGCAGGGCCTCATTCAATCTCCAGAACTTAACGCCTTCATCATATCCCAAATTAAATTTCACCCATACAGGCGCATGGTCTGTCCACGTAATCGAGCCCTGATCCGCTTCAAGCACCCTGTTCAAGCACCCTCCCCCTCCCCCTGCCCATACATATCTATCCGACTATACGTACCATGGGGAGCAGAATAAAAAGTGTACTGCTTACATCCCGGGTGCTGACTCCTCCACACATCTTCCAGCCCCAAACCCTCTTTCATGCGTCGCAACTTGACCCTGTCCACTCTCTTACCCAACCTGCTACCCCCCCCCATTGTCTAATCGTGGGTTGACCGTTAAATTAAAATCCCCCCCCAGATAATAGGGGCCCCACTCAGGCCCCCCAGTTCAGATTGCAGCCTATCAAAAAATTCCCCCTGTTTTTTCATTGGGGCCGTACAGACCCACTATCCAAACTTGCTCCCTCCCCACCTGCACTTTTAGCCCCACCGCTCTACCCTGCTTATCGCGATATTCCCCCCACCCACCTTATCCACCCAATTCACCCCCACCAGAATACCCCCCCCCCCTCCGGGCCTCAGCCCTCTGCCCAGCTAATAGCACCCGTGGGTAGCGCTTGGACTGTAGCAGACGCTCCTGGCCAACCTTCAAATGGGTTTCCTGGAGACATAAAAAGTCTGCACGCAACCTACCACCTTCCCTCTCCAACAATCTGCGTTTCCTCCAAGTTCCCAACCCCCTCACATTTAGTGTAGCCACGACCATCTGCTGTTGGCCCACCTTTTTCCCCCTCCCCTGGTGCCCATGCCCCCCTCCCCTAACGTTACCCCCAACCCCTGCTCCCCCCCTCCCCCGCTGATCCCCCCTCCTTCCACCGGAGGCCACCATCGGAGTAGTGTCCATCAGCCAGAGGCAGCTACCCCCTGTCCCCCCCCCCCACCCCTACACACTTCCCCCTTCCCTCCCCCCTCTCTTATCTAATCCCCTTGTTCCGCCCCCTACTCTCCTCCGCCACATTCCCTAAAACATCCCCACACTTCACCTCCCACACCCCCCTCTCCCCCTTCCCCACACACCCACCTTCTCCCTCCCTCCAACCCCTTCCATTTACCCTCCCCCCTCCACCTCCCAGAACAATGAATCCTCCACAGAACTCATGCAGCACCACAAACAACACAAATCTAACTCAGCATTCCAAAACAATGCACAGCATAAGAAACAGACCCTAACACAAGGAGTCCCCAGCATTTCAAGTGTCCTCCTCTCTATCCGATCTGGCATGCTCCACCTCCGGACTCCGCTGTCGTTTATCACCAGTCCTCTGTCGCTCCTGCTCAACTGCCGCAGGCCGCCGCTCCTGCAGGCCAGGGGTACTCCACTCTCTAAGCCCGCCTTGGCCATAGCGGTCATAGCGTCTGGTACCGAGTGGACTTTCCAATTCTTAAGCCCCACTGTGAAAAGGAGGCCAAACGGGAACAACCACTTATAACGGACATTCTCTCCCTCCGCAAGATGGCTGTGACAGGTTGCATATCCTGCCTCCGCTGCAGAGTCCCTGCAGCTAAGTCCGGGTATAGCTGCACTTCATACCCTTGCCATAGAAAATCCTTGCGGGTACGCATCAATTGTAGGATCCGTTCCTTCAATTTATAATCCTCCAAGCAAAGGACCAAGTCTCACGGTCGGTTAGGCCTGCTGGGGCCGAGGGCACGATGGGCTCTAACAAGCTTCACGTCCACGCTCTCAGTCTCTTTGCCCAAATCACGCAGAATAGTCCCCAGCACAGCAGTAGCCACCTTTTCGCTGTCCGCAAACTCCTTCTCCTCCTCCTCCGGCACCCCCTCTGATGCGCAAGTTGTTTCTCCGAGACCGGTTCTCTAAGTCCTCCATTTTTTAAGAGCTGTGAGTCTTTCCATGCTTCCATCTCTGAGAAGGAATGGGCCAGCGCATTTTGCCGAGCATCAAGCCTCCCCAATTGCTGCTCATGCTCTTCCACTTTGTGGCTGAGCTCCCCCATCTCCTCCCTCACCGCGCTGCACATTACCAGCCACCTCCGTTTTAAACAGCTTGCATTTCATTTTTTAGGTCCCCAAACCAGCCACACAATTCTTCCCTTGTCACATTTTGCACAAGCATGTCGGCCAACGCCGGTGCCTCATTCCGCCGCCCCTTACCAGAGGGAGTCTCTCTCCGGTTCCCGCGCTTTGTCCCGCCATTTTCTTCTCTCCGGCCAGGGACTTCGCGCCTCCGTACGCGAACTCTTTTAGGTCCGCTGCCTTTTTTCTTGTCGCCATACAAGTCCTCGGGATGCCTTCGCTCACCCGCAACCTGTGTCCTCCAAAAATCGAAGCACAACGTGGGGGAATATCGCCAAAAACTTGAGCTGCCCTCCGGAGCTCTCCACTTATGCTGCCATGTTGGCTGATGACATCACTTCCTCCCAAAGCTTTTAATTCTAACGGAAAGAGATTTGGCCCTGTGTAACATTACACCTCGCAGTAGACAAGGCGTCTTTTATCGTGAGGTTGGCATGTTTGCTAGGAGTGAACACTTTGTTTCTGGAGCTCTGCTAGTGAATAGAGATTGAGATGATGTGTTTTGGGGGGGGGGGAGGGGAGGAGAGAGATGAAGCACTACATAGTGAATGTACCCTTAGACTAGCTTGAGCTCTGTGGAAATTCATGGGAAGTCGATTAAGAGGGCTGCCGTAGCCTAATGATATTGGGGCAATATAAGGCATTGCTAGTACTACTTCTGAATAGGCTGTAAAGCAGATAGATGCTCATTAGAAAATCCATGAGGAGATGGCTGCAGCAGTCTCAGCAGGACGTGATAAATGAGCATTTTGTTTAATGCCTTTCAGTAATCTTACTGAGAAACACATGTGTGTGCGTGCGCGCACATGCATAGGAGAGAAGAGTTGATTTCAAAGTTAGGGGGGAGTTGGGGAAAATTTTTCTCTTTAAAATCATGGGAACTGATTTTTTAAGTTAGATGCTATTTATGTATGCAAGTCCCTATTTTAAAGGACTTACATGCACCCTTTAGGGGGTTTCTATTCTGTAAGCATGTATGTACATTCAATTGTGTAGACTTTTCATTGTCCGTGTGCAAAGGGATGAAGCATAAATTTATGCACATTGTTTTAAAAGTGTCATTTTATTAACCTGTCTAGGTTAGTGGTTCCCATCTCATGCTTATTCATTGTGCATACCCTGAACCTGACTGGCCTGGGGGTACCAGAGGACTGGGTTAGGGAATCACTGATGTAGGTCAAAGGTACTTATGCTTGTCTGTAACAGGTGTAACTGCCTCAACTAGATTGAGGTGTGTCTTACACCCAAAGTTTAAAAATTAAAATACATGTGCTCCTCTCAATAAAAATAAGCTCCCAAAACACAAAGATGTTTATAAAATTACCCTCATTGAGTCAGTCCTGACTCCTGGTGACCCAGAAGCTCCTGGGTTTTCTTGGCAGTGTCACTAGAAGTAGATTGCTAGGCCTTTCTTCCCAGGCAATGGCGGGTTAAGTGACTTGCCCAAGGCCACAAGGCGTGCTAGTGGGCAGGGGTGGCCCAAGGGGGGTGCGGGGCCATGTGCGGAGACTCGGTGCGGGGCCTTATTTGCATAAGGGGCCTCATTTGCATAAATATTTGCATAATGTTACCATATACTGATTTTTAGTAAACATGCCTCTTAATGAGTGTATGGATAAAGAAAGACTAAAAGATTTCTACATTACTATAATCCAGTGCCAACCGCCAGGCACATTAGGAACTACTACAAACGCTGCCCATTTAGAACCCATAGCAAACCCGCCGTATCCTAACAGCACTACCAGGACTCACAAAGCACCATACCCTACCTATCAAAAGGAAACATGCAAATATTAAACTATTACATTTCAGAGAATAACAATACATGACCTACTGGGGAAAGAGAACAAGTGGCAATGTCAAATAGGAATTATATAAACAGAACACCTCAGCTCAGTTACACATGCAGAACATAGACCATCACCAAACAAGTAATCACAATTTAGAAACAGGAAGACAATAATTAAACTGGGAATCCCAAAAGCCAAATTTGGAATGTACAACACTGTAGAAATAAAACTATACATTAATTTGCTCTTGTACTAAACAAAGCGCAGACGTTAATGATGCACATTTACCAGAGCTGACATATTCCAATTAATAAATTCAAAATAAAGAGATTTTTCTACCTTTTTTGTGCATTTTTTTTCAGCTGCAATTGCTCCAGCCACTTTCTTCTGGTTTCTTCGTGTCTTCTGCTAACTCTCCATTGTCTGCTGTCCATTTGTCCTTTCTTCTCTCTTCTAGTTTTTTCCATTCTCTCTCTCTACATCTGCTTTAACATACTAATCTTTCTCCTTTTGCTCTTTCCTCATTCCTATTTCATCCACTCAAATTTTACCCCTCCATCCTCAATCCCCACTTACTCTCCCAATACCCGGCCAATTGTAGATTTTTTTTATCCCTCCCACACAAAATATTTTTCCCTTCTCCATTTTACTCTCCCAGCCCCATCCCATTCTAATCCTCCCACAACATCAGCTCCCTTCTAGTTCCAGCCTCACCCAGCATCCATTCCCATCTAGTTCCTGCATCAGCCCATTTCCAGTCCTAGCCCCCCATCAGCCCATTTCCAGTCCTAACCCCCCCCCATAGCCCATTACCAGACAGCCCCCATCCGCCCACAGCCCATTACCAGTCTTAACCCCCCATAGCCCATTACCAGTCCTAATCCCCCCATCAGCCCACAGCCCATTTCCTGTCTAGCCCCTCCATAGCCCATTATCAGTCCTAACCCCCCCATAGCCCATTACCAGTCCTAACCCCCCCTCCCCCCATCGGCTCAAGTAAAATTTAAAAAAAAAAAAAAGCTGCCTGCTGCCGCCACAGCAGCGGCAGAATGGAGTGTCCCGCGGGGCCCCCTCTGCCCGGCTGAGTCCCTCCCTCTGCGACGGCTGAGCCCCTCTGTGCCAGCTTTCAGATTCACGAAGGGAGAGTCTCCCTCGCGTCTCTGTTAAGCCCGCAGGGGCAGATGGGAAATTTCCCATCAGCCCCTGCGGGCTTAACAGACGCGAGGGAGACACTCTCCCTTCGCAAATCTGAAAGCCGGCACAGAGGGGCTCAGCCATCGCAGAGGGAGGGAGGGACTCAGCCAGGCAGAGGGGGCCCTGCGGGACACTCCATTCTGCTGCTGCCGCAGCGGTAGCAGCCAGCTTTTTTTTTTAAATTTAATTTTGAAAAAAAGCAGAATGTTCTTTGCGCGGGGCCCCCTGAAACGCAGGGCCCTGTGCAAAAAACATTCTTGCTCAATGGACGGGCCCGCCCTGCTAGTGGGAATTGAACCCTGGTTGATTGGTTACCAAGCCAGTGTTCTAACCACTAGGCTACTCCTCCACTCTTTTGCATGCTTTAAGGTGGCAGTGGAACATCCATATAAAAATGGATTTTTGGTAAATTTTCTGATATGAAAATGTAGCTCTAAGAGCAACTGGCATAACTTCATATTGAAAGCATTGGCTGGAGGTCAGCATACCGAGGAACTGAATGTGAAGAGATGGCCAAGGATAGAGGTCAGACATGGGCAAGTTGGAGAGGGGAATCCGCCAGTGGATACGTTAAGAGTGAAGTAAGAGGAGACCCAAGCTAGGTGGTATAGGAAATGTTATTAGACTAAACTTCTTTCTCCCAAATAGCATCAAAACGGTTTACAATAAAAAAAAAATCTACAAAGTATCTGTGTGTATGTATAATATAATCCATTAAAACCAGTAAACAGGCAATACAAATGAACAGAGGACCAAAAATAACTGAAAATAGACACCAGGAATAGACATTACAAGGCAAAATCAAAGAAGGAAGACTAAGCTATCAAAAATGTAACTTGTCTAATATCAGGCCAGACAATTCTGCAAAAATGCAGGAATTCTAATGATTGCATGGCAACAGAACCTTAAGGGAGCATAGTCACTGGGCCTGAAAAGTAGCACGAGAGGGCCTGAACAAATTACTGTACATTTAAAAGCTTGGCAAAAAGACCATGTTAAGCCTTCTTTAAAAGTAATTTTAGTTTTGAGCACAAGATGGCAAGGAGTTTCATAAAGGGGCTCTATAACAGAATGTAGGTACATTCTAGATTAAAATGGTGAGGACTGAGTGATTTGACTGAAGAGCACACATCTGTATGGTAAATAAGAACTTAATAAATGAAACACAATATTTTTAGTCCCTAGTCTCAAAGACTAGCAAAAGAATCTTGAAAGTAATTCTATGGTTGAAAGGAAGCAAATAGCTTTCAAAGAGTAACTGAACAGTCCTGAAATCCAAGTAAAGACAGTATCAAGAGTAAACTAGATCAATAAGAGGCATGGTTATTAATCTCATGTGCGGGTAACATGCATGTGGACCATGTTAGCAGTGAAGGGTGTCTGGGTTAACTGCAATTCGTGTGGGCCTAGCACATCAGTACTGTGCTGGCCAACACATGGGTGTAACTTAATGCCACGGTTATGGACTGTATAAGAAACTCCCTGCCCGCCCGCCCCCCCCCCCCGAGATACCCCCTAGCCAAGCTCAGAACTGGTGAGGCATTTTCTCTGTAAGAGTTAAAACCCCTGCCCCTTTAAGAAACTGGACTGGAAAATGCCTGGGGAGGGTGTGGCCAAGCCCCAAGGTTTAAACCAGGAAGCAGGAGACCTGGAGGGAGAGAAGCCCATGGTTCTATGGGATCTCCAGGAACAAGCAGGAATGAGTCTTCACATATGGGTATCGTCGGTACCGACGGAGCCTGCGCAGGAATGCTCCCCAGCGTCCTGAAAGAAAGCTTTTGGGAGCATCCCACAGCGCCTGCGCGCTGCCTTTCCTAACTGCCTCTCTCCAGTTCTTCTTTTCCGCGGAGCCAGCAGGTCGTGTTTCCTGTCACCGCTGAAGAATTTCTTATTTTCTTTTATTTTTCTTTAGTCGCGTTTCTGCCTTCTCAATTCCGCACTGGTACTACTGGTTCTTTTTTCTTTCTTTAAAAAAAACAAAAAAAACCCCCACCTACTTTTTTCAGTGCGTTTTTCTTCTGGGGCCTTAGGCTTACAGAGAGATTTTTCCCTCATGGAAAAACCTGCCTCTGGGTTTAAAAAATGCACAAAGTGCAGTAGCACTATTTCTGTCACCGACACCCATGACTGGTGTCTAAAATGTTTAGGTCCTGACCACTCCATTGCGGTTTGTGAGTCCTGTTCCATGATGTCCAAAAGAGGGTTACAGAATCGGGCAGCTAAGCTCAGTACCCTATTTCCCTCCGATGCAGCTTCCGTGGCATCGACGTCTTCCAGGGCTGCTTCTTCATCCCATGGATCTCAGGTAATCAAACTTAAATCTGGCCGGTCCTCCAAGAGTTCATCTCCCTCTAAGTATCGAGATGCCCCCGGGCTTACTCTTGAGGATACCACACCGGCAAAATTACCCCGGCGGGAGGCTCCAGCTTCCAAAGCACTACCTATGGGGTCACAGGTTGACATCGATGGCTCGGCCTCGACTGATCACCTGTTGCAATGTTCTGGGGTACCGGCAGTTTCTACCGGTACTGATATCCAGACATTGGTGGCGTCAATGGATCAGAATATTCTGACCATGCAGCTTGAATGAATGCCATGATGGCACGCTGCAACGCCTATGGTACCGCAACAAACCCCGTTGTCGGTACCCGTACTGATTCCAGTACAGGATCCGATTCCGGTTCCGATACCACTTGCATCGACATCAGCATCGATGGCAGCGGTACGCTATCCAGTGATGCCTATCAGTACCGGCCCGGTACCGATTACTCTCGATGTCGATACCTCCCGGTACACGTATCGGGCTCTACGAGAGCATCCAGACAGTCGATACTTCGATTCTTCTGAAGACTCTGACTCTTCAGAGGCCTCAATTGAAGCATCGGGGATCCTTCCTCAGGAACCCTCTTCTCCAAAAAGGAGAATGTCTCCTCCTGAAGACTTGTCTTTTTCAGGACTTTATTAGGGAGGTGGCCAAAGGCCTGTCCATCTCAGTGACCTCTGAGACTGAACCTAGAGCCAAAAAATTAGATATCCTACAATATCCTAAGGCTCCTAAAGAGGCAGCCACCTTACCAATACATGAGATTCTTTATGAACACATGTTGGGCATATGGGAGACTCCTCTCACCACCTCCCCTCATTCCAGAAGGTTGGACACCATGTATCGTGTTCCCCCTTGTCCTGGATTTCATAAGACTCAGCTTCCTCACCACTCCATTGTGGTAGTCTGCTATGAAAAAGATCAAGAGTACAAAAAGGCACTCCTCTGCTCCTCCAGGAAGAGAATGCAGAACCCTAGATGCCTTTTGGCAGGAAAATCTTCCAGGCCAGTATGCTTGTAGCCAGAATCAACTCCTATAGTCACTATATGGGGATGTTTCTAAAAGGTTACAGATCATCTGCAAACCTTATCTCCTTTTATGTCAGAAGATAAGAGAGAAGAATATATCACATGGCTTAAACAGGCACAGGATGTATCCAAGTTTTCCAACCGTGCAGCCTTTGACTCTTTTGAGGGGTCAGTAGAGCCTCGGCTATTGCCATAGGTGCACGCAGAGTTTCTTGGTTGCAAGCCTCTGATTTGGAATCCTGGGTACAGGATGGTCTAGGTAACCTTCCCTGTACAGGCGAAAACCTGTTTGGCAAAGATTGGCAAGCAAAGGGGGCGGAGCCTGGATCCGAGCAGGATGGACGCATAGAGCTGTTGCTCCAGAGGGGCCTAGCGTTAATCCTGGACAAGCACCACTATTTGGAGGCTGAAACGAACGCAAACGGGGTCTGAAGCATCGAGGGATGTCAGGACCCAAGCCGACGAGGTTAGACTTCCCTCCCTCGCAAAGCAGCGGCACGAAGCGCTCAAACTGAGCCCCCTTCCCCGCAGAAAATGGCGGCGGGCCGAGAACCGGAGGCCATGCAGGAACTGTTAACGGAGGTGCGGGCTATCCGAGAAATGGTCAAGGCCAATGGGGATGCGCTGACGGCAGTGCAAGACGATGTAGCCGCACTCCGCTCTGGTCTGGAGGCGCTCACCCTGAGGCAGAATTCGGTGGATGCTACGCTTGCGGTGCACGAGGAGAGGTTGAAAATGGTGGATAAGCAGGGTAAACAAATACGAGCACTCCAGAGGGACTTGGAAGATGGCAATAACCGGGCTAGGCGAAATAACGTGCGTATCCTTGGAGTCCCAGAAGGAGCGGAGGGAAGGGACATGTTTGCGTTTCTAGCCAAGCTTATACCCTCAGTGCTGAAGATAACCTTTGAGCTCCCATTTGAGATCGAGCGTGCACACCGGGTCCCTTCGCAGCCTCAGCTTAACATTACACGACCGAGGCCGATTATCGAGAGTGCTTCGATTCCAGCAGGTGGTCAAGATTATGGACGCAGCTCGCACCCGCGCTCCAGTGGATTTTGAGGGTCACAGATTGTCTTTCTTTCCAGACTTTGCTAAGAGCACGGTGGACAGACGGAAAAGGTTTTTGATGCTGCGGCCTCGACTGCAACAGCTGCAGGCCCGTTTTGGGCTGATGTATCCTGCTAAGATGAGGGTCACGCTTCATAATCAGACGAGGACATTTGAGGATCCTGAGGCCTTGGGCGTGTATCTGGAGGAGAAGGAAGCGTCCCAGATGTGCTGAAATTGCATAAATGGACACTGTTGGTGTTTTCTGTGGGGTGTCTTAACTGGGCACTTATGCTTTGGGAATGTGGGAGGTTTATGGTTGGTTAGTATTATGTGCTGCTGTGTTGCCTAGTTTATTTCCCTCAGGTGGGCTAGTGCTTATGAAGTAATAGGTGCTGCAGTGCTGAGGGGGGATTGGGGTGGGGCGTTGTCACTATTTCCCGAATAAGAATGGCCCCTCTGTTTTTCTTTTGTTTCTGTCCTGTTTGTTGTGGGTTCACCCTTTGGGTTTTATAGTCTTGCCTTCCCTCCAGGGTTCCCGGGTTTTGCAGAAGAGTGTATATATGCTTCCGCAGTATTAGGCAGGAGTATGGGTAGCAGTGTAGGCAAGAGGTTTTCTTTTTACAGTCCAGAGCTTGATCCATTGTTTGAGCTGATTGAAAGGTATTCATTTCATGGGGTCGGACCCTTGCACCTGTCAGGCTGTGGGGTAGGCTGTAGACATGGTCTTTAAAATATTATCTCTCAATGTGAAGGGCATTAATAATCCCATAAAACGGAAGAAAATAGTGCTGTATGGGCAGCGAGAAAAAGCCGACATATTGCTTCTTCAGGAAACGCATCTGAATATGCAGGAATCTTTGAAGCTCAATATAATGCCCTTCACATTGGTGGCCTACTCTGCAGGAGTGCATAAGCGAAATGGGGTGGCCATTTTGGTAAGGAAATCTTTAGCCCCTAAGGTGCTGCAAACCAGGTCGGACATGGAAGGGAGGTGGGTTAAGGTGCTCTTACAAATGGGGGAGGTGAAATTGGCTATTATCAATGTATATGGGCCCAACTCGGATAGTTCAGACTTCTTTAGTTCGGTAGCTGAGGAGGTATGCCAGGTCCTTTCCATCCCTGTGATTATAGGGGGGGATTTTAATCTTGTGATGGACCCTCTTGTGGATAAAAAACCACCCAGAATTGGCAAGCCCTCTAAAGCTCAAAGTGTTCTGACCTCGTTGATGGCTGAAGCTGGGTTAGTGGATATCTGGCGTTTACAGCATCCTGCTGAGCAGGAGTTTACTTTTTTTTCTCACCCCCATCAAGCCTTATCGCGCATCGATTTCTTTTTGGTCTCTAAAATACTGTGTGCCACTATAGTAACCTCAGAGATACATGCGGCCCACGTATCTGATCATGCGGCTATATCTCTGCGGTTGCAGGACACTAGGGTTGTTTCTTCCCAGGGGAGGTGGTTTTTCGATAGATCCCTATTAGACGCACAGGAGTTCCGCCTAACAATACAAGCTGCTATAGCAGATTACTTTCAGCATAATTTGCCGCAGGCAACAGCTGGTTGGGCCTGGTGGGAAGGCTTTAAGGCCTCCATCCGGTCCACAATAACCAGTTATAGTATTTGTCAGGCGAGACGGAGTAAGGCAAAGCTAGCTGTATTGGAGGAGCAAATTAAGGCTGGAGAGCGCGTTTTAGTGAAGCGCTCAGACCCTTGTATTTTATTGCGGCTTCAGCGATTAAGATTTCAATATAATGCTCTCCTTTCTGGGGAAGCAACGTGAAATATTAGGGCACAGAAAGGTGCTTACTATTGGGAAAATAACAAGGCCGGTCGGCTTTTAGCGAATGCCTTGCGGGCACGGAGGGCTGCAGGCCGTATTGTGGCCTTACGTAGCCTGCAAAGTCAGGATTTATTGTTGCGGGATGAGGACATTGCAGAAACATTTCGGTCATTCTTTGGGCAGCTCTACGCTTCGGAAACGAAGTGTTCTCAGCTGGAGTTTGCAAAACTGCTGGAGGGGATACAGAGGCCAGAGCTGGATGAGGCCACTTCTAGGGAGTTAGATGCGCCAATCTCTCTGGAGGAAGTTAACCAGGCTATTCGGTCGCTAGCTACAGGGAAGGCGTGTGGCCCGGATGGGCTCCCTATAGAGTTTTTTAAGACTTTTATCAAGGAGCTGGGTCGGCATCTGTTGGTGTATTTCCGGGCCCTAGGACAGGCACTCCCTCAGGTAGGCTCTTTTGCTCTGGCAAATATTATCATTTTGGAAAAGGAGGGGAGGGACCCCCAAATAGTCAGTAATTATCGTCCTATATCCCTTCTCAATGCCGATTATAAGATCTATGTGACTGTTTTGGCCCGGCGTCTGGCCAATGTGGCCCCGCTATTGATACATCCTGATCAGTGCGGGTTTGTTGCAGGGCGGTCGACAGCTGATAATGCTTGGCTTTTTTGCCATGTACTGGCTGGAGCTGGGAATGAAGGCAGTCCCCTAGTGGGACTGTCTTTAGACGCTGAAAAAGCCTTTGACCGTTTGGAGTGGTCATTCATGTTTGCGGCTCTCAGATGGTTTGGGGTTGGGGAGGGTTTTCTTAACCTGCTCCGGGTAATGTATTCTCAGCCGGTTGCCAAAGCTTGTGTAAATGGGATTCAATCATGTGATATTGAGCTTCATAGAGGCACTCGTCAGGGTTGCCCTTTGTCCCCAATATTGTTTAATATCGCACTAGAACCTTTGGCACTCTTGTTGCGGCAGAGCCCGAAGATACAGGGGATATCTATTGCTGGCAAAGAGGTCAAACTTTCGGCTTATGCTGATGACTTGTTGTTGTTTACTACCCCAGACTCAGTGTCAGCTATTCTGGAACAGATAGGGCAATATTCTCGGTGGTCAGGGTATAAAATAAATTGGTCAAAATCTGTTGCTTTCCCATTAAATTCATATGTGCATAAAGGGGATCTAGCGCGCTTTCCATTTGTATGGGAGCCCGGAATGGTCAAGTACTTAGGGGTGCACTATTGTTATCCGCTTGAGGAGACGAGAAAGTTCAATGCGGAGGCTGTGTTGATTAAGGTCTGTGATTTGATTGCTAGATGGGTCTCCCTTGATGCTGTCTTGGTGGGGGCGATTGGAGACTATTAAGATGGCTGTAGCTCCCAAGATTAATTATGTTTTGGGAATGCTTCCGTGCTGCTTGCCTATGGCTACGTATAAGGCTATTGAGAGACTCCTGAGTCAGTTTCTATGGAAAAACAAACCTCCCAGGATCGCTCTTAAAAAGCTGAAGTCTGGCAAGGAGTGGGGAGGGGTGAAATTTCCAGATTTTCTAGTTTATCATAAAGCTTTCCTGTTAAAGCAGGGTTCTAGATGGGTGGAGCAGGTGACAGACCGCAGCCCGGTATGGGTGGCCTTAGAGGAGAGTCTTGTGGCCCCTGTTCCGATGGGCCTGCTTCCAGGCTCTCTTTTGCCATTGGAGAGAGTGCCTGTGATGATAGTGGAGACACAAAAGGCCTTTTTAGCCTTACAGCGGGCACAGGACTCTGGGGGTAACTTCTCAGGTTTTCTCCCCTTATGGTATAACCCTCTATTTAAAATTCAGCGGAAAATGTTTGCTTGGCAGCGCTGGTATTCCAAGGGCATTTGGTCACTTGGACAGCTGGTGGAAGGTGGGGTATGGAAAGATTTTGAGAGTCTTAGAAAGGAATTTAACCTTCCGGGAGTAGTTTTTTTTCAATGGCTACAACTGAGGCATTGTGTGGAGAGGTCGGCTGTGAATATAAAGCTCTTGGACAGGGAGGCGGGGCTTACTCCTTTGATTCAACAAGTTGCACAAGCGAAAGGGGTTGCCTCCGGTTATTATAGAATCATGCTTCAGAGTGGGTACTCGCAGGTGTGCGGGCTACAAAAGGTGTGGGAACATGATACAGGGGTTACCCTCTTTGAACAGGGGTGGGAAAAATTTTGGCGGAAGCAGGTCAGGATATCTAAATCTGCCTCTATTACTCAGACCCTGTTTTTCTTTGCCCAGAGAGCCTATGTTACCCCGGTCAAGTGGGATGCTGCTGCTAGCAATAAATGTTGGTCTTGTCAAGCAGAAATAGGCACACTTCAACATATTGTTCTTGATTGCCCGGGGGTGCGAGTGTTTTGGTCCCAGGTCTGGGGGCGTATACAACAAGTGCTGGGGTTTAGTGCTCCTCTTACCTGGGCTGTCTTGGGGCTCCGCTCGGCGGCTCGGATCCCGTCCCTACGGAAAGATTGCTATTTCCTGCTGGATTTTATGTTGGGAATAGCAATATATTTAATAGTATGCAACTGGAAGTGCACCTACACGGTGAGCTGGCAGGAGTGGTGGAATCAGGTCTGCCTCTATAGTAAGTTTGAGAGGCTGCCCCGGAAGGGCTCTGCCCAGCAGTCCTTTAAGCAAAATGGGTGGAAGGCTCTGACTGATTTTGTGGAACTAGCTCAGTATGCTTATTGTTTATAATGTTGTTTTGCTGTGGATACTATGTGTTTACTGATGTATATTCTTCTGTGGAGGCGCTGGGGGACCTGGGTGGGATTGGTGGGGGAGGGCGTAGGGGTATATTGCTGGTCTGTATGGTGAAAGGGATTTTCTTTTGTAGTGTGTGTTTTGTTTAACTGTGTTGGAATTTTCTAAATAAAGCTATAAAAAAAAAAAAAGATTGGCAAGCAAAGGCCAACCAGATGGATGCTGAAAATTCTGCTTTAGATAGACTTTCAAAGTCTACTACTGCTCCTTTCAAAAAGAGGCTGTTCAAAAAGGGATCTTTCCCAAAGAAAGGGAAATTTTCTTCTTATGGTCAGGCCTCTTCTCAAGGTCGTTTTTGCTACAAAGAGGCAGCAACAACCAAAACAGGCCAAAACCCAGGCTGCGAGGACTGCTACGGCCCAACAGCCTCAGCCTCCTCAGGGCCTTTGACTTTCCACTAGAGAACTTAGCCTTTCTGGCTCTAGAACATCCAGAGCCCCTCACCATCCCAGGAAGGTTAGCTCACTTTGCTCCCAGATGGGAACAAATCACAGTAGAGCAGTGGACCCTCTCCATCATAAGGGAAGGGTACAAACTTCATTTCTTAAACCTTCCTCCTCACACCATGGTGAAACAGTTCAATTCTCCAACATCTCTCCTCAACCTTCTAGGTCAGGAGATTGCTACCCTTCTTGCCCAAGGTACAATAGAAGAAGTACCCCTTCTTCAACAGGGCTCAGGGTTCTACTCCCCCTATTTTCTCATCCCAAAGAAAAATGGGGGCTACAGACCCATATTAGATCTCAGAGAATTGAACAAGTTTCTATGCAAGGAGAAATTCAAGATGACTTCTCTCGGAACTCTCCTTCCATACCTCCAGAGTCAGGACTGGCTTTGTTCTCTAGATCTCGAGGATGCGTACACCCATGTTCTCATCCATCCAACACATAGAAGATTCCTTCGCTTCCTGTACCAAGGAAAGCACTACCAATACAAAGTGCTTCCTTTCGGTCTGGCCTCTGCTCCAAGAGTGTTCACAAAATGCATGGCAGTAGTAGCTGCATTCCTACGCACTCTAGGAATATTCGTATTCCCATATCTGGACGACTGGCTCATCCGAGCTCCATCCCAGTCAGAGGCCCAGACTTCTCTAGCCTGCACAAAGCATGTTCTTCAGTATCTGGGACTGGTAATCAACATTCCAAAATCCCATCTTATCCCTACTCAGTCTTTAGAGTTCATAGGTGCCTTACTGGATACCAAAACTGCAAGGGCCTATCTTCCCCAGGCCCGTTGCCTACACTTGGTGCAGTTAGCCTCCCAGATTCAGTTAAAATCCCATTTAACTGCTCGAGAGATGTTGCAACTTTTAGGCCACATGGCATCCACGGTGCATGTGGTTCCCTATGCTCGCCTTCACATGAGAGCAGCTCAGTGGACCCTATAAACCCAATGGACCCAGGCATCAGGTTGCCTGTCAGACAAAATAGCAACCTCCAGTCGTCTATTTTCATCCCTCCACTGGTGGAAGTCCACTCAGAATCTGTTGCTGGGGTCCCCCTTTCAACAGGTGTTACCACAAGCAACCCTTACAACAGATGCCTCTCCAAAGGGTTGGGGGGGGCTCATCTACAAGATCTCTCGACCCAGGGCATCTGGTCTCCACAGGAGACATATCTTCATATCAACCTCTTAGAGCTCAGAGCAATCTTTCGGGCTCTCAGTCTTCCACACCCTGCTCAGCTACAAGACAGTCCTCATTCACACGGACAACCAGGTAGCTATGTTCTATGTGAACAAGCAGGGGGGAACTGGCTCTGTCGCTTTGCAACGAAGCTGAGATTGTGGGCCTTCGCCAGAGAGCATCAAATCCATCTCATGGCAGTATATCTTCCAGGAGTTCAAAACTCTTGGGCAGACACTCAGTCGAGTTCTGCTTCTGCACGAATGGTCCCTCCATGGGGACCAGATAGCCAGAAGTTTTCGGATTTGGGGTACCCCAGACATAGACCTGTTTGCAAGTCCGTGGAATGCCAAACTTCCCCAGTTCTGTTCCAGGATTCCATGTCAGGGAGTTCAGGCCAGGGATGCCTTCCTCCTTCATTGGGGGCAAGACTTCCTTTATGCCTTTCCACCTATTCCCCTAATCCCCAAGACTCTGTTCAAGCTTCAGAGAGACAAAGGGACTATGATCCTCATAGCACCACTTTGGCCACGCCAAGTGTGGTACCCTCTACCTCTGTATCTCTCTCAAGCTCCCTCCCTAGACCTGGGGTCTGCTCCAGATCTCCTCTCCCAGGAGGAGGGAACCTTGTGGCACCCAAATCCTCAGTCTCTTCATCTCAGGGCCTGGTTGCTGAAGGCCTAGACCGTCAAGATTTACAACTTTCTCAGCAAGTGAAGGATATCCTTCATGCTTCCAGAAAGCCTTCCACCAGACGCTCATATGCTTTTAAATGGAAAAGGTTTTTCATTTGGTGTGCAAAGAAGGGTCTCAACTCTCTTGCAATACCTTTGCATTCTTTACTGCATTTATCCCATGCAGGCCTTAAAAAAAATTCAATCAGAGTCCATTTGAGTGCTATTGCAGCATCCCTTAAGCCTCTTAATGGACAACCTATTTCCTCTCATCCTCTTATAGCAAGATTCATGAGAGGCCTTCTTTTGACTAAACCTCCCATTAGACTACCTCCAGTGGCCTGGGACTTAAATCTGGTTCTTGGCCAGCTTATGAAGCCACCCTTTGAACCCTTAGCCACTACCTCCTTAAAATTCCTTTCTTGGAAGGTTATTTTTCTCATTGCAGTCACCTCAGCTCGCCGTATCAGTGAGTTGCAAGCTTTAGTGGCTAATCCTCCTTATACAAGGTTCCATCATGACAAGGTAGTCCTCAGAACTAATCCACACTTTATGCCTAAAGTGGTCTCACCTTTTCATCTGAACCAGGAGGTCTTTTTACCTGTCTTTTTTTTCCAGGACCTCATGCATCAAGTGCAGAGAGGAATCTTCATACCCTGGATTGTAAAAGAGCACTTGCTTTCTACTTACACAGGACACAGCAACATAGAAAGTCCTCAACTTTTTGTTGCTTTTGATCCTTCTCATTTAGGACTTCCAGTCTCTAAGAGAACTCTGTCCAATTGGATTGCTCAGTGTATTTCCTTCGCCTATCAAAGTAAGAACCTTTCTCTGGAGGGCCATGTCACAGCTCACAATGTGAGGGCCATGGCAACCTCTATGGCTCATCTAAACTCTGTGTCCATCGACCAAATCTGTCGAGCGACCACTTGGGCATCGGTTCATACCTTCACAGCCCATTACTGCTTGGACAAGGATTCCCGCCGGGATGCCTTGTTTGGTCAGGCTGTTCTTAAACACCTGTTCCATACCTAATCAACTCCTACCCTCCATCCCTGAACTGGATGCCTGAGATTCATGGGTAGAGGTAGAGCCCTTCCCAGGGACTCACAATCTGGGTGATCTCCCAGGCATCTCTAGCTGGGGAGTCCCCATATGTGAAGACTCATTCCTGCTTGTTCCTGGAGATAGCACAGTTACTTACCTGTAACAGGTGATCTCTGGGAACAGCAGGAATAAGTCTTCACAACCCACCCACCTCCCCTAGGAGTTGTATCTCTCTATCTTTCCTTTCCTCTCTCTCTCTCTCTTTGTCTCAGCTTTAAAGCTCGAACTGGAGAGAGGCAGTTAGGAAAGGTGGGAAGGCAGCGCGCAGGCGCTGTGGGATGCTCCCAAAAGCTTTCTTTCAGGACGCTGGGGAGCGTTCCCGCGCAGGCTCCGTCGGTACCGACGATACCCATATGTGAAGACTTATTCCTGCTGTTCCCAGAGATCATCTGTTACAGGTAAGTAACTGTGCTTTACATGCTGATGACTTATCTGTGAGAAGGTAGGAACAGTACCTGCTGAAAGCTACTGGTTTTCTGGTTTATATATGTATATGTTGCATTGTGCTTCTGAAAAACTGACAAGTGTGTGAACAGAGTTGTGCTGGCCAGAGTGAGGAAACTGGAGCACTAGCTTTTCTTTTGTGCCTTTGGAATACAGCTTAACTGCTTTAAGGCCCAAGAAGGGGCCCTGCCTGATCCTCCACGTGCATAATAGTGTTTGTTTCCCTATCAACATGTAGATCCTTGGGTCACTGCCCTTCGCTTGCACGCCTATACTACAGCCACCCATAAAGATGACTAGTTGCGCCCATGCTACTAGCATCAAGCATGGTTCGAAGAGGTGATGTGCGGAGAATACCCATATACTGTCCATGTCCCATCCATTCTCTTCCCTGACCCACACTGAGAATAGAATGGGGATTTTAGTATGTGGATCTGCTCTACTTAGTGTGATGCCTGAAATATGTACTAACCTCACACTGTTCTGATAATGTGGTTTAGTAAATATGCCCCTAAATGCTTTAATCTGACATAGGGAATTATTTTGTGACTGCATGGAGTAGTTCTATTTTTCCTGGAACATCCTCATTCTCCGGGAACAAGCAGGAAATCAGTCCTCGCATATAGGTGACATCGGCACCAACGGAGCCTGCACAGAAGCATCTCCCCAGCTTTCAAAGAAAGCCTTTGGGAGATGTAACATGCATGTGTGATCCACTTCCTGCCCAAGGATGCTATTTTGCCTCAATCTCCTTTTTTTTCACAGAGCCCATAGGACGCTGTCCAGTTTTTCCCCAGAAAAAGTTGGAGATTTATTGTTTCTCTGGTTGCATATCAATTCCTTCCTGCTCCCATGCCAGCTTGCCTTGGCGTCGCTCCTTGGGTTCGTCTAGTTTTTGTTTTGGTTTTTTTCATCAGGATGCTCCTCAACCAGTGATTGTGCCCTTTTCCAGCCAAAGATCTCAGACCCCTGCCAGGAGGCAGGAACCCCCTTTTTCCAATGGCCTCCAGCGGTTTTAAAAAGTGACCGGTGTGACAAAATGTCATTCACTGACCCACATAACTGCTGCCTCCGCTGACTCTGACTGCAAACTCTGCAGAATCATGACCTCACAGGCCTTGAAGAGCCACCATCAGCAGCAGATGTTTCTTTCAGAAGTCTGACTCCATGCTGGAATCTCCAGTGACACCATGCTCCAGGGCCCTCCCTGATACCTCGGTGCCCCCACAAAGCCAGAGCCTCTTCAGAGTCCCGCTGACGCAGTTCCTCTGAGCAGAAATCCCAAAGAGATGGAGCACAAGAAGAAATCTTCGAAGGCCGCCTCAAAGGACGGATCCAGGAAGAAGGGGAAATCCACCTCAGGATCCACAGTCCCAGGTGCGAGCCCAAGAAGTCAGGGCAGGATCAACCCACCAAGCTGCCCTGTAAAGAGTCATCAGCACCCACCGACCAGTCTCGGACCTCTGAGGCCATCCTTATAGAAGATTCCCCCCTTGACAGTGTCAACACCGGGCCTGAAGCCCTCGGTGCCCGCGTCAAAGCCTGTGGAGCCAACTGGTATGGAGACTAGAGTGGCAGTCCTAGAGAGCAGTATATCTGCCCTAGTGCCCATGCAGTGGGCATTCGTCTGGCTCAGCTGGTTCATCTGCTTCTGATGGGACCCAGACACTGAAGGCTTCCCCAGACATTGAGCCAGTCCTCAAGCACCATCAGCCTCAAGAGAGCCCCCGGCCCCAGATGAAGTCCCGCTCCCATTCTTTAGGACACTGGTATGCCCTGGTGAATGCCTGCAGCTCAGACCAATGAACCCCAGGAGGTCACGGACTGCTGAGTGGCCCTTGACTGAGGTGATTGCATGGTATCGGACTCGTACTCAGACATCAAATCTGATAGGAGACCGAGGACGAAGAGTCTCCAGACATGAAGCAGCACCGTGATGTGCCCTCTGACCCATATGACCCGATGCCACTCCCCACCCAAGGACATTGCATTCCTTGATGTTTGTTTGTGTGGGACATGGCCAAGGACCTCGCCATTGAGACTGAGGCTGAGGAGAGGACCCTTGCACAGAAAATTGGAGATACTCCAATACAAAGCACCCACAGAAACCCTTATTGTCCCTGGGCCCTCAATCCTCAACTGCCTCCTCCTTCGAATGTGGGAAACACTGGCATCAGTACTAATTGTTAGCAGGCACCTTGATACTATGTACTGGGTATGCCAAAGCCCTGGGTTCCCCATAACTCTATGGTTGTGGAGTCCGCAATGTGCCAGTTCAAGAGCCAAAAGATCCATTCATCGGTGCCACCCAGCAGGGAGGCCCATACCCTTGATGCCTGTACCCTTGACACCCTCAGCTGGAAGGCCTTTCAGGGCTTGATGCTAACATGCTGAATCTAGTCCTACCGGCTCTACATTTGCATGTACCTGAAGGAACTGTCAAAGGAGCTTGGTGGATTCTCAGCAGGCCTCGAGAGAGAATTCCTACAGAGGTTCAAGACCCAAACCGTGGCAGTAAAGGAATGCTTGAAGGTTTGTCTTGGGCAGCCTACGATGGCTTAGAGTCATCAGCCAGGGTGGCCATCACAGGCATTAGGGCTCGACACCAGGCATGGCTGCAGTCATCCAACCTGGAACAGTGGGTGCAGGACAAACTGATTAGTTTCACCTGTGCAGGGGACATCTATTCGGGAAACCCATGGTAGATAAGGCAGCAGAGAAAGAGACAGAGTATGTGATGAACCAGGCTCTCAAAGACTTCGGTGCACTCCCAGAAGAAAGCCCTAGGGAGGGGAAAACTCTTCTTCCCAAGGAAGAAAGGAATCTTCAGTGGTACTCTTCACTTCTAGGCCTTCTCGGGCTCTCAACAAGACCAGCAACAAAAAGGACAGGGACACAGTCCCAGGAAACAAAGTCCCAGGTGCTAGCCCCAGCCCAGCCTGGGGGGAAGCTTTTGACTGCCTGGATGTGAGCCCCCCACTATCAGGGGGTTCTCTGTTGCCCATAGGCGGGCGCCTAGCCATGTTTGCCCACAGGTGGACAGCCATAACCACCAACACCTGGGGGCTACAGATAGCCCCCCTTGACTATCTCCTCCACCTACATCTGCCACTACCCATGTACTTCTCCTGGGAGCCCACCAGGCCTCTTTCACCAGACCCTGCTCCTCACCGAGCTGGCAAGCCTAATCAACAACAGTCAAACCAGTGCTGAAACATCTCTGGGGCAAGAGGAGGGGGGGGGGCCTCAGGCCCATCTTGGTCAGGGAGAAGTTCACGATGCTCTCCCTTGGGACACTACTGCCATGCCTCCAGCAGGGAGATTGGCTATGCTCCTTAAACTTAAAGGATGCCTACACTCATATCCTAATCTATTCCAGCCACAGAAAGTACCCCTGGTTTGTGGTGGAAGGATAGCACTGCCAATACAGCGTGCTGCCCTTTGTGAAGACTTTGCGACAAGGCCAGACCAAAATGCCTCATGGTGGTCATAGCCCACCTCCGGCTCCAAGGGGCCTTTATCTTCCCCCTTTCTGGGCAACTGACTTATAAAGGGGCACACAGCTGCAGAGGCACAGTGCAACACTGGGTGCACCATCAATGCCCTGCAGTACCTGGGGTTCGTCATAAACTACCCCACGTCCCACCTCACTCTGGCCCAGTGCCTAGAGTTCATAGGGACACAACTAGATACCCTCCAGGCAAAAGCCTGAGAGCGTCCTTGCCCTCCTGTCCCACTCCTATTACCTCTCCGTCCCCAGTTGCTTCTCCTCCCCCCATGTCCCAACTCTCACACACATGGTCTTCATTTTCCCTAGCCACTGCAGGCAAACTTCACCATCTCATTGCCTCTTCTAAAAAAAAACCTTTTGTCCTCTTGATCCCATCCCCTCCTCCTGGTTGCTCACTCCTTCTCTCTCACTCCTTCACTACATTCTCTCCATGCTAAACTCCAGCCTTTCCACAGGGACTTCCCCCATCCTTGGAAACACGCTTTGATCTGTCCGATCCTCAAGAACCCATCCCTTGACCCTCTGGACCCTGCCCATTATCACCCTGTTTCAAACCTCCCTTTCCTCTCCAAACTCCTTGAAAAGATCGTCTTTGCTCAGCTGTCTCACCACCTTGACTCCACTAATTTTCTCCACCCCCGTCAATCCGGCTTCCGTCACGGCCACAGTGTTGAAACTGTCCTCTTGGCTTTCACTAATGCACTGCATGTAGCCCGCGATCATGGTGACATCTCGGTGGCGGTAGCCCTTGATCTTTCTGCTGCCTTTGACCTGGTTGATCACTCCCTTCTTCTACTTCGTCTACGTGAAGCCGGTCTTTGCAGCACGGTTCATCGGTGGTTCCACTCCTTTCTCTCTTCCTGTTCTTGTGCAGTCCTTTCTTCCTCCCACTCTATTCCCCCTTCTGATCCATTCCCTCTCTCCTGTGGGGTCCCCCAAGGCTCTGTCCTGGCCCGTCTCCTCTTCAATATTTTCCTAGCTCCACTCACTCTGTTAATTCAACAATCTGGGATTTCTGCTTTCTGCTATGCGGACGATCTTCTTCTTCATCATACATCCCCCTCCTGCCCTGATCTTACTCCACTCAACTCATGCCTATCTATTGTTGCTGACTGGCTGACCCAAAACTGTCTTCACCTCAACCTCACCAAAACTGCCGCAATCTGGTTTCCGCATGGCAATCCCTCCCCTTCTCTGGCTCCATCTCTCTCTGGTACTCCTATATCTCTTGTGTCCACTTTCCGTTACTTAGGTGTGCTCTTTGACTCTGATCTTTCCTTACATGCTCATGTCTCTCATTTCACTAAGACTTCCTTCTTCCTCCGTCAGATCCGTTCAATTCGCCCTTTCCTCTCCCCATCCGCCCTTACAACTTTACTCTTATCACTTATGTCTCGCGTTGACTTCTCTAACTCTGTCCTTGTTGGTCTTTCTAAATCCCAACTCCATCGCCTCCAGAGGATCCAAAACACCGCTGCTTGTCTAGTCACTCACTCTTCCCCACATGACCATATCACTCCTCTCCTTCTTCATCTTCACTGGTTACCCGTTGCTTTTCGTGCCCAGTACAAACTACTCACTCTCGTTCATAGAGCCCTTCACACCAACACCCCGCAATACCTGGCAGACCTCATCCACTTCCACACACCCAGGCACACTCCCTGCTCCTTTCATCTTAACCGCCTCACACTTCCCCCTCCCGCCCGTGCCCATCTCCAGTCCACTCGTTCCTCTGCTTTCTTCTTTATTGGCCCTGCCCTCTGGAATTCCCTTCCTACCTCCCTCCGTTTGGAACCCCATCATCCTTCTTTCAAACGTGACTTAAAGACTCAGCTCTTCTCCCTTGCCTTCAACCTTCCCACCCCCTTTGTGTGAACTTCTTCTCCTGGTCTATACCTTTTCTCTTTCCCAATCTCTCTCTTCTGTCCTTTGAAATATTGTAATTTCCTTTCAATTTTCTGGCCTAGTGCCTCACTCTGTTAATCTGTATATTGTACACTGCTCTGATTAATTTAGAAGGGTGGTTAATCAAGTAAATAAACATAAACATAAGCCTTCTTCCCCCCCCCCCCTCCCAGGAGAGTAGAATGCCTTAAGAAGCTAGCTGCAGAGGTACACCAATGCTGGATGCTACCTGCCCTGCTCCTACTCCGCCTGTTGGGACACATGGCCTCCGTGGTTCATGTGTCCCCATATTCTCACCTGCACATGAGGGCAGCTCAGTGGTGACTCCACTCTCAGTGGGCTCAACCACAGGCAGACTGAGGGACAGAGTGAAGGTAATCCTTCTGCTGGCAGACTCCCTTGGATGGTGGCAGAATCCACGCTGCCTGCAGGCCGGGATCCCCTTCCAGGTACCCAATCCCCAGAAGGTCCTCACCACGAATGCCTCTCTAATGGGCTGGGGAGCCTCCAGTCAAAGCTGCTGGTCCCAGGAGGAATCCTGACTGCAAAGCAACCTGCTGGAACGCCAGGCAATTTACCTAGTCCTCCCAGCCTTCTGCCGCCAACTTTAACACTGCTCGGTGCTGATCCAGACAAACAATCAGGTCTCAATGTTCATGAACAAACAGGGGGTACAGGGTTGTACCCCCTCTGCCAGGAGACAATGCCCCGACACACAAATTGAGCAAGGTCCTCCAGCCACACGAGTGGCACCAGGATCCAGCGGTAGCCTCACAGCTGTTCCATCGCTGGGTTGTCCCCTTAATGGACCTATTCACCAGCCTGGATAACACAGTTGCCCTGATTTCTGCTCGTGCCAGCCGCACCTGTCTCTGGTGGCAGCAGATGCATTCCTCATCCCGTGGATGGAAGGCCTCATGTACGCCTTCCCACAGAAACTGCTGATAGCCAAGGTCCAGTGCAACAGCATCGCTAGTGCTGATAACCCTTCGGTGGCCCAGACAGCCCTGGTTCCCACTGCTCCTCTCCCTAATCGGCAGTATTGCCGGTTCTCCTGGGCTGATCTTCAGGGCTACTCTCAAAGGAGCAGGGTTCTCTCCTGCACCCCAATCTGGAGTTCCTCTCACTCACGGCGTGGCTGCTGAAAGGGTAGTGTTTGCTCCCTTCAGCCTCCCACAGGACATGGAAGAGATTCTTCTGGCCTCTCGCAAGGCCTCCAGTAGAAGAGCATATGCCTTCAAGTGGTGCTAATTCTCGATGTGGTGTGCAGAAAGACGGGCCAACCTGTTTTCCTGCTCGGTACAGGTGGTACTTTGGTCCCACCTGCGATAGGTCAGGCAGGTACTGAAGTCCAATTCGGTCAGAGTACACCATCACAGTGCATCACCATTCTGTTGAGGGAAACCCCGACTCGGCTCAGCCCCTTGTGTCCCAATTCCTGAGGGGCCTCATGTTATCCAAACCACCTGTCTGCCTTCCAGCGGCTGAGTGGGATCTCAATATGGTGCTCTTGCAGCTCACTAAGCCTCTGTTTTGAGCCTCTGGCTAACTGCCACCACTGGTATCCTGGAAGGTCATCTTTCTGGTAGCACTCAATGCTTGGCAGTTGAGATGTAATGCGAAGAAGTGCAGTGTCATGCACTTGGGAAGCAGAAATCCAAGGGAAGTGTACGCGATAAAAGGACAAGAGGTTGGGGTGTACGGACCAGGAGAAGGACCTTGGTGTGATTATTTCTGAGGATCTCAAGGCGGCAAAACAGTGTGACAAGGCAGTGGCAAAAGCCAGGAGGATGTTGGGTTGCATACAAAGAGGAATTACCAGCAGAAAGGAAGTGCTGTGTCCCTTGGGGAAACTGCTAGGTACGTATGACCTAGATTGGCCACTGTTGGAAACAGAATACTGGGCTTGATGGACCTTGGTCTGACCCAGTATGGCATATCTTATGTTCTTATGTTCTTATGTGCTATTAATGCCACTGTATAAGTCACTGGTGAGGCCTCACTTGGAATACTGTGTTCAGTTTTGGAGACCATATCTTGCAAAGGATATAAAAAGACTGGAAACTGTTCAGAGGAATGCAATCAAAATGATTTGGAGCCTGTGTCAGAAGCCTTATGAGAAGAAACTTGAAGACCTAAATATGTGCACCCTGGAGGAGAGGAGGGATAGGGGAGATATGATTCAGACCTTTAAATACTTAAAGAGAAATAATGAACAAACAAACCTCTTCCAAAGATGGGGAAGCTGTAAAACTAGAGGGCATAACATGAAGCAGGAAGGGGGTAAATTGAAAGGCAATGTCAGGAAACCCTTTTTCACTTAAAATAATGGTGGATGCTTGGCATGTTCTCCCGATGGAAGTGTTGGGGCAAATACAGTGACAGAATTCAAAATGGCATAGGACAGACACAGTGGATCCCTTTACAGCAACAGGATAAAATCAAAATAAACTATCTAATTTCTCAACAAATAGGGGTGTCCTACATGGAGCAGTGGATTCACCCCTAAACAAAGACAAGGGGAGGGGTGGCCTGCACGGAGCGGCAGGTGCACCTACTTTTGTCATCTTACTGGGCAGACTAGATGGATCATACTGGTCTTTATCTGCCATCATTTACTGTGTTACATCAGCTTGCAGGGTCAGCGAGCTCCAGGCTCTGATAGCAGCGCCCTCTTACACAGTTCTACAAGAATAGGGTGGCGCTCTGCGCACACCCTGAGTTTCTGCTGAAGGTGGTGTCCCTATTCCACCTTAACCAGGAGGTGGTATTCCACTTTCTGAAGCCTCACGCCAGAAAGGCAGAGATCATTCTCCACAAACTGGATTGTAAGAGAGCCCTGTCCTTTTACTTGCAACGGACCTAGGGTCACTGCAAAATGCCTCCGCTTTTTGTAGCTCACGACCCCAGTCGTCGGGCTCACAGTGACTAAGCAAACTCCATCCACTTGGGTGGCAGACTGCATTACCTTTGCCTATGAGCAAGCTGGAATCTCACTGGACCCAAAGGGTCAGGGCCATGGCTACTTCTGTGGCAAATCTGTGTTCCATCCCTTTGGAAATCTGCTGGGCCGCCACTTGGTCTTCAGTTCACACCTTCACAGCTCACTTCTGCCTGCAGAGGGAGTCCCAATGGAACAGTGCCTTTGGCCAGGCCATACTCTGTTATCTCTTCAGGTGTAGGCAACTCCTACCCTCTGAATCTTCAGGGTTCAGGCTACCGGAGTGCTGGTTTTCCACTGGACATTTGGGTCTTGCGAGAGCCTCTCAATACGGATTCATTTGCTGCTGATCACAGCTCACTCTTTGCAGGTCCCTGTGGTATTTTTCTTTTGGTTACAGGTTTTTGGTAGCCTATAGCTGGGGAGTCCCATATGTGAGGACTGACTGCCTGCTTTTGCCCAGAGAAAGTGTAGTTACTCACCTGTCACGGGTGTTCGCCAGGGACAGCAGGAATCTGTCCTCACAACCCTTCTCCCCTTTGGAGTTGCTTCTTTACCATATTTTAATTTTTGCCATCTTAGCTATGTCATTGGATTGAGGCAAGATGGCACCCTTGGGCAGGAAGTGGACCGTGCATGCGTGGTGCATCGCCCAAAGGTTTTCTTTGAAAGCTAGGGAGATGCTGCCGCGTGAGCTCTGTTGGCACTCATATGTGAGGACTGATTCCTTCTGTCCCTAGAGAACACCTGTTACAGGTGAGTAACTACGCTATCTAGTTCTACATATGAACCTACAAAATTCATCTATTAAGTTTCTAATCTGCAGTAATATTCATTATTGCTTTGCTTTCCTTTCCTTTTGTTCTTCAGAGCAATGAAATTTGGACCTTGAAAAGTTCATTTGATTTATGGTTGCTTTTGAGATGAAAGACTGGCTTGCTGCTTTCATGAATATCAAGTGCTGAATTCATCCATATTTACACATTTTATTGGGAAATCATATGTTGTAGCTCTGTTAGAGCTCATATTTGTAGCCCTATTTCAGCTATTGGTCTACAATTCTTATGGAATTAACTAAACTCTTAAGGGAAAAAAAAAAACTTATCCTGCTAACTGGATGAATGCTGGCCAGTAGATTCAGTGGCACTAGCTGGATGTTTCCCTTAATTGCTCCCTGGACAGTGCTGGGGTGGTCCATGGGTGGATATAAGGCAATGTTCTGAGTTACCTTGTTAATGGTGATTAGCCGGACAACGAACTGCATAACTATCTCCATAAAGATAGGCCAGAAAAAAGGCTGTCCCAATTTTATGCGGTGCCAGTTGCTGCTGAATCTGAATACTTGGTGCCAGCCATTATCCAGATACTGCTGCAGAATATCCAGATTTTATATAAATGCAACAGTTGGCATTTAATAACAGATTGCTATGGCTGAATGTTGACCCCTTAATATTTTGCTAGATGGTAACCAAGTCACAAACATGAGGTTTTGTGATGCATGTTTTGGGTGCCAATTAGTCTGTTCCTTCTGCATCATAGTGATGTTGGGCTTTCCTCCTCTTCCAAGTTGCCTCCCAAAAGAATATATTTAGAGGAGTTCAGTATTTGTTTTATTTTTGTCACAGTGCCAATGAAAATGGCTCATGCCTCTGAAGCCGATTGTGCAGTCTTCAAACTTTCTGATTTTTCTCTTTGATGGTGCTGCCGGTTCCCATTGCACTTTGATCATGGCTGAAATCTTTGCCAGGACAACTGTCTTAGCTGCAAAATCCCCACTGGCCCCAGTACAGGCTCCAGCAAGGGATGGCTATGTTTCTGTGTATGTTGCACTTGTCAGAAAGTTTCTGTCCTGTCAATATTTCTTCCTCTCAGCAGTAAGGTCCTCCTACTTGGAATCAGGACTCGGCATCAACCTTTCTCAGTGGTCATGGCTGTTACTCAGGTAAATGCTGAAAAGAGGATTCCCTCCCTAAAAGCAACTTCAAAGGACTAATCTTCAGGTAAATGAAAGTCTAAGCACAGATCGGCTCTCCCCATGCATAACCAGCTGCAGTAAAATAGCAGTGCTTCCTCCACAGAAAGCACTCTGAACTGTCCTTTTGAGCTTCAGAAGTGAACCTGTCTCATAAGAACCATAATATTGCTTGAGCTAGACATCCAATGCCAAGTGATCTGTTGGCTATTCTTTCTCCCCCTCCCCGGGCATACTCGCCCTGGTTCCAGAGATACCAGTTCTAAACCCAGAAAACTCCTGGCACTCAATCTCATGTCCTCCTTCAGCTGTTATCAAAGCTTGTACAGGATGTTGCCACTATCTTCTAAAATGCCACTTCAGACATGCTTGTACCCCCTCAGACTGACTTGCCCCTTCAGTCTCCTGGCATCCCCCCCCCCCCTTCTGAGTTCTCCAAAATCCTTCTTTCATTCTTAAGGGGATTTGTTCCCCAGATACCTTCCACCCAGCAAAGTTTCATGAAGGATATTGCTCCCCTCCCCCCCCCCCCCCGAACTTAGCCTCTTCCCAACAGTGGGGTCAACTTCCAAGACAGGATGTTGATCGCCTAGAGCAGTCTTATGAAGAATGTGCCTATTCAAAGTTCATACATAAAATTTCCAGAGCAGTAGCCTTATCTGCTAGTCTAACCCTGGCTAATAAGGATTTTCAGTTGATCCTGCAAGCTTGCAGTGTACCCAAGGAGTTGGTGATATTAACTGTAGATCTTGAAATCTATTGTATTATCTATCGGGAAAACACCATCTTCTGTTCAATCCATATCATGGAGGCTTGAACTGAAAAGCATTGTCCTGCCTGCACCTGGGCATGACTATAGTCTCCTCCCTCTGCAGTCAATGATTTCCAAAGTGGCCATAAAACACAATAACTTTGCTAAGCAACTAGCTCAAGTTCATAACCTACTAGAAAACATTGACATAAAATTTTACCAAAACACCATGCTAGTGATGAAATTGAAGTTCATCAACTTCAGGTCCTGTATTATTATGATGAGTTACTAAACCAGCTGGATAACCAACAGGAATTCCTACAGGTAAATCTGTAAGAATCTACTTATCTTATATGCACAACATTTAGAGTAGCAGCTTTGGCCATTGCTGCTTAATAAACTGCATGGCGTAAGGCCTCAGGGCTATGAGAGGATCTCCACGACAAAATAGCTGATGCCCCTTGTCATGAAGACCAGTCTTCCAGATAAAAATATAATAATTCAGTTCTAAGAGAACTTTCCGAAGCATCAGAAACATCTATACACTGGTAGCAATCAGCAAAAATCATAACAAAGGCCGTATCACTACCAGTACGTTCAACAATTTTACCCAAGATGAAAATACCTGTCCTCACTTTAGCGTACAGTGCCTCAAACATATAACTAGTGTCAGCAGTTGAGAGCGCAAACAAGCAACTCCCTCAAGTTCTACAGGGAAGCTGAATCCTCAGTTCTGACTACTCTCCAGTTGGAGGGCAGAATTCTTCAGCACAAGGTGGCTTGGGAAAATATGACATCAGACCATTGGGTCCTTGCCATTGTCAGAAAATTGATTTTGTATCCGTATTTAACATACCCACCTCCCCTCCAGTTCCTCCATCCACAGTCTCAACTCCCCTTGAACAGAAGTACATACTGGCACAAGAGATGAAGACACTACTTTTCAACAAATCTATCGAGAGTTTCAAGGTCTCAAAAAGTCCAGGGGTTCTACTCAATATTCTCTCTCATCCCCAAGAAAACCGGTGGACTGAGACTGATCCTTGATGTCTGCAATTTAAACAGCCATGCAAAGAGGAAAAAGTTCAACATGAATTCCTTAGCCACTCCCTCTATCAGATTGCAATGATTGGCTAGTCTTCTTGGGCCTGAAGGATGCTTAGGCTCACATACCCATTAATGTGAATCACAGGACATATCTGTGATTCATTTTTCAGTACCAACATCTTCAATACAAAGTACTTCCTTTCGGTCCTGTTGTTGGCTCCCAGAGTCTTCACAAAATGTCTTGCAGCAGGTCTGTTATGCAAAAAAAAGCCACAATGCTTTTCCTTGCCTGGATGGCTGCCTCATATAAGCCCCAAAGCAAAGACGTATTAAGCCTTTCCATTCAAGAAACTATTATAACCTAGGTTTCTTAATCAAAACAGAAAAATGTGTCCTTGCTCCAAATCAACTAATTACTTTAATTGGAACATGCATCAGTACACAGCACAAGAAGGCATAATTCCCAGGGAAAGAGTAGCTATGATCCTACAATTCAGCTTGCACCTCAGCCATAATTCCTATGACACTGCTTGATATGTCGTGAAACATTTGGGATGCAAGTAAGCAACTGTGCATGTTCTGCTTTTAGGCATAGCTCCGCATGAGACTATTGCAATGCCACCTGAAGCTACACTGGGATCAGCATCAGTGGTCTCTTAGAAAAAAGATTCCTCCCTCTGTGATATGCTTTTTGACTTGGTGGATGCATTTCGAGAACCTCCTTGTTGGGCATCCATTCACAACACCACCACTACCAGTTATTGTCCTATGCACAGATGCCTCTACCATTGAATGAAGAGCACATCTTTTGCATGTCAACACACAAGTTCACTGGTACAGCATTGAACAAATGCTGCATATTGGAACTAAGAGCTGTCTACAATGCTATAAATGCTTTCTCCATGAACAAGCAGGAAATAAGTCCTCATGTATGGGTAATGTTCACAGAGCCCCATACGGGAATGCTCCCCAGCTTCCAAGGGAAACATTTGAGAGGCACACCGCGTATGTGCACCTGCCTGTCACGGTGCCATCTCCAGTCTTCTTTTTTTACATAGAACACCTAGGATGTCTTCCTTCATTCCAAAAAAAAAAAATTTTCATCCTTGGCACTGGTGGGCTGTTTTTTTTTTTTCTGCTTTCATGACACCTGTCATTGGCTCATTTGGTGTCAACCGACTTAGGTTTTTTTTTCTTCCTTTTTCTTGTCTTTGGTGTTTGTCCCCTTTGGGGCTGTTTTTCCCACCCACGGCAACTGTTGAATTTAACTTGGCCATGGTGGTATTTTTTGACATGTCTAAGCCAGATAGTGGCTTCAGGAAATGCACCAAGTGTGGCAGGACCATCTCAGTCACCGACCACCACAACTGGTCCTAACAATGATTTGTACCCGATCATCAGCCTGTGGCCTGTAATCTGTGTCTGTGATGGGGACTGAAGGGTCAGGAAAAACAGGACTCCCTCTTTGGCTCATCTGATTCAGCATCCTCAGACTGGACCCCAACGTCAACAGCTTCCAAGGTTCAGCTGAGGTGCCCACAGAGATGGAACTCCATGCCCAGTCAGAGCCAGAGGGCCCAAGCAGCACGAGAGGAGACTGATGAGAACCCATCGACATCGAAGAGCAAGCACCGGGAGGAAAGTCAGAGTGCATCGTCATCACAGCCCTTCTCAGCACGATGCAGAGAGCGATGGCAGGGAACAGCCGGCCAAGCTTCTCTGGTGGGAGGAATCTGCCATCATGTTTCTATCTAGTCTGCTCTTCCTTATAAAATACCAAAGTCCCTTTGTTTCCTTTAGAGATCTGTGTTTGTCCCATGCATTTTGAATTCATATACTGTCCTTGTCTCTACTACCTCCACTAGGAGACTATTCCATTCATCTACCACTCTTTCCGTAAAGAAATATTTCCACATATTACTCCTGACTGTATCCCCTTTCAACCTCATCCTATGTCCCCTCATAGCAGGGCTTGCTTTCAATCAAAAGAGGCTCTCGTGCATTTATGTCATGGAGGTATTTAAATGTCTCTGTCATATCTTCTCTATCTCATCTTTCCTCTAACATATACATATTCAGTCTGTCCTCAAATGCTTTACAACTAAGACCACTAACCATTATTCTAGGCACCCCCTGCACCAACTCCATCTTATTTATGTCCTTTTGAAGGTGTGGTCTCCAGAATTGCACATAGCACTCCGAATGAGGTCGCACCAGAGACTTATACAGAGGCACTATCACCTCCTTTTTTCTGTTGCCCATTCCTCTCCCTTTGTACCCAAGCATCCTTATGGCTTTCACCGTTGCCTTTTCTACCTGTCTAGCCACCTTAAGATCATTAGAAACAATCACGCCCAGGTCCAGCTATTCTTTCATGGACAGAAGTACTTCACCCCCTACACTGTACTGCTCCCTTTGATTTTTGCAGCCCAAATGCATGATCTTGCATTTTTTTAACAGTAAATCTCAGCTGCCAAGTTCTTGACCATTCTTCATGCTTAGCTAGATCCCTCCTCATGTTATCTAGGCCTTCCAGATTTTGGTATTATCTGCAAAGAGGCAGACCTTACCCGACAGCCCTTCCACAATATCACTAATAAAGATGTTAAAAAGAATTGGACCCAGGACAGATCCCTGCGGCACACCACTGGCAATCTCCTTCTCCTCAGAGTGAGCTCCATTTGCCTATACCCGTTGTTGCCTCCCACTCAACCAATTTCTAACACAGTCAGTCACTTTAGGGTCCATCCCTAGGGTATTCAGTTTGTTTATAAGTCATCTTTGTGGAATGGTGTCAAAGGATTTACTGAAATCTAAGTACACCCACATCTAGGAGTCTCCCTCGGTCCAACTCCCTGGTCACCCAGTCAAAGAAATCAATCAGATTTGTCTGACAAGACCTGCCTCTAGTAAACCTATGCTGCCTCAGAGCCTGCAATCCATTGGACTCCAGAAACCTCTCTACAGCATCTTCCCTTTTAGCAGTGTTTCCAATAATTTACTCACCACAGAGGTTAGACTAACCGGCCTGTACTTTTCAACCTCATCCTTCTACTTTTGTGTAAAGGGACCACATGTGCCTTTCTCTAGTCCTCTGGGACCACTTCTGACTCTAAAGAAGCATTGAAAAGGTCAATCAATGGAGCTGCTAAATATTCTCAGATGTATCCTATCTGGTCCCATCACTTTTAATTTAGCTAGTTCCTCATGAACACAGTCTTCTATAAAGATCCCTGTCACTTCTGTTCCTATTTGTGGGTGTTTTCTGAGGTCCTGTTCCTGGCCCTTCATCTGTGAACAAAGAACAGAAATATTTGTTAAGCAATTCTGCTTTATCCTCATCAGCTCATACATATTGCTCTCCTTCACCCTTGAGTCTGACAATACTACTTTTGCACATCTTTTCTCTCACTAACATATCTGAAAAATGTCTTATCCCCCCCATTTTATTGCACTGGCTATTTCTTCTTTTTTTGTATCTTTGCTTTCCTGACTACTTTGCTAGCTTCTCTAAGTTTTTCCAAATATAGATGCTTGTCTTCCTCTCTCTGTGATCTCTTGTATTTCATGAAGGTTCTTTTTCTTCACCTTTCAACTACTAATTTTGAGAACCATGGCGACCTCCTTTTCCTTTTACAATTATTTACCTGTCTTACAAAAAGGTTGCTGCCCTTAAAAGTTCTCCTCAGACCTGGGAATCGGATGGGGACACGTCCCCTGAAACCCGCACCCATGGGGTCCTTCCTTCTGATCCATCCCTGCCCGCCTCGCAAAGGCGGTCATCCCCCAAAGACACCTCCTTCTTGGTATTTGTGCGGAATATGGCTTGAGCCCTCAATCTGCCCACGCAGACCGAGGAAGAGCCAAGGGCAGAGGAACCTGACATCTTGCAATATGAGTTTTCCCCCTAGGGAGTCTCTCACGGTCCCGGTACCATCCATTCTGACCCGGCTGCTCCTCTGCATGTGGGAAGCACCTGCCTCAGTCTTGATTGTCAGTAAAAGACTCGATGCCATGTACAGAGTCCAGCGTGGCCTGCAGATCCGGAAAACTCAACTTCCCCATACCTCCAAGGCAGCTGAATTTGCGAAGCGGAAGCAGAAGAGCCTGAAGTCGAACTTATCGGTCCCGCCTTATAGAGAATCCCTCAGGCGCAAGGATTACCAGGGATCCATGCTGGCATGCCGCATCCAGGCATACCAACTGTATATGGGGATGTTCTTTCGTGACTTCGCTTAAAGAGCTCGGCGGTTTTTCTGCAGGCCTCAGAGGCGAACACCTCCTCATATTTCAGACCCTTCTGAGATCGGTCGCAGACTGCTTGAAATACCTTTCCCATGCCACATATGCTATGCTCCTTGGATCTCAGATGCTTACGCCCACATCCCGGTCCACTCCAAGCACAGGAAGTACCTGTGTTTTAGGGTGCAAGGGGAGCATGTCCAATACAGAGTGCTCCCTTTTGGGCTCGCATCTGCCCTGCATGTCTTCACGAAATGCCTGTTAGCGGCCGCAGCCCACCTCCTTCTACAGGGCATATCTGTCTACCCTTACCTGGATGACTGGCTCATTACAGGTACATCAGCAGAGGAGGCTCGCCTCTCAGCATCACGCACGGACCTCCTCGAGTGCCTCTGTTTCCTGATCAAGTACTCCAAATCCCACCTCGAGCCGGTGCAGACCCTGGAGTTCATCGGTGCTCTTCTCCAGTGTCTCGGTGCGGGTCATGTTGTGCCTTCTGGGGCACATGGCCTCAACCGTCCATGTTGTCCCCCATACTCACATGCACATGCGAGCAGCCCAATGGTGCCTCAGGGTGCAGTGGGCCCAAGCCTCAGGCCACCTCTGGAATCCCGTGTGGGTCTCCTGCAGCCTCTCCAGTTCCCTTGATTGGTGGCTGAACACTCAAAGCCTTCTTCAGGGTGTGCCCTTCCAGACTCGACAACACAAGCTCATCTTGACGATGGATGACTCACTGTTGGGCGGTGGTCACCCGAGAAATCTTGGCAGCAGATCAACCTGCTCGAGGTTCGAGCAGTCCAGCTGGCCCTGAAGGTCTTCGAGCACCACCTGCAAGGCAAGTCGGTGCTCGTGCAGATTGTGACAACAAGGTCACGATGTTCTACATAAACAAGGAGGGGGGTACAGACTCCCGTCTCCTCTGTCAGGAGGCAGTTCTCCTCTGCTCTTTTGCCATACGCCGGGGCATGACCCTGAGAGCGGTCTACCTCCTGGGCCAGGACAATGTCCTCGTGGGCAGACTCAGCAGGCTCCTTCCCCCACATGACTGGTGCCTGAGTCCAGAGGTGGTTCTCCACCTGTTCCGCCGCTGGGGGACTCCTTGGATCTGTTCACCAGCTCGGCAAACATGCAGCTTCCTCGCTTTTGTGGGCCAATACTGCACCTAAGCATGGTAGCCCCAGATGGGTTCCTTCTGAGCTGGACCTCCGGGCTTCTGTAAACCCCTCTCAAGCCAGCCTCTGGTCTCCCGCTTCATGCGGGGCCTCTTAATTTCTAAGCCCACTGTCCGGCCTCCACCAGTGGAGTGGGACCTGAACGTCATGCTCATGCAGTTGACGCAGCTGCCTTTCGAGCCAATGGCAATGTGCTCACTTTGGCACCTCTCCTGGAAGGTAGTCTTCCTGGTGATGCTCACCTTGGCCCGGCGAGTCAGCGAGCTGCAAGCCCTCATGGCTGTGGCTCTCTACACAAGGTTCTATGGGAACAGGATGATCCTTCGAACTCACCCCACGTTCCTACCGAAAGTTGTCTCGGATTCCCATCTCAACCAAGAGATCGTCCTACCGATTTTCTTCCCGAGACCCCACGCCGACCGGGCATCGGCGGTCCTGCATATGCTTGACTGCAAGAGGGCTCTCGCATTCTACCTGCAGTATACGCAGGGTCATTGCAGGTCTGACCAGCTCTTCATTGTCTACGATCCTAATAGTCTGGGGCTTGCAGTCCCCAAGCGCACCATCTCCATCTGGGTGGTGGACTGCATCACTTTCGCTCAGGCAAAGGCTGGGGCCTTGCTGGATTGCCGAGTCACCACGCACGGCGTCCAGGACAAGGCGATGTTGGTGGCTTTGCTGCGCTCCATGCCTCTGACTGACATCTGCCGGGCTGCGACCTGGTCCTCCGCGAATACCTTCACTTCACACTACTACCTGCAGAGGGAGACCTGCTGGGACAGCACCTTCAGCCAGGTTGTACTCCGTAATCTCTTTGGGATATAAGCAACTCCTGCCTTCTGACCCTTCTTCTGCGGCTACCAAGAGCTTGGGCCCGAGGACTTGGGCTTCCTTTGGTCATCGGCTCCTGCTAACGACCTCGCGGAGGCATTTTTGGCTTGCAGGTTTCGGTAGCCTGTAGCTGGGGAGTCCCATAAGTGAGGACTGACTTCCTGCTTGTTCCTGGAGAAAGCATAGTTACTCACCTGTAACAGGTGTTCTCCAGGGACAGCAGGAATCAGTCCTCACTACCCTCCCACCTCCCCTTAAGAGTTGCCATTTTTGTTTTTCTTCCCTTGCCATCTGCTGAGTAGGGCTCTAGATATGGGACCTGACTGAGCAAGATGGCACCTTTGGGTGGGAAGAGGATCACGCATGCGTGGCAGCAATCCCAAAAGCTTTCTATGAAAGCTGGGGAATTGCTCCGAGCGGGCTCCGTCGGTGCCGACGTCACCCATAAGTGAGGACTGATTCCCACTGTCCCTGGAGAACACCTGTTACAGGTGAGTAACTATGCTTTCTGGTAGCTACCACTTCTGCAAGAAGAATCAGTGAACTATTAACATTTGTGCATTACTCTCCCTCTACTCAGTATTCCTACAATCAAGTTGTTCTCTGAACACATCCTAAATTTCTTCTAAAGAGCATGAGTGTTTTTCACATGAATCAGTCTATTGTCTTGCCAATGTTTTTCCTGAGTTCAAAAACAAAAAATTCAGAGGTTATACTACATGCATTATTAGACTATGTGCACTATCTGCAAGCAACAAAAAAAGTTAGGAAATCTACTCAAATTTTTGTTACTTTCAATCCAGATAATCTGGGCAAACCACTCCCCCCAAAAACACTATCAATCTGCTTTTGGAATGTATTAACTTCTGCTACCTTCAAGCGACTGTGCAGCCCAAGGGACAGGGAGCCGCATCAGCTCAGACCAAAGGCTGCCACAACAGTGAACTTAAGGGCTATATGCTCTGCAGGAGGTTTGTAAGCTGCCACTTGGAAGTCCATCCATACATTCACTAAACATTGTCTGGAACAAGCTTCCCATCAGGATACTGTTTTTGGCCAAGCAGTGTTCAAGAATCTGTTTGCTACTTAAGTTCTATCTCAGCTGTATACACCACCACCCGTAAAACCACCGGGCCATTAGAAACTGAAATTATGAGCACGGCTCAAAGTTCTGGATTTACCAAAGTCAGTGGATGCATTAGCCCTGCCTGTCTATTGAGAAAATAAAGTTGCTTACTATAATGCAGGTTCTCCATAGACAGAAGGAAAGAGCATCCACACTCACTCCTGCCTTCCTCTCAACCAGAAGTAGCAAAAAATCCCTGGTTCGGTAAAAGTAAAGTACTATAAACAAAGAAAACCAAACTCAAAATTGAATAAATATACCTCTATCTAAAACATATTTTTGTTGGAGAAGGCTGGAGGCGGCTGAAATGGAAAACCAGCCGCACCAGACAGCCTGTTCCTTTTTAATTATTTGAAAAGAAAACTCATTATTTAACTTAGGAATTGTCCCAGTGAAGTCTCAATCAATCTGTGATATATCAAATCTTCATGCCCAAGAGGTCAAGGTAGCATATCCACGACACGCACGTTTCGGGCCCTAAGCCCTGTATCAAGTGTTCATGATCCTAAGGCGTCCACTTTGAAATCCTCTAGAATTTGTAACCTACACTGGAAATAAGAGGTAAACCACTCACATTGGCTATCAGCTTATATCAATCAATCGGGAGCTCCAATCAGCTAAATAGGAGACCCCATTGACATCGGGGAATCCCTTAGTGTCATGGGTGACGTTACAGCAGGCTAGACCACTCCACTTCTTTATTCAACCCCAACGGGTGGACCGCTTTTAATTCAAAGATCAGCTGTTGTTCTCGTCGTCGTAATAAAAATAGCCGATTCCCACCCCGAGGGTTCGATGGAATGAAATCTAACACAGTCCAAGAAACATCCAATTCAAACTGATGATGGTGAGTCACACAATGTTCCACAATTGGAGCTGATAAAACTTTTTGTCGACTCCTAGATGCGTGCTCACTAAGTCTAATCTTTATTTTTCATGAGGTCCTGCCTATATATATCAAAGGACAGGTACATTGAAGGACATAGACTACATAAGCCGAATCACAAGACGTGGCCCATCGTCGTTTAAAGACCTGGTCCGTGTTAGGATGAACCCAATCGGCTCCAGTCATAGACGAGGCACAAAAAGTACAGGTGGAACATACTGTATGTCCCCGACTACTAGGATCAGATGTTAAAGGACGATCTATCGGGGTTGCAGATTGAACCAACTTATCTTTTTAATTTAACTTCCTAGAAAAAGCAATTCGAAGGGGTTTCTGAAAACACTGATGTAAACCCAAGACTGACCAATGTTTCCGAAGTGTGGTCACAATAGACGTACTCAGAGTAGTGTAGGGTAGCGTCCCTACTATGAAATCAGTCTCACCCGTATTGGAATGTTGTGATTGGTAGGTCTCATCCAATAGCCAATCTCGGTGGGTATACAAAGCCCATCGGTAAGCAGACTTAACAACTTTCTCAGGATATCCTCTTTGTGTCAATCGATAGATCAAATCATGAGCTTGAAATTTAAAATCCGATAACGTAGATTTTAAATTTAAACAGTTGCAATTGCTCCAGCCACTTTCTTCTGATTTCTTCATGTCTTCTGCTAACTCTCAATCGTCTGCTGTCCATTTGTCCTTTCTTCATTCTTCTAGTTTTTTTCCATTCTCTCTCTACATCTGCTTTAACATACTAATCTTTCTCCTTTTGCTCTTTCCTCATTCCTATGTCATCCACTCAAATTTTACCACGCCATCCTCAATCCCCACTTACTCTCCCAATATCCGGTCAATTGTAGATTTGTCTTCCCTCCCACACAAAATATTTTTTCCCTCTCCATTTCACTCTCCCAGCTCTATCCCATTTTAATCCTCCCACAACATCAGCTCCCTTCTAGTTCCAGCCCCACCCAGCATCCGCTCCCTTCTAGTCCCCGCATCAGCCATTTCCAGTCCTAGCTCCCCCATCCGAGTCCCTCCACCAGCTCATTTCCAATCCCAGCCCCCCCATCAGCCCATTTCTAGTCCTTTCCTAGCCCCACCATCAGCCCATGTCAAATCCTAGCTCCCCTCCACTCAGCCCATTTCCGATCCAAGCCCCCCATGAGCCTACTTCCAGTTCTAGCCCCTCCATGAGTCCATTTCAATCCAAGCCCCCCCAAGAGCCCATTTCCAGTCCTATCCTAGCCCTCCATCAGCCCATTTCCTGTCCTAGCCCCCTCACTCAGCCCATTTCCAGTCCTAGCTCCCTCCTCTCACAGCCCATTTCCATTCCAAGCCCCCCTCCCCATCAGCTATTTGTAGTTCAAGCCTTCCTTCCACTCAGCCCATTTCCATTCCAAGCCCCCGTCCCCATCAGCTATTTGCAGTTCAAGCCCACCTTCCACTCAGCCCATTTCCAGTCCTAGCCACCCCCCAGCCCATTATCAGTCCTAACCCCCCCATAGCCCATTACCAGTCCTAAGCCCATCAGCCCACTTCCAGTCCTAAGCCCCCCCATCACCCCATTTTCAGTCTTAGCCCCCCATAGCCCATTACCAGTCCTAACCCCCATCAGCCCATTTCAAGTCCTAGCTCCCCCATCCGAGTCCCTCCATCAGCTCATTTCCAATCCCAGCCCCCCATCAGCCCATTTCTACTCCTTTCCTAGCCCCACCATCAGCCCATGTCAAATCCTAGCTCCCCTCCACTCAGCCCATTTCCATTCCAAGCCCCCCCATAAGCCTACTTCCAGTTCTAGCCCCTCCATGAGTCCATTTCAATCCAAGCCCCCCCAACAGCCCATTTCCAGTCCTATCCTAGCCCTCCATCAGCCCATTTCCTGTCCTAGCCCCCCCTCACTCAGCCCATTTCCAGTCCTAGCTCCCTCCCCTTACAGCCCATTTCCATTCCAAGCCCCCTCCCCATCAGCTTTTTGCAGTACAAGCCCTCCTTCCACTCATCCCATTTCCAGTCCTAGCCACCCCCCCAGCCCATTACCAGTCCTAGCCCCCCGATAGCCCATTACCAGTCCTAAGCCCCCCCCGATAGCCCATTACCAGTCCTAAGCCCCCTCAATACCCCATTTTCAGTCTTAGCCCCCCCATAGCCCATTACCAGTCCTAAACCCCCTCAGCCCATTTCCAGTCCTAGCCCCCCCCCAGCCCATTACTAGTCCTACCCCCCATCAGCCCATTTCCAGTCTTAGCACCCCCATAGCCCATTACCAGTCCTACCCCCCATCAGCCCATTTCCAGTCTTAGCCCCCCCATAGCCCATTACATCCTAAGCCCCCCATAGCCCATTAGTAGTCCTAACCCCCCCCAGAGCCCATTACCAGTACTAACCCCCATCCCCCCATCAACCCACTTCCAGTCTTAGCCCCCCCACAGCCCATTACCAGTCCTAACCCCCCTCCCCCATCAGCCCTGATAGATTAAAAACAAACAAACCAGCTGCTGCTGCCGGGTAAGCAACTTAACTAAACCAGAATAAACTAAACTAAATGTGGACTTCTAGCTGGCCAGAGGAGGACAAAATTCAGACAGAGCAATCTAGATATTTGATTTAGCATAGATTGCTTTCTTTTTGTACATTAAAATTATCAAGCTAATTAGATGAGCAATTTTAATTAGGTGTATGTGTGTATATGATGCTGGTGCTTGTACTGAGTTCAGGGAAGTTAGTAATACACTCAACCAAATGTGCATGTGAATTATTATGCTGTGTCTACCCAATTTGGACAGTATGAGGATTATGAAAAAGATGTGTCTCCTGGGTGCAGGAGGAATTGAGAGTGTGAAAAAAATCCTTTTTCTGTCCAAGCTAGAAGAATAAAAATGATCTGGAATTTTAAAAATGCATAGGTTGTCAAATTCTTAGATATAATTAAATTTGCAGCTGAACTAAGGCATATGCTTCTGACCTACCTTCCATTGAGCTCCCTGCCCATATTACCTTTACCATTTCCGGGGCGTAGAAAGAAGAGATATTCTAAGATGGGTTGTATGATATTGGTCAGCTGAGAATATTATGGAAGCAATACTTATAGCTGAAGTGGGAAGAGACTCTTCCCAGACATCACTCAAGAGAATCACTTAGGGGGCTATTCTGAGACACGAATAGCGGGGATGGACGTCACACAGGACATCCATCCCCGCTATTCATTTTGGCTGCATGCCCTGACTAATTTCCCTGCCAGGGATGGAGAGTGGGTGGTAGGCGGCCCTGGACGTACAGGGCCAATTCTAATGTTGGCCCTGTATGCCCAGGGCCGTCGAAATGGCTGGGGAAGTTAATAACTCCCCTGGTCATGTTCTTTTAAGCAGCCCAGGGTGCGGAAGGGGCTGGGGAGGGGGGCAGAATTAATTCCCCACAGCCTGATCCTGGCCTTAGGAGGCTGGATCGGGGGACGGGCTGCAGGGAATTAACTTTTTAGCAGGTGGCTATCATCACAGCTTTTAAATGGAGCCGCAATGCCATGGCAACAGGACGCCATGACACCGTGGCTCCATTTAAAAGCTCTTGCTGAGTTAGCCGGGCTGTGGCTGTACGTGCAGATCAGGACTGAATCGCAGTCCCGGCCTGCACGTACATGCCTGTTTGCGATTCTGATCCCGCAGGGCTTGACGTGCCCTGGGGGATCAGAATCGCAATCTCCTTTGTACGTCCGGGTCAGCCTGGATGTACAAAGGAAATGTACATTAGGATCAGAATCGGGCACTTAGTGGGAAGAGTTAAGATCCACATACTACATAGCTGAGTTCCAGAGGGAAACACAGTTTGTGTTCCCTGGCTTAAGACTGTCCTTGTTATGGCCATGCTGAGTTGGGAGGGGAACCAACCCCTGTGGAGCTATGCTTGGAAATTCATGGCCCCATCTCTCTCCTCCCTACCTTTCAAATCAAAAAGATTTGAATGGACCGTTAAACTGCACTGTCTTGACTTTATTTCATTTTAGGCCATTCTTGATCCACTCCAGTGTGACTTTTGTCCTTCTGGGTTCCACAGAAACAGCCCTTACAAAGTCTCCAATGGCCTGTTTGTCTCCATAATCAGCCTTTTGTTTTTATTGTATTTTTATACATTTCAATCAAATCACAAGATACTTTAACCTTGTTACAACAAAACAGAAGGGAAGCATACAAAACAAATAATAAGATACAGTCAAATAACAGAAATAATAAGCAGGTCACCCCTGTTATCCATAGTTCACAATCAATGGGGAGAAGCATCAATTAGAAGCAGATTTAAAAGGAAAGAAAAAATGGAGAAAATCAAAGCGAACCACCAAGCCACCGATTACTCTACACAAATCGCATATATAATACTGAGGCAGTGTGCCATATAGTATTATACTAAACACCATACCACCTTTCCAATCTTCTTTCCTCTTGAAAAGTTGCCTAACAGCTTTTCTTACCCTTTGCAGTGTCCTCTGATGTCTCACCCCCTCTCTCTAACCTCACCCTCCACCCCTGCTCTGTTTTTCTCAGTATTCCCAGACCTTGCTGGAGGACAGGTTTATCACATAAAAACATAGTTAGGATGGATCTGTAAACACATATTTTATATTATTATAAAAACCCATACATTGACAAAGATATTTTTAGCATAAATCTAGACCAATCTGCAAAAGTCAAGGACGGAAAAGAAAAGAAATTGCTTCCGTCTCTTCTGTGGTGTTCAAGAAACATCAAGAAATATATTGATTTTTAAACCCCCAAAATCTTCCAAGCGATGACAAAAAAATACATGAAAAATCAAGTCCTTATCCAGTTCAAAAAGCAATGTCACAATCAAAGTAGCTGAGATGACTACACCCAACACCAGACAATTCCAGGAATGCATAGTCCTATCTGCTACATTTGACATGTTGATCATCAGTTACTCCTTGATATTTTGTCCTTACTTTGATTTTGGAACTCTCTTCTGTCTTGGTTCTCTTTTTACCTCTCCTGTTGTACTTTTATAGAGTCTCTAGTGGATCGTCCTCACTTCTACTCCACTCAGTTGGCATGCATCATGACTCTCTCTCTGAGTCCTCTTTATACTCTTTCCCTTGGTATTTTGTTTTAGCCTGCACTAGGTTGGAGTAAAGCATGCTAACATATAAGACAGTTTATTTCATTTTAGCATGCATTATTTAATTTTAGTGTACACATTGAAAGAAAACAAAGCTCTATGAAATTAAAAAATAAAACATCCTCCTTACACACATACAATTCCTCTTCTCGAGTCGCTACATCCGCTTAATCTCTCACGTTTATCTGCTCTTTCTCTTTTCCTCATGAACTCTGCTCTTCTGTCAAATCACTCTTATCCATGGGTATAGTTTGAATGTTTCATGGGGGGGGGGGGGGGAGGTGGCAAAGGCACCTAGATTATTGTTTATGGTTTATTGATTGTTTGATATACTGCCTCGTGGAAGCATACAAGGTAGTTTACAATAAAATCCAATAAAATCTAGATTCATGTGAAGTAGCAAGGGGAGAGCACACTTTCCTTCTCCCCCTTCCGAGATACTGATGTCACCACTCTCCCATTCCCCCACCACCCCAGTTTTCTTGCCCTTCTTTCTCTCTGCCCTTCCCAGACCTAATGCCACCTCTCTCCCTTTCCTCTCACCACCCCAGTTTTCTCACCCTTCTTTCCCTCTCCCATTATGCTAGAACTCGCCTCTTCCTCCACTACTCCAATATTTTCCCTTTCACATATCATACCATATGCTTCGGTCTTTACTAAGAAAGATGTAGGGATGTTACCCATGACTGAAGTGGTATTTAAAGTTGCGGAAGAATTGAAGGAAATATCGATACATCGGGAAGATGCATTACAACTATTTGATAAACTGAAGAGTAGCAAATCACCTCGACTGGATGGTATACATCCAAGTGTGTTGAAAGAATTGAAATATGATAACCACTATTAAGGGAACTAAACGAAAAGCATAAGTGCAACACGACATTTTCATATCACACAGAAAAGCTAAGTACTTTTTTGGTCCATAATTATGAACTGACTTTGTTACATAAAGTGTGATATGATTTTTTGCCAACATTAGCCGTTGATGTTAACCGGCACATAACTGGGGAGGTAATAGTACTCAGCTTTGAGTGCCTTATGGTTGGTTCTGAGGCTTATGTTGGATCAGTCCTGAGTTACTGAACACGAATCTGTTATTGAATGCGGGATTTCATTTGTTACTTCAAAGTAATCATTCAGACAAATTAGACCCCAAGTGAATTTAGTTATGGCTTAATGGGAGACAGCCAAAATGGCTTTAGACAAGGAAGATCTTGTCTTACTGATCTGTTATGTTTTTTTGAAGGTGTGAATAAACAGGTAGACAAAGGTGAGTCGGTTGATATAGGGGTATGTTTACTAAACCTTCTTAATGTGCGCCCAGCGTTAGTGTGCAGGATGCCATATAAGGAGTGGGTGTTTCAGTTTAAAGTAGCAAAACGGGATTAGCACGCGATAATGCGTGCTGCTGCGCACATTATCAGGCAAAGTGCTGCTAAGCGCGTTACCGCACGGTAATCTTAAGTAGGCGCACAGACATCCCAACATAGAAACAGAAGTGTAGCACAATGGTTAATACACTGACTGATGATACAGGGGGCATGAGTTCGATCCCCCAGTGTGCCTAATACATAAGGCTGGCTGAGGCATCAGCTTTGACATGTAAGTATTGTTTCCTGAGGCATTTTATTTGTATTTTAATTATTGCTGCCAGCAAACACACCCTCACGCGCCGTAACCTAAGGTGCCGCATAAGGCACCCCATAGGGCACATTATAAAGTGCACTGTCTGCCACGGCACCTTATAATGTCCCTTATAGGGCACCCTATAAGGCACCCCATAGGGCACATTATAAAGTGCACTGTCCGCCATGGCACCCTATAATGTCCCCTATAGGGCACATTATAAAGTGCACTGTCTGCCACGGCACCTTATAATGTCCCCTATAGGGCACCCTATAAGGCGCTCCATAGGACACCTTATAAGGCACCTTATACGGACTGTAACCATAAGGTGCCTCAGAAGGCGCTTTAGAGGGTGCCCTATAAGGCGCCTTCTGAGGCACCTTATGGTTACAGTACCCTGAGGGTGTTTTGCTGGCAGCACTAATGTACATTAAAAAAAGACAATGCTTTGGACAGCCCTATCAAATAACCCCTACTGTGGGTTTGAACCCATGACCTCTGGCTCCACAAATAGTGAAATAACCAGTGGGCTACAGCTCCATAGCTGCTAGAAAACCCCTGGCTGGCTGCAGAAGGACTGCACGTCACCACACAAATTTTTTCTCACATCCAAGTCCCAGTAATGTGGACTCTATCACTTTTGATTGTATGCTGTAATGGTATTGTTTCCTATTATACTTGTTATGATTGTCTTGATTTTGTTTGGATTAACTTGTAATGCTGGTTAAAATCAATAAAAAAAACAAACAAACAAACAGTCTGCTGTGGTCACCAGGATAGGGTTAACCCACCCATACCCATGATGCACTGCACATGCAAATCAGCAGTCTACAGATGATCACAAGATGGGGTATGCACCCCCACAGCACCTCGGCCTGGTAGGGGGAACTGACTGTGTGTGGTACTGGCACAGAGTAGCTACACACCCTCACATTGTGCAGGTACTGCACTCACCCTGAGGGTGAGGTGGGGCGCCCAGCACCAGGTCCACAGCAGAGGATACTGAACATAAGATATGCCATACTGGATCAGACCAAGGTCCATCAAGCCCAGTATCCTGTTTCCAACAGTGGCCAATCTAGGTCATACGTACCTAGCAGTATCCCCAAAAGACACAGGTTCCACAATGCTTGTATTGGGTCAAGCATTGATATCCTGGGTCCCTTTTTAAAAATGGTTTATGGACCTTTCCTCCTGGAACTTGTCCAAACCTTTTTTAAACGCAGCTACTGGGCTTGATGGACCTTGGTCTGACCCAGTATGGCATATCTTATGTTCTTATATAATATTATACCAAACACCGTTCTAATTTTCTTTCCTCTTGAAAAGTTGAACAACAACTTTCCCAGTCTCTCTTGCCCTTTGCAGTGTCCCCTGATGGATCCTTGGTCTGACCCAGTATAGCATATTTTATGTTCTAACTTGCTTATTCAGACATTTTCATCCTTTATCCAGATAAAATCAGGTCATTTAATTTTCTAAATGACCAGATTTTATACAGATGATGGACCAGGTTTGGGCAGGGACAGAGGTGGAGCTGCAACACTCTGGTTAGCAATGATATTGCTCTTCTAAACGGATACATTTTCTGTTATTTGGGTCTGCTGAATAGCAGGCATAAAGTAAACCAATGTTTGCCAGAGGGATCACTGCCTACAGGGCCGCTTTTATCTATGGGCAAAAGGGCCAGCTGCCCCGGATCCCTGCACAACGGAGGCCCAGGTGCTCTGCTGCCCATAGATAAAAGCGACCCTGTTTCTACCTTCTGCTCCCGCAGGCTGCTTGCAGGAGAAGTGAGCAGCGCTTTAGTGAACAGGCCGATGATTTCCTGCTCCTGGAACCGCTCACTTCTCTTGCAGGTGGCCTGAGGCAGCAGGGCAGGGCATGAAAGGTAGGGGGAGCTATGAACAGGGAGGGAGGCATTCTCGACCCTTTGTCCAAAGGTTGAAGTGGCTCTGACTGCCTATATGTATATATAACATTCAGTAGCCCTCCTTAAGCTGATAGTGCTGCTGAATTTACTCTACATATACACTAGCACCATAGCAAGTGTTTAACTTTACGTGATGGATGGCTGCCCTGGCTGAAAATGAAACCCAAAATGTCCAAGGACCTTTTGTCCTATCTGTTGTGTTGACTAGATTGTAAACTCTTCAGAGAAGGGACTGCTTCTTATATATACAGCACTGCGTGCGTCTAACAGCACTATAGAAATGATAAATAGAACTATGATTCACATAACTCATATCAATATGTCCCTAAATTAGAACAGGTTAAAATCACAATGCTGCTTATTTTCGGACTGTGGATGGAGTATATAGATAAGCACGTTTTCTCATTTAAGTGAGATTTTGTTCTCTGTGGGGACAAAAAAAGAAATCCTGGCAGGTCTCCACATCCGTTTGCCCAAAACACTCCCTTAAATTCTTCTGTTGTGCAACAGGACCATTTTATAGTGATTGCAACATCTTTACCAGCAGCGTGCACTGTAGGAAAATCTTTAGAAGCTAGCAGAGAGCAGGATATGGAAAAAATGAAAGCAGCTTATATATTATGAATCTGAACCAGCAGTGACACTGAACCTTGGCCCAGGCTAGCAGATGTGCCTGTATTTGCTATAAATAGTAGAATTATTTATTTCAAGAGCTTTCAGCCTGCCAGTCCTAAAACCTTGCTTTGATAGTTAATAATCCCCAAAATACAAAATATAGCAGAAACAAATACCAAACTGGTAAACGTGATCACAATAATCAAGTATCCCGACCTGAAAATTATGGGGATCATTTTGGAAGTCCTATTCGTGCTTTGTACATCTGAAAATGTTCCTGACAATAATGAAAGCAATGGGAAGTTGAGCAGTGCCACCATTCCCTTTGAAAACAAGATGGCAAGGTTAGTAGAGTGGATATTGGTGGCTAACGAGAGGAGATATATTATATTAAAATAATTGTTAGACTCTCAGTAGCAACCTGATTTGGGACTTTCTGTTTAGAGAAAGAAAACAATTTATTTATGAGCTATGTTTAGTTTGAATCTTTGACGGGACCTTGAATATAGCGATGGCACTGATGTAGGAATAGTGTAGGATATGTTCAAAGTCATCGTATTGTGTATAATTAAGATTAAAATTTGATGATGTAATTAGGGAGTTTTGTAAGACCCATGTGTTCATTGAAGGGCCAGATTATTGTCCGCCAGCAAATTTGAATACTTTAGTAACACTGAGGTCTTTTTCCTCCTATTTAAAACTGTTTAGTATACCATACTCCAAATATTCAGTCTGAATGTTTGACTGATAGCAATTTTGGTTGCGTTTTTGCTCATATAAGTGCCTTCATTCATCTGCTTCTCATTACCTTTCCTCTCTTCTCTCTTCCTACATGCCTCCTTGGGAACTTTGCTGTTCTGGCACATCCTTTCTGTCTGTACCCTTCTCTTCCACTACTAACTCCAGACTTCGATCTTTCAACCTTGCTTCTCCTCATGCCTGGAACAAACTACCTTAGTTGGAAAAGAGATGGCTGAGGGGAGATATGATAGAAGTCTATAAATTAATGAATGGAGTGGAACGGGTAGACGTAGATCGATTGTTTACGTTATCAGAATATAGAAAGATTAGGGGACATGCAATGAAGCTACAGGGTAAACTATTTAAGACTAATAAGAAAATATGGCTCCAATTGTAGCTTTGTTCACATCCAGGCTAAAAACTCACTTCTTTGAGATGGCCTTTGTATCATGATCCCTTTAGTCTCCTGTTTGCCTTCTATGGGGTTTGTTTACAAAGCCCCGGTAGCGGTTTCCAATCGTTATCAATGGGGCCGCAGCTCCGATAACAATCGGAAACCGCTACCGCGGCTTTGTAAACAAGCCCCTATGTGTTTCTTTACCATTCCCTTGGGAATTCTTGTCCCCGGTTGTTGTGTTGCTTGTCTTGACTAGACTGTAAGCTCTTATGAGCAGGGACTGTCTCTTACATGTCTCTGTACAGTGCTGCGTATGCCTTGTAGTGCTATATAAATGATTAGTAGTACTTACATCAACTATCAATAAAGAAATGACAAGCACTCAAGAAATCCGAATGCACATTGCTCTTAATAGAATGCCTATGAAGGACCTAAACAAGATTCTCAATAGCAGAGATGTCTCTCTCCATACAAAGATTTGACTTGTTCAAGCCATGGTATTTTCAATGTCATATGAATGCGAAAGTTGGACAATGAAAAAGATAGACAGGAAGAAAATTGATGCCTTTGAATTAAGAAGCTGGCGACGAATACTGTGTATACCATGGACTGTCTGAAGAACAAACCAGTCAGCACTGTTCCCTCTAAGCTGTGCGCGTGCGTACACACCTCACTGAGCAAGCGCACATACTTTACAAGAGAGCGCACAAAAATTACAGTTCTGATTCTGATAGAAAACAACACAGACGTCTTAAAATTTAAAAGTTGTTGTGTATTTATGGTTTTAACAAGTTCTACAATATTTTCTAGTGCAATCAATGTGGTGTATATACTGTATTTTGACGTGTGGTCAAATTTTAAAGTATATAACTCCGAGTGTCGTTATGTGGCACACAAAAATTAAACCTTCCTTCAAAAGCTGCACAGCTGATATTTTATGCGCACACAGCCTACAGAAAATTAGAAGGAACATTGCCAGTCAGTAGTAGATGAGATCAAACCTAAACTTTCTTCAGAAGCTCAGATGACAAGACTTTGACTTTCATACTTTGGACACATCATGTGAAGAGAGAGATCATTAGAGAAAGACATCATGCTTGGCAAGGTAGAAGATCAACGCAAAAGAGGAAGGCCAGCAATGAGTTGGATCAATACAATAATGGCAGCTATGGGTGCCATTTTATCAACAATAAGCCGCCTGACTGAAGACCAAACACAGTTTAGGACAACTATCCAGGGGATTGCCATGAGTCAACACCGACTCGATGGCACTTAACAACAAGAAGAGTGGGACAAAGCAGAACTTTGCAGAGGCACACAATATCTGACCCATATATGTATTTTATTTAAGTTGATTTCATTTTGCCTTTTATCCAAATGTCTTTTAACAATGTCTGCAACATTATGTAGTTTTGGAGTGATTCTGGATTCTGACACATCCATGAAACCCCAAATCTTTTCGGTTTTGCAGAAATCTTTCTGGGCTTTGACTGGTGTGGTTTATTGGAAGATCATCTTAAGCAAATGGTATAGACAGTTGTGGTATCCAGATTTTATTACTGTAACTTTATTTATTTAGGAATTCCAAAAAGATATTTGGTTAGATAGCACTTTATTCATAATGCTGTTGCTAAGTTCATTGTGGAAAGGAAAAGATGCTATAGGGCTACCCCAATATTAACAAAGTCCAAAGAGGCAACGTATTACAAATCAAAGATAAACAGATGAATAAATAAGTGATTAATAGCTGATAAAAAACCCTTTTAATAATAAGATATTCTAACAATTCATTGAATTCATAAAGGACCATGTTTACCAAACCATAGTGCACGCTATCTGCTGCAGCATCCATGCTATTCTGCACAATGGTCGATAGTGTGCACTAATATTTAGTAAACATGGCACAAAATATATAGAATTTGATAAACACATAAGCATATTAAAACCAAAAATATAAAATAAGACCCAACATGGTGATATTTTGTATAAGTTTTCTTCGTGGATATAAATAGCAATATAATCTGTCAATAAAACAGGAAATACAGGTTTCACTATAACTAATGGTAATGGCTACAAATATAGTAATGAATGAATATATGATATGTAAAATGCCATTTTAGAAGGGATGCCCAAGCTAAAGTACTCCACATAGACATCCCACTCAGGAAAGCATGGGATAGGGATGTCCATCTCATGCAAGCTAGCATAAACACATATCAAGTGGCATAGCAAAATGCAAACATGAGACCTCAGTCCCTGTCTGTGTTTGTTATTGACATGGAAAATATAGGGAACATGAGCGGACCACCTCCTCCATACCCTCCATGTCTGTCTGACAAAACAAGCACTTTTCTGAAGTCTATTCAGGCCTTGAGAAGGTATAAGCTTGGAAATGGCAAGGGATGTCTATGGCATTCCTGAGATCAGGTGAGGATGTCTAAGTTCTGGGAACATGCCGGACATGCCTACACCATCCCTCGTTTAGATTTGGATGTCTTCACCCAAGGGACATCCACAGAACCGGCTTCTAAAATGGCTCTGAGGATGTCTCCATGCTTTGGACATCTCCATGCCCATTTTGAGACATACAAAGCACAAATAGGGCTTCAAAAATATCTCCCAATATGAAATTACAAAATACATGGATATAACAGCTAATGAATAGATCATTATTTTGATATATTGAATAATTTAAATAGAATAAAGGCAACCATTTATAAAATCTTTTACCTCCATCCAAAGATAAGAATTAGATAAAAAGACTGAATAGGAGCTGCATTGCAAGCAGCAACTGTGTGAAATAAACAAAAATGATAAAAATGTAAGAGCTTGTATGGAAAAATCTGGGAACCACAAAAGAGAGCCAAAGCCCCCGCAGTACAGTACATATACTCCGAAAGACACAACAAGCGAATGGCATATATGGAGGTCACACTCTTACGCTTTTCGGCATTTTGCCTTCCTCAGGGGGATACAGCTTCAAACATAAAACGATAAAAATATATATTAAGATGAATCAAAATTACATAAATCAATAAAATATAAATAAATAAATAATATTAATATTGTTATAAAATAAAGGACAAATTAATAAAAATGTAAATATAAGAGAACTATATAATAAAACGAATGTGTATGCACATACTCTTTAACAAAAACATAAAACATTAAAATGCACAATGAGAAACATAATAAAAACAGGACACCAAAGGGCAGAGGGACACAGATAGTATATTAAGAATGAATGCATAGAAGAGATGAGGTATAAATACTAAGCTAAAAGATTTTTTAATTTTGTACTCACTGAAGCACTGAGTGACTCTGTTGGAAAGCCACTGAACTGATGGTATTTTTGTTACTGGATGCAAAATATAATAAGAAAGTTATATATAAAAGAAATCATATATAAAAGACGAATATCCAATAATATCAATTAATTTAGGGAAAGGGGGAGAGAGGACCAGTATAGGTGATATACGTTTTAAAACAAACACCGAAACGCATAGGGGTTTTTTAAGCAATAAAGGCACCTATGACATCCATATACACCACTCGCTTGTTGTGTCTTTCAGAGCTTGTATGGAAAGCCTCAAAGTAATCAGGACCCGATATTCAGTGCTGGCGGCTAGCACTGCTAACATAGCTAGCCACTGACAGTGAACAGTAAACCTGGATATTCAATGCCGGGGTCATATCTAGCCCTGGCATTGAATATCCGGGGTCGCCACTTTTGCCGATCAGTAACCGGGCAGCAGTGATATTGAGCCGCTGCTTGGCTAGCGATATTTAGCTAAAGTTAGGCCAGGGTGTCCTGCTTTCATCACATACTACTAACTGGACAGCGGCTCATTATCGCTGCTGCCTGGTTACTGATTGGCATCGCTTCTGCTCCATCCCAGAATGCTCCCAACATGTCATGATGCTAAGTAGTTTGCATCGGAGCATGTAGAGCTGGCAGCTGTGGATATTCCCGTTCACCACAATTAACACGTTTAGCAGCTCTGCTAACCACATTAATTGCTCTGAATATTGGGCCCTCAATCAAGAATTACTATAGAATGTTCATTACCTCAAAAGCAGTCAATTTCAAGAAAGAAAGGAGCGTTAGAAGAAGGTTGATCGTGTTGTGGAATACTCTTCTAGCTCCTTTAAAATTTCAGTTTGATTTTATAGTTTTCGTGATAAAGCTTAAAACTTTGTTTTTTTTTTCAACAACTTTAGGCCACAATTTGAATAGGTAGAATAGATGGAAGGAGAATGAGGGGGGGGGGGGTTGATTGTTTAAAATTGCTTTTACGTATTAGTAAGTTGTATTCCACCTTGAATCTGATGGGTAAAAGATGATTTTAAAATGACAAATTATTATTATCGATGAAATTATTATGAGAACTTTCGTATGTTAGTTATTGTTGTATTGATATTTTAGTGTCCTCAAATTATTAGATATTATTATTATTATCTTAATAATAACCTTGTGGTTTCATTGCTTCATGCAAATGATACTGCAGATCCATGTACAATGAATAATATGAACAGTGTTTTCATTTTATTATAAATAAGTGTTTCAAATTTAGCTTTTCCATGACAATGAAAATGAGCTTAAAATAGCGAGGACATGTTGCAAAGAATTGGTGAAATTGTAAACGGTTATATAAGTAAAATCTCTAGTGGAAATCCTCTCCTTCCACCAAATTTGCAAGTAAAATGACTAGATCTTATTTCAAAGCATGAGTATTTTTACCCAGGCTACAAAGGGGAGCGACTTAACAATTAAGTCATGAAGAATTTGTTTGAAATCCTTGTGTGCGTTTTACAGTGGTGACTCTGAACATGCTGCAGGTGCATGATCTGCAACTATTGAAGGATGCACTGTGCTTGCCTGCCTCCATTTTTGGAAAGGAAACTCCGCAGGAAATCCTTGAGTGTGCCAGTAAGTCAGGCACTTCCCTTAAGGATCCTTACAGGATTGCAGAACGTTAAGCATGCTGCGTCTTTAAGGAACCCCCATTTTAGCATCACAACAGCTTGCACTGCAAAGAAGCCCTGTGGCTTCATGATGCCTCTGTACACAATAGAAGCTTCTTTTACCCACACCCCTAGAAAACTAACATCATTAGACATCAGTCTTGTGCTGCTGGGCCTTAGATTTTTCATTGAAATAAGGCTCCTGTGGAAAGGATGAAATATAAGGTAGAGGAGAGGCTAGGACTGGGCAGCTTAATTTTTTCATACATTTTCCCACTCACTGACAATTTATCAGGGTCACTCAAAATCTTTCTCTAGGAATCTTTAGACAAAGGCTAAACAGTTTTATCTACATCTCACTATAACAGAAAAGAAAACCTGCCCTATCTGCATCTGTACTACTCATAATGATTATATCCCACATAACTTGTATATGTATTTAATAATATAATGTTAATGTACATAATGTATATAGTGTTGCACTGTTCAGTGCTATCTGTTCAACATTTCTGTTTACTGTACATTGGTTATAGTTATATGACGTTATATGTAAAACAAATCCATGATTTGTTGCCTGTTGTTATTTGTGAACCGCAGCTGATCTTAGGAAGCTGCGGTATATAAGAGATTGTTAAATAAAAAATAAAATAAATAAATCTATCAGAGGTACAAGATCAGTGGGTATTGGACCCCCCACCAGTATTTCTTTTCTGAATTTTCCTAAAGGGAGAGTTCAGATCTCCATGCTGTGAGGGAAGAGGGCAGGGAAGATGTGCTTCTATTCCCCAGCTACTGCTCCCACCTCCCCCTGCAGCTTATTGGCTGGTGTGGAATCCCCTGAACAATGGGTTGCACAGGAAGGAAGGTGCTGCAGCCCCTTAGGATATGCAGCTGCCAATGGGGAGACTGAGGGTCAGGTGCCCAGATGGTATGATAAGTAGCATGTGTGTTAAGTTTTTTAAGGATTCAGAAACCTACACAGTTCATATGCAAATATATGCTTTTTAAAGGCATTATGATCTCATCTACTCACCATGCCTGAGGCACATGGGCTTGCAAGTTATAACCAGCTTCTCAGCACAGTGACTGAGTCATCGGGTCAGTCTGACTCTTCGTAGGTGGAGGCTGTAGGTGGGGATGGATGTGGGAAGGGAGTTTATATGTGTATAGCTGGGTTTGTGTGTTGAAGTGTGTATGTCACTGAGTGGATTGGTGGGCAAGTGATTGTGTGACAAGGTGTGCTTGTGTGTGGGTGGGCATATGCTTAGGGTCTGTGTGTGCAAGTGTTTCTATGAGGCTATATTTTTCTACTTTTCACTCCTATCAATCTAGATAACTTCACTAGGTGACAAAAATCCAAAATATACTCCTACAATACATATTTAACTTAACAAAAATCCTTTATTAAATTTATCCTCAAAAGGATAAGTCTGTGAGAGAGAGTGGGGGGGGGGGGGGGTTGATTAGTGGTTGAGTCTGGAGAAGCATGAGTCTGTGATGGGAAGGTAAGAAAGAGAGTGAACCTGAGTGAGGCAACAAAGAGGTGATGAGCCAGAGGAAATGTGAGGGAAGAGAAGAATGTTCTCAAAAGGACCCACGCGTTCTTCAATCACCCTTTCTCACCTGCCCATCACCCCTTTCGATGCTGACAGCTTTGCTTTATCTTTATCTTTATTTGCACATTTAATATACCGCTCTTTACCAGTGGCACCAGAGCGGTGTACAATAATAAAATATATGGGCCGCTGAAAAGGAAAAAGGAAAAAGAACGCCAAAAAATTGAAGAGACAGGATAGGGCGGAGAGATAGAGTAAAGGGACAGGCAATACAGCGGAGGACGAAACAGAGTTAAGTACATTCAGGAAGTACATTCAGGTTCAGCGGGGTGGGGGAGAAAGGGGAGCAGGTGGAAGGGAAAGGTTAAAAGCGGTGCAAAAAAGGTGGGACTTCAGCTTAGCCTTAAAAGTTTTATATGAGAGTTCTAAACGGAGGGCGACGGGAAGCAAGTTCCAGAGTCGCGGACCCAAAAGAAAAATGCTGAGGAGCGGGTGGACTCAAGATGAGCCTGTGAGGGGGAGGGAAGGGACATGCGGTTCAAATGGACTGATCTGAGGGAACGATGAGACGAATGAAGGTGTATTAAATTGGCAAGGTAGAGGGGAAAACCGGTGTGGAGGGTTTTGTGCACATAAATAAGGATTTTGAACTGTATACGGTAAACAAGGGGAAGCCAGTGTAGGTGAATCAAGATGGGGGTAATGTGGTCGAAGCGGGAAGCGTGAGTGAGAATGCTTGCAGCTGTATGGTGGACTAGTTGTAACCTTCGCAATTGGGTTTGAGGGAGACCGGCGAGGACAACATTGCAGTAGTCCAAGCGGAATACAACCAGGGACAGTAACAGTGTAGACAGGGAGGAGACTGATATAAAGGGACGGAGGGCACGGAGTTGACGTAAGGTCTAAAAGGATCGCTGTACAACAGAGGAAATATGGTCTTTAAAGGATAGGGCAGAGTCTAGGGTGATCAAAGCGGGCAGGAGAAGGAGGTGGAGGAGAACAGGGGTGCCCTGAGCCTTCTCCTCCTCTTGCTTGGAAGATAGCTTTTTGAGAAGGAAGTGAGAGAGAACAGGCCTGGGCCATCTGCAGAAACTGGCAATGGAAGTAAATGATAGAAGAGCCAGTATGACCACACTGATTTGTACCAGAGGTAAGGGAGATGGGGGGCCAATACAGCAGTGGTGATTTGTATTAGAGTTGAGGGAGAGAAGGGCCAAGACTGCAGCAGTGATTTTTGCTGAAGGCGAGCGAGAGCAGCTCTGGGTTAGCAACTGCGAGTGGCGTTTACCTTGGTCCTTCTTTTGAGTTGTTAGCAGTGGGCACATTGACAGGACAGAGGGCAAAGGAGAGCAATTGGCACTCTACCCACATGGTTGTTAGCAAGATCATGCTGTACTGTGTATGTTTACTGCCCACCTGTGGCTTTTTTCCTTTTGGTGCAGATGTTCTCATGACCCCCAAATGAGGATTTTGTGGCCTCATTTGAGCTCATGACCCAGAGTATGGGAACCTTTAAGATAGAGACTGAAAAAGGGAAAAGAGGTTGACAGAAATGCTGGCAGAGGAATAGAGGAGGTAGAATAGGAGGAGAAGAATTGAAAAGCACAACTATCTTGGAGAGAGAATGCTGCGGTGAAGAGATCACAGAGGCAGAATGGAGCTGTAAGTGCAAGAGAGGCTGAGTGATGGGGATAGGGGTGGAAGAGGAGTAAGTACAGGCTGTGAGGCTGAGACAAGCCTTGGCTCTGGTGATGGAAGAGAAATGAGAGGGAGACATGATCTTGCAGATAGAAAGAAGAGCAGGCAGAGGGGCTAGGAGAGGAGGCAGTCTACAGAGGAAAGAGATAATGAAAGAGATGTAAAGAATTGAGAGAGGAGATGTGTGGGATTGGGAAAGGAGGGGGGGGGCTGAGAGAAAGGTTGTGAAAGGAAAGGGCAGTCATGTTTAAGAGAAGAGACATGAAGGTGAGAAGGGGAGAGAAAGGAGGGGGAAATAAATGGCAGCAGAGAACAGGGACAGATTGTCTTACAGTGCCATCAGGCACCCCCGTGGGTTGTTGATATAAACAGTAAGCTGTTGCTGCAGTTTTTTATATCAATTAATGCAGAGGCATACAGCAATAGCAGCAAGAGAAGGGAACAAAAGAGGCTGCAGCATTGAAGTTAGGTGGAGAGGAGGAAAAGGAATAGAAAATGAGAGGAAAGGAAGGTCTGGGACAAGATCATCAGGCCTGGGTCAATTTTTGTTCACACTCTGCTCATGGGAGGGGATGAGACTAGAAGGAAGAGAGCGAAGATAAGCTGTGGAGAAACAGACTATGGAAAAAGATACAAACATGGAGAAAAGATAATTAAGAAATGAGAAGAAAGAAAATCAATCTTTAAAAGAGAAAGAATGTGAAGACAGAAAGGAAACTTAAGACCAAGAACAAGTAGAGAGAGAGAGAGAATAGAATTTCAACTATAGACACTAAGGTTAGAAAGTTATTTAAGTTCAGTAAAAGTTTGTGTGCTAGCTGGGCTGGATCAAGGGTGGAGAGCAGCTGGTATTCAGCTTTCTCCTCTTGCTTGTGGTTACCAGGATAAATAATGTTTTACTAAAAGGACTCATGAATGTAGCAAAGTATGATTTTGAAAATAAACCACTGGAATGTAAAGACTGCTGGTGAAATTGATCTGCTGTTTTGCATACAAAGCTACAGAGCTATGGGATGACATTAGGAAATGTGTGCTTGAAGAAAGTGAAAAGTCTCTGCAAAAGTAAAAAAGCAAAAAATTGCCAAAATGGATGACTGAATAAACTCTGAAAATTGCTTAGAAACACAGAGAGGCTAAAGCCAAAGAAGAAAGAGTGGTAATCTTGGAACTTAACAGAAATTTTCAATGTACAGCAAGATGAGACAAAGAGAAGTACTACAATGATGCATGCTAGGAAATAGAATCAGAAACTATTAGAGGAAGAATAAGATCGACTTTCCTAAATTTACAAGAGTTAAAGAGAAAATTCCAGCCTTGAAATGGATTGCAAAAAGAACACTCAAGGATCCACATTGAATGATTCTGAGAATATCAATAAAGAATAGACCATCATTATACCATAAAGATCAAGTGGATCAACAGCCATTTCAATTTTTACCTTACAATTAGGAACTGCTGGCGATGAAAGAAGAAGTCAAAACAACATTGAAAGCATTATCAAAAAACAAAGCACCGGGCATTGATGGCATTCCAGACAATGTATTACAGCAATCAGATGCAGCTGATACAATACTTACAAGGCTCTGCCAAGAAACTGGGAAGAGAATATCATGGCCAACTGACTGGAAAATATCTGTGTTCATACTAATATTGAAGAAAGGTGATCCAATTGACTGTGGAAATTATTGCACAATTGCTCTGATCCCATGTACCAAGTAGTAGTAGACTACAACCATACCTGGAACAAAAACTGCCTGAAGTACAAGCAGGATTCAGGAAAGGGCACAGAATATGAGACATGAAAGCAGATGTGAGATGGATGTATCCTTGAAAAAGCAAAACAGTACCAAAAGGATATTTACATGAGTTTCATTGACTACAGCAAGGCCTCTGATTTCATAAATAATGAAAAATTCTGGGTCACCTTAAGAAGTATGGGTATACAAGAACACCTGATAATTCTCATGCACAACTTTTACTCAGATCAAGAAGAAACAGTTTGAATGGAGCTAGGAGAAACAGAATGGTTTAAAATTGGTAAAAGGTACACAAGGCTATATACTTTCCCCATACATGTTTAATTTATATGCAGAACAAATCATCAGAGAAGTCGGAATGTATAAAGATAACCAAGGTGTGAAGTTTAGTGGAAAACTCATAAACCACCTTTGCTGTGCTGATGATACCATGTTACTGGTTGAAACTGAAGACGATCTAAAACATCTGCTTATCAAGATCAAGGGATATAGTCTTAAAATAAACCTGCACCTTAATGAGAAGAAGGCAAAAATCCTGACAACTAGCAAAATCAATAATTTCATCCTTGATGGAGAAGAAATAGAAATAGTAGACAACTTTTACCTGCTTGGATCAATAACGAAATGACTAGCAGTCAAGAAATACAGGACATATTGTTCTTGGCAGAAGGACTACAAAGTACCTGGATAAGATGTTCAAGTACAGAGATATCTCTGCATACAAAGATTCAACTTATGGGGTTTGGAAGGATACTTTGTGTATCATGGACTGCCTGAAGAACAAATCAGTTGGTACTAGAGGAGATCAAACCTGAGCTTTCCTTAGAAGCTCAAATGGCGAGACTTCGGCTTTCATACTTTGGACACATCATGTGAAGGGAGAAATCATTAGAGAAAGATGTCTTTCTTGGCAAGGTTGAAGGTCAATGCAAAAAAGGAAGACTAGCGATGAGATGGATGAAATCAATAACAACAGCTATGAATGCCACTATATCAATTAGCCACTCGACTGAAAACTTAACACAGCTTAGCACAACTATCCACAGGGTTATATGAATCTACACTGATGCGATAGAACTTAACAACAAAACTAGCATGACAAAATGAACAATCATTTCCTCTATTGCATCCCATGGGAATCAACATTGATGGCCAAGTGGCCTCATTATTCTGCCTCAGTCCAAAGAAAGTGTATGGCAACAGCAGAAAGAGAAATGGGTGCAATTTAGAAGGAGGTAATGGGAATACTGAGCTCCAAACAAAATGCATGACTTTGCTTTGTTTCCCTCCTGGATCAGCTTTTGAATCTTGGCTTCCCTTCTCATTCCCAGTACAGGCCTTCTGACTCAGCTCAGGGCCAGCTTTTGGAGTATGTGACCGGTACAGCTGCATGGAACATCATGGATAAGGGGGTACTGCCATGCTGATGTCTCCCTCTGTCATCCTACATCATGTGGGCAGAGGGAAAGATAGGGTTCAGGGGACAATGTGATAGGCAGAAGGTGGAGGAGAAAAAGGGAATGTTTGGTAGAAGGATACAGAAAGAGGGATGTTGTGCTGGTGTCACCACTACTAATGAAGAAGGGGGCACTGTGCCAAAGCTGCTACCATAAAATAAAATTTTAATTCCTATTTTTGCACGGGGCATTGGTTTACGTAGAGCCAACCAATTCTCAACTTCCAAAGCAGCCACTCACTCTGTGGCTATTAGACCTGTATCTGGGGGCATGCCACACATTGGGTCAATATGAGTTCATGTATCTGTGCTATCATATCCAGATCTCTTTCTTGACACGTGATCTCTGGAGTTATTAAGATGAAGTCAGGAAGCACCATATGCCAGTGCAATTCTAGGGCTGCATTGCTACTGGCTGCTGAACTTTCAGTGTTGGAGCGTACAGATGGCAAAGTGGATTATTCAGACTCTTTGGGCATGAAACTACTTCTCTGCTGCAATCTGAGAAATGCTGCAGGGCAGGGGCTGTGGAACACCATTTTTGTTGGAGTAGCCAAACAAACCAATCACCAGCCTTGCCACAATCATACGAGTTGCCTAGGCTGTCTTGGTCAAATGTTGGCTGTACAATGACCCTAGTGGTTCACCTCATTCTGCTGTCTATACTTCAAGGACTGAGAAGACAGGAATGATCCCAAGAAAACAGAGACATGCTAATATTCAGGGAAGGAGAAACAGGAAACAGATCCATCCTGGTGGGGAAGCGAGACATATGAGTTGAATCTGTTGAGGAGGATGAGTAATGGGGACTAGCGAAGGGGATGGGTGAGTTTAGCCATTAGGAGAGATGAACTGGTTAATGAGGGGGAACCTGACAGGAAGAGGACCTGGGAGAGGGATCAGCTAAGGTCAGGTAATGAGGGCATAGGAATCAAAGATATTTAGGATAGGGGAGTGGAGTAGGTAGGGGGCATTAAGCATCTTATCCCCAAACATAAGTCAAACTATGTGTAGTGAGTAAGAAGTGAGTTAAAATAGGATAAGAAGAGAAGAGGAAGAAGATTTTAAGATAGTGTAGAGGTCTGAGAGAAGAGAAAATGTGTGGTGTAGATGGGCTGGGTATGGAAAGAGACTGTTCAGGACTGGCTGGGAGGGAAGAACATGGGTGGGGTGGATGGGCCAGGATGACTAGAAGAAAGAAAGAGAGAAGGTAATGCAGATTGGCTGTGGGACAGGGGGAGGAGGATGAGGAGTGAAGTGCGGGTAAACTGGTGCGGTTGGGCTTGGGTTGAGGAAGGAAGAGACACTGGAGGAACTTCCACTACTTCCGTGTATTTTATAGTTACATGAGTCTTCCCTGTGTATGCCCTACCTGCTATGTTCTAAGTTTAAATATGGTCCAGTCAGTTGTGCCTATGATCCGGCATGTTTTATTTTTCTTTCTTCGGCCAGGATAATTTGTATTGAGTTGAACATCCCCAGACATTTTGAAAAGTTGGCTCGTATGGTATCTATACTCTACTTTACATATACTTCCATCATTCTAGTCTGGGAAAGGAAAGATGGAAATAAAAAATAGGCAGTCCTTGTTTGTGTTTCTTGTCCTCCTATCCTCCGATTTATATAGTTAGTATCACTAATCATGTGATATTTGTCCTTTCCTACTTCACCCAGCTACTTTTCTAGTGGGTTGTATTTATTATATATCATAGTCGGATTTTATTTTATTTTATGCCTGGTGACTGATGCAACTTTAAATATTCTCATTAGGATTTGGAATGCATTTTTCTTTTTTCATTTGCCACTTTTCTCTGTTACCTGGGTACATACCATTCTTTTAACAGCAAAGTACGTAAAAGCCACAAGTAAGAGCATTTAAGGGCAACAGACTTGTCAGCAATAGTCTGGTACCAGTACTATAAAAGGAGAAAATAGGGAGTTTTTGCCCTCTGGAAGAGACATTTTAATTTACTGTATGATTAAATGATGATCCATAATCAATTTGATAGCTGTATTAGAATACAATGTGTGATGAGTTTTTTTAACTTACTGTCAAAATGTTTGGATGCAAAGCTAAAATATAAAATATATTAAGAGCGTAATATTTCTCTCTTCTTCTTTATCTTCCTCCATTTCTTCCTTCCTGTCTCTTTATATTACCATTGGAATTTCCTGGCTGGCTTTCAGAAACTTTGACAGTCTTTCATCTATGTTCAAATTACATGGTTTAACCCTCTGTACTGGTAAGCTTTGGAATGCAAGTTATTTTGGTCAAACAGATGACAGGAATAGATTTAAGTGTCCAGCAAAAGTAAGGTAAAACATGTGGAAAGATTGGAAGTCTATTTGCTTGTATGATTTGCATCTTGTTCCCCCAAAAAATATTTCCTGAAACTACAAGAAGAGAAATAAGTCCAACAACAAAACTGCAGAAGCAAAATCATCTGCAGAAAACATTGTGAAGCTCTAATTAAGTTCTTAAATGTAGTATTTTCTGGCAATAATCCCATTATTTAATTTCATGGATATTTTATCTACCCTTACAAAGAGCCTAAAGCAGGATACAATAAAACATACATAATAATAATATAATAAAAACATCAGCAAGCAATACAAATAACATAAACAAAGTAAGACCATAGTGGTAGAACAAGCAGAAACATAGTAAAACCAAGGCTTCATAAGGGTGGACTAAAAATGTCTTCACCACCCTCCTGAAACTCATAAGACTATCAGTAAAAAGGATAATTAGAGAGAGGTCATTCCAAAGAAATGGCACGGAGCAGGACAGTGCCCTGGCCCATTATCGCACCACATGAAACAAATTTGCCTGAGGAAGCTGAAATAAAAGTGAATCCTGAGAGAAAATAACTTGAGAAGCAGTATATAGATGCAGATGGACAGACAGATAGAGAGACCACAGTACAAAGACATGGGCAGTATTGGAACACACAACTTTTATTGGTCCTTAAAAAGGGGGGGGCCAATTGTCGTATTTTGACAATTGTTCTGAATTTACAATCCACGTTCTTGTTTTGGTGACTTTGGACCGATTTGCTATGTATGAATTATGCAACTTAAGGGTCCGTTTTAATAGTGGCATACAGAATAGTTACAATACATGATCTCCAGTCCTGTATTATTTTAGTATTTTTAGGATAACATATGTCTTCATTCACTGGCCCCCTTTTAATCGTTTTATGATAGTATTTGTTTTTTTAAAATAAGTTTACATATATACAGTTCGGCGTGATACGAGGATTGTCTACAACATATAATTTTTATAATAATACTTCTGGGTGCATTGTTAGGTTCATTTGTGGCATTTTGCATGATTAGTTCACTTGCTTTTGTTTAATTATTTTGTTTTTCTAACCATGCAACATTACGTTTCTTTTCTTCTATACCACCAATCATATAGTTGGTGTTTTTCGCATGATCTTACTTCCTATTTTTTTCCCGCGGTCCGATAAGCATATAAAGGCACGCATGCATCGGCGTTTTTTTCAACATTTGCAGTGTGGATGGTGCGGTTGGGGTTCTGATGTCTAACACAGTCTGCGGTAATTGTTTTTATTATACTTTTGGCTGGCACAGCACTTATTTTAAAAAAAATTTAAAAATGATGTTTTCTAATTTCAATTTTAATTTCAGAATTCACTCTACGAGTGTCTATGGCGGTCTCATTATTTATACATATTAGAACCTCCGCAAGTTTTCATTTGATTTAAAATGCAGTGAGTATATAACACTGGTATACAGATATAGACCTTCCAGTTCTGACAAGTTCTGGTTTTATTTTTTCTTGTACACTGTTCTAATTTGGTTTTAAAGCTGGAGGAAATATATCAGTTAAATTTCACAAATACTCCTTCAAACGTTTTTTGCCGGCATGAGATAGGTCGAGATAGTTAGATTGATAATGTGTATGAAGAAACACATAATTATTAATTTAGTATGCATTACACATGCATCCGTTTTGAGCATGTTCCAGAATCTCTTTGGAACGGTTTTTGTTTAATCGGGCTTGTGTATTAGTAGCTAGATTCGTTACATTATAATTTGTATTAGAGACAGAAGTTGCACTCTTCATCGGCTTTCAAATCAAGTATGTCTCATTGCACTCCTTCTCGTCTCATTTTTTAATCAGCACAATTGGATTTTACAGGGATTGGATATTTTATTAGGTCTTTGACCTTATGATCAGTTGGCAGTTTATTTCCATGGTCCTCAGGTACCCTTTTTCTCATTCACTCCTGGTTTTTATTCACTCCTGCTCCTTTGTGATATAAGTATTTATAGAATAGTTTATTTATTTATTTCTATACTGATTCACATTGTATTCAATCTTCATCCTTTGGATTTCTCCCCTTTTTGATATTTATGGACATAATAATTATTATTCATTTAGTTTTATGAGTGGTTTCATTTTTTATGATTTCATGATGGTAATAATGTGTCATAGAGTGTTTATGTTTTAACATTTTGTTTCGTTGATTATTGTTACATTATTTTTATTCAGATTCAGATTCATATTTATTATTATCTTTTTAGCATGTGGTAACATACAAGGTTTTCTAATGAGTTTTTTTTAAATTGTTTTTTTATTGTTGTTTTTAATAATTTCATGTTATTAGATCAGTTTACTTCATAGTTTACTTCATAGTTTACTTTTCTTATTCGTTCTTATAACTATGTTTTTAACATGATTTTGATGTTCATTATTTATATGTGATTTTTAATGTTTTATTACGATGTTTTTATAGTTTTTGGTGTGCCTCACCCCTGAAGACGTACTTGACGAAACACGGCCTGTGTCAAAAGGGTTTGGCCACCCCTTTTTAAGGACCAATAAAAGTTGTGTGTTCCAATACTGCCCACATCTTTGTACTGTGGTCTGTGCCCATCTGCGTGGCAGAGTGCTGTTTGTTTCCTGGCAGACAGATAAAGAGGGCACAACTGGTAGAAAATTCTAAAAGTCACTATCAACAGTTTGAACTTAATATGCTTAACAATAGGTAGCCAATGTAAAGATTCCAAAATAGGAGTAACATTGTCACTAATACCAGATTCCATTATAAACTTAGTGCCAACATTCTGGACTCTTTGCAATTGGCCAAAGGCCCTAGCAGAAAGACTGGAATACAAAGTATTACAATATCCAATCGTACCAAAATCAGCGGGTGTACAAGTTGCCAAAGCATGGAATTCAAAATACGTAAATACTTTCCTCAATTGTCACAAATAAAAATAACACACTTTCACTACCATAGAAATCTGAGGCTGCAAGGTCAACAAACTGTCCCTTTCAAACCCCAAACTATGGAGCTGGTCCTTCACTGCCAACAGGGTCCTTTGCCAAAACAACAAGGGTCACATACAAAATGATGTGATGGGTGGACCCAGAGCACCTCCATCTTCTAACAATTCAATATTAACTTATTGTCTCTCATCCAGTGATTGATGTTCCATCAGAAAGCCTCAAGTTTCTGCAGTTGGCTTGCCTGGGCCTTGCCTAATGGAAAATATAATTGGATTATCATCTGCAACCATCTGAAAACATGCCATTGTAAGAGCAAGGCCAAAGACTGGACATAAAGATTAAATAGAAGAGGAGACAATAAAGTACCTTGAGGAACCCCAAAATGTAATAAACGTATATCAGATGGTTTGGAACCAACTTCCACAAACTGACTACAGTTAGTAAGAAAAGAGTTCAACCAATGTAAAGACATTCTACCAATCCCAAAGGTGGCTAGCCACTGTAACAGCATATTATGGTCAAGTGTTTTAAACTCCACTGAGAGATCTAATAAAAGAAGAAGAGCATCATCCCCTTGGTCTAAATAAGACAGAAAATCTTCTTGTATCGCCAACAAAGCCGTTTCTGTGCTCTGAGAGCACTAAAATCCCAACTGAGATTCATGAAGCAATCCACATACATCAATAATTGAGACAAAATTACTTTCTCAATCACCTTAGACAAAAATGAAAGGTAAGAGACTGGCTGAAAATTCTCTGTCTTAGCAAGATCTAAAGACAGCTTCATCAACAATGGACGAACATCGGCCACCTTCAATTCCTGCAGCATAACTCCCTGACTCAGGGACCCATTTACCACCGAATGAAGTAAAACACAGATCTCATCCCAAATTAAACCCAGTACCCTAGGGCAGTGGTTTTCAAACGAGTCCTCGGGGCACACCTAGGCCAGTTGGGTTTTTAGGATTCCCACAGTGAGTATGCATGAGATAGATTTGCATACAATGAAGGCAGGGAGAATACTAAGGAACTGAAACATAATCACCTTTACAGGAGTCACATCCTCATAAATTTTCCTTAACTCACAATACCACTGCAGTAACCAAGGAAAACTATGCCTGACGGCCCTGAACTGCAAAGGCAACCTAGTAACATCAAGATTAGCCAGATCGTTTACCCTTCTAGAACTAACCTATGGATCAGGTATCTCCAATTCAAAAAGAACTAAGGAATGATTGGACCAGGGCATTGCAGCTACCTGCCAACTGAGCACACTCTGCCTGATATCCACCAATCCCTCTGAAACAAAAACAAAATCTAAAATATTATCCTTAAAGTGCATTGGGATGGTTACAATTTGAGCAAAGCCCATGTCCTGCATTGCACAATAAAAATCAGAAGCTGTGCCATCTTCATCCTCCCACTTTGCCTGAGGAGTGTTAAAATCCCTAGAACTACCAACTAGGATATTGATGCAATATAACAAATCTTCCAAAGCTCCCAAAGGTGAAGAAGGAGCTCGGTATATCAAGAGAAAACCCAACTCCTTTACAATACTAGATTTAATCATCAAATATTCCACCAGTTGTACACAGTCTAGACCAGTGGTTCTTAACCCAGGCCTCTGGGACCACTAGTCCAGTCAGGTTTTCAGGGTATCCATGATGAATATGTATGAGATAGATCTGCATACAATTGCATGCAGATATATCTCATGCATATTCATTGTGGATATCCTGAAAATCTGACTGGTCTGGGGGTCCCAGGGGACTGGGTTGAGAACCACTGATCTAGACCCACAAATTGTAACGATCTTTTAAATATTACTGCTACCCCCCTGCTCTAGATGACACCCAGGGCTAGAGAGGGTAGCAAATCCAGCAGGGCACATTGTTTGCAGACCAACCCCATCCTCTTTCAACCATGTTTCCATCAAAAATAAAACATATAAACAATATTCTCCTATCAAATCAAACAAATAATGTTTTTTACCATTTACAGAATGTGCATTTATCAAATTACATTTTAATCCATTCTCCCCACCAAGTCCCACTAAAGATGGTCAGCCTGCGGTAGAAGCCTCAACCATAATGACTCATGCATGCGCATCAGCCTAGGCACACCAGCCAACTGCCCATACAACCCCTCCCCATAAATACTAGGATCGCATAGATATCACCAGACATTATTCTACCCTGCAGAATTAAAAGCCCCCAATAAAGTAAAAACAAACAAAAAAATCATCCTACAAGCCAATCAAAAGAAAACAAAATTGAAAACAAACCCATCATAAAAACCACAATACAAAACATTCACAATTTTAAAATAAGATAAAACTATAAACAATACCCCTCTCTCCCACGCTCTCAGGCTCATTAAAGGGCGCTTGCCTTCAGCTCGTGCCTTACGCAAACCGCTGAAGGGCTGCCAGCTCAGTTTTATCAGATAGGTTGGCATCCTCTCCCTACACCACTCTAGCCCTCGCTCAGGCATCTTGTAGAACAGTAGTGTCTGATGGTCTTGGGAGTCCCGATTCTGCTCTCTGCTGCAAGGTAATGCAGATGGAATGCCAGCTTGGTTTTATGAGAAACACACATGAACAAACTATTTTTTTGTTGGAACTCACACTAGGAGGGAACCTCCCTCTCGTCGTGCGGTGTTCCGTTTTTATCTTAAATTCAAAATAGGGACGCAACCCTAACAAGGATTAGGGGAACCTCAACCCCCTAATACCAACCAGATAAACCTGATTCACACCAGGCTTAAAACACCAGGCTTAAGGCAAATTCAATTCACATAAGGCATAAGCCAAATGAAAGTCACTTAACTTGAGTGTAGGCTTCTCTCCGATATCTCTACAGGTGTCCAGCATATCAGCATAGCAGCGTATCCGCAAATAGTCCACCACACTGGCAAACCATCAAAGCCCGCTCTAGAATCACATGGCTGTATTCGCTCTCATCAAACTGCAGAGGTTCTCTTCGGGCAGATATTTATAAAGCTCAAGATCTTCAATGAAGGAACCAGTGACGCTGGATATCAAGACAACCACTTCGGGGAAGCTTACTCCAAGTGACTTCACTTTCGTTCTCCAAACAACAATTTAAGGAGATCTCTTCTCCATATAAGGTAACCCAACGTTGCAATTGTTTCGAGCCTCCGGTCCTCCCGGCTCTTCTTCAAACACTGTTGCTCCCAACTCCATTTGAAACGTAGAAATTTAAACTCCCCTGACGTAAACACGTGACCGATTGGTAACCAATAGATCTCTGACAGACTCAGATCCCGCTATTGACACCATGGCCCACCATTCCACTGTTGAATTCAAGCCATGGGGATTAACAGAATTCAGAGTGTAAACAATTTTGGAATCAGGTTTATCCGGTTGGTATTAGGGGGTTGAGGTTCCCCTAATCCTTGTTAGGGTTGCGTCCCTATTTTGAATTTAAGATAAAAACGGAACACTGCACGATGAGAGAGAGGTTCCCTCATAGTGTGAGTTCCAACAAAAAAATAGTTCGTTCATGTGTGTTTCCCTTGTTTGTTTGGATAGTTTATATGGGAGACCAAAAGGGGTTTTGATTGTTTAATAGCTTGGTTTTATGAGGCAGGTTAGCATCCTCTCCCCACACCACTCTAGTCCCTGATCAGGCATCTTGGTAGAACAGTTGTAGCTGATGGTCTTGGGAGTCCCTATTCTGCTCTGTGCTGCTTTTTGCTTGCATGACCTTTTTTGCACATTTTCCCCCTTTTTTCTGAAGTCTCTTGATGTTATGCATTTGCCTCCCAGAAGACTTCTCTTGCATAACAAGTGAGCTGTGGCTTCCTTCTGATTTTATGCTGCTACTAGTCGTAGCCTAATGATGCAGCTTGCACTAGTTGGGGCTCTGAGGAGGCATACTAGTTTGATTGGTTCTCGACAGGACTGGCCCAACCATTAGGCAGTCACCTAGTGTGGCAGCATCTGAGGGGCGGCAAAGAGCAGTAGCAGTCAAAGTAAAACAATAAATGCTGGCAACCATACAAATTCAAAAGAGCTATCAGCACATTTTTGTACTTACCTGGAGAGTGGACATACACAAAGTAAAGAGTTATTATTTAAAAGTATGGGGAGAATATTCAAAATGGTTTAACTGGTTAGCAGACGTACTAACCAGTTAAACCGTGGTCAACAGGATATTCAGTGGCACTAAACCGGTAAGTACTGCTAAATATATCCTGCCACCGGGTTTGTACACCTAGCACTGGAGGGTGGAATGAGGATGGCACAGAGGGTTAGCCAGTTAGCAGTGATACTGAGCAGATGGCCGGTTAACCCTAACAGGCTAAAGTCGGGGAAAAAAAAGAACTGACCTAACTTGAGCCGGTTTAGCTATCCAACCAGTGGCTCAATATTGTCGCTGACCGGACAGTTAATCCTCCATGCGGCCAATCTGGATATTCGGTGTTGGTGACTGGACATGATCCCAGCATTGAATATCCAGGTCTAATTTAAAATGGTAACGGCAAGTTGCTTTACTTGGGCTTGCTGCTGCTGAAAATACCCCTCGCCCCATGATGTCCAATAATGAATTATTACAGGATTGTTCTGCCTGGCGTGGTGTTGGATTGATTATAACTACTGAGTGTAATTATCAAAATCTCGGGGGGAGAGGTGGCATGTGTAAGGCTGAAGGTTCATCTAGGGAACCCAATATCCTTGTACCAGCTCTGGTGCTTGAGGAATAAATCCACTCGGGGTAGCTCCCTACACCAACTCCCTTTTCACCTCTCACACAGATAGGTCTCACTTGCGTGTTCCTTAATTTCTCTGCTGATCCTTGCTATCTGGTAACAAATCTTTTCCGACTGGCTTCACCCTCACGTGTTTCTTGACTTTGCTTCTGTCAGCTGCTCTCATTTTGTTTCTGTGCTAGAAGACTGATTTGCTGGACCTGTCCACATTGTTCGTGCACTTTGGCTCTTCTCCTGCCTTCTCGTCCTACTATCTGGCAACTGGTGTGTACTCTACCTCTGCGGGGAATACCGTGGGCTCATGCTTCAAATTATGGCAGCTTCTGAGTCCAGAGGGCTCAGTCTAAAGGGGAAGGAGCTGTTTTAGGTGTGGAGGAGTGGCCTAGTGGTTGGGGCAAGGTACTTCAGGCCAGAAGGTCAGAGGTTCAAATCCCACTAGAGGACAGCAACCTTGGGCCAGAAGGACTGGGGTTTCTAGTCCCACAGGTGCTCCTTGTGGTCTTGGGCAAGCCACTTAACCCTCCATTGCCTATGTTCCCTGTAAAATCGTTATCTCCAAGTTATAATGCCCTGTTCAATGTAATTTCAGTTTGTTCAATGTAAACCACACTGATGCAGAATAGCACAGTATATAAGAGATATAAATAAATAAATATAGGTGAACATGTATGATCTAGGCCAGAATCCCAGATGTTCCTGGAGTAGCTTGACCCAGATGTGATACATAAATTTTAGAAAACTAAATTATTGGAAGAGGATGCTTTATTTTAGAAGTGTGCAATCCAACCCCCTGCTGGCTTTTTGCATTTCTTGCTTTATCTTATTTTGAAATTTAAATCTGGCTGGTAAGGTGCTGCATCCTATGCATGTCTCAGTTTTCTGCTCTCTCTGGAATCCCGAGAGCCCCCTCCCCCCTATTCTCTGCATTTCTTATCTTTGATTTATATATCACCAGTTCCCAAATGCTGGAGATTTACTCTAGTATAGACCTTCTAGCTGCTAATTAAGAATAGCTCTACAACTTCTGACTGAGATTCCCCTGAATGGAACATTTTCCTCTTCAGCCATTGTTGGTAAAATAATTAGCATTGATAGAGCACCTTTTATGCAAATGTGACTCCAGCAAACTGTGTAATTGTATCACTTTAGAGATATTCAGGTACACTCATCCCTCATTTATCGCGGTTAATCAGTTCCAGACTCTACCGCGATAAGTGAATTTCCGCGAAGTAGGATTCTTTATTTATATCCAAGAGTTTTACCTTCTCCTGGATGGTAAGCATCTTCCTCCGGCGCTTAGTTTCATCATCAGAAGGCTGAGAAGAAGCAGCACGTTTAGGAGACATCGTGGGGCTTAGATAAAGGCCTACAGTCCATATGTACAGTAATTTAAATTTTAATTGTAATACAGGGGTGTATAATTGACTCAGACGACCGAGCGTGCGTGGTATCATTTTCACTGTCTCAATCAACTTTTTAATGAATATACATGTATTTGAAAAAAACGCGATAGAATGAAGCCACGAAAGTCGAAGCGGCGAAGGACGACTGTACTCATCTCTGGGAATGGCAACCATGAACAATGACATTTTAGATCTGACTCTGGAGACGGGATAGTATGACTATGTTATATATAAACTGAAGCACCAGAAGGCAAATCAAAACTGTCCATATTAAAAAGGCAAGTAAGCTGAGTAGCGTGGAAACTATAGCTCACTTAAAAAAGACATCTAAAAGCACGGTATATTTACAAAAATGTCAGCTATTCATAACTGGTGGATGGATCTTAGAAAGAAAATACTGTTCCTTCTGTGAAAAGGATATAAGATATCCACACTGAGACCATACAGTTTAAACATTTTGAATGATTTTACTTCTCTCTTATAGAACTGGAACAAAAGTGAATATGCGTAATGAACACTAAGGGGCTTGTCACAGCCCATGGGAATAAAATGGGCCATGCAGCAGATAGCTCGAGCTAAGTGTTAGTAAAAGGGGCCCTTAGATGTCAAAAGTTATTATTAAATTATATAAATAGTCCCAAATGTAGCAAATCTCAGATATTACAAAATAAATATCCAACTTGAAGAAACGATAAGTTAAAAAACTAAGGGCTCCTTTTACTAAAGCTTGCCAAGGTTCCTCAAATGCATGTAAAGTGCAAAACCTGTGCATTAGCTATTGGGGGCGTGACCAGAAAGTCCCACAGCAGAACGCTAACATGCAGTCCAGGAAGACAGGTTCACCTACAACTCCTGTAGAGGTGTCATTAGGTGAACTCGCATCAATGGTCACATTGCTACAGAGCACATGGAAATAGCCCTTGTGTTAGTGCAGCAGTTCTCAACCAGTGTGTCGCGACACACTAGTGTGTCACAAGCACCCGGGAGGCATGTCGCAGAACCGGCACATGTGCTAATAGGACATGTGGCCAACATTCTGCAGATATGTCGCGGAGCTGGCAGGGGCAGGAGATATGTCCGCGCTGGCCCCGGCAAATTGTGTCCAACGCAGATTCAGCCGTGCTCCCTCTCCATGCTGCGGCACCTGGGGCTCCTAATATGATTTCAATTCTGAGTGCATTGCGCGTACCTGGAAATGAACTAACTCAAGTGCCATTTTCTGTTGCATCTGGGAGAAAGGAGTACAACACCAATCTACATCAAACAAGAATCGCCGGGGCTGATGAGTGCACATCTCCTTCCCTGTTGCTGCTTGTGCCGGCTCTGGGAAGGGTTAAGAGGGAATATGCTGCACTATTGGTGGGGGGGAGATAGAACAAGGAAATGCTGGACTACAAAGGTAGGGTAGAGGGGAGATGTCTGTCTACATGAGGGGAGGGGAAGAAAGAGAGATGATGCCAGGCTAGAAGGGTAGATGAAGGGGGTGGATAGAGATGATGCCAGGCTAGAAGGGTAGATGAAGGGGGTGGATAGAGATGATGCCAGGATACAAGGGTGGATGGGGGGGTGGGGAGAGAGGGAAAGAGAGAGAGAGAGCGAGAGAGAGAGAGAGAAAGATGATGCCAGGCAGCAGGGGGGAAGAGGGAGAGAGAGAGAGACATACATAAGAACATAAGATATGCCATACTGGGTCAGACCAAGGTCCATCAAGCCCAGTATTCTGTTTCCAACAGTGGCCAATCTAGGTCATATGTACTTAGCAGTTTCCCCAAGGGACACAGGTTCCACAATGCTTGTATTGGTTCAAGCATTGATATCCTGGGTCCCTTCTTAATAATGGTTTATGGACCTTTCCTCCAGGAACTTGTCCAAACCTTTTTTAAACCCAGCTACACTAACAGCCTTTACTACATCCTCCGGTAACAAATTCCAGAGTTTGATTACACGTTGAGTGAAAAAATATTTCTTTTATTAGTCTTAAATAGTTTACCCTGTAGCTTCATTGCATGTCCCCTAGTCTTTCTATATTCTGATAAGGTAAACAATCGATCTACGTTTACCCGTTCCACTCCATTCATTAATTTATAGACTTCTATCATATCTCCCCTCAGCCGTCTCTTTTCCAGGTTAAAGAGCCCCAACCTTTTTAGCCTTTCTTCATAGGAAGGGCTGCATAGGTTGATGGGTGAGGGGAGATAGAGACAGAGAGATGGGAGTGGGGTGAGAGAGAGAGAGAGAGCGAGGAAGATGTTGGGCTATATAGGTGGGTTGGTGGAGAGGAGAAATGCTGGGCTACATAGGGTGGATGGGTGGAAACGAGAGTGAAGAAATACCAGGATATAAGGATGGGTGGGAAACAGAGGGAGATTTGATAGGTATGTGAAAATTAAAAAGGAGGAAATTGAGGACTAGAAGGTGAAAAACAGGATGAAATCTGAGTGGACAGAGAAGCAGTAAAGAAAGAAAAGGGAATGATCAATATGTCAGAGAAAGATGCAGGGAGGAAATGGAGGAAGATAGGAGAGGAGAGGGTAAAGAAGAAATGGAGCGCAAACACTGGAAAGAGTTTGCAGAAGACAGATGAAGAAAGCAGAAAAGAGAAACTGGGACTAACATGACTAGAAAAATAAAATTCCCAGACAACAAAGGTAGAAAAAAAATTTTTATTTTGAATATGTTAACTTTAGGAGATGTACATTACAGATGTTTTTGTACTTTGTTCAGTACAAGAGGAAATGCATTTATCTTTTTGGTTTTCCAGTACCCGCTGAGTTTAACTTCTTGGGATTCCCAGTTCAATTTTTGTCTTTGGATTTTTATTTCTGATTTGTTCTGAATCTGTTGGAGTATGGCATGTGAACAAACAAGGTGCAGTGGCATTAGTGTGTAGTTTCTGTAGAAATCCACAGTAGTCCCACTTTATTTAACAGGTTTTATGTACCACTTTATCATTTCAGTTAAAGCAGTTTACATTGTAACTTAAACAGGGACATCAATAATTTGGATTTTTCCTAAGGCATTGGAGGGTTAAGTGACTTGCCCAAGGCCACACAGAGTGCTAGTGGGAATTGAACCCTGGTCTCTTGGTAGCCAAGCTAGTGTGTTAACCATTAGGCCACTCCACCACTCTGCTGGTTTTCTTTAACCTGTAGTAGGTGTACTCATGTTCTGCAGCCCACTGTAATATTTCTAGTGCTGCTTATCCTTTGGTAGGATTCTGGCTGCTTGAATCATAGGAATTAGTGCTGCTTTGATATGGCACATTTGCTGCATATGTGAGTGGTATTTTTTGCTGGTTTTGTTCTTTCACAATGTCCCTGATAGTGGGTGAGTTATGGTGCTGTTACTCAAATGTTTGATTCAGAATATTTTTTGTATTGTTACTTCAGTGGGGAATTGTCCTAGTTCTGATCTGCACCTGTTGTAGGGGTTTTGCGGATGCAGAACATGTTTACATTTATCTACTATACTGTATCAGACCAAAGGTCCGTGTAGGGTCACGGGCCTAGTGTGTCACATATGCGAATGTCGTCCGTCAGGTTTGTCCCGATGGAAAAAAGGTTGAGAACCAGTATGCTAGTGGTAATATGCTCTCCATTCCACGACTCCAACCATCCCATCAATTTTTGTTGACTGTGAACCGCGCTGATGATAAATAGCATGGTATAGAAAAAACAATAAATAAATAAATCCCCCATCCCATCATGCTTTGGCCAACTACCTTTTATTTTACTGTGCAGTTGCTAGCATGCTGGCATGTTCGTTTTCTCAGATGCCTATTACCACACGTTAACTGGGCCCTAAATGTGGTAGATATGCTCAGAAATTCAATATTATTTACATAGCTTAATAGCCAGAAGATTCAAGGGTCTGTAATCATAGCTGGGAATGTCATCTCATACTCTTAATATCACTCACCTGCCATTTCAAAAGTAGTATTTTTGGGAAGAGGGTTGGATTGTTGGACATGGGTGATATATGGAGGGAAGAGTTCTGCTTGACGTAAACAAGGGAGTATCTCCTGAAGCAGGGAGGATCATCTTAGGTCAAATCCTAACGCTGCTCCTTGTGATCTTGGGCAAGTCACTTGATTCCCGATTTTTCTCTATACTCACTGGATGTTTTAAAGCCAAACCAAGCACTTTCCCAGTTCCAATTCATGCCTGGAGCAGGTCTAAATTTGGACCTAAAGTCAAATGTTTCTAAAATCAAGTGGGGACATCCGAGTCCATGTACCTCCCCAGGCATGCCTTCATCATGCCCCCTGCCTCAAACATCTTTTAAAGCAATTTGTAAAATAACTCCCGCGATGTCTCCATGATTTGGAAATTCACATGTTTTTGGATATCCAAATCCCATCTAAGGTTTTTAAAATGATTCTCAGGTACACATTTTTTTTTTGTGTCGTCAAGTCAGTGCTGATTTCTGGTGACCCAGCTGCCTCTGTGCTTTCTTGGCAATTTATCACTGGAAGTAGATTGCCAGGCCTTTTCTTCCGGGGCAATAGAGGGTAAAGTGACTTGCTCAAGGTCATGAGGAATGCCAGTGGGAATTGAACCCTTGACCTTTTGGGTACTAAGCAGTTGCTGTAACCACTAGGCTATCTTTATAAAATACACTTAGCATATGTGCCTTCTGTAATTCCATATCTAGGCGCCCAATTATGAAATTACACCGTAAAGGCATTAATGCTGCTTATTAAACAAGTTTCTTAGCTGGTCAGTATCAAAAATCAGCTTTAACTCATTATATCCTTTGAAAACCTGCCCTGATCAGGCCATCTTCTCTCCAGACATCCTCCACATAAAAAAAGTTCCCTGTGCCATCCTCTAAGGCAGTGGTTCTTAACCTGGGTTCGATCGAACCCTAGAGGTTCGGTGAGTCAGTCTCAGGGGTTCGGCGGAGGTCAAGACACAAGACACGCACCCGACTCATATGATTCGTGATGACACGCCCCGCTTGGCCATCATTGGCTGCAGGTGATCACGCTACATTGCTTGGCCAATCTGTGCTGCAGGGAATTTGGTGCACTCACTAGTCGACTTGTGACTGTCCTGATGGTATGTCGTGTGATTTCTTTCTTAATATTTTAATCCATACTAACTATGTCAAGCAAAAAAAGAAAGAGGTCGGACGAATATGTACAACATGGATTCGCATATATAACAGAACGTGATGGGAGTCAGCGTCCTATCTGCATGATTTGCAATGCCAAGTTAAGCAATTCTAGTCTAGTACCGGCAAAACTAAAGGAACACTTCCTTAACCTGCATGGAGATGGGGACTACAAGAACACAACGCTTCCTGAATTCAAGGTGAAGAGAGCCAGATTCGATGAAAAGGCTACTCTGCCTGCTCTCGGCTTTGTACCCATCAACAAACCGATCCTCACAGCATCGTACGAAGTTGCTTACCTGATCGCAAAGCAGGGCAAACCACACACCATTGGTGAAACACTCATAAAAACAGCTGTGTTGAAGATGGCGAATCTGATGCTGGGAAAAGTGGCCGAAGTTAAATTATCCCAAATTCCTCTTTCAAATGACACCATCAGCGACAGAATAGAGGACATGAGCAAAGACATCTTGGCTCAAGTAGTTGCAGATCTGATTTCAAGCCTGGCAAAATTCAGCCTCCAACTCGACGAGACCACAGACGTTTCTAATCTAAGTCAGCTTGCTGTATTTGTGCGCTATGTGAAAGACGACATGATAAAGGAAGATTTTTTTATTTTGTAAGCCTCTTACAACAACAACTAAGGCAGCCGATGTGAAGAAACTTGTGGATGACTTCTTCAGAGACAACAATCTTTCGTGGGATATGGTTTCTGCAGTTTGTACGGACGGAGCTCCAGTCATGTTGGGAAGAAAGTCTGGTTTTGGTGCGCTAGTGAAAGCCGATGCACCACACATCATTGTTACGCATTGTATTCTGCACTTGCATGCGTTGGCAACAAATACCTTGTCTCCAGAAATGACAGAAGTATTAAAAATTGTAGTGGAATGTGTGAACTATGTGCGAAATAGTGCACTGAGGCACCGCATCTTCAGTGAGGTGTGTAAAGAAATGGGCTCTGAATTCGAGGTACTTCTGTACCATTCTAACGTTCGGTGGTTATCCCGGGGACAGGTGCTGAATCGTGTATTTACCATGCGTGTGGAATTAGTCCTGCTTTTGCAAGAGCACCAACATCGTCATGCAGATTGCTTCAAAAATTCTAAGTTCATTCTCATTTTAGCGTACATGGCTGATATATTCGCATCTCTCAATCATCTCAATTAGCAGATGCAGGGTGGTGGAGTCAACATCATCGAAGCGGAAGAACACCTGAAGGCTTTTCAAAAAAAGCTACCGTTATGGAAACAGCGAACAGAGAACGATAACTTCGCAAACTTTCCCCTGCTGGACGACTGTGTAAGTAAGATCGAAGATGTGTCTGGAATCGGAGACATGTCTGTACCCACGGAACTGAAGCAAGCAATTGCCACGCACTTAGATGAGCTTGCAAAGTCTCTCGACGGATACTTCCCTACAAGAGCGTCATATCTAGCATGGGTGAGACAGCCGTTCATGTTTGGTGTTGAGACAGCAGATGTCAATGATGAATACCTCGACGAAATCATTGAAATTCAGCAGAGCCAGGTTCAACAGCAACTCTTCAGAACAACAACGCTCTCAACGTTTTGGTGTTGACAAATGGTAGCGTATCCTGTTATTGCTAGGAAAGCCCTGGAAATTTTTATACCATTTGTTACAACATATCTTTGCGAGCAATCCTTTTTGAGGATGCTGGACATAAAAACGAAGAAAAGGAACAGACTTTGCTGTGAAAAGGACATGAGAGTGACACTTGCCAAGGTGAAGCCACGCATTTCTGAACTGGTCTCTCAAAGGCAACAGCAGAAGTCACACTGATTTGCAGTAAATATTCATTATTATTGTAACGGTGTAGCCTGATGGAAATTAGGTGATGGGTGTGTGTTAAAATGTTAAAAATAATAAATAGCATAAATACAATAAGTTCATTATTGGAATACATAAGGTTAAAAATTAAAACCATTTCAGTGTGGTAGTATTAAAAAAGGTCATGTCTTTGTGAAAAGTTATGTATGTAATTTGTTGTGAGTTAATGCATTGTTTTGGTTTTGTTCTTTGAACACAGTGATGTTAATGCACGATTCATTTTGTGAACCAGTAAAACATATACCTATGTCTTAAATTTGAAAAAAAATCATATTTTATTTTTCAATAAAGAAGGGTTCGGTGAATGTGCATATGAAACAAAACTAATGCAACACCCATTTACATTAAAGTATTGTACATAGTTTGAGTTAATATGTATTTAGTTCCCCTGGTTTCCTTCCCATGTTCAATTTCCTGTTCTTTGTAAAACTCAATGTTGTTTGTATACATTGTAGTATGCTTGTTCGATGTACACCGCGCTGATTTTAATAGCGCGGTATAGAAGCAAATGTTAAATAAATAAATAAATAAAATAATAAACTGGTGGGGTTCAGTACCTCCAACAAGGTTAAGAACCACTCCTCTAAGGTTAGAGTACACTGTAACTTCCAGAATAGACACTCAAGCCCCCAGAAAACTGAGTGCCTGTGGTAGTTGTTGAGGTTTTTCTTCTAGAGGAATCTGAATTTTGCTTTATTGTTGTTCAAAGGTGTTTGACTGAAGTCCCAGTCACTTTATTAAAGTTCACTTGTTTTTATCTGCCTGCAGGGCCGGCCCGTCCATTGTGCAAGAATGTTGTTTGCACAGGGCCCCGCGTTTCAGGGGACCCCGCGCAAACAACATTCTGCATATGCCGGTAAATTTAAAAAAAAAAAACTTGCTGCTGCTGCCGCCGTGGCAGCAGCAGAATTGAGCATCCCGTGGGGCCCCCCTGCCTGGCAGAGTCCTCCATGCAGCCTCAGCTCCCTAAATGCCGGCTTTCAGAGCCACAAAGGGAGAGAGCTTCTCCCTCGAATCTCTGTTAAGCCGCTGGTGCTGATGGGAAACAGGATTTCCTGTTTCCCATCAGCCCAGCGGGCTTAAACAGAGCTGCGAGAAAGGGAAACTCTCCCTTCGTGGCTCTAAAAAGCCTGTGCTGAGGGAGCTGAGGCCGCATGGAGGGCAGGGGGGGCTCCTGCGGGACGCTCGATTCTGCCACTGCCATGGTGGTAGCGGCAGTAGCAGCAAGTTTGTTTGTTTTTTAAATCTACCTGGGCTATTTGGGGGGGGGGGGCTAAGACTGGAAGTGGGCTGATGGGGAGGTAGGACTGGAAATGGGCTATGGGGGGCTAGGACTGGAAATGGGCTGATGGGGGGCTAGGACTGGTAATGGGCTATGGGGGGGCTAGGACTGGAAATGGGCTGATGGGGGGGGCAGACTGTAATGGCTATGAGGCGCTAGGACTGGACGTGGGCTGATGGGGGGTTTAGGACTAGTAATGGGCTATGGGGGGACTAAGACTGAAAATGGGGTGATGGGGGGTTAGGACTGGTAATGGGCTATGGGGGTGGGGCTAGGACTGGTAACGGGCTGGGGGTTGCTAGGACTGGAAATGGGCTGAGTGGAAGGGGGCTTCAACTGAAAATAGCTGATGGGGAGGTGGGCTTGGAATGGAAATGGGCTGTGAGGGGAGGGAGCTAGCACTGGAAATGGGCTGAGTGGGGGGGGGAGCTAGGACAGGAAATGGGCTGATGGAGGGGCTAGGATAGGACTGGAAATGGGTTGTTGCGGGGTGCTAAGATTGGAAATGGGCTGTGGTGGGGGCTTGGTTTGAAATGGACTCATGGAGGGGCTAGAACTAGAAGTAGGCTCATTGGGGGCTTGGATTGGAAATGGGCTGAGTGGAGGGGAGCTAGGATTTGACATGGGCTGATGGTGGGGCTACGAAAGGACTAGAAATGGGCTGATGGGGGGCTGGGATTAGAAATGAGCTGATGGAGGACTCGGATAGGACTGGAAATGGATGGGGGAGCTAGGATTGGAAATGGGCTAATGGGGGGCTAGGACTGGAGATGGGCTGATGCGGGGACTAGAAGGGAGCGGATGCTGGGTGGGGCTGGAACTAGAAGGGAGCTGATGTTGGGGGAGGATTAGAATGGGATGGAGCTGGGAGAGTGAAATGGAGAGGGGGAAATTATTTTGTGTGGGAGGGAAGACAAATCTACAATTGGCCGGGTATTGGGAGAGTAAGTGGGGATTGAGGATGGGGGGTAACATTTGAGTGGATGAAATAGGAATGAGGAAAGAGCAAAAGGAGAAAGATTAGTATGTTAAAGCAGATGTAGAGAGAGAATGGAAAAAAAAACTAGAAGAGAGAAGAAAGGACAAATGGACAGCAGACAATGGAGAGTTAGCAGAAGACATGAAGAATCCAGAAGAAAGTGGCTGGAGCAATTGCAACTGAAAAAAAAATGCACAAAAAGTAGAAAAATATCTCTTTATTTTGAATTCATTAACTGGAATATGTCAGCTCTGGGAAATGTGCATCATTAACGTCTGCGCTTTATTTAGTGCAAGAGGAAATTAATTTATAGTTTTATTTCTACAGTGTTGTTGTACATTCCAAGTTTGGCTTTTGGGGTTCCCAGTTTAATTATTGTCTTCCTGTTTCTAAACTGTGATTCCTTGTTTGGTGATGGTCTATGTTCTGCATGTGTAACTGAGCTGAGATATTCTGTTTATGTAATTCCTATTTGACATTGCCACTTGTTCTCTTTCCCCAGTAGGTCATGTATTGTTATTCTCTGAAATGTATTGGTTTAATATTTGCAGTGTTGCCTTTTGATAGGTAATGGTGCTTTGTGAGTCCTGATAGTGCTGTTAGGATACGGCGGGTTTGCTATGGGTTCTAAATGGGCAGTGTTTGTAGTAGTTCCTAATGTGCCTGGCGTTTGGCACTGGATTATAGTAATGTAGAAATCTTTTAGTCTTTCTTGTATCCATACACTCATTAAGAGGCATGTTTATTAAAAGTTAGCGTATGGTAACATTATGCAAATAGTTATGCAAATGAGGCCCTTATGCAAATGAGGTCCCGCACCCAGTCTCCGCACATGGCCCCGCACCCCCCTTGGGCCGCCCCTGTCTGCCTGCTCACATTTTCTCAAAAAAGGAACCAACTTCTAGTTAATATTACTAATGGAAAGCATTGAAATAATGAAAAACACAAGTGTCTTTAGCTCAACATTTTCCACCTAAGACCAATTCAAATTTGTGCCATCAGTGACTATTCTCTCCACCAGAGTTTCTCAACCCAGTCCTTGGGACACACCTAGCCAGTCAGGGTCTCAAAATAACCACAATGAATAGGCAGGAGAGAGATTTGCATGCACTGCCTCCATTGTGTGCAAATCTGTCTCCTACATATTCATTGTGGTTATCCTGAGAACCTGACTGGCTAGATGTGTCTCACTGGGTTGAGAACCTCTTCTCCACACACTAGCATTAAACTAGTTTATAATCCCAATGGAGATCTTTTATTTTATTGCCAGTGTGGCATGTGAAAAATGTCTTGGTAAAGATTACAGTTCCATCTATCTGCTAATTTTTTGAAACAGGTTTATTAGGTTGGGTGCATATCCCATAGATGTTCTATATCTGAAGTATCTCAATTGCTCTTTAAATGAATTAATTTTTTCTAAATTATAGATTCTAGCATTTTGCCAGTAATGCTACCACATATTGGCCTATAATAATCCATTTTAATTTTTGCCATCTTTTATAGAACTGTCACATTTGCTTTCTTCAAGTTGCTCCTGTCTCAAGACATTTCTTTCAAAGAACATACAGCAACAAGTTATCACCACTGGTCCCTTCCTCTGGTTCCCCCCCCCCCCATCCCCTTCATTTCCCACCGGCGCTATCCCCCTAGTTGATTCACTCTCAACCTGGGAGTTAGTCTGGATTCCTCTCTTACCTTCCAAGCCCATCTTTCCTCCCTAATTTGTTGCTCCTTCCTCTCCCTCCATCAAATGTGTGCCATACGCCCCCTGCTCTCACCCTAATCTCTTACTACACTTCTCTTGGCCCTCATTATGTCTAACTTAGACTATTGCAATGCTGTACTTCTTGGCCTTCCCCAATATCAGGTTCACCGTTTGCAACTTATACAAAATACCACTGCCTGTATTCTAGCACAGGCCTCCCACTTTGAGAATATTACCTTCCTTCTGATTTACTTCCATTGGCTCCCCCTTAAAAACCAACTTCAATATAAACTCCTCACCCTCATCCGTAAGACTTTACATACTGGCACTCCCACATACCTCTCAGATGTTTTGCACCTTCATACCTCTCACCATGTTCTCCGGACTGTCCACACCAATCTTCTTCACTTACCCTCTGCCTCCCATGCCTGGCTGGAATCTACTTGCAACTCTGCCCAGTACTTCCTTGGACCTGCCCTATGGAACTCCCTATCCTCTGACCTCCATATTGAACTCTCCTTCCCTAAAGTCAAAACTAAACTCAAGACTCGCCTTTTCCAAATAGCCTTTGACCTTCCACCTTCCACCCTCCACCATCCAACTCCTAATTCCCCTTCCTGCTCTATCCTGTCCTCCTCTGCTTCCCATATGAGTGTTTGCCTTTCCTATCTCAGTTATGGTGTTCTTTGCACTTTTTTCCAGTTTTTTTTTATTGTATTGTTAATTGTACACCACCCTGATATCTTGATGGAAGTTGTGGTATATCAAGCACAGTAAAACGTAAATATAAACAAACACTTTTTGTCCCGTTAGTACCCTTGGATGAACTCCATTTGCACACGGTAATCTGTATACTTAACTTGGTCTAAATGTTATCTTGCCATCATCACCTCCATTAATATTAATTTCCTTGATTATTGGATTTAATTTTGTTTTGAGGAAAGTGCATACACCATCTTTTCTTTTACCAATTTGATTTGTTTTGTGATGTAAACATTAATATTCCCTATCCATAGCTATTAAAGATCATCTTGTGCTTCTTTACTCTTGCAGTATTACGAATTTCCGTATCCAGTATTGTCTTAAGTTCATATATTTTTTGTTAAAGCTCCCGGTATTGATGCAAATGCATTGTGTGCCGTTGAGTCAATACTCAATCAAACTGTTTGATTGGGTTTATGTGGGATAGAGTTTTAGGTTTTTTCTCAGTGTTGAGTCAATACTGACTCCTAGTAACCCAGCAGCCCCTCGGTTTTCTTGGCAAGGTGTCACCAGAAGTAGATTGTCAGGCCTTTCTTCCAAGGCCTTTCTTCCAAGGCAATGGAGGGTAAAATAACTTGATAGGTCAATATTTTAGCACTCTCTTTTTCCTTATCTCTTTCAAGCTGAAACCTCTTTGTTAGTATGATATTTTCACAAGAACACTAAGAAGCATTTCTTTCTCAACAATAGCTTGTCTGAGATTCTGAGTACTATACATTTCCTGTCAATTTTTATTATTGTTATAATGTACCTCACAATGATAATTCTTTCCATCCCCCATCCTAAAGCTCTCTCTGTTGCACTTAGCAAATTCTTAATTCACACTGGCAAATAGTAAAGCTCTCAGCAAGTCAGATTTAAATCACTTCACCCAATCTAGTTAACATAGGTATTTATGTTAAAGTGGGAATCAGTATCAGATGAAGTGTCAATGAACCATGGAGACATTGACCTTCAGTCTTTGACTTTGGGCATTTTCTTGGTAGTCTGATAATGTTAATGGGTTAATTATTTTATAAAAGAAAGTTGCAAAATGCACATAAAACTGCAATTGACCATTTGGAACATACTTTTGCATTACACCCTCGCCAATCTGGCTTCCATGTTCTCCATAAGAACATAACATAAGATATGCCAGGCCATGACTCGTCCTAGTTCTAATTTGCAATTTGTCTCTAAATTGGTTGAACGTTCAGTTCTAACACAGCTAACTGACCACTTGGAACATACCCTTGTGTTACACCCTTGCCAATCTAGCTTCTGTGCTCCCCATAATACAGAAAACTTTGTCACTTCAATTGTCAACAATCTCCACTGTATTCTTGATCAGGGAGTGTTTGCATTGACTATCTCATTTGACCTTACAGCTACCTTTGACTTAGTGGACCATAACCTTCTACTCTCCCAATCGTTCACTATCAGCCTCCGTGGTAACATTTTTGCTTGTTTCTCCTCTTTTCTCTCCAATAGGACTTAACAGGTTAGTATGCACCGCGCTATATCTGCTCCCTATTCCCTTCTTTGTGGAGTCCCACAAGGCTCTACTTTGTCACCAATATTGTTTAATATGTTTCTCAGTCCCTTAGCAAGTCTCATCCAATTGTTAGGCATCCTGATGACATCCTCCTTATTGCCCAGATTGACAGTTCTCCGAAGTTTCTGAGATTACAGCCCACCAGACATGCCTCTGACGCCCCCCCTCCCCCCCCCCCCGTCTACTTGGGCATCCCACACTGGAGGCATCTCTTTAAAGTCATTTGTAAAAAGGCTCCGGGAACATCTCCATGATTTGGGCATCTATGTGCATGTCTTCGGATAGTCAAATCATGACTAAGACTTTTAAAATGACCTCCATAGTAAATAATAGCACATAAAGAACTAAATGGTCTGCCACAGAGTTTCTCAACAGAGTTCATGCAATGAGAACTACGAAGAGGGTAATTTTATAAAGATTTTTTAGGTTAATGCATGTTCCAAAGTGTGCAAATTGTGCCTATTTTATAAAGAAAAGTGGGCACCTATTTTTTTATGAAATAGGAGTATAAGTTGGAAGATAGGTACAGCAAACCTAGGTGTGATCACTTATGCCAGCCATAGACTTGGTATAAATATGGGCGCCTAGATTTGTAAATGTGTCGAAGTTATAATATTTTAAAACTTATGGGCCCGATATTCATTTGCGATGGCTATGAACCTCTATGGGCCCGATATTCATTTGCGATGGCTATGAACCTCTATGGTGCATAGCCGTCGCCGCTGAACTTTAACCCCGGATATTCAATGGCAAAGTCATATACGGCCCTGGCATTGAATATCTGTGGTCGCCACACAGCCAAAGACGTCGCAGCTGCTAACCAGGCAGTGGAGATATTGAGCCGCTGCCAGTTTAGCTCCCACAGGTAAAGATAGGCCAGCTTTTACTGTACCCACAAGTTGCAAACTGGGAAATATCGCCGCTGCACGGTTAGCGATTGGTGCCACCTTTGCTGTGCCCCAGAAAGCCCTGAACACGCCCCAATGCTAAGCAGTTAGCATCGGGGTGTGTAGCGGCATTAATTGGGGATATTCAGCGGCACTAACCATATTAGTGCCATTGATTATCCCTCTAAGTGGCATTTACATGGTTCACAGGTCTGTAACCTGTGTAAATGCCTTTGAATCTTGGGCCCTATGTGCGTAATTTTTGCTTCATCCAAGTTCTGTCCCTGGCCTCGCCCAGACACCCAGAGTGCATAACATTGGTCTGATGCATGTACTTATAGAACAGCGCCTGACTAAAGTACAAAGACCCATCCATGTACAAAAGTCATGGAAAACACATTATTTACGCTCAATAATGGCATGTAACTTTACACGGCTCATTATAAAATTACTTCAAAAATATGTAAATATTTCTTTGCCCTTTTGACAGGGCTGCTTATTAGATGCTTTGGAACAGAATCTCAAACTGAATACTTTTTTTGAGATTTGCTGGACATGTTCTTGGTATATATATATGTACAGCACTATGTATGCCTTGTAGCGCTATAGAAATGATAAGAAGTAGTTGTAGTAGGATCTACCAAGTAACTGTTACCTGGACTGGCCACTACCATAGACTGGAGGCTGGGCACGAAAGACCTTGGTCTTGCTCAGCATGGCTTTTCATAGGTTCTTATGCACAGTATGTGCCTTTAATAACCTGGGCATCCTAATTTTTTAAATCATTGCTTAGATAAATTGGATGGGGGCATTTTCAGCAGTGGCGACCAGCACACTTGAAGCAGCTGGCCATCTCTGCTTTAATTTAAACCCGGAAATATAATGCTGGGGCCTTATCAGGTTGTGATATTCAGCTATTGCTTGGATAGCTAAACAGGCTAAAGTTAGGTCAATTATTTTTGGCATAACTTTAGCTGGTTTGAGTTAAGTGGCCAGTGGCTCAATAACACTACTGACCAGCTAACCCCTAGTGCCACTCCCGCTCTGCCCTCGAAATTCCCCGGTGCTAAGTACTTAGTGTCAGGGTGTTCAAACCTGGTACGAGGGGATATTCAGAAGTCAATGGATATTCAACTGGTTAAATCATTTTGAAATCTGATAACTCTAAGGGGTAGATTCTGCGCCGCATTTAACGAGGGATGTATGTCCGATTTGGACGTACATCCCTGCTAAACACCTGGGGTTGATTACCAGTTCGGAGCTCCCCGCACGCACAATGGAGATATGCAGGGAGCTCTGGATGGGGGCGGGAGGGGCAGACCAGAGGTGGAGCAAGAGTGGGCCAGAGGCATGACCCTGACCCCGACCCTGGATCTACAGGGCCAATTCTGGTCATGGCCCTGTACTTTCGGGGCTGCCGACTTAGACGGGAGACTTATTCCATCTTAGAGGTGGAATGTCCCCCTGGAGGTAGGGGATCACCACCCACGGGCCGCTGAAGCCAGGGGAGGTGCAGCATGGGTTCTCTGCCACCCGATCCTGGCCATGGCAGGCCCGATTGGGGGTCAAGCGGCAGGGAAACGTGCACTTGAGAAGACTGCCAGCAATTGGAACTTCTGCATGGTGTCCTGATGCCATGGCGACGGGATGCCACAACACCTGGCTCCATGCAGGAACCTTGGGGGATGTGTACAGGGAATGGGTTGGATTACAGCAGGCCTGAATCGGGGCACATTCTACTCTTCCAGCTCCCACGGGTGCCGAATCGGGTGCACAACCGGCCTGTCCAGATTTTGGACGTCCGGACGGGCTGCAAGTGCCCTGATGGGAATTGGCTTCCACATGTTTAATTCAGCTCTATGAGCCTTATTATATAAGAAAAATAATGGCTTGTTAAAATCAGATTTACTCTGGACTACAAAGCATATTCCATAATTTGTAATGTTGTGACACTAAGAAGAGACTTCTTGAAAACTGAAAAAAAGAATTAAACTATAGGCATTTACATGGTTTGCAGACCTGTAAACCATGTAAATACCGCTAAGTAGGATATCCACGAGTACCACCACTACATGCCGTGATACAAACTGGTTAGCATCAGGGCAGTCCAGAGGTGTTCCAGGGGTGGCAACTAGGGATAACGATCAGCAGTGATATTTACCTGCTGAACAGTTATCCCTCAGCAACAAAAGTTAGTCACAGGAAAGGCTGTCCTAACTTTCACCGCCAAAGCTAACTGGGCTATATGGCCCCAGCATTGAATGTTAGTGTTCAATAGCAGCTGCTAGCCACTGTAATCGTGCTAGCTGCCGCCGCTGAATATCGGGTCCTAGGATCTCATATGCTATAGCAGGCCTATCTAGTTCAAGATGATAGAAGGACCTTTATTTTCAAATACGTGATACCTCTCTGGGTCTTATTATGCATGCATGATCATCACAGCTTATTGATCCAAGAGAGAAAGCAAATCTGATAGATGGGATTTGAAAGCTGTAAAACTTCACTGGTAATCTATATACATTTCTTGGCTAACAGCTATAATTTTCGTATTATCTTTGCAGTCTGTCATAGGTTTTTTGAAAAAATGCAATCCCTTTTATTTTGTTATCGGATTCCAATTTGATAAAATGACTATTTCAATCTTTTCGGCAAAGCTGGGTAAGTAGCATTATTATATTATGCAGTTCAAGAGGCTGGCCTTAAGTCTCATCTCATGTCAACTGTATTCATGTGTGCAGTGGAAAATGACCCGCATAGATTATCTTTGAACTTATCCAGGACTTTCTAACAATCGTCAGCCTCTTCAAAAATTCTGTACACTCAAAAGTTTATTATGAGTTCAAATGCCGCCATAGCATCTGCTCTTTCCTAGCTGAAAATCATCTTTAATAACAAGAAAATTGACTTTAATCAAATCCCTTTCGGGAGGGCTAAGTCTGAGCAAAGAGCCCTCACTACCACTGATTTCCATAACAGATGTAGTATTTGATGCATGACAGCTCAGTGTAGTATTGCTCCATTATTTCCCTACACATCTATCTGCAAGGATATGTTCTTTCATTTTATTAATTGCGGTAGAGTGTTACATATTATATTGTGTTGTGTGGATAGTATGTTTTCTCTGCTTCATGCTACACTAACCATGATAATAGTTTTCTTCTTTATTCTTAGTGCTAAAGGTTATCATCCTTCATTTTTCATTTTTGTTGGGTTTAATGCTTTAAGTACTAATGAAGCCCTTGACAGCCAAATGCAATTTCACTTTAAGGTATGAGTGTTTCATCAAAGGATTAACCCTCATTGCATTATCATATACTAGATACTGAATCTGACAGCAACTAGAAGGTTCTGATTTTCTATTAACTCAATAATTTTCATATTTATTTTCAGAGATCCTGAAACATAGGGCAACTCAAATTGGCTATGCTTAATTCATTTAAAAAGTTTCAAGCATTTGGCTACATTTTTGAACCCAGTTGATTCATAACAGCTCAGTTTGTCATTGGTTTTCCCCCTGATGGATTCTCTTCCTCCTTCCCTGTTGACTTTGATTCCTGGCTTTGCTTCTTCCTTGAATGGTCTTCCTCTTCCCTTTATTCTTGAAAACTTTAACTTCATCTTGATGACTCCTCTGACTCTTCTGCATCAGGGCTCTGCGCCTTAATTGCTGGCAGGATCTGCAACTATGCTCTTCTGCTCCCATTCACCAGCAAAGTCACTGCCTTGACCTAGGGGCATATTTACTAAGGTGCATGCTGGTAGCACATGATTATGTCGTGCAGAGGCCCCCTCACCCTGTTGATAGCATGATGCTAGCATGCAACACCATGGTAACTGGCATGCAGGTGCACTTAATGCCACCCATCGAAGTGGCGTTAAATGCACCTGCGCTAACAAAAGGCACAGTTAGTGTGCACCCAAAACACATGTGCTAACTGTGATGCACCATCAACACCCATATTAACCCCTAAACCACCCAGCCCTGCCCAATTGTGCGCTGATTAGTGTGGGATTTTTAGCATGGGGTTCGATGCTGTTAGCAGGATCCCCTTAGCATGCTTCAAACCCATTCAGTCCTAAACCATTGAGCTATATGGACAGCAGTTGAATATTGCCACTATCTAGCAAAATGCCTTCACTATAGTGCTGCTGAAAATTCACAGACAGGGTACTTAGCCATATAGTGGCCACTGCTATACAAATAAGTGCCTTTGGATAGTGGACTACATGTTTTCATCTTCTTTGGACACTCTTGCTCCACCCCCATCTTCTCCCCCATCCTGTAAGACATATCAACCCCTAATCTTTGCTTATCTCTATTTGCTTTCTATGTCTGAAGTCTTATTTCAAACGTTTCAAGTTCATGCTCACTTCCTTTCTCTCTGCTACTACACTTTCTGAGCTAGATTATTATGCCAATCTAGCAAATACTCTTGCTTCCAGCCCCTATTTGTTCTTTTTGCTTCACTCAGGCATGGGTTGGAAGGCACCAGCCTTCCAGGAAGAGATATTCTGACTCCTGGTCATCTACCTTCAGCCAAGCCATTACCATCTGTCTTGTATTTCTGGCTTTCTTAGTTACTGTTTCCTGATTGACCCAGAAGGATACAGCCCTGTGCAGACTTGGGTATGTCTGCCTTGCCTCTGGGCTTGTTCCCTGCTGGCTCATTGTTCCTGTCTTGCCCTTCTTGTCTTGATTTCTTGTCCAGCCATTTTGTTCCTGAGACCCAGCATTTGGTTCTTGCTTTATTTGCCTTGCCTCATGGTACCTCAGGATTCCAATTTCTTGTCAAGTTCTTTGATTCCATTAACTATTGTTTTCTTTTTCGTCTTGAATGCATTTCTTGGTGGTACAGTGATATTAAAATTACCGTGAGCAATTCTAATTTGTGTCTTGTGTCTGGGGCCCCTTTCTAATTGGTTACCCATTCCCCCAGCTAGGAATTCATGATACCTCCCTCATCAGACTGCTTCCACCTGCCATCTCACCTCCTCTTTCTGACCAGACTTTGGCTGACTTCTTCCATGACAAAACTAATTGTGAATTCTCTGCAAGACTGCTGCATTCTCTCCACTTCATTCAGCTTTCGTTCCTGTGGCCTCAACCACTTTTCTGAAATCAGATGAGGAAACTGCCCATCTTCTAATCTCTAAACTCACTACTTGTTTATCAGATCCATTAGAACATAAGAACATAAAACCTGCCAAAGTGGGTCAGACCAAAGGTCTCTCAAATCCAGTATCCTGCTTCCATCAGTGGTCAATCCAAGTCACAAATACAGTATCCATCAAGATCCCAAAGAGTACAGTAGTTCCAGTCCATGTTCTTCACACTTAGGGATAAGCTTTCCCAGTTCTGCCAGGCTAATAATGGTTTATTGACCTTTCTTTCAGGAGCCCATCTAAGCCCTTTTTAACCCCCACTATGTTAACTGCTTTTTCAGCATATCTTCCAGCACACAAGCTCTATGATGAATGAAAAAATAAGTGCTACTTGTCAACCTTTCCCTATTTTCCCATTCCACCCTACTCATGATTTCATAGACTTCTATCATGTCTCCTGTCAGCTGTCTCTTCTTTAAGCCGAAAAGTCCTATGCTCTTTTTCTTTCAGTGTAGGGCACTGTTCCACACCTCATGATTTTTGCCATCATTTTCTGAATCTTTTCTAATTTTGATTAATCTTTTTTAAGATGAGATGACCAGAACTGCACAGAGTACTCTAGGTATATAGAGGCATAATGATATTTTCAGTCTTATTTTCTATTCTTTTCTGAATAGTACTTGCATTCTATTGGGTTTTTTTTTTGCCTGCTGTTGCACACTGAATCAATTATTTATACAAGGATTTCAAGATTATTTTTCTAGCATCTTGTACCTATAGTTTTGATTATTTTCCTTGATATGCATCTCTATACACTGGATGTCATTCAATTTAATTTAGAAGCCTGGTCCCCCAGTCATGTAAGGTCCTCCTGTGACCCTTCACAATTTGCTTGTAATCAAACAACTCTGAATAGTTTTGTGTCATCTGCAAATTCGATCACCACACTTATTTCCTTTTCCAGATCAATTATAAATACCGTATATACTCGAGTATAAGCCGAGTTTTTCAGCACATTTTTTGTGCTGAAAAACGGCCCCCTCGGCTTATACTCGAGTCAACGTCTGCAGATGTCTAGCAGGGGGCGCTGCTTCTAAAGCTAAGGTTTCCATAACCGCGGCTGCAGATATGGAAACCTTTGCAGTGATGTGCTGGGCATTCCTACAGTGTGTGCTGTGCCTGTGCGAGCGGCGGGTGCTAAGTTGTCACCTGCCGCCCGCAGAAGTAGTTGTAGTAAGCACGGACCCTCCCTCCCCCTCCCCGACTCCCCCCGCAGAGGTACCTGTAGTTGAGCAGAGTTGGCCCCCCCTCGAGCCCGCAGCAGCACATCCTGGACAGTGTGACAGGCTCGGGCTGTCACAGGCAGCGTTAAGGAGGCTGGCACATCACACAGAGGCACAAGCTCCTCCTCTGTATGCATGTGCCAGCCTCTCAGTGAAAACACACACATAGCCCCTGTAAATTCAGCAGATTGAGCCACGAGGAAGGGGAAAGTAAAATTAAAAGGTGCTATATTACAGGTATTTTTATTTAACATGATAGTTGTGTTGCCCATGTTTAAGGTGGTTGTCCTAAGTGGGAACATACTGTCCAGTGCCTAATGTACTATCTACTGCCGAGCGAACGTACTGTCTACTGCCAAGCGAACGTACTGTCCAGTGCAAAACGTACTGTCCACTGCCTAATGTACTGACCTCTGCCTAATGTACTGACTACCTAAGTAATATAGGGGCTGATTTATAAAGCCAAATGCAAGTTAATCCTGGACCAAAACAAAAACGCAGGTCATACGAAGCTGCTTTCAAACTTAAGGTTGTATCAAGAGCAGAAGAAAGCAATAACAGTATTGCAAGTAGGGAATTTTGTGTTGACGAAAAACAAGTAAGAGAGTGGCGGAAAATGAAAGCTGACTTGGAAAATATTCCAAAGGCAAAAAAAGCTCGACGTGGTTTAACGACTTCATATGGGGCTCTAGAGACTGAATTGCATAAATGGGTTATGGAGTGTCGTCAAAATGGTCACTGTGTAACACGCATGGGAATTCGCTTACATGCCCTTCAAATGGCTAAAGATGAAAAATTTAAAGTACCAGGCACTAAAAAATTTGTTGCATCAGCAGGATGATGTACCCGCTTCATGAATAGGTTTGGCCTATGTTTGCGGCAAAGAACAAAGATTGCACAGAAGCTGCCAAAAGACCTTGATGAAAAAGTGATGTCATTCCATTCATTCATCATAAAACAAAGAAGGATCCATAACTGCGACCTTCAAAATATTGGGAATATGGATGAAACGCCTATGACCTTTGATCTTCCAAGCAACAGAACTGTGGCAAGTTTGGGAGACAAAACTATTTTACTAAGAACCACAGGAAATGAAAAAAATCATTTCACAGTCGTTCTGTCATGTTTGGCTAATGGAACCAAGCTGCGGCCTGTTATTATTTTCAAAAGAAAGACCTTGCCTAAAAAGGTCAAATTCCCACCACGAATTACAGTGCGTGCACATATTGAAGGCTGGATGGATGAAGACGTAACAAAAAAATGGATGGAAGAAATTTGGAACGGACAACCAGGAGCAGCCTTAAAGAAAAAAACATCATTGCTAGTTTGGGATATGTTCAGAGCCCACACATCTGATGACATAAAAAAATTGGCAAAGTCTTCTCAAGTTACTTTGGCCGTTATTCCAGGTGGGCTTACATCTGTATTGCAGCCCCTAGATGTGTGTTTAAATAAACCTTTCAAAGACCGTGTGCGAAAGATGTGGCATGAATGGATGTCATCTGGTCAAGCTCAACTGACAAAAGTTGGAAATCTGAGAAAGCCAGACATAGAATTGATAGCACAGTGGGTTCGTGATGCATGAGAAGATATTCCAGAGGACCTGGTGCAACGCGCCTTTAAGAAATGTGGCATTAGTAATGCTATGGATGGCAGTGAAGACAGCGCATTGTATGAGAACGACAGCAGTGATGGTGATGACTGTGAAGTCAGTGATGATGACAATGTTTATGCTGATAACATCACAGGAGCTGAAGCAGCTGAAGCTCTGTTTGGGACATACAGATGATGAGGAGGAGAACTCCAGTTTTGAAGGATTTTAGCTCTTGTGTGTTAGCTTGGTTGCTGATTAAGCTAAGGTTGATGTACTTTTAAAGATACGGTATTTTTGATACCATATTGTTTTTGTTGACCCCATTTTCCACTTACAGAGCTATTTTACTGTTTTTCGTTTAAATAAATATTCATGTAATTTTATTGGTCTCTATCTTTATTTTTTACATTGACTAGTAGATGCCTCAATTCCCACCCTCGGCTTATACTCGAGTCAATAGTTTTGCCCAGTTTTTTGTGGTAAAATTAGGTACCTCGGCTTATATTCGGGTCGGCTTATACTCGAGTATATACGGTATGTTAAGAAACACCAGTACAGAATCTTGAAGCACGCCACCTTTTTTCATTGAAAAATTTGACCATTTAGCCCTCTTCTGTTTTCTTTTAACCAGCTATCAATCCACAATAATATATTCCCACCAAATTTTTCAGTTTTATCTCTCCTCCAACTGTAACATCATCAGCCAATCACGTCACTATGGCTGTTCTCTTTTTCTTCCAACATTAGGTGATCATATCACTCTTCAAAAGCCTTTACTGTTTCCTACTTACCTGGCTGTTTCCCATCCTCCATTTTATATCCAAACTGCTCAAATATGTTGTTCACCTCTGCTGTGTTCTCAAACCATTCTAGATCCACCTTCGTCATTTTCTACAGAAAATGATCATGCCAAAGCCTCCACTGTCCTCGTTATAGCCAAGGCTGAGAGCTTTAACTTGATCCTCATATTCCTTGACTTGTTTTTGACACTGTAGATAATCACCTGTATCTTGGAATACTGTATTTAATTGGATTTTAAGACTGCTCAATCTTTTTTCCTCTTCTCTGGTACTTTTAATGCATCCTGTGGTGTTTCTTCCTATATTGCTATTCCACTATCAATCAGTGCACCTTTTGTCTTTATCATCTGTCCATTTCTCATTTTTTCTTCACACGTTCCCTCTGTACTCTGATCTCCTCCCTTGGCTTTTCAGTATCATTATTATGCTGGTGACTCCCTCTCTAAACCAAAAATGTCACCAACATTCCAGTCCAAAATTTCAGCCTGCTATTGGGATAGTCCATCATCACCTCATCCTTAACATGGCCAATATAGAACTTCTTGTCTTTCTTCCCAAATCTATTTCCCCTCTTCTTCTGCCTCTGTGAATGGAAATCTCATGCCTCCAGTACTCTTGGCCTGTAACCTTGGGGGCCATCTTTGATGCCTCTTTCTTTTTCTGCATACATCCAAAGCACTGCCAAAGCATGTTTTCAGCTGAACCATCTTTTTCCACCATAATCTATTCAAAATTCAGCAACATGACTTATCTGTCTTCACTGTCAATCTGATCATGTAATCTCTCACACTATTATATTGGCTCCACATTAGCTTTCACATACACAAATGCATTCACCATGCAGCTCCTTATTACCTATCTTCTCTCTTCCTCATGAACTTTTTATCTCTGCCCTTCTCAGCTCCCAGCTCTACTCTTTCCACTTTGCCGTGCTTTTTGCCTAGAACAGACTTCCTAAGTCATTGTGCCATGCTTCCTCTCTCGTCATTCTCAAATCCAGTCTAAAAACTCAGGTGGGCATTTTCAAAACATTCTAGCTGGTTAGCAAACCTCCTAACTGGCTAAAATGCAGTCACAATGGTATTCAGCAACACGGAACAGTTAGAACTGCTGAGTATCCCCCAGACAGCCAAACAAATGACTGGTTAAAACCACAGTAGTCTGTGGGTGGATCGGGACAGCTGCTGTACAGTTGGTGGCGATATTCAGCCTCTAACTGGATAGCTTCAGCATTTAAGTTAGGACAGGTGAATGACTGTCTTGGCTTTAACTGCTTAGCGCCAGCCCAGATATTCAGCCGCAGAAACCACATATGTTCCCCCACTGAATATCCAGGGCTCAATTAATGCAGCAGGGGCTAGGCGCTTTATTTTGCCTAGTCATCACCACTGAGTATGCCCTCTCAATTTCTTGATTTTGCTTTTAAATCTTAACCACTTCTCTATAATGATTTTCATAAACTCCTGTTTGTCATATATGTTTTTATTGCTTGGATTGTTACTTCCATGGAGCAGGGACTGTCTTTTTACGTGAATCTTTTCAGCACTGCATACACTCAGTACTGCTTTAGACATGCTAAGTAATAGAAGGAGGAGTAGTCGTAAATGTGAACACAAATTCTCATCATCTAAGTATATTTTTCACCTACCTCGTCCACTTTTACTAGCAAATTTACACTGATTAGACAGAATTGCATTTCCAAATAAGAGTCATCCTTGTCTCTCTTCAATGAGCTGAGTTACAACTGGCTTGAATTTTAGTGACCTGGGACACACATATCTGGAACAGTTTGAGCCATATGAGGATTATGGATGCTTATGGATTGAATAAGTCAATGTTCAGATACCTTCTAAACAGGGGAGGTCTATTCAATGCAAACTGGTTCACTCATTCGTAAAGAACGGCTCTGTAGATCTGGGGATGAGTGTTATATTATATGTGAAAAATGAGATTTATTTATTTATTTATTTTATTTGACAGTATTTCTGAACCGCCTTATCCTAATAATCAAGGTGGTATCACGGCAAACAATCAGGTCAGGTGAGTGTGTTATACATGCAGTGGGGGGAAATTGAGTGTGTGTCGTGTTGTGTGTTAGATTGGTATGAGCTATTTACAGAGTGGGCTATATACAGTGGTGCAAAAACAAATTCCATGCATACATTGGTTAGGCGGGATCATGTGCTGTTGTTCATTCTCTGAAGTTATGTGATGTGTCCATAGTGTTCTATGAACAGTATGGTTTTTAGCTGTTTTTTTAAGTCTTTTAGGTCTGTAGCGGCCCTCAAGTCGTCCGGGAGTTTGTTCCATATTGTTGGAGCGGCCATTGAGAGTGCTCTGTCTGTTGTGTCCTTGCGTGTGTGTTTGTATTCACTGGGGGTGCTGACTCTGTTGTGGGTTTGTTTTCTTCTGGGACGCGTACTGGTGTCTGATTGTATGAGTGTGTGTAGGCTGTTGGCTGATGTGTGGTGTTTGATCTTGAATATGTTTATGATAGTTTTGTATTTGATGCGTGCACCGATTGGAAGCCAGTGTAAGTCCTTTAAGGTGGGTGTGATGTGCTCCTGTCTTGCCGTTCCTGTTATGATTCGTGCAGCAGTGTTTTGTGCTAGTTGTAGAGGTTTGAGGGCTTGTTTCGGTAGGCCGAGGTATATCGGATTGCAGAAGTCCAGTAGTGGGGTTATCAGTGCTTGACAGACGGTACGGAAGTGTTCCGGGGCAAGGAGCGGCTTTAGTCTCCTGATGATTCGCATCTTGTAGTAGGCTTTTTGGGTTGTTTTGTCTATGTGTGGTTTGAGATTGAGTTTATTGTCCAGAGTAACTCCGAGGTATCTCACTTCTGATCTTATTGGTATAGTGGTGCTTTGTATCTTTAAATTTGGTGGGTGTTTGAAGCCTTGGTTCCGGGTGATGATTAGGGCTTCGGTCTTGTTGTAGTTTATTGCTAGGTTGTTGTTTTGACACCAACTCTCCATTTGGGTGAGGCAGTCTGTTATCTTAGAGAAGTTCGGGTTGTTGATTGATATCGGGGTGTAAATCATTATGTCGTCTGCATATATTGTGTATTGAATGTTGTTCTTTTTCATGATATTGCAAATTGGTTGTATGTAGATGTTAAATAGGAGAGCTGAGAGTGCGGATCCTTGAGGTACTCCTTGTTGGACGTTTATGGGTCGGGAGGTGTTGTGTCCTGACTTGACCTGTAGCTGTCTTTCGGTTAGGTACGAGTGGAACCACTTCAATGTGATACCGTGTATACCAGTGTTCTTTAGTCTTTCTAGGAGGGTGTTGTGGTCCACTGTGTCGAAGGCTGAGGAGATGTCGATGAAGATCATTATGATTCCATTCATGGTGTTGTCGATTATTCTTAGGATGCTGTCGAAGAGGTAGATCAGTAGCGTTTCGACTCCATGGTTGGGACGAAATCCGTGTTGGTTGTCATCGAGTGTTTCCTGTTTGTCGATGTGTTCCTGAAGTTGTAGTTGGACCGTTTTTTCGATGATTTTTGCAAGGAAGGGTATGCTGGAGATTGGTCGATATGCTGCTGGATCTTTTTTGTCGAGATTTGTTTTCTTTATGATTGGTCTTACTGAAGCAAGCTTTAGTTGCTTTGGCATGAGTCCTTGAGTAAGTGAGTTGTGTATTATTTTATGTATGGTGGGGATGAAGCAGGATTTGGTGGCTTTGACCCATGACACTGGGCACGGGTCTGTAGGGGCAGTGCTTGTATTGATTGTAGAGATGATGTGGGATATCTGTTCAGTTGAGGGTGAGTAGAATGTGCCCCAGGTTTTGGGGTGTACGTCCGACCTGGTGGTCCCACTAGATGTTGTTCGCTCCGTGGAGTGAAATTTGTCTTTGATGTGATCTGCGAAATCCTGTGGGTCAACTTGTACTTCGCCTTCTGTTGTTTGTTCTTTTGTGAGGATCTTTACTATTTCGAAAAGCTCTCTGGGTTTGTTGATAGAAGTATTTATCATGTTTGTGTGGAATTCCCTCTTTGATTGGTTGATGAGTTCATTGTATTGTTTTTGCTTTGTTAGGTAGAGATGCTGGTCGGCGGTTGACTTGTTTTTTCTCCATCTCCGTTCAATCTTCCTGAGCTCTCTCTTTTCCTTTCGTATTTTTTCTGAGTACCATGGCTTGTTTTGTCTCCTGTTGTGGTGTTGTTTCTTGATCCCGCCATCAGATGGTTTGGCGGCGTTCGCTAGAATGCTGTTCCAGCTGGAGACTTGTTCTTCTAGGTCGTCTGTGGTAACGTTTAAGTGTTGTGTTTTGTCCTGTATGAATTCGTCCCTGTCGAAACGTTTGAATCATCTTTGCGTGTGAGAGATGTTAGCTCTTTCGTTCGTCTGATCCTCTTGATATCGTAGTTTGGTCTCGATTAAGTAATGGTCAGACCATGGCACTGGGGTAATGGTGGGTGGAGAAATTAGGTCTCTTGATGTTAGGTAGTTGGATGCAAAGATGAGGTCTGGGGATGATCCATGTCTGTGTGTTGGTGCATTGATTATTTGTGTGAATTGGAGTGAGGTCATTGCTTGAAGGAAGGCCTCTGCATCTTTGGCATTGGTGGACTTGAGGTTGAAGTCTCTGATCATTAGCGCTGGTTTGTTGTTTGTTGTTATGGCACAGGCTTCTTCGAGAGTGAGGGCTAGTTCATCGGGTGGAGCTCTGGGTGCTCTGTAGGTTAGGCAGATTGCAATGTTCTTGTTTTTGATGCTAATTGTGTTACATTGCTGTGTATCTGTGAAGTTCTGTGTCTTGAATTTTAGCTTTGTTTTCGCTATTATCAAGACTCCTCCTCCACGCTTGTGGGTGCGTGGGCAGTTGTATGCTGAGTAGTTGTCCGGTACCAGTTGGTTGAGTAGTACGTTGTCGGTAGGGTTGAGCCATGTCTCTGTGATGCATATTATGTCGGGCTGTCGCTCTTCTATGTGGTCTACAATAGTGTGTATCTTGTTGCAGACGGATCTGGCATTTATGAGCTCAATCGTTGTTGTTTTCGTTGCTGAGGTTGGTGTTCCATGAGTTTCCTTTGTGCTTGCGTGGGAGTTTGATTTGTGTCTGTTCGGTCGCTTTGCTTGGTAAGCCCTGAGTGTCTCTTTGTGTGTGTGCTGTGGTTCTGAGTATGGTAATGCAGTTGGTGGATGCCATATTGTGTTTGCTTGTGGGTAGTGGAGGTGTGTGGTTGGTGGGAGGAGTTGTGTGACTAGTAGGTAGAGTGGTAGGAAGTATGTGGGGTGCATGTTAGCACGTGCTTTGTTAAACTTACATAGTCTCACTGTGATATGTGAAAAGCTGGTATGCAAACAAACTGACCAATTATAGCATTCTACTTTAAGAAAGATAGCCGTGTCAATAGCAAATGAAAAATACTTTGATGAATTTTATTTATTTAAAGTTATTTTAGAAAAACTTGATTGCACACTTATTTACGTACTCCCTGCCACATTGCATGACACTTTACATTGATATCTCTTTAATTAAAAGCGGAGCTATTCCAATGTGGCCAACTATCACAGAATTAGAGGTATATGCTGTAGTCTTTTTTCCAGTTCCAATTTTCAGTCATTTTAAAAGTAAGTATGGGATAGATTTTAAAGGTGGATTAGCTGACTAGCTCCTGTTAAACCTGTCAGTGAAAAAGCCAGCCATGATAAAGGTAGTCACTTCCAAAGAGGGTGATCCCGAGGGTGGGGCTGGGTTGGAGAGTGGAAGCTAGTCAGCCGAACCTAGATACACATCTTGCAGACTATATTTTAACCTACTGGGGATAAGCTTGTTATTAAAAAAGCAGCTTAAAATAGCTGACTGAGCTAGGTATTTTAAGTGTTTTGTCCTATGATGAATATTGGTCCCAATGTTATCAGCTATGTAACATTTTATTCTTTTTTAGCAATTTGGGTCTTACTGGTGCAATTAATTGTTACTATCGAAGTTACCATAAAAATCTGTAACCTCTTGCTTGAACGAGCAGATGGTAGAAAGTATGTTTCGGCCATAAAAACAGAAAAGTTCCTGAGTGTTCCTCCAGTCCAGTCCCGTTACATGTGGGTAGTCAACCCCCTCCAGCCGCTTGGAGACTGAGCATGTCATTTTCTTAATGACATCACCCCAGTTAGGCAGCTAGCATCCCCCACCATCCTCCAGTAGCTCAGTCTCCAAGCAGCTGGATAGGTGTGATTCCCTCCCAGGATTCATTGTAGGAACAACTAGGTAAGCCCCTGCCTTGTGTTTGAGGAATTTTACAGTTCTTTTCTTCTTTTCTGTATTTTAGATGATCTGGCAATAGTCTTTGAAAAAAAAAAAGGATCAGACAAGAGCTTTGAGGGGGCTCAGCTTGTTTTTTGGACAGCAGCCCTCGGTAGTGCAAGAGAGATTGTCATGGCGGAAGATTACAGGAACCACGATGACTCCAGAGCCCAGTGCGGGGTGAGGGGTTGTTGTCTGGCAGGAGACCTGTCAGTTGTGCTGGCTGACACAGAAGCTGCAGTGAGGATACTGTGCTTCAGCTTGGCGGCTCAGGGCATGATCAGATGCAGGCATTGAAAGGAACCCTTCCTCTGTTTTTTTGGGAAGCCCGATACAGGTTAGTGCAAACCGCATGGGAACGGCACTTACCATGTGATGCTGAGAGGCCATGCTCCGTAGCATGTGAAGAACCACCATTTTGTGAGCAACATTGTTCATATTTTCTTAGCAGGGGAGAGTGTCTCCGAGCACATTTTTTGGACCCAGAGGGTGTTACCTTGTGTTTTTTTATTTTTCTCGGGGTCCCTATCAGTGTTTTTTGATTTGGCATGTTAAAAAAAAAAAAAGACACACAGTGTAACAGAGGCTCCAGCATGCCTACCAAACCCACGTGTCTGGCCTATGTGTCTCACAAGGGCCCTGCCTTGTCCGCTGCTTTTGCCGCAGTAGTGAAACAGAATCAAGATCTTTAGAGGCCAAGCTGCTCAATGAGCAGTCTGAGAAAGCTCAGGGGGATGCAGGGGGTGACGAGGCCCTTCCTCAGTCCGCCCGGGGTGGTACATCGCTTCCACCTCTGGTGGTCATGCCACCTAAGGGGAAAGGAGGTGAGGTTGTGTCTCTTCCCTCTAAGAGCCTGAAGCACAAAGGTAAGAGAGCAGCTAAGTCCTCCAGATCCAAAGGCAAGCCGGAGGAGGAGCTCCCAGAAGGGTTTTCCGCAGAATTTGTCCTCCCTATGCATAAGGCCTTTTGTATGAGGCAGCATTTGGAGGAAGAACCAGTGGTAGCCCCAATGAAGTCTCAGAAACAGTGTGTTCCAAGGACCCTTTTGAAGGAGAGAGCAGAAAGAGAACCAGCGCCGAATAAACAAAGGATGGAGGTCGACCTTTGGGGTGACATAGGTCTTTCCCTTCAGAGGATAATCTCAAGAAAGTGGAAGATCCTGAAACAGAGCTGGAGGCTGCGTCAGATCTGGAAGAGGGTGAAATTCCTCAGGAAGAGGATTCTCGCATTATTCGTGTCTTCCGCAGGGAGGAATTGGCGGCCTTGATTGCTCATTCCTCCAAAGCTCTTAATGTTAAGAAAGAGGCGTTCTTAGAAGAAGAGCTTTTGGAAGATCCTCTTTTTCAAGCAGTTTGGATGTCAAGGAAGGTGTTTCCCCTGCACCAAGTAGTTCAGCAGATGATTCAGGATGAATGGGACGTCCCAGAGGTTGCCCTGAGGGGAAGAAGGCATTCAATATTAATGCCCTGTCATTGCAGCCTTGGTTTGTGGTGCCTTTGTGGCTTCAGCATGTTATGCTGGATGCAAGGCATTTTGGAACACGCAGGGGACTGCCAGGCTCTTCTGCAGGAGGCGGCTAAGCTAGAATCAGGAGCCGCATACCTGGCAGATGCATTCTATGACCTGATTAGATGCTTATCCAAAGGCATGGCTTCGGTGGTGGTTGTGTGATGCTATTTGTGGCTGTGCAATTGGGGCGCTGATTTCTCTTCCAAAACTCGGCTCATTAAACTTCCCTTTTGAAGCAAACTTCTCTTTGGAGAGGATCTAGAAAAGTTGGTGAAAGATCTGGGAGAGTCCAAAGGAGGCAAACTTCCTGAGGACAAGCAGAAGCCTATTCATGCTTCGGCTCCAGTATGGGGTCAGCCTCAGTTTTTGTGCAGTCTGCTTCATGCCTTATCAGAGGGGGCATTTCACCTTGAAGGGGCAAGCCTTCCGGGGATTCCAAGGATCAGGCAGGGAATTTTACGCCTTCCCCTCCATCTCGGCCCCCAAGAAATCCCAATGAAGCGAGGGCAGACCTTGCGGATTTGGTTCCCAATGGGATTTTTACACTGCCTGGACCCAGATCACATCTGACAAGTGGGTGCTAGAGGTCATCAGCTCTGGAGTTCGTATGACCTATCTGAGAGGCATTTGTAAGTTTCCCAGGCAGGGCACCCAAAAATCTCCAGGCCATGTGGCAAACTATGCTTTATATGTTGGCTCTGCAGGCAGTAGTGGAGGTACCAGCAGACCAGTACAAAGGTGGTTGATACTCCATATACTTCGTGGTACTCAAAAAGAAGGGATCCTTTTGGCTAATCTTGGACCTCAGCAGGAAAATCAGTGCCTGTGAATATCTCATTTTCGCATGGAAACTCTTCAGTTGGTGATAGTAGCGGTTCGAGCGGGAGAGTGCCTAACCTCGCTCGATCTTACAGAAGCATACCTGCATATTCCTATCTAATCTGACTATCAGCAGTTTCTACATTTCACAGTGCCAATGGGTCACTTCCAATTTCGGTCACTTCTGTTCGGGCTAGCTACTGCTCCCCGAAGCTTAACTAAGATCATCACGGTGGCGGCGGCAGAGCTATGCCAGGAAGGCATTCTGGTGCATCCATACCTAAATGACTGGCTCATTCGGGTGAAGTCCCAAGAGGAGAGCGTGACAGCCATGGTGCAGGTCATAGAATGTCTCCAAGACTTCGGCTGGGTAGTCAACTTTGCCAAAAGTCATCTGCAACTGTTCCAAGACTTGGAGTATCTGGGAGCCTGTTTCCAGACCAACATCGGTTGGGTGTCCTTGCCCTTCAGCCGAGCTCTCAAGTTTCAAGCGCAGCTTCGATAGTTCCTCAGGATGTGTATGCCGACGGCATGGCACTATCTTAAGGTTTTGGGTTCCATGGCTATGACAATTGAGTTCGTGCCCTGGGTGCAAGCTCACATGAGACTATTGCAGCACTTCCTGTTGTGCCGGTGGTTGGCTCAGCTTTATCCACTGTCGTAGCCACTATCCTATCCATGGACCATCTGGAAGGTCATTCGATGGTGGCTGCAGCCCAACAAACTGTTAGCAGGCATGCCCCTGGAGGCCTTTCAATGAGTTCTGCTGACAATGGATACCAGTTTATCAGGATGGGGAGTGCATTGCAAAGCACAGATAGCTCAGGGACTTTGGGCTCCAGAGGAGAGTGCATGGTCCATCCACCACCTGGATTTGTGGGTGGTGTTCTTGGCTCTGCAGAAGTTTCAAGCCTTTCTGGAGGCAAAGGCGGTGAGAGTCTTCTCAGATAATGTCACAATGGTAGACTACATCAATCGGCAGGGTGGCACAAGCAGTGCACAATTGGAGAACAAAGTTGGTCTATTGATGTAATGGGCAGATAACCATCTGGTAGCAGTCTCAGCTGCTCATTTAGCTGGAAAGGAGAATGTGGCAGCCGATTATCTCAGCAGAGTGTACCTCAATCCTGGACAGTGAACCCTCGGTGGGGCAGTCTTTGCTCAGTTGGTGCGGTGTTGGGGCCCACTGATCATGGATCTGATGGCAACCTTCGATTCAGCAAAGGTGGTTCAATTTACAGCAGATGGAGGGAGCGCATGTTAGAGGGACTCAATGCGCTGGTTCAGCCCTGGCCCACGGAGGGCCTGCTTTATGTATTTCCCCCCTGGGCGCTCATAGGTTGAGTGGTGCAATGGATGAAGTGCATCAGGGGCAGTGCTGCTGATTGTTCCAGATTGGCTGAGATGACCGTAGTATGCCAATCTGGTGTGCCTGACAGAAGACCACCCATGGCACCTACCAGTCTGACCCAACCTGTTCTCATAGGGACCCATACTAATGCCTCAGGTAGATTGATTCTGGCTTATGGCATGGGTCTTGAAAGGGCTCAATTGAGACATCAAGGCTATTTGGCCCCCATGATTCAAACTTTGTTGAAGGCTTCCCAATAATCCACTTCTCTAGCATACATCCGAGGATGGAGAATATTTGAAGGTTGGTGCGAAGAGCAACATTGTTGTCCACTGGTGGCCACAATGCTGGAGATTATCACTTTCCTACAGGCGGGGCTAGACAAGAGTTTGGCTTGCAGTTTCTTGCGTGTGCAGTTGGCAGCCATCTCATGTTATGGTAGTCAGCTCAGAGGAATGTCCCTCGCTGCCCACCCAGATATCATCTGTTTTCTTCGGATGGTGAAGCAATTCAGTCACCGGTGTGATTGATAGTCCTATCTTGGAATCTCAATCTGATATTGTCTATCTTGACGGAATCACCATTTGATCCTTTGAGTTCTGCCTTGTTTACGGACCTAACACTAAAGACAGTTTTCCTGGTGGCCATTAGTTCAGTCAAGACTGCTGTGTCGGCCCCTCTTTCTGGTGATCTCCAAAGAGAAAGTGATGCTCAGACCTGTACTGTCATTTCTTCCCAAGGACCTCTCGATTTTTCACTTGAATCAGTCAGTGATGCTTCCAGTGTTTTTGGGGGCAGGGAGATTGGTGGTGGATCTTCTTCTCCATAGGTTAGATGTTCGTTGAATTCTGCGGCACTATCTGAGAGCAACTGAGTCCTTTTGTAAGTCGGATCATTTGTTTGTCTTCTTCAGAGATCTGCTCAAGGAGGAGGTGGCCTCTATCTCACAGTGGAATCGAGAAGCCATATCTTTAGCCTATCTCCTTTGGTGCAGGCCTTTGCTTCCAGGTTTGTGGGCTCATTCCACTAGGACATAAGCGGCTTCCTGGGCAGAGTTCAGTCTGGTACCGCCAATAGACATTTTCAAGGTGGAAACTTGATCTTCCTTGTATTCATTCATCAAACATTACTGTTTGAATATGCAAGCGGCAGAGGACGTGCTTTTTGGCTCAGCAGTACTTCAGGCCGGGCTTGCGGGTCCCTTCCAAAGTTAGTACTGGTATGGTATATCCCACAGGTAATGGTACTGGACTGGAGGAATGCTAAGGAAGGATAAAGTAGAGCTTACCTGCTAATTGATGTTCCTTGAGTTCCTCCAGTCCAGTCCCGGACCCTCCCTGGTTGAGGACTGTGTATTGCTGCCGCATAGTGCTCCCGGGCCTGAAGAAGTTCATCCTATAATTGTTGGCCGGAGGTTCCACCTGCATTTTCAAAGTGGAGGACTCCTTTCAAAAAAAAAAAGAGAAGGAAGCAGGGGATAGAGAGAGAGTGTGTTTTCTCCTCTGAGGATAAACAGTGGGGTGATATCTTTCACTGGTGGGGGCTCGTCCTGTCTATAGGTCTTCTGGCTTCTGCGTGGAGCAGTTGAGGTTAGTGTGCTTCTTATTTGTTGCTCCTGTGAGTCTGTTTTGCCAGTGGACTACTAGAGGCTGGTGGGTGGTGCCAGCTGCCTAACTTGATGATGTCATTAAGAAAATGACATGCTTAGTCTCCAAGCTGCTGGTGGGGGTTGACTACCCACAGGTAATGGGATTGGACTGTAGGAATTCAAGGAACATCATTTAGCAGGTGAGCTCTAATTTACCCTTTCTTTCACACCTAGCATGGGAGAGTATTCTTAAAGGCACATTTTACAAAGGACATCCAAGTGTAAAATGGAATGTCCGAGCCATAATATCTGAAAAAAAAAAGCAGGCACATACATGTTCAGGCATAGACATCCCCGGAATAGTATTTCAGAATGTGGATGTCTAATAGCCCAATGGTTAGAGAAGTGGGTTAGGACCAGCGTTCAATCATAGTTCTGCTCCTTGTGATCTTAGGCTAATCACTTAACCCTCCATCTTTTCTACACCCCCTGGATGTTTTAGGGCCAAAACAAACACTTTCCTAATGCCATTTCATGACTGGAGCAGGTCTAAACATGAATTGCAACCTCCTATTTTCTAGTCTCCCTCTGAGTTACCTCTCTCCCCTTCAATCTCTTCAGGACTTTGCTGTGCAACTAATCTTATGCCAGCTTCGATATACTCATTAACCCCTCTTCTCAAGTCACTTCATTGGCTTCTCTTCCTTCTCCGAATCCAATTCAAACTTCTCCTTCTGACCTATAAAGCATTCATTCTGCTGGTCCTCACCACCTTTCCTCTCTCCTCTTTCCTTACACCGCTTCTCATGAACTCCGCTCTTCTGGCTTGCTTTTCTCCTTTCCCTTTTCTTCCACTACCAACTTTAGACTTCAGTCCTTTCACCTTACTGCTCCTTATGCCTGGACCAAACTACCTGAATCTGTACGTCAGGCTTCATCCCTGCCCCTTTTGAAATTCATGCTGAAAGCTCACCTCTTTGAGGCTGATTTTGGATCCTGATCCCTTCTTTTCCTTGTGTCTCTTTACCCTTCCCTATTCTACCCTCTATTCTTATCTTTATTTTGTCTGTTTTAATTAGATTGTATGTTCTGATGAGCAGGGATTGTCTTTATATGCATCTATATAGCACTGTGTATGCCTTGTAGCACTATATAAATGATTAGTAGTAGTAGTAGTAGAGGTCCCTGACATTTCTGAAATTGAACAGGGACGTCGAAGTCCGTTGAACCTCCCTAGACATGCCTCTGCCAGACCTCCTCCCAACTTGGATGTCCCCACACCAGAGACATCTTTAAAATCCATTTGAATATAGTTAACCTTGTACATAGTTGTATAAGACATATGTTACTCCCCAGTTCGCCAACCATTCCCATTATTATACAACACCTAAAGTTCAATGTAAAAGATTCAGTTCTATGTAAACCACCTCTCATCTGTAGAAGGGGCGGTATATAAAAACTTTACAAATAAATAAATATAATAAATAAATAAAATAGCTCCAGGGACGTCTCCGTGATTTGGATGTGCACAGCTTTGGGTATCCAAATCACAACTCCACAATCACACATACTATACCTATACATAGAAACATGATGGCAGAAGAAGACCACATGGCCTATCTAGTCTGTCCTTCCATATCAATCACTACTACAGTCCCCTTTTTTTCCTTTAGAGATCCTCTGTGTTTGTCCCATGCTTTTTTGAATTCAGATACTGTCCTCATCTCTACCACCTCCACTGGGAGACTATTCCACGGATTTACCACTCTTTCCATAAAGAAATATTTTGGCTTATTACTTCTGAGTCTATCCCCTTTTACCCTCATCCTATGTCCCCTCAGATCAGAGCTTGCTTTCAATCAAAAGAGGCTCTCCTCCTGTGCATTTATGCTATGGAAGTATTTAAATGTCTCAATCATATCACCTCTATCCCGCCTTTCCTCTAAAGTATACATATTAAGCTCCTTAAGTCTGTCCTCAAATGGTTTATAACGAAGACCACTAACCATTTTAGTAGCAACCCTCTGCACTGATTCCAACCTGTTTATATCCTTTTGAAGATGTGGTGTCCAGAATTGCACACAATAGTCCATATGAGTTTGCATCAAAGACCTATATAGAGGCACTGTCACCTCCTTTCTTCTGCTGGCCATTCCTCTCCCTATGCACCCAAGCATCCTTCTAGCTTTCGCTGTTGCCTTTTCTATCTGTTTGGCTGCTTTAAGATCATCAGATGCAATCACACCTAGGTCCCGCTCTTCTTTTGTGGACAGAAGTACTTCACCCCCTATACCATATCGCTCCCTTGGATTGCTGCAACCCAAATGCATGACCTTGCATTTTTTATTTATTTATTTATTTATTTATTTATTTTATTTATTTATTTAAACTATTTCTTTTATACCGCCCCTTCCAGAGATCAAGGGCGGTTTACATATAACAGGTTAACAGTCTTGTACACAGTTTGTATACATTTTACATAGAACAATAGAATTCAACTATTTACATTGAACAGTAATATAAACTTTGTAGGTATTAAAACAAACACATCTAACTTTTTACAAATGTATATTATTTATATTTTTTAGCATTAAATCTCAGCTGCCAAATTCTAAACTATTTTTCAAGCTTAGCTAGATTCCTCCTCATTTTATATACCTTCCTGGGTGTCTACTCTATTGCAGATTTTGATATCATCCGTAAAGAGGCACACCTTACCCAACAGCCCTTCCGCAATATCACTAACAAAGATATTAAAAAGAATCGGACTAAGGACAGATCCCTGGGGCACACCACTGATAACCTCCTTCTCCTCAGAGTGAGTCCCATTTACCCGTACCCTTTGCCATCTCCCACTCAACCAGTTTGTAAACCTAGGGTGCTCAGTTTGTTTATAAGTCGCCTGTGCGGAACGGTGTCAAAGGCTTTACTGAAATCTAAATACACCACATCTAGGGCTCTCCCTTGGTCCAGCTCCCTGGTTACCCGGTCAAAAAAAATCAATCAGATTTGTCTGACATGACCTGCCTCTGGTGAATCCATCCTGCCTCAGATCCTGTAATCTGCTGGACTCCAGAAACTTCATTATTTTCTCTTTCAGCAGCATTTCCAATAATTTACTCACCATAGAGGTTAGACTAACTGGCCTGTAGTTTTCAATCACATTCTTACTTCCGCTTTTCTGTAAAGGGACCACATGTCCCTTTCTCCAGTCCTTTAGCACAATTTCTGATTCCAAAGAGACATTGAAAAGGTTGGTCAGTGGAGCTGCTAGAACGTTCCCAAGTTCGCTCAGTATTCACGGGTGTATTCCATCTGGTCCCATCACTTTGTCTACTCTAAGTTTAGCTAGCTCTTCACGAACACAGTCTTCTGAAAATCGTTCAAGATACCCCTCACTTCTCTTCCTGTTTGTGGATGTTTTCTGAGGTCCTGCTTTGCATTGTCCATGCGCTTTGAATTGTCCTTCCCGGGATGGATGGAGTAGAGGTGGAGTTATGATGTAAGTGCATATCTTATAAAAGAGCTAGGTATATGTGTGGAGTACAGGCATGCATTTGCACCAACTTCAGAGCAGATGTAAATGTGTGCATCAGCATTTGCACCCTACTGGAGCTCGTTCTGGGAGCCTATTTTGTAAAGACACATACATGCCTAGGTTGCTTTTATAAAATAAGATTAAAATAGATAGCTTTATACTACTTGGATATAGGTGCTCTATTATAAAATTATCATCTTAGTATATGCATATGACTCATCCTCTTCTCTGCCTTCATATCCTGAAGTGGGCTGCAATCTATCTGTCTTACTCAAGGATTTTTATTTTATTTCTTTTTGTTTTGCAAAACTTAAAATAAAAATTAGGAGCAGTCAGATCATGATTCACAATTAGCCAGTACCGATCCTCTTCTGTTCTCTGCTTGCCTTGCCCCTTTCTAGTATCAAGGCAGCATTATTCTACCAAAGAAGAATACTTTGTAGGATCTTGAAGTCATCAAGGGTAATAATGAAGGAGGAAGAATAGAAAGGTCATTGCAGAGTCCGTAGTTCATGAGTTCATAACTAGAACATTTGCAGTTTACAAGTTACTTGCCTCCCAAAATATTTGGAACGTGAGCATTTAGTCCCTGCTTATTCATTTTTATAGTTGAATATTAAGGTAGTTCACACTTAAATCATAGTAACTAAAATAAAATAAGCTCCACAGTTTCCCAGTTCTGCTCATTCTCATTGTTTGAGGATTTCTACAGCAGTGAATTACAGAAGTGAATGAGTTTCCACTTAGAGTCCTGAAGATCCAGATTTTAGTTTTAATGCCTCACAATCACTTCTCATTAAGTTTAATTCATTTCATATTTTATAATATCCATTAGCCTGTCTTCCAGCTTTATCGGCCTCTAGCATCAGCACATTGTAGTCACCATGCTTATGACTTATAGTGACCTGAATAGATATGACAGAATGAATGAATGACCTTGAGCATAACAGCAGAATTTTTCTTCTGCTTATGGGATGTCTGAGAAGAGATGTGAAGGCACATTTTATGTGGAGATTGGAAGTGAGACATGGAGATCAGGGCTATACAATTTTGGCAGTATTTTAGAAAAGGTTCTGCTAAACGAGGAGCTTTTCCTTAGTGCAGGAGTACACGTGAATCTGCCTGTATGTGGAGCCGGAGAAGCCATTTAGCAAACCCACACATGTGAAAACCTGATGGAAAAAACTCAGCAACTTACAGGTTTAAGTGTCAGTATTTACACATGGAAGTTGGCATTTTACAACTTCAACAAGTAAATGCTGGCACTTATACATGCACTTGGGCCATTTTGCAAAGCTACATGTTGAAATGCCCCTAATTAATTACAAAGGCTGCTTTCTTTATTTAATTTCAATTTAGAGGGGCTGTAAAGGGCTAGAGAAAACAAGAACTTTCTGGATACCGCACCTTCAAAAGGATATAAACAGGATGGAGTAAGTACAGAGGGTGGCTACTAAAATGGTTAGTGGTCTTCATCATAAAGAATATGAGGACAGACTTAAGGATCTTAATATGTACATCTTAGAGGAAAGGCAGGATAGAGGGGATATGATTGAGATGTTTAAATACCTCCGTGGCATAAATGCACAGGGGGAGAGCCTCTTTAGATTGAAAGCAAGTTCTGTTACGAGGGGACATGGGATGAGGGTAAAAGGGGATAGATTCAGGAGTGATATGTGGAAATATTTCTTTACGGAAAGGGTGGTGGATCCATGGAATAGTCTCCCAGTGGAGGTGGTAGAGATGAGGACAGTATCTGAATTCAAAAAAGCATGGGACCAACACAGAGGATCTCTAAAGGAAAAAGGGGGTCTGTTGTAGTTCCTGATATGGAAGGACAGGCTAGATAGGCCATGCGTCCTTTTTCTGTTGTCATTTTTCTATGTTTCTATGTAAATCTAAACATGCCAAGAAGCAGGGGCAGCCCAAGGGTGGTGCAGGGCCATGTGCGGGACCTCATTTGCATACATTTAATTTATTTTATTTTAAAATGTATATGTTGCCAACTAAAGTTTTAGGCATCTTTCAAAGGAGTCCTTCACAAACCTCTCTTTTGTCCGGGCAATGACTTTGCGACATGTTTACTAAATATTAATATTTTATTTATTTAATAGGTTTTTATACTGCTTTATCATTTCATTCAAAGCAGTTTACATTGTAACTTAAACTTGGTAATGTACATTAATAACTTGGATTTTTTTGAAGTAATGGAGAGTTAGGTGATTTGCACAAAGATGTGGGAATTGAACCCTGACTTCTTGCTTCCTAAGCCAGTGTTCTAACCAGTAGGCTACTCCTCCACTATGCCAATTGAAATGGATGTGTGTGCCTGCACTTAGTGCACATTAACATTTGTGAATGCACATTAACTTTTAAACATGCCTCTTAATGAGTGTCTCAGTACCATTTGCATGGGCAGTGAGGATAAAGAATGATTGCCAGATTTCTATATTATTATACTCCAGTGCAAACTGCCAGGAAGTACTATAAACCCTGCTCATTTAGAACCCATAGCAAACCCACCATATCATAATACCACTACCAGGACTCACAAAACACCAAACCCTACCTATCAAAAGGCAACACTGCATATTTTAAACCAATAAATCTCAGAGAATATCAATACATCTCCTACTGAAGAAAGAGAATAAGTAGGACTGTCACATAGAAATTACATGACCAGAATATTGCAACTCGGTTACACATGCAAAATATAGACTGTCAGCAAACATAGAACAAGAAATCACAATTTAGAAATATGAAGACAATAATTAAACTGAGAATCCCAAAAGCCACACTTGGAATGTACAACAACACGGGAGAAATAAAACTATAAATTAATTTCCTCTTGAACTAAACAAAACGCAAAGACGTTAGCTATGCACATTTCCCAGAGATGACATATTCCAGTTAATAAATTCAAAATAACATATTATTTTTCTACCTTTTTGTTGTTTGGGCATTTTATTTTTCGGTCGCAACTGTCCCAGTCACTTTCTTCTGTTTTCTTTTTGTCTTTTGCTAACTCTCTATTGTCTGCTGTCCATTTGTCCTTTCTTCTCTCTTCTAGTTTTTTCCATTCTCTCTCTAGCTCTGCTCCAACATACTGATCTTTCCCCTTTTGCTTGTTCCTCCATTTCTTTCTTTATTCCTTTTTCATCCACTCAAATTTCACCCCTCCATCCGCAATCCCCACTTATTTTCTCTATATCCGGCCAATCATAGATTTTTCTTTCCTCCCACATAAAATATCTTTTTCCCTCTCTATCCTTGCTTCCCCAACTCCATCCCCTTCTAGTCCTCCCCCAACATCAGTTCCCTTCTAGTTCCAGCCCCACCCAGCATCTACTTCCTTCTAGTTCCATTCTGCCATCCCCCTGCATCAGCCCATTTCCAGTCCCAGCCCCCCATCAGCCCATTTCCAATCCTAGCCCCCCATCAGCCCATTTCCAGTTCAAGCCCCTACCATCAGCCCATTTCCAATCCTAGCCCCCCCCCCACTAGCCCTTTACAGTCCTATCCTAGCCCCTCATTCAGCCCATTTCCAGTTCAAGCCCCCACCATCAGCCCATTTCCAATCCTAGCCCTCCACTAGCCCTTTCCAGTCCTATCCTAGCCCCTCATCAGCCCATTTCCAGTTCAAGCCCCCACCATCAGCCCATTTCCAATCCTAGCCCTCCACTAGCCCTTTCCAGTCCTATCCTAGCCCCTCATCAGCCCATTTCCAGTTCAAGCCCCCTTCAATCAGTCCATTTCCAGTCCTAGCTCCCCGCCACACATACCCTGAGCACAGGCAGCAGCTTCAGCACCCTGTGGAGGGTGCAGAGGCAGGGTAACTGGCACCCCCATCACCCTAGCAAGTTCAGTTGCAGACAGAGCCCCAGGGCAAGCTCAAACATTTATGGCAGAGGATGTGAGTCCAAACAGACCCACATGGGAGGAGGATATGATAAATGTGACAGTGGTCATATCACGGACATATGTGTCCCATGCATGTAGTGATGCTGGCTAATGCCCCCAGCAGTGACCTCCAGAGGTGGCTTTTAGCCATGGTCAGTTGCTCTGTGACCACGATTTGCTACTCCTGCAACACCACTCAGCACACTGCCATAGGTGTTGCTGTGCAAACCTGTGGGTGCACCCCCCCGGTCATCGCCATAGTCAATAGGCTGCTGTGGTGGAGGCGAAGGGGAGAGGACATGGAGCTCCAGATCATCCGGGCAATTGCTTTCTGGGCAGTGTCATGGAATACCTGCCGCCACCTGCATTTCACATCCCCAATGTCGCAGTTCAGGTGATAGATGGCATTGATACGGTAGCAAACATCAAGCCACTGTCGCTGCTTTTCATAGGAGAACCTTGCCTTCCTGGTCGTAACCTTCAGCGCCATTATGTGTCTGTGACACACAGGCAACGTCCAGAGGCCTGGGACGGACCTGTCTTGGACATGCACACTGGAACGTGACAACACCTACGTCTCTGCATTGACATGCCCACGGCCGCTTGCACACGTACCTGCACCTGCACACCACCCTCAGTAATGTAGCTGCACAAAATTGTGGGGATGGCATGTGCATGGGAAGTGGAAGGACAGTGGTTCGCTTCCCATAACCTGTGAAATGGAGGGAAATGCCAGTCGACAAACATCAGTCAAAGCATGTTTTTTTTTAAATTTAAAGTTTATAATTCATACATACTTGACATAAGCAAGTTACAGGTAATAAACAGAAAACAAATGAAAGATAATCAGTCAGGAGGAAAAATTAATAACAACCATTGCAGCCCACATCTAGGGGAGAAATTACAAAGAAAGTACTAAAAAAGAACATCAAGAGTGAAACACTCTCAAACCTAAAGCTATATATATATCCCTCATCCATCTCCCGGACCCGACCTATCTGACAAAAAGGTCTCCAATTGTAAAGAATCAAGAAAAATATACTTAACCCCCTGTAGTGTAATCACACACTTACAGGGGAACCTAAGAAAGAAAGATGCCCCCAGCGCCAACACCCTTGGCCTAAGTGACAAAAAGGCCCACCTACGCACCTGAGTTGCCCTGGAGACATCTTGAAACATTTGTACTTTAGCACCACAAAAATACACATCTTTATGTTTGAAGTAACGCTTAAATACCAAAGCTTTATCTAATTCAGATACAAAAGAGGCGCTAGTCACAATGGTGTCTTGTGAGTCTTCCAAGAACTGAGTAAGATTAGCCAAAGATTGAGGTTGCAATATATTATATTCTCCCGGAGTCTCACCTGATACCAATCGTGAAGAAATATAAAACAATTTAGAAAAAGAAATAGCATCTGAATTTGAAAGTTCTAACACTTCCTTCATATACTTACGAAGTAATATCTCAGGGGATATCAAATGTGTAACAGGAAAATTTAACAGACGAATATTTTTCATCCTAAGAGCATTTTCCAAGGAGTCTAATCTACGATGAATAATTAAAATAATTAAGGGAAGCATACTGGGCAGTACATCTCTGTACCTGTGTAGTTAAAGATTCCATCCGCTCATCAACTGCCTCTAACTTGTCACAGTTTCCTGTGAAAATTGACAAAGCTGGGATACTGTGGTTACTAAGGTAGCCTCAGTACGGGTAACCACTCTTCAAATGTCCAACAAGGAGACCTGAGAATCAGGAATATTCTGTTGAACACTCTGGGGGGGTAGGGGGGGGGGGGTGACCAGGTGACAGGTAACAAAGAACCAACAATTTGAAGAGGAGTACTTTGTTGTACCGGCAAACCACTAGCCAGCGGTTCCGGCGGGGTTATTAATGATGGGGGAAGTGGCGGAGAGCGCTCAGGAGAGCTTAAAGACGCTCCCTCCGGAGTTTGCAAGGGTGCATCAGTACCTGCAGGGTGGGAGGTCTCGACACCCCCACTTTTCAAATGTCTATCCTTAGGACCAGTCTCTCCCAGAGTCAAAGGAAATATTTTCTTCTTTCTTTTACCCATACAGGCAACAGCTCTCCAGGCTCCTGCGAGGCTCCTAATGGGCTCCCAACGGGGCCTATCTTCCCTTTGTGGCATGCCCCTTAGGGCACCCATGACTGCACGCCTATGGAGACAAGAATCTTTAAGCCCCCAAAATCGCCTGGGGCAGTCCCCGCAGCAGCCTGCTCACCCCGGAAAACTCTGTCGTTGCATGGCTGACTCCAAACAGCTCTCCCATGGTGCACTGAGATCAGCTGGGTTCTAAGCCCCCGAAATCGCCTGGGGCAGTCCCTGTTGCAGCCTGATCACCCCGGAAAACTCTGTCGTTGCACGGCTGGCTCCAAACAGCTCTCCCACGATACACTGAGATCAGCTGGGTTTTAATCCCCTGAAATCGCCTGGGGCAGTCCCCACCACAGCCTGCTCACCCCGGAAAACTCCATTGCTGCACGGCTGGCGCCAAACAGCTCCCCCATGGTGCATTGAGATCATCTGGGTTTTAAGCCTTCAAAATCACCTGGGGCAGTCCCCGCCGCAGCCTGCTCACCCCGGAAAACTCCGTCGCTGCACAGCTGGTTCCAAACAGCTCTCCCACGGTGCACTGAGATCATCTGGGTTTTAAGCCTTCAAAATCACCTGGGGCAGTCCCTGCCGCAGCCTGCTCACCCCGGAAAACTCCGTTGCTGCACGGCTGGCTTCAAATAGCTCTCACCTGTCAAAGTATGTATGAAGGGAATACAGGACATAGAGGGTGCCGGGTGTATGTAGACAACCTTTATGCTGCATTGATGTGCCTGCACATGTGTGGCTGTACGGCACCACGTATGTGCATGTCTCATGTACATGTGCATCTGCACATGTGCCATGGACATGTCAGCGCACCTTTGGGCCTGAATGGTTTTGCAGCAGGACTGACACAGAGCGGACAGTGTTGGTGCCACCTGCAGCTCACCGAGCAAAGCAACAATGTATGCAATGGGTGCCCAGCAGTGCACAGCCAGCTGGCTGGAATAGGACTATCTGGAGGACATCCAGGGGTGGTGTGCGCTGGCCCTTCTGTACAGCTGTGACCATGGTGGACAGGACATGGAGCAGAGGCACCCACACATGTGTCCCATGGCAGAGGGTCCAGTACACGGACATGAGCGATGTAGCATGTATGGCAAGGTATTGGTTCAACAGGGCTGCCATACATGACTTCTGCCAGTAGCTGGAGCCATGGCTCTAAAGCTCCAGGCAGGGAGGGGGCAGTCCCATACCAGTACACCTGAAGATGATGACCGTGCTGGCATTCCTGGTGACAGGCTCATGCCAGATGGTGCCATCAGTTGTCAGGGAACTCGGCCAGCCTGAAATATCCTGGGGCCTCACACAGTTCCTGGGTGCCTATCTGCACTCCATGGTGTAGACCCTCTGCTTCCTGGCAACTCAGCAGGACCAGAACAGGACCATGCAGGACGTCTATGCTGTGGCAGGATTCCCATCGGTCCTGGATGTGGTAGATGGCACACTCATCATCCTCCAGCCCCCGTGACAGAGTGAGGCTGTGTACCGGAACCTAAGGCCTTCCACTCTGTCAACGTGCAGGTGGTATGCAATGCACATGGAAGATAACAGATGTTTGCACAAAGTACCCGGGGTCCTGCCATGATGCCTACGTCCTTAGCCGTTCTGGGCTCCATGCCTAGTTTGAGGGTGGCCAGATTACTGGCGAATGGCTTTTAGGTGGGCATATGCACAGACACCTTGGGACTGGGAGGCATGGGACACCACATGGGGGGTGTGTGCACTGTGCAGGTGCTGGTGGGCTGACACTCATGAACCCATGGCCCTGTAGGTGGGCCCCGAGGCCCTGTGGGTGGGCCCCATGGCCCTAGGGGGCTGATGGACACATACAGGGTGGTGCCCTGCCCCATAACACCACAGTGGAGCTATGCACAGGGTGCCCACCTGGCGGCCCCTGACAGACATGGCCAACCATGGTACATCCTGACCCTTATATCTGGGGATTGATCCCACCCACCTCACACACACGTCCTGCCCTGTCCCCTGTAGCATACACAGTGGCCCTGTCAATGCAGTGGGGGACAGAAGCAGGTGATTGGAATGGCAGCAGAGGGACTGCACCCATCTATCACTGCCCAGAGGTATGCCTGATGTGGGTCAGGCACAGGGCAAGGGCTCTGTACATTCCCACGATGCCCAGGCCTATCCTCCAGCATGGACCTTGTACTCTTTGGTGCGCCCATGCACATGTGGTGGGCTGCAGATGCACAATGCCCCACTGGCACCCCTGGGACCATCTATACAGTGGGAACAGCCATGCGTATACACAGTCAGCTGTCCACAGCCCACAACGCGTCGCTAACACATGACCCCCTCACTAGCACACGAGCTAATCAATGGTTCAATCTTCTGTCTCCCACTACAGGTGACCGGGGCTACTCACTATGCAAGTGGATGTTGACCCCTATACTCCACCCTAGCAGCCCAGCACAGCACTGGTACAACTTGCACACTGAACCACACGGACAGATCCGGGGGAGCTGCTCTACAGGCCTCACAAGGTGTGCCAGATCACCATGGCATGCTTTACAACTATGCCTTGTGGCATCGACAGCCACTACCAGTTGAGTCTGAGGCAGCTGAGGGTGATGGTGATGAGCTGAATGCCATCGCAGATGCACCCAAGGGCGCACAGGCCAGACAGAGGGAGGTGGTGCATGACAGCCTTGTCTAGGCATACTTTGCCTGACTGCATGGGCCATATGTTCTCCGCCCATACAACACAATGCACATGTCAGCTCCTGGGGAGGGGCTGGGCAACATACCACAACTGCAACTATGCAGACATGGCCTGTGTGGCTGGCTCATGCTTCTGTGCGACATGCATATTATCTGCCTTGGACGCTGCTCACAACAGTGTTCCACTGTGGGCTGCTGGTATGGGCACTGGTTCAGGGGTTGGGGATTGGGGGCCCACCCTGCCAATATTTTTTCTGACATGGCCTAGGGATGTGGTGTCAACCCAGCCACATGCCATGCTCCCCCAGACCACACGTGTGCTGTGACATGTGTCCAGTGGCATTCTCGGTGCCCTGCATGTGGGCCAATGTGCCTGGATATGTACATCCATGGCATAGTGCCCATGGCTGCCGCAGCTGGGACACGCACACATTGCACAATCCACCTATCCCCAGTGCAGCTGTCACCCGCCCATTGCCCACTGCCAGTGTCGCACACGTTTTGAGTGTCATGCGGGGCAGGTCATATGTATGGTGTGCTGCATACACATGACACCTCCAGCATGTCACTGTCCAGCTGAACAGGGCATGCATGACTGCCATCATACACCGCAGATGCAGTCCTGGGCCCGTTCCTGTCACCATGGGGTGGCAGGGCTGCCACATAGGCAGCAGCATGCATGGAACAGGTGGCAGCATGTGGCCCCTACCCCAGCCCATCCATGCTGCCACCGGCTCCACCTTGCTGCAGCTGGCCCCCCTACAGCTCACTGACATGCACATTCTACATGTGTCATTCACCTGAGTCACCCATACACCCTCTCTTCAACTCCTGCTATGCCTCTTGCACTGCCAGAGCTGGTGGCCCACCCCATGCCCCCCACCCCCTTCTATCTGTTAGTCAATGCACAATGCAGCTGGGCAGCTGTGGGCCCCATCTAACCCAGCCTCACCCATCGCATGCAGCACATCCTGCCGCCACTCAGCTTCCACACCCAGGACTGCTGCTGCAAGCAGCCCGACTGCGTAGTCAATCCTTTGGGTCTCCCTATCCTCCCTGATTTGGGTCACTCCACATCTCTCCTCCATATGACCTTGTCCTGACACATCCCTGGCCTCTTCTGACCCAGTCCCCTATTCCCATTCTGCCACCTTTGTATGCAGCCCGCCCCATCGTCCTGGGCTGCGGCACACCCATAGATTGCTGGCTGTGCTGCATTCCGTGGTTGTTGTGCATAGGTGTTTGTTAAGTTCGTTTTGTTTTTTGGCTAAGTGGTTCGTCATGTCTTGAGGGTGGATCTCAATGGTCTCTTGGAGTGTGTTGTCCCTGGTGAGAGCTCACACAATGTTGAAAAGCTCTCTTGGCTTGTTTACTGATCACATAGTTAGGTTTGTATGGTGTTGTTTACAGTTGTTAATCAGAGTTGTAATTGTTCTGCCTCATGAGGTATAGTTGTTGCATGTCTGGGTCTTTGGTTTTCCTCCATTTCTTTTAAATTTTTCTCAGCTCTCTTTTTGCTTCTCTGATTGTGCTGCAGTACCAAGGGGCAGATGGTTTTGTACATTGTGTGTGTGTAGTTTCTGTGAGGTGCAGCTGATGCGGCAGATAATGTGCTGCTCCAGTTTTCAATGATTTTGTTAAGGTCATCCGTATTTTGTTGTTGTAGGTTTGGGATGACCTCTTTCAAAAAGGATTCTTTGTCGAATGATTTAAATCTTCTTTTGGTTTCTGACTTTTCTTGTGTATACGTTGATTGGTTGATCTGCATTGTGATGGTTATTATGTTGTAATCCGACCATGGTATTGGTAGAATTGTGGGACGGGATACCGCGCTAGGTGCTTGTAGTGCTTTGGGGATGAATATGAGGTCTGGGGTTGTTCCATGTATGTGTTTGGGTTCTTTGATCAGTTGTTGATATTGTAGTGCTTCCATAGCCTTGAGGTGGAATAAGTTCCCCTAGTCAGTGGGGGACGGTGAGCCCGGGGCATGGAAAGGGCATGGGGGGCAGAAGACATTCCCTGCAGCCCGACCTTGGCCTTAGGAGGCCAGATCAGGGATTGGGCTGTGGGGAAAGCACCTTTGGAGCCAGCGGCCAGGGATCATGGCTTTTCAATGGAGCCGTGGTGCTATAGCAACCAGACGCAATGGCACCGCGGCTCCATTGAACAACCCTGACTGAATCGGGGCTCCAGCCTGCATTTACAGGCCTGGTCACAATTCTGATCCTGCAGGGCTAGACGTGCTCTGTGGGATCAGGATCACAACTCCCTCTGTGCGTTCGGTTCCGACCGGGCGCACAGAGGGCCGAGATGTCCATGTTGGAATCGGGCCCATTACTACTACTATTACTAAACATTTGTATAGCGCTACAAGACATATGCAGCGCTGCACAGACACATGTAAAGATGGTCCCTGCTCGTCAGAGCTTACAATCTAGTCCAGACAGACAACACAGTAGCTGTAGACATGGGATACATCTAGGGGGAATGGTAAGGAAATGCGCAGGAGATCATGTGAGCCAAGATCTGAAAGCAACATTAAAAAAATTGGCTTAGACCTGCCTTGGAGCTGTATCAATTTAAGCAAGAGCATTTCTGCATTATTGCGGATGATTGTTTAAGCCTATTGTGTAAAGGCGCAAAGGCGCCTATAAAACCTTTATAAAACAGTCATAAAATAGATGCCTTTTTGAGCATTTTTTTTATGGGCACCCTATATTAAAATTACACCCATCATAGACTACACATTTGATATGTTTTCAAGTGAATAGTAATGTGTTAATGTTAAATCTTCCCTATTGCTCCATGCTCACAGAGTTGGGGGTAGGTGGAGTTTGTTAATGGTATATTTCACACTGAATACATTTTAACCTGCATTTTACTTTTCTTTGGCTATGACACACTAGGATAAAATAAAGAGAAGAATTGCACAACTGAAAAAATTGCCACCAGCTTTTATGCATCGATGCTAAAGAATACAAATGCCAACTCGCAGCACTTGTAATCCAAATAAAATTCTGAACACCAGAGCATGCTGTTTAAAAAATAAACTCTTCACATATCCAAATATGGTCCTTAACCAGGTTCATCATCAGGATCGATAGGCATGGTCCTGACCATGGATTGAAGCAATTACATTGGGTTTACAATGATATGCTCTGCTTTAGTGTGTATTTTATTTAAACCAATGATGAGTGCACTGGTGAGGCACAAGAGGAAGGCGCGCATGTGTCCTCGCTCTCAGAGGGGAAGTAGAGGCTATTCAGCCCTATCTAGCAACTTGAGATCATTCTATCATCAACTGGAGACAATGGGTTCTCTTTTCCAAGAGACTTTCCCATTCCCCACCCTTAGCTAAATTCTTATGAAAACAAAGGCAAGTATGTTTCATCCACATTCCCTTCTTTCTCCCAGACAACGTGGATTAGAGCCCCTCTCACTTAAATAGCAAATGAAGGCAGAAGTCCCTGTTATATTCTTGAACTCATTTATCCTGGCATTTTTGTTCTGTCATAATTTTTCCCTATGCACGCTGTGGTTCAGTTTTCTTGTTCTTGCTTAGACAGGATTTTGAATCTATATATGCACTACGCTGCATTTCAGAATACAAAAGTAATTCAAGCACAGTGTATTTGAACTACAATTAAATTGGAATCACTCAAGACACTACAATTTTAGTATTTTAAATGGAGATAAATGTTTTATCGTGCTATAGTACTGTACTTATGATTTACCATTCTATAGCTGGGAGAGCAAATATCTACAGTATATCCTTCCTCTTAACTCTCTATCAAATGAATTTTATATATTCCGTTTGTGCTTGTAACATACTTAAACAATGGAAGTCATTTTAGAAAGCTTAGGCCACAGCTAGATGTGAACAAAGCTGATTTGCATATATAAATGGCCATAAATACGTAAGCAGCAGTTTTAGAAAAGCCACAACAGATATGCATAGGTTTGCGGAACATGTCCTGGGCATAGTTTGGGCAGCCCTTAGAGGTATATGTGTATTTCCTGTTTTTCAATAGAAATACATGTATACTTCAAAATTGTCCCTATCAGCATATACACCTGCTCACAGGCATGCATAACTGTCCGCTACCTGTTCATTTGGACCTGAAGGTATGGAGAAGTGAATGGGGTGGGGTGGGGGGGGGGAGAACAGCCTGAGGATGGGTACTAAGATGGTGAACCAGATCAGAAATTGGTTGACTGACAGACGACAGAAGGTGATAGTAAATGGAACTTACTTGGATGAAAGGCAGGTGATTAGTGGCATATCGGTTCCAGGAATCGGTCCTGGAACCGGTACTGTTCAATGTATTTGTGAGTGGTATTGCTGAAGGACTGAATGGAAAACGTCTGTCTTTTTGAAGATGACATGAAAATTTGCAACAGCGTGGACTCCCCTGAGGGAGTGGTTAACATGAGGAAAGATCTACAAAAGCTGGAAGAATGGTCTAATGCTTGGCAGTTAAGATTTAATGTGAAGACGTGCAGTGTCATGCACTTCAGATGCAGAAATCCAAGTAAACTGTATGCAATAAGGGGAGAGAGGTTGGTGTGCATGGACCAGGAGAAGGACCTCGGAATGATTGTTTCTGAGGATCTCAAGGTGGCGAAACAATGTGACAAGGCGGTGGCCAAAGCCAGAAGGATGCTGGGTTGCATATAGAGAGGACTTACCAGCAGAAAGGAGGAGGTACTAACACCACTGTAGAAGTCTCTGAAGAGGTCTCATTTGGAATATTGTGTTCAGTTTTGGAGACTGTATCTCACAAAGGATATAAAAAGACTGGTAATGGTTCAGAGGAAGACGACCAAAATGATTTGGTGCCTGTGCCAGAAGACATATGAAAAGAGACTTGAAGACCTAAATAGGTATACTCTAGAGGAGAGGAGGGACGGGGAAGATATGATACAGATCTTTTAATACTTAAAGAGTATTAATGAACAAACAAACCTTTTTCAAAGATGGGGAAGCTGCAAAACTAGAGGACATAACATGAAGCTGCAAGGGGGCAAACTGAAAGGCAACGTCAGGAAATGCTTTTTCATTGAAAGGGTGGTGGATGCTTGGAATGCCCTCCCGATGGAAGTGGTGGGGGCAACTACAGAGACAGATTTGAACATGGCATGGGACAGACACAGTGGTTCCCTTTATAGCAACAGGATAAAATCAAAATAACCTTAACTGTTTCTGCTATCTCAACAAATACGGGTGACCTGCACGGAGCGGCGGGTACACCCATAAACAAAGGCATGGGAAGGGGTGACTTGAACGGAGCGGCAGGTACACCTATTCTTACTACCTTGCTGGGCAGACTAGATGGACCATGCCGGTCTTTTTTGCCGTCTTATACTATGTTACTATGTACAGTTGTAAATGCCGCTTCTTACATGTGCTGGCTGCAAAATCCACTGTCTATATCAGTAAGTTCCAGCATTTGCATGCACAAAGCCTCAAGGGATACCTCTCTTATTTTGAGTGTGCATTTTCCTATAATAGTTGTAGGTATGTGTCAGAAAATCCACATTACTCCCATGGCCTTATGCATATTTTATAAATAGCTCCATGTCTAGCAAGGCTTTTGTGAATGTCCCAATGTGGATGTCCTTTTCCAAATGAGATAACACTTACAGTATATAAAATTAGACATCACATTTTTAAAATTCAAATATATATAATATATATTGAAATGTTATGTTAAGTTAAACAGTTTAATGTATTAAGTGGACATTGTCACAATCAGAGCAAAAGACACAAAAACAGAGTAAACCATGGACACTGAGTGTGGAAAGTATCCGCAGGACATAAGTTTAGCTTAGAAACTGGACAGGGTAGCCTCTAACCTCATAGTTTGTTGTCTCCTACCCTCACTCTGTGTCCCTGCTTCTCCAGTCCCCCCTGTCAGACAGGATCTGCATACCATAAGAACATAAGATATGCCATACTGGGTCAGGCCAAGGTCCATCAAGCCCAGTATCCTTTTTCCAACAGTGGCCAATGTAGGTCATACGTACCTAGCAGTTTCCCCAAAAGACACAGGTTCCACAATGCTTGTATTGGGTCAAGCATTGATATCCTGGGTCCCTTCTTAATAATGGTTTATGGACCTTTCCTACAGGAACTTGTCCAAGCCTTTTTTAAACCCAGCTACACTAACAGCCTTTACTACATCCTCCGGTAACAAATTCCAGAGTTTGATTACACGATGAGTGAAAAAATATTTTCTCTTATTTGTCTTAAATAGTTTACCCTGTAGCTTCATTGCATGTCCCCTAGTCTTTCTATATTCTGATAACGTAAATAATCGATCTGTGTTTACCCATTCCACCCCGTTCATTAATTTATAGACCTCTATCATACCTCCCCAGGTTAAAGAGCCCTAACCATTTTAGCCTTTCTTCATAGGGGTATCCTTCCATCCCCTTTACCATTTTGGTGGCTCTTCTCTGTACCTTTTCTAATAATGCTATATCCTTTTTAAGATACGGCGACCAGAATTGCACACAATATTCAAGGTGCGGTTGCACCATGGAACGATACAGATGCATTATAATATCCTTTGTTTTATTTTCCATTCCTTTCCATATGATACCTAGCATTCTATTTGCTTTCTTGGCTACCAATTCTACTCTCCATCCTCAGCCCATGATTGGGCTTTTCTTGCCCTTCTGAAGGACCTCAGCCTCACACAACACATTATCTCCTCTACTCATACATCTCAACACACCCTGGATCTCCTCATTACACCAACTGACTTCCCTTATGTCCTTTCTCGCATCCTTATCAGCCGTCTGCCTTGGAGTGACCACTTCTGCATCACTTTCATGATCCTGTCTCCACCTGTTCTTTCTTGTAAGGCTTCTGGTCCATGTCACAGATCTCTCCCCATGACCGATGCTGAACCCCTTCATTGCCCTTGGCAGATTCCACCATTGACTCTGTCAAACTCCCCTTCTGCTGATCAGTTTTTCCCTGTGGACTTTTCTATTCTTGAGGTAGAAGTTCAGGCTTCCCTCTGGGATTCACGTCTATCCGCCACCCTTGAACTTCTTGCCCCTTTACATCCTCGTCGGCCTTGGTATGCCTCTCACCATCCATGGTATCACCATGTCAGCAGTTCCGCCGTGCGGAATGACAGTAGTGGAGGAAAAGGACTCTCGACTCTTTCCAGCATTTCCATCATTGCCACCACCACTATTGCTCTCTCTTACTGAAGCCAAGTGCTCCTACTTTTCTTATTTGATTTCCTCCTCCTTGAATTCCACCTGCCAGCTCTACTCCTTACTTAAATTTCTCTCCTCTATCTGTACCCCCTCTGCTATTAACGATCAGTCTCCTACTCCAGTTCTTCTGACTTGGCCTCCTCTTTTGCTGCTAAGGTCCAAGATCTTCGCTCCTCTTTCCCAGTCAGTACCTCCCCGCTGGGGCCACCCCCCCCTCACCATCCCTGTCACCCTCTACCTCACATACCTGGTTCTCCTTCCGGCCTATCTCCCCTGTTGATCTATCCAAAACTATCACTGCCACACGTAAAATGAACTGTGCTTTTGATCCTATCCCCTCGAACTGGCTCCTAGAGCCATCCCTTGTCCTGACCCCTTTTCTGCTCTCTATGCTCAATTCCTGCCTAGCCTCTGGCACCTTCCCCTCCCTCTGGAAACACACCCTGGCTCGCCCTATCATCAAGCACCCTTTCCTAGGCCCTACTAATCCTGCCCATTATCGCCCAGTCTTTAACCATTTTGAAGATTCTGGAGAAGATAGTCTTCTCCCAGCTTTCCACGCACCTAGATTGCACCCACTACCTGCACTCACGACAGTCTGGTTTTCATCCTGGTCACAGCACTGAATCTGTCCTCTTATCTTTCCTTAATGAGGTTCACATTGCGCATGATTGGGTTGATGTCTTGTTGGCTGTTTCCATAGACCTTTCAGCTGCCTTTGACCTCGTAGACCGCTCCATCCTCCTCTCTTGTTTCTGGGATGTGGTCTGTGAGGCACTGCCCTCCGCTGGTTCCACTCCTTTCTTCACTCACGTTCTTTCTCTGTAATCTCCCCATCTGACACATCTTCCTCCCTGCCTTTACCCTCTGGAGTTCCCCAGTGCTCAGTTCTCGCACCCTTATTCTTTAACATCTTCCTTACGCCTCTCACTCTTTTGGTGCAGCAGTCTGGTGTGTCAGCATATTACCATGCTGACGACATTATTCTCCTTCATCATACCACCCCCACTTCTCCTGATCTTTCCCCTCTCAACACCTGTCTGGTGCATGTTGCAAACTGGCTTACCACCAACTTTCTCCATCTTAACCCCTCTAAAACATCAGCAATATGGTTCACCTTTGCCCTCCCTTCCCTGGCCCCCACACTCCTTGGCGGCTCAATCCCCATGGTTTCCTCCTTTCGCTACCTGGGGGTGATACTAGACTCAGAGCTGTCTTTTCACAACCAAATCTATGCCCTCACATTCCGTTCTTTCTTTTTCCTTTGCCAAATCAGGGCTGTTAGTGACGTTCTGTCCCCTTCCTCACTCACTACTCTGCTCCTTTCATTGGTGATTTCTCGCACTGACTATTGCAATATTATCTTTGCCGGTCTCCCTCAACACCAGATCTGCCGCCTACAAATGGTACAGAACAATGCCACCAGGATTATATCTCATTCCATCCGCAATAGCCACCTCATGTCTCGCCTAATTCAGCTCCACTGGTTACCGGTCCCCCAACATATTATTTTCAAACTCCTAATCCTGACTCATAGAGCCCTTTACACCCACACCCGCAATACCTGGCCGATTCTCCACAATCCCGTTTGGTGCCTCGCAGCCTCCGGTCCATCCACATTAGCCGTCTTGAGCTCCCTCCCCCAACCCGTGCCCACCTGGAGCACATCCGTAATTCAGCATTCTTCTTCCTGGCACCATCTGTTTGGAACGCCCTTCCTCTCCCCCTCCGTCAGGAACAATCTTACCCTTGGTTCAAGGCACTTCTCAAAACCCATCTTTTCTGCCTAACATATGACCTTCCACTGGATCCCTCCACTTAATCTCTATTTCCATCCTGCTCTCCTCCCTCTCTTCCTTCCTTCTTTCTTACCTTGTGTGTGCTTGCTGCTTTCCTATAAAATTTGTAGTTCTTTTCCTTTTCCCGGCCTACTGTATATTTTACAAACAATATTAAGTTTGTTTGTAAAATATACAGTATTTTACAAACAAACAATATTGAAGAGAAAAAACATTATACAATCATAAATTTCATAAATCACTGAATGGAAGACATAAAAGACATACATAGATGATTGAAAGCAAGCTCTGCTATGAGGGGGCATAGGATGAGGGTGAAGGGGATAGACTCAGGAGTAATATGCAGAAATATTTCTTTATGGAAAGAGTGGTAGATGCGTAGAATAGTCTCCCAGTGGAGGTGGTGGACACGAGGACAGTATCTGAATTAAAAAAAGCATGTGACAAACACAGACTCTCTAAAGAAAACAAGGGGACTCTTGTAGTGGGTGATGTGGAAGAGCAGACTAGATAGGCCCATGTGGTCTTTTTCTGCTGTCCTGTTTCTAAATGGGCAGTATATAATCATATAAAAATAGAGATCATAAAGCCTACCAGACTAATGAAGGTAATGAAAATAGACAACATATAAATACAAACATAAAAACGCAAAAGCACCTTAACTCATAGATGAATAAATAGATTTAAAAAATAGAAAGCCCATATATGGTTAAACTATACTTACTTTTTTTATTTTGTAAACGACCCTGCTGGTCTCCAAAGGTGTGGTATAGCAAGAAACCCAATAAAGATAAAGACATGGCCAAGTACAGGCCGATCGGCGAAAGTGCAAGAGAAATCTGGCAGGGAACTAAAGGGTTTGTAGATTGAGGCTAAGCGATGTATGGGGGAACGCCAGTGTCACATATATAAATGGGAATAAGGTCTGTGACTGTAAAAGAAAGATGAAAAACTCTGTATATGTATAGACTTGTAATGTTCCTCTTTGGAGTTAAATAATAAGACATAAAATTCAAATGAAATGCATTTCAGAAAACCAAAATGGTAATATTATAAGAAGCCACCTAGTTTGTGCAGCAGAAATGCACACAGGTTACATCCATTTTACAGGGATGTTCAGAATATTGTGTGCAATTCTGGTTGCCGTATCTTAAAAAGCATTTAGCAGAATTAGAAGAGGTACATAGAAGAGTGACTAAAATGGTAAAGGGGATTAAGGGATACCCCTATGGGGAGAGGTGTAAAAGGTTAGGTCTCCTCAACTTGGAAAAGAGACAGCTGAGGATATGATAGATGTCTATAAAATAATAAATGGAGTAGAAAGTAAACATATATTGGTTGTTTACTCCTTCAAAAAGTAGAACGACTAGGGGACACACTATGAAGCTACAATGTAGCACATTTAAGATAAATCAGAGAAATAGTTTTTCACTCAACACATAATCAAACTCTAGAATTCATTACCAGAGGATGTAGTAAATGCTGTTAGTGTTGCTGGGTTTAAAAGAGATTTGGTTGAGTTGAAAAGTCCATAAACCTTATCGAAGAGGACCAAGGAAATCCATTGCTTACCATGGGACTAGCTGCATGGAATCTGTCTACCATTTGGGAACCTGACAGGTACTTGTGACCTGGTTTGGCCACTGTTGGAAACAAGATAATGGATCCTTGGTCTGACCCAGTATGGGAGGCCTTGACAAAGTTTTTGCAGGAAAAAATTGTAGGTGCTAGTGCTCATGACCTCCTCGTGCCACCCCCTCTCCCCTCCCCCCTAGTTTTCTAGCATTGGTCTCATGTTCTTAAGTCTTGTGAGACCAGCACTAGAGTTCCTATACCATGTGTCATCTTTAGACAAACAGGGCAGCCAGAGCCGGTTCCAGGTGCGAGGTCTGATATTTTAGTCATCATGGCGATCTGGCACTTGGGGTTTGTCGAGCCCTGAAGTATGGCATATCTTATGTTTTAGTGATAAAAGATTTTCTGTTCATTATAGTTCATTTGTTTTTTTCCCTAATTTTCAAGTGGGTTTTTTTTCAGTTTGTTTTTTGTATTCATTGTGATAACTTTTTTATATACATTGGAACATTTTTATACATTTTATATACATTGGAACAAATTGTGCACGTTCATTCGTAGGTTTATTTATTGATGTATTTATTTATTCTCTGGTTCTTGATATCTCATCTGCAGTCAGTTGAGACCCTTGAGCAACCTACAATAGAACTAACAGATAAAAATATACATAACCAAGTACATCAAGATACAAAGAACCTCAGCATTGGCCCACCCTCCCTATCTCCAGTGAAACCCTCCTCAGCAATTTTCTGTGCACTGAAATTAAGGCACCCAAATAAACCAAATGGATGTTGAAAAATGCACATCCTGCAATTTTTTTATTTTTTATTTATGAAATTTCCAAATACATTACACCAATCTATAAGAGAGAAAAACAGCAATCCTAATAAGAGAGAACAAACCCCCAAAAGGAAATACCAATTATTAGGAAATGACAAAATGCAACAGTCCACAATCAAGGAAATGGGATCTAAGAAATAGGAAAAACTCAACAAAGAGAAAAAGAATAATACAGAGGAAGCCCCCACTGGAACAGCTACTCCAAAGGTCATACAGCTGTACCTGTGAGTGTATCAAGGCATTACTCCCCTCCCTCCCAGACATAAATTCCACAAGTGATTTTGGCTCAAAAAAGACAAAGATTTTACTCTCATAAACTATAACACAAATACAAGGAAATCACAACACAAAATTTAGCGCCAAGGCTCTTGATCGCAGAGCTAAAAAGCCTTGGCGCTGCTTTTGTGTATTTCTAGAAAAATCAGGAAAAATACATATTACTGAGCCAAAAAAAGACTTGTGCATAAACCGAAAATACAATTTAAACACCTCATGGCGGTCAAACTCCAAGGCGAATGTCACAACCAGAGTGCACCTCTGGGTTACAACCTCCAAGGAGGATTCTAGAAACTCCGTCAGATTATCACCAACAGATCCACTCTGCCCTACAGGGCAATTACTCCCACTAGGGGCAAGATATTGTGCCCTCACTATAGGGGGGGATTTCTAGAGTTCATGCCTAGAGTCTCAATTAAATATTTCTTCATCATATCAATAGCAGAGATTAAAGGAGACTTGGGAAAGTTCAGCAAACGCAAATTATTACGTCGAGCCTGATTTTTAAGATACTCCATTCGACGAGATGTAACATGGCTGTCCTTCACAAACAATTCTCCCATCATCAGCACCGCATTCACTGTTCCTTCTAAAACATCCATTCTCCCAGATTACACTGGTCAACATTGAAATCGTTACTGACTTTGAAAGGCCCTAATCTGTAGTATCTTAGTGAGCTGAACATGAATATAACATTAAAAAAAATTTATTGGCTCTCGTTTTGAAGATATTGCATATAGTTCATTTTTGACATTTCACCATGTAAATTTATCCAGTAGGACATCAACAACATCCCAAATAAACCTTGAATGATGTAATATTGCATCACATTGCATAATATCAGCATGCACACATCATCCAGAGTTGATTGCATCATTTTCTGATGCAATGCAATACTACTGCCAGATGGCTGCTGAAGCCATCTGACGTCGGCAGTGTACTATATGCAGTTGGAAAGGTTGAGCATTTAAAATATTTCAGACTGTGTGCGAGACAGTTTAAGCTACTGTTACATGTAACTTTTATTAATCATATAATTTTAGCCATTTAGGTACAATACAGAACAGTAATGCCGCAAAAGTGCATTAATACCGTTGACAATTTATTTTTTATTTTTTTTATTTAGCAAGCATTTGTAGCCCGCTCCTTCCAGCGATCAGAAGCGGGTAGGATTACTATTGTGAAACTGCCGAATCAAGGCAGGTACAAATTTTGTTTACATACAGATTGTCAGAAAAGCACATCATACAGAGTTAACACTTCTTAGCTATGGGGGAGGTCATTTACATATATACATAAATACATATATACAGGATAATCTTCTTGGACACAGTGGTCAGGGGCTGCTCCATCTGTGGGTTTAGTTCAGGTTGAAATGTGATTGGAAAATGTGCGTTTTGAGTTTCTTTCTGAAGTCTAGAAGGTCATTGCTAGCTGAAGTCTTTGCTAGCTGAAGTCAGACGCGCCGGCTTGCAGAGCGCGAGGGAGGAGTTTCTCCCTCGCTGCTCTGTTAAGCCCGCGGGGGCTGATGGGAAGTTCCCATCAGCCCCCGCGGGCTTAACAGAGCAGCGAGGGAGAAACTCTTCCCTCGCGCTCTGCTCTGCAAGCCGGCGCGTCTGACTTCAGCTCCAAAGAGAGAGCTGCTACAGGGGAGGGCAGGCTCTGCCGTGCACAGGGGGGACCCGCGGCATGCTCGATTCTGCCGCGGCGGCCCCGACCGCGGCAGCAGACAGGTTTTCTTTTTTTTAATTTTGGCTTGGCTGGGAGGGGTTGTTAGGACTGCTAATGGGCTGGGCTGGGGGGGGGGGTTGTTAGGACTGCTAATGGGCTGGGCTGGGCTGGGCTGGGGGGGGTTGTTAGGACTGCTAATGGGCTGGGCTGGGCTGGGGGGGTTTGTAAGGACTGCTCATGGGCTGGGCTGGGCTGGGGGGGGTTTTTAAGGACTGCTAATGGGCTGGGATGGGGGGGGGGGGGTTGTTAGGACTGCTAATGGGCTGGGCTGGGGGGGGGTTGTTAGGACTGCTTATGGGCTGGGCTGGGGGGGTTGTTAGGACTGCTAATGGGCTGGGCTGGGGGTTGTTAGGACTGCTAATGGGCTGGGCTGGGCTGGGGGGGTTTGTTAGGACTGCTAATGGGCTGGGCTGGGCTGGGCTGGGGGGGGGTTTGTTAGGACTGCTAATGGGCTGGGCTGGGGGGGGTTTGTTAGGACTGCTAATGGGCTGGGCTGGGGGGGGGGTTGTTAGGACTGCTAATGGGCTGGGCTGGGCTGGGCTGGGGGGGGTTGTTAGGACTGCTAATGGGCTGGGGGGGGTTGTTAGGACTGCTAATGGGCTGGGGGGGGTGGGTTGTTAGGACTGGTGGGGGTGGGTTGTTAGGACTGCTAATGGGCTGGGGGGGTGTTAGGACTGCTAATGGGCTGGGTGTTAGGACTGCTAATGGGCTGGGGGGGGGGGGTGGGTTAGGACTGCTAATGGGCTGGGGGGGTGGGGGTGGGTTAGGACTGCTAATGGGCTGATGGGGAGGGGTTAGGACTGCTAATGGGCTGGGGGGGTGGGGTGGGTTAGGACTGCTAATGGGCTGTGGGGGTGGGGGTGGGTTAGGACTGCTAATGGGCTGATGGGGAGGGGTTAGGACTTGAGGTGGGCTGATGTGGTTAGGACTGGTAATGGGCTGTGGGCTGATGGGGGGGGGTTAGGACTGGCAATGGGCTGATGGGGTTAAGACTGGAAGTGGGCTGATGGGGGGGTTAGGACTGGTAATGGGTTATAGGGGGGGCTTAAACTGAAAATGGGGTGATGGGGGGTTAGGACTGGAAGTGGGTTGTAGGACTGGTAATGGGTTGGGTGGTTGCTATGACTGGAAATGGGCTGAGTGGAAGGGGAGGCTTGAACTGCAAATAGCTGATGGGGAGGGAGCTTGGAATGGAAATGGGCTGTGAGGGAAGGGAGCTAGGACTGAAAATGGGCTGATGGAGCAGCTAGGATAGGACTGGAAATGGGCTGTTGGGGGGAGCTAAGATTGGAAATGGGCTGTGGTGGGGGCTTGAATTGAAATGGACTCATGGAGGGGCTAGAACTGAAAGTAGGCTCATGGGGGGGGCTTGGACTGGAATTGGACTGAGTGGAGGGGAGCTATGATTTGACATGGGCTGATGATGGGGCTAGGAAATGACTAGAAATGGGCTAATGGGGGGCTAGGATTGGAAATGAGCTGATGAAGGGACTCAGACTGAAAATGGATGGGGGAGCTAGGACTGGAAATGGGTTGATGGTGGGCTAGGACTGGAAATGGGCTGATGCAGGGACTAGAAGGGAATGGATGCTGGGTGAGACTGGAACTAGAAGGGAGCTGATGTTTGGGGAGGATTAGAATGGGATGGGGCTGGGAGAGTAAAATGGAGAGGGGACAAATATTTTGTGTGGGAGGGATGAAAAATCTACAATTGGCCTGGTATTGGGAGAATAAGTGGGGATTGAGGATGGAGGGGTAAAATTTGTGTGGATGAAATAGGAATGAGGAAAGAGCAAAAGGAGAAAGATTAGTATGTTAAAGCAGATGTAGAGAGAGAGAATGGAAAAAAAACTAGAAGAGAGAAGAAAGAACAAATGGACAGCAGACGATGGACAGTTAGCAGAAAACATGAAGAAACCAGAAGAAAGTGGCTGGAACAATTGCAACTGAAAAAAAATGCACAAAAGGTAGAAATATCTCTTTATTTTGAATTTATTAACTGGAATATGAAACCTCTAGGAAATGTGCATCATTAACGTCTGTGCTTTGTTTGGTACAAGAGGAAATTAATTTATAGTTTTATTTCTACAGTGTTGTTGTACTTCCAAGTTTGGCTTTTGGGGTTCCCAGTTTAATTATTGCCTTCCTGTTTCTAAATTGTGATTCCTTGTTTGGTGATGGTCTATGTTCTGCATGTGTAACTGAGCTGAGGTATTCTGTTTATGTAATTCCTATTTGACATTGCCACTTGTTCTCTTTCCCCAGTATTCTCTGAAATGTATTGGTTTAATATTTGCAGTGTTGCCTTTTGATAGGTAGGGTATGGTGCTTTGTGAGTCCTGGTAATGCTGTCAGGATACGGTGGGTTTGCTATGGGTTCTAAATGGGCAGCGTTTGTAGTGGTTCCTAATGTGCCTGGCGGTTGGCACTGGATTATAGTAATGTAGAAATCTTTTAGTCTTTCTTTATCCATACACTCATTAAGAGACATGTTTACTAAAAGTTAGTGTATGGTAACATTATGCAAATATTTATGCAAATAAGGCCACTTATGCAAATGAGGCCCCGCACTGAGTCTCCGCACATGGCCCCGCACCCCCCTTGGGCCGCCCCTGATAACAAGTACAGCTGGCACCTCTGTGGTGACTTGAAGGTAGCTGCCCTTTTAATGGGACTGCAGCAGGGAGATATAAAATACATGTGTTTCTTATGTGAGTGGGATAGCCAAGCAAGGGATTGGCACTACTTGTGGAAAGAATGGAATCACAGACAAAATGTAACAGTTGGAGAGAAGAATATCCAGCACCCAGCTCTGGTTGAGGCTCACAAAATCCTGCTACCACCCCTTCACATCAAACTAGGTTTGATGAAAAACATTGTGAAAGCCATGGACCGCACTTCGCCAGCTTTCCGATACCTGTGGATCCTCAGATTCGAGAGCTCTTCAAAGATGACCGGTTTAACAACTTGCTACAGGGTGATGTGAAACAAGCATGGAATGCTTTTCGCCTAGTGTCAACAAACTTTCTCGGGAATGTTAGGGCAGAAAACTACATGGAACTAGTAAAAGACATGCTGATGCAGTATCAGAAACTTGGCTGCAATATGTCTCTAAAGATCCATTTCCTTGATTCCCATCTCGATTTCTTTCCTGACAACTGTGGTATGGTTAGTGATGAACAGGGCGAATGTTTTCACCAGGATATCGCAACGATAGAGCAAAGATACCAGGGAAAATGGTCCATTACAATGCTGGCTGACTACTGCTGGACACTCCCCAGAGCAGCTCCTGAACAGCTGTACAAGAGACAGGCGAAAAAATCTAAGAAGTAGTCCATGACTTGTTTTTTACAGGTATTAAACGAAGACCTATTATATTTACTATTGGCATGCATTTTGTGATGTAAACATTAATTCTTGTAGATTACAAAAAAACTAGAGCCAGCTTTGCAATTTCACTGTCATATTCGTGTTCAGCATATAAAAATTGATAAGAAATGACTATTTTTATTTCAGTAACATGACTTTTGTAAAAATTTGTTGACCGGTGAAAATAAGTCCAACACTTTGCCTTGATCAGCCACAGCTTGGGAAACAACGGACAAATCACCACCAATCTAATAAGATAGAGTTTGGAGAGAAGAATTGAAGCCCTGAATAACCTCCCACAGAGAATCCATAGTCACAGCCTGTGGTTTCTGTACCTCACCAAACTTAATCCCCAAAGGCATCTTGCTGCTCTTTGCAGTGTTCTCCACAGTTCTCAAAAAGGAAGCTGGTCCAACCTCCGATGTTTCTGCCAGCACAGGAGACAAGACAGCGACCAGCAGTCCTCCCAGAAAGGGCTCCACTCCTTCCACTTTGGCCCACGGAGACCCCACAGCACCAGCCGCAATAGCACTTCCGGGGTTGGGAGGCAGCATCTGTACAACGGGGCTGATAGATGCCCTTTCGCTGCTGCTGAAGCGATTCCCCTCCAGCAGACCCGGAGAAGACGATACCAGTGAAACTTGAGGCACGTCGAAGTCCATCATCGTCGTCTGGCGCAAGGGGCCAAAAGAGGTGCTCTCCAGGAGGGTAAGCTTCCCCTTTCCCTTCCTCTTGCCCATCGCCGCACTAACTTGCAGCTCAACAGAATCGATGGAGGAGAACAATGTGTCCTCAAGCATGCTTCTCTAAAGCACCATCTTGAATCAGCCCACATCCTGCAATTTTAAATAAAAAAGAGTATGCATACTTCCCCTTTTAAAATTACTGCAGGGAACGTTCCCACACAAGTTCACACCTACACTCAGAAATGCACTAATTAGATGGTTTAGTTAATGTGCTAATGGACAGTTAATAAAATACCCATGTAAATGCAAATGCTGCATAAACTCCGCCTCCAGCAATGCCCCCCGCCAAGCTGGATAATCTTATGCACATACAGGGTGTAAATGTATAAATTTAGGCACCTATATCCTGGGTAATTTTCTGTCTGTAAAATACTGTTTTACATGCCAAAATGCCTTTGAAATTTACACCACAAGAATACTTTTATAAAGAGAACCTAGCCCAGGAAGTCGCATAGCCACATGTATTGTGTTTGCTTTATAAAGGCAATTTATGCAGCTGCATGTCTTTGTTAAAGTTACCTTCCTAAGTCTTCTTGCTTCAAGTCAGGAATAAGTTTAGGCATGTATTTGCTTGTAAGAACTGGCACAGATGTGTATAGTTTAAAAGCTGTACACAGGACTGCCAACTTTGTCTCTCCTCTGCCTACATATACAGTACCTGCATGTAGATCACACAGAAGTAGGGCTCTGTTTTCTGAGCACCACTTTTTTCCCTGATACGCTGGAACACTTCTATAAGCACCTTTTTTGGAAAGTGTAAAATTCTGTTCTGTATGCTTAAATCACTTTAAAAAACTCACTCCCTATAAGGCACATTTTACAATGAGCTGTCCAAGTGCAGTCTGGGATGTCAAAGACAGAACATCTTGAAACAAAGCAGGCATTTGCAAGTTCAGGCACAATTTCAGAAACATGGACATGCCTGATAATAGCAACATCTACATAGACATCCCCAGAACCACACTACAGAGTGCTGCTGCTTAGTAGTATAATGATTAAAGTGGTGGGTTTTGAGTAGGGTAGATTGGGTAGACTGTGTGATCTTAGACTGGTCACTTAACTCTTCATGTTCTCTGTATGTTATAAGGCCAAAACAAGCACTTTCCTGATGCCTATTTGTACCTGCAGCAGGTCTAAATGTGCACATGCCTGCAGAGGTTCCTGATGTGGATGAGTAAGTCCATTGCACCTCCCTGGACATATCCCCCCCCCTCCCCCATGATTACTTGGACATCCCTGCATTGGAGATATCAGTTGTGGAATGGCTTCAGGCATCTTCATGATTTTGATGTCCAGGTGCATGTCTTCAAATATCCTAAATCACAACTAAGCCTTTTAAAATGATCCCCTGTGAGAGTAACTTCCTAAATTTTTCCTGTGCATCAAACCTTGCTTTAAACAAAGGCAAATTATCCCATGCTCTTCCCAAACTCAAACCCAGGGGGCTGAGATTGGGCAGAGCATAGGTAAAGTCATGGTTTATGTGGCATGGGACAGACACAGTGGATCCCTTCATAGCAACAGGATAAAATCAAAATAAACTTAGCTATCTAATTTCTCAACAAACAGGGGTGGCCTACATGGAGTGGTGGGGGTCACCCTAAACAAAGACATGGGGAGGGGCGACCTGCACGGAGCGGCAGGTGCACCTACCCTTTCCACCTTGCTGGGCAGACTAGATCGACCATACTGGTCTTTATCTGCCGTCATTTACTACTATGTTACTATATACAGTGTACATATTTTATAAAATGCTCTATGTGTGATCATTTAGAGCAGCTCCCAAGAAGGCGTAGATGTCTGGGGCTTCAGTCTAGCCATGATTTCTACTGCTTTGCCCTCAGTATTTTATAATGATGGATAGACCCCTATGTGTCTTTATAAAATAGCAAGGTTACCAGATTTTAGGAGAGCAAATTTGGATAGTGCTGGACTGGGCTGGAAGGGACAGGGGTCCTCCCTCCTCAGGCATCTTTGGAAATGACCTTTTTGAGGAGCATTCATTACTTTCAGAAGTTTAAAAATTAAAGACAGTAGCACCCCTTCAAGTTATAAGTGCGCATATATATATATGCTCAAACTGTATTTTCTATAAAAAATATTTTATTTTGCCCGGTATTCCTCCCTTAAACTCCTTATATGCTATTGCCGGAAAGCATGTAATTGTTGAGATAACTCAAGCAGTTTCTCATTTCCCTGTCTTTTCCTTCATGCAGCATATGCTAGAATTTCCCCTCGTAAAGTGGCTTTAGCTGCTTCCCATAGGGTGCGCCTATCCACATCCTCCCTGTCGTTCTCTGCCCAATACTGTTGCCATTTTATTTGTGGAAACTTGTGAAACCCTGGGTCCATCTACATGGTAGAGTTCATCCTCTTTTCCCCTTTTTAAGTTGGATCACCATCCACACTGGGGCATGGTCTATATTTGGGGGGGGCGGGAGCCAATAATACATGGCATTGGAGGGGATGACTGGGGGAAGCCCCTGTATATATTTTTTGTAAACTACACTTATACGTTTGTTTGTTATGTTGCGCCGCTTTGACCCGGTGAAAAGCGGGATATAAATACAGTTAAATAAATAAATAAATAAATGTTCAGACTATCCGGTTACCTGTTTTGTACTAAGTGGGGTGTGTTAGTTTCAATAATAAAGATAATTAAAAAATAATATAGATATTTTTGTGAATCAACAGACTACCCAAGTCATTACTCATTTCTCATCGTGGGTCCATTTTCTCAGTGTTTTTGCTAATCAGCTCAGTTCTTGGTATTCAAACAGTCTCACTGTACTCTTGCAGCATAAGCAAGTTCCTCATAAGATATCCGACATAGTAGTATCTTTCAAAGTTATTGTCACTTATCTTTCTACTTCAGGGGTATAGCTGCTATCATCTTCATTCAGGTCCAGCAGCTGTCATGTTTATTCTGTGAGCCACACAACAATTCTCTCATTTTAAAGAAAAAATGGATCAATGATGAAAAATGAGGAGTGACTTGTGTGATCTGTTGCTGTTTTTGATGGTCCGCAAAAATATTTTATAAAATTAAATAGGTATCTTTAGAGCTCTATTTGAAATGGTGATTGAGCAGGCTGTATGCTTTAAAACATTGTTTGGTGTAAACTTTTATATGTGTGGAGGCTAATTCCGATCGGGGCCCGTCCACACATCCAAAATCTGGATGGATCAGATTTGCACCCGATTCTGACCCGCGGGATCAGAATTAGGTGCAATGGTCCTGGAGGGGCAGGATGTGGCCTGATTCTGGCCTGCAGCACGTCCAGGTATTTCCCTGGCTAGCTCAGTCTGGGCTCCTGGCATCCCATTGCCATGGCACCGTGGCTCCATGCAGGAGTCTTGGTCACCCGCACAACACCAAAGTCTCTTTTCCCCGCCACCTTACCCCCGATCGGGCCTGCTGAGGCCAGAATCGGGCTGCAGGGAACCCCCTCCGCTCCTCACCTTGTCCCAGGGTCCCGACATCGATGTTCCTCGTCTACTTCACCCTGCCCAGACGTACAGGGCCTTTACCAGAATAGGCCCTGTATGTCCAGGTTCAGAGTCACTCCTCCAGCCTGCCCTCGGCCCGCCCCCTCCCATCCTCGTATCTCTGCTGTACATGCAGGGAGCTGTATTTCTGGAATAGGACCCAGGCATTTAGCAGGGATTATACATCCAACTGGGATGAATATCCCCACTAAACGCGGTCAGAATCTACCCCATAAGCTATCCAGTCTTTGTTTTTCTTTGTTTATGTGTTGTCATGTAATTTAGTTTGTTACCACTTTGCTATGAGTTTGGAGTTCCTTTCTTTTTCATTTTTGTTCTGAATTTTTAAATTGTAAAGCACTCTATGTTTGTAAACAAAGGGCGGTATATCAAATAAAATAAACGAAAAACTATATATTTCTATATATACTTAGATTTTTAAATTCCTCCTCTTTTTTTTAGAAAAGAAGTTAATTTTACTTCTTCTACCAGGATTGAAAAAAAATGCATTAGAGCCATATGCAGGAGAAGCCATGTCCTTTGCCTCCGTTTCCAATGAAATTGGGGACAGGAGATGGTTATAGTCCATGGAGCTAGGGAAAATCAGGGACATTTCGTAACCTTATAAAAAACAGGCGCTAAATAGGCACCTACTTGGCCTCCCAACATAGGTGACCTCTTATAAAATTACCATCTGAATGTGTATTTTATTGTGAAATTTGGATTTAGCTTACACCTTTTCCAGGAGTAGCTCAAGGCAAGTTACATTCTGGTACAGTAGCTATTTTCTTATCTTTATTATATTAGTGGTTTATGTCACATTATATATACGTTTTCTACACCACCTTGCTTCATAAAGGCAGCTGAATAATCTAAATAAATAAATAAATTAGATACATAGATTCAAAAGTACCAGTAGGTACTGTTGAGGAAAGGTTTTGTTGCTTTTTGCTTGTTTTTATTTGGGTCAATATTTAGCCATGGCGATTAGCATTATTTTTTCTTAAATATTGGCCAGCGCCCGTATCTACATAGACAATGCCTGGTGCTGCATATCCAGTCAGTATGGTCAGTTCGAGCAGTATCCATATAGCAGCAATTTTTGCATTCAAAGACGGGGTTGGGGGGGGGGGGGAGAATGTAAAGCTTAAGGTTTGCATAGGGCACGAACACCTTCAACAAACTCTGCTGCCAGCCCTGCCTATGCCCTCTTGATGTAGATCTTTCTTTCTGTGCCTTTATGCCGTGGAAGTATTTTAACGACTCTTATCATCTCTCCCTTCTCCCGCCTTTATTCCAAAGTCTACACATTGTAAAACTACCAAACAAACTACCAAACACAATGGTCCAGAGAAAATCTAAAAAACGTACTCCCCACTTACACAGACCCCAAATACTCCTCACACCATAAAACTTAGGAAATATTATTTTCAGAAATCACTTACCATGAACTTAATCTCGACTACAAACAAACAAAAAAGACATGCTGTAATGCATGGATAAACAAACTAAACCATGGGTAGGAGAAAAAGCCTCAGATGACTTAACATCCCATTATGTGGCTACTCAAAGCCATATGGGAACAAACCGTCCACATCATAGGCTTAAAAAACTCCTCCCATTACCAACAAATTCAAAAATGTTTTTATTACAAAATATTTAAAAACCTCCAAAAGATATCTACAGCAGCAGGTCCCCATGGTGCCCTGACGGTAACAACCACTCAAATGATAATATAATGGAGTGGAAGAGTGGCCTAGTGGTTGGGGCAAGGTACTTCAGGCCGGAAGGTCGGGGTTCAAATCCCACTAGAGGACAGCAACCTTGGGCCGGAAGGACTGGGGTTTCTAGTCCCACAGGTGCTCCTTGTGGTCTTGGGCAAACCACTTAACCCTCCATAGCCCATGTTCCCTGTAAAATAGTATCTCCAAGTTGTAATGCCCTGTTCAATGTAATTTCAGTTTGTTCAATGTAAACTGCACTGATGCAGAATAGCACAGTAAATAAGAGAATGTAAATAATGCCAATTATATAAGTAGGAGCTATTGAACAGGAAGGAGTAATCACAAAACTTCTCAAACACAGTTTAAAAGCTTGCCACAGCCCCATACTCCAGAAACAGCTCTACAGGATTGCAGCACTTCTGTAGTTCAGAGACTTCTGCACAGAACATCAACCATACGGCTGCCTGTTCCACTCCAGGGAAATCTCTGCAGAGTGGAACAGAACGAGGAGAACTGCTGCTGCTACTGGGAGTGGGAACAAGCTCTTTCCTGCTCTTTTTCCTGCTGGGCTTTAAAATTCAAATGTGCTCAAGGCATGCCCGCAATGAGGGCCTCACCAGAGGGGCCTTTGGCATGGCCCTTAGGCAGGGATTGAGGTGGTGAGTCTGGAGTTTAACATCTTTGGGCAGCGACTCGTCTTTAGGAGGATTTAAGTTCTTTTTGAGTAGTTCATCCTGGCCTTTGCTCCAATTGGTTTATTTTCTTCTCAATGCCTAAATGGAAGGCTAAAGGTAAGGGAGGTATTTCCCTCACACCTGTTGTGTTATCCGCAGGGCAACATACCATGGATGATTTTGCATAGGCAAAGCGTTCGGACGAACCCGTTGTCGGGGTTAGGGAGAGCCCCAATTTGGGCAGCGATGTTTCGCTAAGCCTGGCTCGCCCTTCCACTTCTCCTGCTCCTGGGGGTGTTAAGTGTAGTGCATCTCGCATGGTCTCGGATGCCGCCACTCAGCATTCCTTGGCCTCTGCATTGAATGTGTCGGTGGCTAGAGGTAACGAGGCCAGCTGCCGCCAGGAAGGGGGTTTATCCCCCGTCCAGAAGAGTGTGGTAATCCAGGAACTCCCTCTGCTTGTGAGGCCTATGGAGGTTACCCTGGACTCCATTTGGGATGCACTGCAGTCACTCTATCAGGTTTGTGCTAGTGTGTTGCAGGCTTCTGCTTCGTTCCCTCCTAGGTTGGAGGGGGTAGAGGCGAAGGTGCTCTAACAGCAAGTGCAATTGGATGGACTCGAGGTTATAATTCAACATTGGCAGAATCAGCAAGGTGTCCTAACCAAGGATGAAACGGTTTTTCAACGCAAAATAGAAAATTTAGAAAATCAACAGAGAAGTTTAAATCTTCGTTTATTGAACTTTACAGATTTCATTGTGTTCTCCTAGGGACCTGTTTATTTGGTTCCTTAAGGAGTTGTTTAGCTATCCTGAGTCTGGGATCCCTCCTTTTCAAAGGATTTATTTCCTCCCCTCAACACTTGTTAAGGATGCTTTGCAGAATGCTGGTATTTCCCAGGTGGAGGTATCTTATTTATTTATATTCTCTTATATACTGTGCTATTCTGCATCAGTATGGTTTACATTGAATGGGGTATTATAACTTGGAGATAACTATTTTACAGGGAACATGGGCTATGGAGGGTTAAGTGGCTTGCCCAAGACCACAAGGAGCACCTGTGGGACTAGAAACCCAAGTCCTTCTGGCCCAAGGTTGCTGTCCTCTAGTGGGATTTGAACCCCTGACCTTCCAGCCTGAAGTACCTTGCTCCAACAACTAGGCCACGCCTCCACTCCTTCTGAATCCTTGGACTTGGGGAACCTGTCTGAGTTGTTAGAGCGGTCCACAGAGGTGGTTGAAGCCAGTGCTGCTTTGTTGCTATCTTTTGTATTTCTTCAGGATAAGGAAGTATTATTGTATTTTAAAAAATCTGACGTTTCTTTTTTGGGTGATAGGATACAGATCTTCCCAGACATGTTCAGGCGAACTCAGTCTAGAAGGAAAACAATTCTGGAACTTCGTACTGAGGCTGTGGCCATCAGCGCAAATTTCCAATTGAGATTTCCTTGTAAATGTGTACTTGGGTTTCAGAACAAGATTTTTCATTTATTCGAGTCCTCTTAACTACGTTTCTTTTTAGTTGCTAAGCATTTGTGAGTTTACCTTGTGGTAGTAATGTGGACTTTTTAGGTTGACTTCGCTTTACTTCCTACTTTTTTCATTGTTTTCTTTGATAGTACCATTCTCCTACGGTTTTTCTAGTTCTTGAATTCTCCATTTTTCTTCTTTTTAATTTGTGGACTATTAGCATAATGTCATGTTTTTGTTTATGTAATGTTTTCTGTTTCTTGTGATATTCTTTATCCAAGGTTTCTTGGTTTAATGTAAAATTCAACTAAATATAAAATTAAAAAAAAAAAAAAGAGAAGAGCGACTCCCCCTCTTCAATGCGTGGGGTGAGGTTTTGATAGGGCAGTGTAGCTGGGAGGCAAACAGCAAAGGAGCTATGGGTCATCACCATCCTTCAGTCATATTTCAATTAGACAGAGTATGTCTGAGCTGAGGCACTGGATAGTGTCTAAGATAAGATCTGTCATAGTTTTGAGAGACCTACAGTTTAGTAAGGCAACTTTGAGGTCCCCAGGGAGGGGCACCCAAGGAGCCAAATGAGTGAAATGTATAAGAGGAGACTGACAAGGAATTAGACATCTTACCTGCATAGAAGTGAGACCATAGTAGAGAGGTGCTCACTGTAGATCCCCCCAATGTGAGGATGTCCAAGGCACAATGGGGGCATAGCATAGGCATGTCCAGGGTGTTCCCAGGAACTTGAATGTTCTTGCCTGATTCCAGTAACGTCCTTGATGTCCCGAGTTGTGGCAAAGCTTATACCTGCTCCAGGCCCGAGCAGGAATTGGAAACTGCTTGTTTTGTCAGTCAAGCATCTGGATGATTTGGAGAAGGAGGTACACCTATCTCCCCTATATTGTCCATGTTGACAACAAATACTTTGGGAGACTGTGGGCTCATGTTTCCATTTTGCTCCTCCGATGGACATTTTTGTATGTAACCTTGCATTAGATGGATATCCTCACCCCATGGTTTCATAGTGGGGATGTCTATGTGGATGTCAGTATGGGTGTCCACATCGGGGATATCTATATTTCTAAAATTGGGCTGAAACATATACATCCTTAGCATTTTCTGCACGTTCTTCCCTGGATGTCCCAGATTGCACTTAGATGCCCTTTATAAAATGCCACTTTTTAAGGATTACAGTGATTAGATATATGGCCGTCTTTTTGGTTTTAAATGGACTTCTGATAATAACAATCTGTTTTGAAGTGAGACCTTTCAACTGTCTGTATGACTGTCCTATAGTTCCTAAGTCATGAAGTATCAGTCTTTTCAACTGTGTGGTAATCAGCAGAATCCTGTGACCCTGCTAGGGGTCATCATAGCACCTTAAATAGATCCACAGTTGAGTGAGAGAAGATGGCTACAGCAGCCTCTGGGAAATCCATGGGGTGATCATGAATTCCTAAAAGTTTTAAAAGGCTTTGTTATATTAGCTAAAAATCCACTTTGGTCATGATCGGTTACAGCTCAGTAGGGTGACTTGGAAGCTGCTAGTTCTTTTCTGAAGTGGCTTATTAGGCAAAGACCTTGCTTTTGGCAGATATTGTTAGTTCTGTTAGTTTTATCCTTGGCCTTACATGTTTTTGCAATGACCTTCATCACTAATGAGCCACTTCAATAAAATTATGACTTGACTTCATTCTATCCAATAATGAAAATTAATTTCTTTCTATTAAGTGCAAGTGGGAAGGCTATGAATAGTTTACTATTATAGAAAAGCTTAGACTGCTGAATACATCCACAGTGTGCTTCCTTGTCATGCAGCGTTGAAAATGTATGCACTCTTGACTCTCTTAATATGGTATTGAAGCATGCTGGTATGATTTAGCAACAAAACAATCCTTGTGGTGTGTGGGAAATATAAAAATTGCTATAATTTTTGCCTTCCTTCTGAATTACTATAAAATGGACCCTTTGTGTAAGTGACACATTTGGAGTCTACAGGGAGAAACATAAGTTACCTTCATTCGATGTCTGGCTAGGAAAGAACGGCATCTTTTGTTGTTGTCAGAGATCAGATATCATCTTGAAATTGCATAGTGATACTAGAGATCATAAGTGTATTTAAAATAGTTCACAGGAGTAGCCACTATCATCTCGCCTGCATGACATCATTAAAATAAGACCACTGAATGTAAATCTTAACTGAAAATATAATAACAAAACACCCATGATGCAAAATGAATAAAAAAGGGGTTTATTCGGTGAACACCAGAAAAAGAGCACTGTCCCTAGTATTCTCTCACCCCTCCCCTTACCTGACTTGGATCCTACACTCTGCTTTTCTGTTTTTCCTTGCTAACTCCTTGCTGTTCAAATGTATGTATTAAATTCATTCGGAAATGGTACACAGCAATAGTACCTGTGCAGCAAAAGTACCTATAAACACCAAATTTTCCTACTCTCAAAGGACCCCAATTAGCTAGAAATTAAACCCCTAATTTATATTTTAATAATCTGCTATATTTACTATGGGGGTTATGTTAGAAGCCCTATTCGTGTTTGGATGTCTGAAATTGGGCGCACAGATGTCCAAATCACAGAGATGACCCCCGGAGCCATTTTAGAAGCTGGTTCTATAGACATTCCAAGTGCATCCAAGTCATGAAGGGGAGTGATGGACGTATGACCAGGGGTGATCTGGGCAAGTTGGACAAACACACCCAATTTCAGAAACGGCAAGCACGTCCCAACCCTCTAGTAGGGTCATCTAAGTCTATTCCTCTTCCAGTGCATGAATAGGCATCAGCAAAGCTCTTGTTCTGCCTTCCACATATCTGGAGGGCATAGAGAGGAAGGTACTCTGATATTATCCGCTTTGATTGAATGATAAGGCGGTATATAAATACCATTAAATAAATAAATTATCCCCTATACTTTCCATGATGATAATGAAAACTATGGGGAAATGAGGGCACTTCTTTTCAGTTCGGCCTTCTGATGCATGCCTCTGAATGCAAAATAGCTTGCAAGGATATGAGCATAGGATAGGCATCCCCGCCCCAAACATTTGTAGTAGGGACATCTATGTGACCACTAGTGCAGTCATTCATTTGGAAAGTGTCCAAGTTGCTAAAATCAGAGTGCAAAGTAAACGTTCCCAGGAACTTGAATGTCCTTGCCTGATTCTAGTAATGTCCTTGTTGCAGCATAGCCTATATGCAGCATAGCCTATATCTGCTCCAGGCACGAGCAGGAATCGGAAAAGTGCTTGTTTTGTCAGTCAAACATCTGTAGGGTGTAGAAAAGGAGGTACACCCATCTTGCCTATATTGTCCATGTTGACACCAAATATTGCAGGGGAATGCGGGCTCATGTTTCCATTTTGCTACACCAATGGACATTTCTGTATGCAGCCTTGCATTAGATGGAAGTCCCCAGCCCACAGTTTCGTAGTGGAGCTGTCTATGTGGATCCCAGTGTGCATGTCCACATTGGGGGCATCTATATTTCTAAATTTGGGCTAAAATATATACATCCCTAGCATTTTTCTGCATGTTTTTCCCTAGACATCCCAGATTGCACTTGGACGCCCTTTATAAAATGCCACCTTTAATAGCAAACTAGGCAGCCACCTAGGGTGGCAACCTCTGGGGAGGGGGGGGGGTGGTGTGGTGAGAAAGTGTAGGACATTCAAAGCTAAACAATAGATTTTGATCAATCTCAGCTGAGGCCCCCTTTGGACATCAAGTCACAGAGAACAGTGAGGTGCTCTACAAAGAAAGATTAACACAGCACTACAGGGCCACCTGGACCTCTGGTAACTCCTTTGTCTTGCTCTTCCATTTATGAGGCATTGTAGTTTGAGAAAATATGAAAGTAAACTGTACTTCTTTTCAGACTTATGATATTTGTGAACTGTAATTAAACTGATCAACTGATAGAATCAGTGGCTATAAAGGTCTCAGAATAGTGGGCCGCCAGTGACTTTCAATGTCATGTCACATGGCATCAATGCCCCCTTGTACATCAATGACCCAAACTGGAAAGCCACTATTCAAAACAATCTTGAAACATTTAGACGTAGGGGAACTTCTTAAACAATTCCAACGCATTAGTGCTTAATGTTCAGGAATAGAACCGTGACTTTCCATTATTCAATTATGAGCTGTACTTAACTTCTGGAATTTCAACCGGTAATTTCCTCACTCCCGACGCTATCAAGCGCGCTTTATAAAAGCGTTTCACCCCAATGGTTTCTTCAGGGGAAAAGCGAACCAGCACTGAAAACAAAAAACAAGTGCATTTAGACAGACTTTCCTATTATTAATTAGAAAAATGAGGAATCGATGTAAAACTCCAAACCTTTGGGTTCATCAGATGGTAAACTTTACAGCCTTACTTATCACATCAGGAATCTTAGTAAAAAACGCCGCGCATGTGGGCTAATTTATATAGGTTCTAAACTGTCTGCCACCTAGCGGGGATTATACATCAAAAACAGACTTCCCATTCGATCCGCATATTTAAACCCCATGGAATGAATGTTTGTAATCTATAGATCCAACGTTGTTCATGATAGAGTAAGGTTTGATCGAGAGTTTTTTCAAGCTTCAAAAGCGTGATGAAATTTTAAAGTGGTCAACCATAGGTGCTTCCCGTCTGCGACATTTGAGCTTGCTTTTATGCTCGTTCATTCTCACTTTAAAAGCCCGTAGGGTTTTTCCGACATACAACAGATTGCAAGGGCAGCGAACACAGTATATGACATGTGTGGAGAGATGTGCTTCCTTCAAATATTGTTCCCAACTCCAAAGCACAATTCCACCTCCCTTATCTGCCCGCCTAATTACTATGTCTGTTCGAGACTGCAAAGCACATAATGCTGTATATTCAGAAACATTAAGAGTGGAACGGAAATTATTCTGAGTTGATTCTACTTGTTGTATATCTTTCAGAATCAAATCCCGATATAGAATTAAGGATGGGGGAAGGGGGGTCGGGGGAGACCAGGTTGATTTTAAGGGAAGAGGAATGCGATTCACATATATAGGAGTGACGTCAGAAGCTGAATGTTGCCCAAAATAGACCTTTAAATGAAGCTTTCTGATCAGTTGTTCCAGATCAACTCTTAGTTGAAAAGAATCGTGTTGTAAACGAGGGACATAAGATAACCCTTTATTAAGAACTGCCAACTGTTATACCAGAAACATTCACTATCAGGGAATCTACATTCGTCGTCGGGAACTGGCACCCCTTTGTGATTTCGTCCGTTGATCGCCATTCTTTTTTTTCGTGGTTTCCTTTTCTGTTTCATCCAAAAAATTCTTCCGACGTCCCGAGCCTTCAGAATCGACTGAATCCGTATCCTCTGAGGTGTTATCAAAACTAACTTGCTTCTTTTTGGATTTTTTCCTTTCGCTTAAGATTCATCCAGGGATAAACGTATCCCTTAGTGTAATCATCATAATCCCGACATAATTTTTTCTCTTTAACTTTCTTCACTTCCTCCTGGAGTGAAGTGACTTGAGTAGTGAGGTTCTCCATTTTCTTCGTCATGGCCTCTGCAGTTTTGATTGATTTAAATTTCACTATCATGGCCTCAATTTCCTGCATAAGGGTGTCTATGTGTTTCTTCGTAGTTTCAATAATGTGAACCATTAGGTCAATGGAACACTTATTTAATATCTGATTCCATTTATCTACAAATCCAGTGTCCGCCGTGAACATCATCATGCTTTTGAAGATCTAAAATGTTTCTGTATTGAGCAAATATCTAAATCCCAGCTTGAAAAAACTCTCGATCAAACCTTACTCTATCATGAACAACGTTGGATCTATAGATTACAAACAGTCATTCCACGGGGTTTAAATATGCGGATCGAATGGGAAGTCTGTTTTTGATGTATAATCCCCGCTAGGTGGCAGACAGTTTAGAACCTATATAAATTAGCCCGCATGCGCGGCGTTTTTTACTAAGATTCCTGATGTGATAAGTAAGGCTGTAAAGTTTACCATCTGATGAACCCAAAGGTTTGGAGTTTTACATCGATTCCTCATTTTTCTAATTAATAATAGGAAAGTCTGTCTAAATGCACTTGTTTTTTGTTTTCAGTGCTGGTTCGCTTTTCCCCTGAAGAAACCATTGGGGTGAAACGCTTTTATAAAGCGCGCTCGATAGTGTCGGGAGTGAGGAAATTACCGGTTGAAATTCCAGAAGTTAAGTACAGCTCATAATTGAATAATGGAAAGTCACGGTTCTATTCCTGAACATTAAGCACTAATGCGTTGGAATTGTTTAAGAAGTTCCCCTACGTCTAAATGTTTCAAAAATGTTTCAAGATTGTTTTGAATAGTGGCTTTCCAGTTTGGGTCATTGATGTACAAGGGGGCAGTGATGCCATGTGACATGACATTGAAAGTCACTGGCGGCCCACTATTCTGAGACCTTTATAGCCACTGATTCTATCAGTTGATCAGTTTAATTACAGTTCACAAATATCACAAGTCTGAAAAGAAGTACAGTTTACTTTCTAGAGTGAATGCAGAGCTTGTTTCCTTTATAGTTCATATTATTGCTCTGACGATAATAGACCACCAATTGTTTTGTATTACTACAATCATGAATGAGAAAATATGAGACAAGAGTCAGGGCAAGGTTTAAGCAGAACACTTCAACACACATCCTCCTTGTCAGGTGCTACGTTGGATCCCATCAGTGGTGCTGAGAGCCAGCATGGGCCCAAGGACCTCTCCACTCCCCTTCCTGCCAGCTTCACACTGGGCCCAAGCTTGAAAAAAATAATGTGGCAGCAGCCTCTAGCACCTGCATATACTCTAAATTGATTTTGTCCTGCCCCCTCCGGCATTTCCTGTCAGAGGGAGTGGGATGCAGCTGGCCTAGAGGACGTATGGGTGTTGCAAGACAGGCCATAGGCCCTGGCATTACACATACCCCTTCTCCCCCTCTCATTCAGCCTGGACTCCATAAAAATAAGACTCCTCTTAACCAGATGAACAGGGCCAGATTAATATTATATTGGGCCCAGGCTGCTTGTGTGCATATTTTATGATGGCGCATTTGTTCATTAAAAAAATTGATAACCTGTCCATTCATCATGCTTCTAGGTAGGATCACATAAAACAGAAACAGCCATAACACATGAAAAACTATAATGATATCACCAACATCCTACAACATCAGTGGCCTGATGCGGCACCGGGGCTGTTGACAGCAGAGCAATGTGATGTCATCCATTATGCGTATGTTTATTAAAACTTGATATACCGCCTTTCAAACATCAAAACGGTTTACAAATAAATCATATTTCATAATAATGAAAAGGAATAAGACCCAGTTATGTGTACAAGCTATCCTGCATGAGGCAGCCATACTGGATGATTGTATCAGGAAGAAAAGAAATCAAACGCCACCACCATCCAGCAAATCCCCATACCCAGAGGCCACAGCCAGTCACCACGGGGTATCTGACTTATACAAGCAGTAGTGGCTTTAGGATGGATGGTGACATTTTTTAGAAAATAGCAGTAACATTAGAACTGGATTAGGGCCTATCACATAGGCTTTCCTAAACTTCTTAGGTCCTAGACACGTGCCTGGTTTGCCTATGCCTTAATTCAGCCCAGCATCTATGCGCTCATATGCGAGTATTTCAACTTGTCTGATTTTTGAGCTGGGCATGTTGAAGAACCATTCTATTCTATTTTCTGTTAACTGGTGTCACATACTCAACCTACTTACCTCAGCTGACAATCTGTAAATTACATGGCGCATAGGTGCAATATCCACTATGACAAAAAGAAGAAATAGAAAATACTTTTCTCTTTGTCATTTCCTGAATGTGGTCTAATCAAAGAATAGAAAGGTGCTAATCCATTTTAGGTTTAGGGCAGAGCACAAAACTCACAGCAGGGGCTGGAGAAAGCATTTAAAATTCTTGCTATCCATTGACATCCAATTTACAGATGTGAATAACTATAGAATAAAAATACATTTTCACTCTGTATACTATGTTATACTGTATAGCTATATATCCATAAATATTTTAGCACTATTGATCATTCATGTCAGTGATAGTTAATTCTTTGAACAATGAACTCAGGGAGAAATAATCATAATTTACTAGGCATGGCAACAGGCAGGATATACATAATAGTTTGGGACTACTTTACCTTCAATTGTTGATACTGTACATGTTTAAGTAATTTAGATGTACACAGCTATGCTTCAAAAAGTGCTTAATGGACTTTAGTAAATGTCCCTTGAATATAAAGGGCAAATAGGTTCAAAGACAGGAAGTAATCATGGTGATTTTCCTCTAAGAAGAAAATAATTACTATGCAGTCAGCCATTACCTAAGGATTCTTTGAAAGGTATTAGAAAATAATTTCAAGGAAAATGATTTCACAATGATGTTGACTCAGCAGCAGCTAATGAAATTGTCCATTCTGGCCTTTGATAACTTTTCTAGTGAAGAGTCATCCAAGTCTGCAGTTTTGGACACCCTAAGAACTAGTGTAATAAATTTTTCAAAGACTCTTTTGGATCACACATGGCAACATTTTCTTTTTTTCTTTCAAAGACAAGTCCACAAGATCAGTCTCATGTTTATGAATATATGATGACTTATGAATGAATAATGCAGTTATGTCATATTTATTTATAGAAAACAATGTTCTTTATGATCAAAGACAGAACAGAAAGAACATCCACCGATATTGCTTTATTACTAATTTTTTTAATACAGACGTTTCCTCTTTGATTGGAATTACCCTCTATTGGACTAGATATTTTTAGGACAATATTCAAATCATCTAGGCACCTACTATACCCCTAACTAGAGTTAGGTTTATTTATTTAACGGGTTTTATACCACTTTATCATTAAGTCAAAGCAGTTTATATTATAACTCAACTCTTGGGTTACATTACAACATGGATATCAAACTTGGAGAACTTTTAACAAGGGGGTCAAGTTAGACGTTCAGCAGAATTTGGGGAAACAGTGATTATGGTCCATGTGATGATTAGTGAGTTAAGTGATATTTTCATTGTGCTCAGTGAATAATTAGGTTTTGAGGTTCTTATGGAAGTCTCTAATGTCTCCAGTCATCTTGAGGTTCTCTGGTAGAATGTTCCATATTGTTGGTGCTGCTATAGAAAATATCCTGGTGCATGTTGTCTTCTTCATGTTTTGCTTTTGGGACTATTAGGTGGTTTTTGGTATTGAGTCTCCATGGTCTGTTTTCCAGGTCTCTTCCTATGAGGGATTGAAATGTGTCTACAGATGTGTGGAGGTCTATTTCATTCAGACCGTCCAGCCCCTGTACATCTGGGCAGAATCGGGTCTTGCAAAGCTAGACCCAATTCTTATCCTGTGGCCCCCGATGGGGGTGTGGACATGCAGGCTGGGACCCAATTCTGACCGACCGCATGCCCAGCCAGAACCCAACATAGCTCAGTCAGGCTCCTGAATGGAGCTGCAGAGCTATGGCATCCCATCTCAATGGACCGTGGCTCCATTCAGGAGCCACGAATGCCTGTTGCTGCCAAAATCTTCCTTTCCCATTAGCCGGACCCTCGATCCAGCCTCTCATGGCCAGGGTCTGACTGTGGGGAACTCCCTGCACCTCTACTCACCTGTCTCCGCCGGCCGCTACCAAAACGTCGCATCCAGGGGGACTTATTCCATCTCTGAGATGGAAGTAGTCCCCTGTTTGAGGCTCCAGACATACAGGGCCAACCTCTGAATCAACCCTGTATGTCTGGGATCATGGCCCGCCCTTGCCCCGTCCTCACACGCCCTCCCAAACCTGCAGTTCATATGGGGAGGCCGTCCATCCCCGCTATTCGCAGGACAGAATGATTCCCATAGTGTATGATCTTGAATGTAATGAGTATGATCTTATATTTGATCCGAACATGTATTGAGAGCCAGTGGAGTTGTTTCAGGATAGGGGTTATGTGTTCTTGTCTTGAGGTTCCTTTTATAATGCAGGCTGTCGTATTCTGGACCATCTGGAGGGAGTGTGCTTAGATAAACCTTGATATATAAGCTTGCATTAGTCCAGGACTGGCGTTATTGCTGATTGACAAACAGTCGTGAATTCATCGTAGTTGAGTAGGGGTTTGAGTTGTTGCATTAGTTTCATTTTGTAGGAAACTGTGAGCTGTTTTTGTTGTTTTCCTTATATGTGAATGGAAGTTTAGGTTTTGGTCCAGGGTGACTCCAAGATATTTTATTTCTTGCTTGACTGTTATGATGCTGTGTGCTATCTGTATGAATGATGGTGGTATGAATGATATGCTCCTTGTAATGTGAAGCACCTCCGTTTTCTTGTAATTGATGTTCAGGTTATGTTGGTTGAGCCATTTTGTCATTGCTCCCAAACATTTTGTTATTTTTGTGTAGTCTGGTTTAACTGTATTAAATGGAGTGTGTATCATTATGTGGTCAGCATATATTTGATACAGTATATTGTGATTGCTTATTACTGAACATAGAGGTTGCATGTATATGTTGAATAACAGGGCGGATAATGATGAGCCGCTCTGGGGACGGTGGCAGGTGGGGAATTTGACCGGGGCGGTACACCTGTCAAACCGTAACGCAGGTGTCCTAAGGTGAGCTCAGGGAGGACGAAAACCTCCCATGGAGCAGAAGGGTAAAAGTGTAAAAGGTTTTGATGTATGTGGGCCCGTTCTTACTTGCTGCTGTCTGTGGTTTAGGCATGATTGGAACCACAAGAATGTGAAGTGTGAAGGCCCATCTCACTCAGTCTATGAATTAACTGATAATGACTGACTGTGTCAAAAGCAGCTTATCGATGAAGATTAATATGAATCCTTGTTTGATGTCGATACCTGTTATGTTATTATCTAGTAGAGATGTAAGTAGTGTTTCTATGCTGTGGTTGGGTCTGAAGCCATGTTGGTGGATGTTTAGTGGGGCAGCATGGTCGATGTGATCTTGCAGTTATAGTTGAAGCTTTCTCCATCATCTTTATGAGGAATGGTAGACTGGAGATTAGCCGGTATGATGCAGTGTCTAGCTGGTCAAGTTGAAGGTTTTTTAGGATTGGTCTGATGCATGCTTGTTTAAGACTAGTTGGTAGATAACCCTGTGGGAGTAAAAGATGGGTGATTTTCAGAAGAGTTTTGCCTCTTTTGTGAGCTTAATCCATGATACCGGGCATGGGTTTAGTGCAGACATGGTCATGTTTAGCGTAATTATGATGTTATATAGTTGTTCCAGGGTAGGAAGGTAGAGGGTGCCCCAGGGATTGTCATCGTGAGAATTTGGAGGGAAGGATATTAATGGTATGTGAATTGTTGTTTGGTATTGCTAGATCTGACAAAATAAAAATTCTCTCCTCCTGAGTGCCTAAATTCAGGTTCCTATAAAGTGGTCAAGGCAAGGAGTGGGACCAGATTAGGGGAATACATTTAGGGTACTGTTAACAAAACTGCAGAAAGTATTTGTATTAATCTCATACTACCACTAGGGGCTGATACCAAAAGGCCAGTGCCATTTTGAGAGCCACTGGAGCTGGGGCAAGAGTGGAAATGGGTCCACTCCAGCCCCACTTACCACTTGAACCACCAAGTAAAACCCAGGGGAGTCAGCAGGATGAAGGGGAGGGCCAAGAGGATGTCAGGGGGAAGGGGGGCCTGATCGTGGTAGGTTTTTTCTTAACTATCTTTTATTTCAATGATCAAGGACATACAAACAAGGCATTATACAATAATATCCCTTATGATGGGCAAAAGGCCCTACACGACAGCTCTACCATACAGCCCAATCCTGGACTGCCACAGTTCCTGAAGGGCTTTTTACCAGTCACTAGCTGGAAGGGATATGCCCCAGAGAGGAATATAATTCCAACCTCCTGAATAGTATAGAAGATCAGACTGGTTCTGCTGTGTAACGCCGTTCTCTGTCCCAAGAAAATGAAAATGAAAAATCTTATATCCAACATGTATAATTCAACCTTCAACCATACATAAAAAACATTTAGCATAACTCTATTGCTCATTGGGTGAAACGATCCATATTTCTTCCTCAACTAAGTGGTATGTGGTTGTACTAGTCCAGTATACCCTATTCTCCCACTCTTTCTTGAGAGCGCCTTAGCTGGGGACCCCAAACCTCCTCCCATTCCCGAGACCGACTGCGAAGAGTATAATTTAATTGCCTGTCCCACTTTATTCCACCAATCTTCCAGCGTAAAACCACTTGAGGATTTCCACCTCGAGGCGACCTCCAGGCTAGGGTAATTCACACAATAATAGCCAGGTCCGTAGCCCTCCCCCTTTTGAGTTCCACTAGGGCCACCCAGTAGGAACTTCTAAGGGTTAGGTTCAAGAGGCTTCCATAACAACACTCCTATTTCTCTGGCTATCTTTCCCCAATATATTTGATTGACTGGATAGTCCACCACATGTGGTGAAAGAACCCTCTTGTCCTGCAGTTTCACCAGCAGGTGTCTATAGCACTCTTACCCACTCTCTGCATCTGTAAAGGAGTCATATAGGTATGGTACAAAATCTGAAACTGGGTTTGGTGCCAAGATGTAACCAAGATACCCTTGTGGGCCTCTATGTAAATCCTCTCCCAGTCTCCCTCCTCTACTTCCCTTCCCAACCAGCTATGCAATCCTTGCTCATGAGAAGGTCTTTGTGCCCCATCATTCTCCAAAAAACTAGCATATAATCTGGAGAGGAGGTTTTCCTTAGTTTCCTATTTAAATAAGAACACCTCCAGCCAAGTCAGCCTCCTCTGCAATTGCTCTTAAACCCCTGGTCTCAGGAGAAAGAAGTGAAGCTGAAAATACTGGTAAAAAGGGATTTGCCTCTCCACCTGAGTTTCTAAGTCTTCTTGTGCTATACATGTACCCCCAACCCATAAATCTGAAAATTTCATGATGCCCTTGCTAGCCAGAACCTATCAAAGCCTGGCAAATTTCAGACTGAAGAAGGGTCAATGGTCCCGTAGTGCGGACCACAGGGATAATGGCGTTGAGATCAATTTCTGCGATCTGCATCACCTCTCGTGTTTCACTTAACTTTTTTCCCTTCAGCATGCTCTTCCTGTCTCCCACAGCAAGACACTCGAAAATCGAGAGAGGAGCCATCATATGCCACTCGGTATTCACCCAAAGGACATCCCCAGGGCGATCATAAAAAGTCTTGAGAGTCTTCAACACAGATGCCTGATAGTAGAGATTCAGTCTAGGGAATTTAACACCCCCTTGATCTTTGGCCCTAGCAAGCTGGTCCACCCCTATATGTACGAGGAGAATTATGATAAGTACAGTATATGTTTGCTAGTTTATACTATTTATGAGCTATTATTCAGCCATTGCTTTTGCTATAGGTCTCAGTTGAAGATGGAAGGCTTATGCCTCAGTGAATGCTAGTTGCTGTATCTGAGGAGAAGATAAGAGGAAAGAGTGGAGGCATGCTAAATTGTGTTGGAGATACTTGTGACTTTGTAGTTAATTTGTTATTTCTGTAAAACTGTTGTGAATTGTTGTGAATTGTGAACTGTTGTGAATTGTATATAGTTACCCCTGTTAGCCAAGTTAAATGTCCTGTTCATCTGTAAACACAAAGTACTATTGGAAATGTGTGATTTCATTGTTTATTGTAAACCGCGCTGATGCTGAATAGCGCGGTATAGAAAAGACTATAAATAAATAAATAAAAAATAAAAATAATAAATAAATAAAACTGATAAATTGATGAAGTGTGAATGAAATTTCATTCTTTGCTTTAATGGTTGTTTTGTTAAATAAATAAGTTCTTTTAATAATTTGGATTATATCATTAAATGATTATTCAAATTGGAGATTTTTGAGAACTGTGGTGTAAGTATCTTGCTTTCCCCTATGGTGACTTTGTATTGCCGCATGGTGGGATTTGAGCCATCCTGAGGTCTTTTTCTCCTGATTTAAGGGTACATTTAAGGGTGTATAGAAGGAGGATATATTTGGTTGTGTATGAATGGTCAATGAGTTTTCTAGGAGGTGGTTGTTAGTAAAGGAGTATCTAAGGTGTGGTTTTGTATGCTTTTCCACCCCTCTATGTGCTATCTTAGCTCCCCAAACAAAACGAAGGAGCTCTTTCATCCAGGTCCAAATACATTTTTTGTGTAGGGCAATAGGGAACTGCATAAATAAGAAATTAAATTTAGAGATGATATTCATTTTTATGGATGCTATTTGTCCTAACCAGCCCAAATGTAACTCCCCACAGCGACGCAGGTCACCATCTATTAGGGCCGTTAGCGAGGAGTAATGAAACCTATAGAGATCTTGAGGATCTCTTCCTATGTAAACCCCCAGGAATTTGCTCTGGTCGGCACATCGAAAAGGAAAGTCTGGTAAGGAAGATGGGGACAGACTTCTCAAGTTCAGCACTTCAGTTTTACTGAGATTGACTTTAAACCCTGATATTTGAGAAAAGTACTGAATCTCCTCTAAAATGTTTGGAGAGACTCCTGCAGTCTGGTCATAAAAAGGAGAGTATTGTCCGCATATAGAAGGATTTTGTGTTCAAAATTCCCTGCCTGCACTGGGTAAATCCCAGGATCACTACAAACTCTGTCAGCGAAAGCTTCAATTACCATAGCAAAGAGCATGGGTGAGAGCGGGCAACCCTGCCTCGTGAATCTTTGCAGTGCAAAAATACCTGTCCATTCCCCATTTACTGCCACTATAGTGCCTGAATGCCCATACTAAATCCCATCCCTAAATTAAATTTCTGTAACATTGCAAAGGGAAATCCCTATTCTATACGATCAAATGCATTTTCTGCATCAAGCGCAATGCAGAGGGCTGGGTTACTCTGCTCTTTAATAAACTGCCCAAAAATAATCCCAAACTCAGAGATACCAAATACACCCACCCAAAAATCTCTGAAAAAATCCCCAGTAAGATCCAATATAAATTCTTTTTGTCGGATCGTACCGAGGGAGGACAAGAGTAATAACTTGACCCCACCAGACAGGTACAGTCCTTTTATTCACAGAAAGTTCTTTGGTCAATAAATGATTAAAAAACACCAACTTAGCTTGAATAAATCCAGGCTTTAGAGTTACTGCAGACTTTATTCACTACGGCTCCATCGCGATTACCAAAGTCTTTTTTGATGGATTTAATTACTTTGGTTTTGACACACAATTATTTCATTTTTGAGGGAACCTTTTTTCAGCAAGTTTTTGGCATTGCCATGGGCGCAACAGTGGCTCCTTCCATTGCCACTTTATATCTCGCTCAGATGGAAGACAATCAGATCTATGTGTCAAATTTTTTCACCCATGTGCCGCTTTGGAAGCGGTTTCTGGATGATATATTTTTTGTGTGGACAGCCAGTCTTGAGGAATTGCAAGATTTTTTATCTTGGCTGAACGGTTTGAAATCTAATATCAAGTTCACAGCACACATTGATTTGCAGCGGATAGAATTTTTGGACATGTTGATATATAGAATGGGTAGTTCCCTTCATACCACTTTATTTCGTAAGCCAGTGCAAAGGAATAGTCTGCTCAATTACAACAGCTTTCATCCAGTTTCACTTCCAAGGGGGCTCCCCTATGGCCAGTTTTTACGCCTACGCCGATTATGTTTTTCTTTTTCAGAGTTTAAGTGTCATGCTCGTGAATTGAAACAACGGCTGTTAGCTAGGGGGTATCCCCCTTTAGTGGTGGATCGGGCTTACAAACGGGCTCGGTATACCCATCGTGACTGGTTGATGCTTCCCTCCCCTGAAACTTCAGTTGAGAAACGGATTGTGGGGTTTTTTCCCTATATGGTCGGGAGTAATGCAGTTATAGGGATTCTTCGGAAACATTGGTCTATTCTATCGGTGCATTCTAGTTTGGCCCCCCTGTTTCCTCCTCTCCTTCCACTTAGGCTCTTTTTCTCTTTAGTCCTGTATGGGTGTGCACTTTCCTGTCTGGCACTGTAGTTCCTTTTCTGTTTCTGACTTTTCTTATATATACCATTGTTAATGTAAACCTCCCAGATGGCTCCTGATTGGCGGTCTTTCAAATATTTTAATAAAGATAAAGAGGGGGCAGCTCAACTGAGCCATCCAGTTATACCCCTTGAGGTTCACAATGTTATTAGGTCACTGCCAAAGGGCAAGGTCATGGGCAGTGATGGATATCTCACAGAATTTTACCAGGCTTTGGCAGAGAAAATATCTCCAATCTTGGCACAGATTTGTTCGGCAGCCATCCAGGGAACCCTATTGCTAGCCACCATAGCCCCTGCTGATATGGTCATGCTTCCTAAGGAGAGGAAACCACCAACCAACTATAGTAGCTACTGCCCTGCAGTGTTGATAAACTGTGATGCCAAACTCTTCACCAAGGTACTTGCTAGGCATTTGGAAAATGTCTTCCCACAGTTCATCCACTCTGACCAAACAGAATTTATAAAGGGGAGGGTAATTTCAGATAATGTCCACCGGTCCTTTAATTTGCTACAGTTTATTAAAGCCACCCACCCAAAATCTCTGAAAAAATCACCAGTGAGATCCAATATAAATTCTTTTTGTCGGATCGTACCGAGGGAGGACAAGAGTAATAACTTGACCCCACCAGACAGGTACAGTCCTTTTATTCACAGAAAGTTCTTTGGTCAATAAATGATTAAAAAACACCAACTTAGCTTGAATAAATCCAGAAGAAAAGCCCAACTTCGTAGTACATCAAACATCAAAGTCCTGCAACACGACGTGCATGTTTCGGGATACCGAATCCCTGTGTCAAGTGCTCCAACGCAAGTCAAACCGGCTCTGTTCTTCTTACAAGCATGAGTGAACAAATGGCGTCCTTTCCTTTTTCAAACAACCGGACCTTTGCCGGCGTCTATTCACTCAACAAGATTAATCACTCATCATTGGCTGGCAAAAGCTGTCCATCAACAAGGAGAACAACAAATAGGCTGAGGGCAATCTCCCCACGTTTCCCCTTCCTAATTGGATGAAAGCAACAACCCTGAATGACGTCCAAACCATCATGACACCTGCCAAAGAACAGCCAATCATAAAGGGAATTTCCCACCGAAGGAGGGAATCCCTTATCCGATTGATCCCCTCACAGAACGCTTAACCATTCAACCTCACGGTTTAAGCCGCCAGGATGTACCACATCCAAATCATAGATCCAGCGCTGTTCACAGCGCTGTAAGCGGATCGCTCTGTCACCTCCTCGGGGATCTGCCGGAATGTGGTCAATCACTGTCCAATGAAGATCTTCAAAGGAGTGTCCTTGCTCGACACAATGCTCCACTACTTATTTTAAAGCCCCCCATTAGTGTCCCAGGCCAATCCATTACACCCTTCCAATCTACCATTTATACCACCCACCAAGTCCCATATCACACACCAACAGCTTCCCCCTCTGAGCTTCCAAAAATGTAAAACTAAATCAACATAACACAGCAATCATAATCAACTTCTTTCTCTTTCCCACTCCCCATCCTTTCATCATTTTCCAATAAAAAAGGCTTCCACGCACAATCTCTCTCCAGAAACACTTCATACCCCCCACACCTCACACAGCTGCCCATCCCTGCAACCCTCCAAACTCCACAGAGAGAGAGACATAAAAGAGAACAGTATCAATCACCTATCCATCGGCCTCCCTGGTCCCGCCACTTACATACAAATGCACACAACATACACAGTAAATTATCAAACAGTCTGAAAACTGAAGCTCAAAAAATACCTTCCAAAAGCAAGCCCTTCCAAGGACTCTATTTTGGGTGAAGTTCTGGAACACAAGTATTTAACCACCTCTACAGTGCAATGTCCCGTCATTTTTCTGTAAAAGCAACATTGGCGTCTCAGTCCTCTGCTCCTACTGATGTAGTGCTTTTCCTGCCAGCGGCGTTATCCTAGATGAAAGATTTGGTCTGCTTCTCAGCTGTATAAATCTTCAATCGCAACATCGAGAGAGGAGAATTTGATCCCGAGCCACTCGCTGAATGTTGACTTTTAGCAGGTGAACCATGATATGACGCATGTCCATTCTTTACTGCTCAAGGGCCCTACTCTATTCTCCACAAAAAATGGTATTTATGAAGCGCTTCAGGAAAAATAAAGAACTTGCGGATACCATTCACCTGAAATGTAAGTTTAGCCGGGTACCAGATACCAGCAGTAATACCTTTCTCGGCCAGCATGCTCTTGCATTTCAATAGATCCCTCCAACAGTGCACAGTTTCCACTGCTAAGTCTGGGAATACCAGGATTTTCCAGTTTTTATATTGCACTTGCTTAGACTGCTGCACAGCTCAGATGATAAATTCTTAGTCTTTGCATCTGAGAAGCTTAACAATAAAGGCCCAAGGCCGAGCACCAGGTTCTGGGCGGGCATGGAGCTCCCGGTGTGTGCGCTCCAACTCGAACTCAATAGAAGAGGGGAGCCTGGGAAACATAGATCCTGGCTCTCTTCTCCCTCAGGCACATCGAAGATGCGGATGTTAGACCTCCTGTCTCAGTTTTCTTGCTCTTCAGGTTTGTCATTAAGCCACAGCACCTGTTTCTTGAGGCAATCCACATCTGATGTTAGAACTTTTGGTGAATCTTCCGTTTGTCTGATTCGATGTTCAGCCTGCTCCAGGCCTCACCAAGGGCCGCAAATTTCTCTTCTATTTTATGGAGAACTTTCTCAGCAATTTCCGTTTTAGATGCATGAATTTCATTGAGGATAGTTAAGAGCATTGTGCTGCCTGCTGGGCCAGGATCCCCTAGCTCAATGGAGATTGAAAAGCAAGGTGAAGGTGGCTGTGAAGCATTATCCATGCTGTTTCCCACCATTTTTGGTTTTGCCGCATATAAGTCTTTAAACAATTTTGTTCTTTTAAGTTTGACTATCAGGCATTGTGGCTATTCTCTCCCTGTCTCCAATTACCCATTAGCAATAGGAAACTGTGCAGCCAAGCAGGGTTAGAAGGGAGAGCCTCACTGCACATCTTCTCACACCGCCATCTTAACCAGAAGCCCTTATCATGGTAGTTGACTTGGAGGAAGGAGTCCATAATGGGATGATGTCCAGGTCAGAGGGTGGTTCTGAAGGAGAGGGTCTGGATCAGTGGAGGGGTTGATTAGGTGGGAAGGGTCACTGGGGGAGAGCTTAATTGGCAGGGAGTTCAGGTTTTTGAGGGGGAAGAGGAGGGGCATATGCAGCTTGGCCTTTGATGTGCTATGGGCAGTGGACATGCTACAGGGCTATATGGGCAGTCACAATGGCTAGAAATATTCCTTGTGCTACTTGTTACCTGTTGTCATGCCCACCCTCTGCTCCATAAGAATATAAGATATGCCATACTGGCTCACACCAAGGTCAATCAAGCCCAATATCCTGTTTCTAACAGTGGTTAATCTAGGTCACAAATACCTAGCAGTTTCCCCAAAAGACACAGGTTCCACAATGCTTGTATTGGGGCAAGCAGTGGATTTCCTGGGTCCCCTTTAATAATGGTTTATGGACCTTTTCTCAGGAACTTGTCGAAACCTTTTTTAAACCCAGCTACACTAACGGTTTTTACTACATCCTCCGGTATGAATTCCAGAGTTTGATTACGCGTTGAGTGAAAAAATATTTTCTCTTATTAGTCTTAAATAGGTTACACTGTAGCTTTATTGCATGTCCCCTAGTCTTTCTATATTTTGATGGCGTAAACAATCAGTCTACATTTACCCGTTCCACTCCATTTATTAATTTACAGACCTCTATCATATCTCCCCTCAGCTGTCTCTTTTCCAGGTTAAAGAGCTCTAACATTTTTAGCCTCTTCTCATAGTGATATCCTTCCATTCCTTTTACCATTTTTCCCCAATCCTGCCAATTTACATCCCCATTGCGCGCTAAGTAGGCCATGCAGAAATACCCCCTGCAGTGTCTGTTTGGCATGTGCGCTGCTAATGTAGGTTGGTTTATACTGGATAGCGTGCACTCTGGCTTGCATTAACAGCACATATTTGGAAACATGTCCTTTAGATGCCCAGCAGTGCCAGTGTTGGCTCCTAACATATGCCCTTAAACTTAGGTGAATCACTAGTAAGCCTAATTTCTTTTTTTTTTTAGTTCACGTTTCTGTTTTAATTTTAACACAATGGAAACAAATTCAATAACAAACAGCAGTTGCATCATGGAATCTGCCAATTACATCTTAATTCAAGGAGGCATAATTATCCAGCTTAGCTGACATCATTGTTCTATTACCCCGCCCCCTTTTGTCATTTCCTTTCTGCTACACCTTCATATTTTCTATATAAACCCAATAAATTCCATAACTGATTCATTTTGACTGAGGCAGCATTCTTTAATTAATTATAAGTTTTAGGGCAAGCATAAAATCCAACATTCTAGCTTCCTTAACCAGAAGCTTTGTTTCTAAACCCGAGTCTTTCCAAATAACTATTTAAAATATCAAAGGTTCAACAAGTCCCAGAATCTGAGAGATTCTCTACCATACAGCTATCCAGTATTCCTACAGAGAGACTCAAAAGAAAAAGCATGTATCCTAAAGTACCCACTTCAGTCTTATAAGACCAAACATTGATTATCTCCTCCATTTGTCAATTTAGACTTTTTGACTGGAGTCTAGTATATACAGTGGCCTTCACTGCATTAAGTGAAGGCCACTGATCTAGAAACATATACCATGGTACCCCATTTGGAATTCCAATCAGTTGGTGTCTTCTCGTCCAACTCTCCCAGAATTTCTCTACTTCTAAACATTGTGACTGTTCTGATGTGTGTAAGATCTTATGTAATTTGGATCCCACTCTGTGTGATGCAACTGAACCCAGTCTTCCTCACGTTTCGCTAGCTCCATCTTACTATGAAGTAAGGAATGCTGAAACTGGAGTTATCTAAAATATTGTGCAGGAGGAAGAGCAAATTAAGAACATAAGATATGCCATATTGGGTCAAACCAAGGTCCATCAAGCCCAATATCCAATAGTGGCAAATCTAGTAGGTCACAAGTGCCTAGCAATACGTAATACATGTAAGGCCTTAAGCCCTTCAGCCCCTACTGTCCATGTATCTCTGCTTTGTCACATCCTCCAATTTAAGGGTTTATCTTTATCTTAACCCTGAGATTATACCCAACCCCTCCCCCACCTTCACATAACAACAAACTCACACCCAATGGATGTACTTGTCATTATTTATCACATACCAGCCACTGTTCAATGTATATAATTCAATCTTTCTACGTTATTACTGTTACATATAAACTACTTCTATGTACCACATTAAGTTATCTATGTTCCATGTAAGTCCACTCGGCCAAGTTGTTATCTGTAAACCACTTAGACTCATAGATCAGCGGTATATAAGCACAATTAAATAAATAAAATAAATATAAAATAAGGGTAGTTTTTTAGAAGTTTCTTCCAACATGTTACTATTTGCTCCAGATTATAGAATGCTTTAACCATCTTTGCAACAAGTATGAGCTCCTCAAATTGGGAAGGCAATAACACACAAGGGCAGTTATTTCAACTAGGCAGGTCCTGCTCCTCATGCTGAAAAAGCTAGTATCCTCCTTGCCACAGGAGAAAGCCAACATAGTAAAGTGCAAAATTTGGAAAGTTAATCCCACCTTGATCTTTAGGCAACTTTAACTGATGCAAAGCATTCAAGGCAGCTTATCCTTCCACAAGAACCATACTAGTAGTGCCTTTAACAGCCTACCTAGCTGGAAGCATGTGAAGGACATAAAGTATTTTGGGTGCTACCACCATCTTTATTGCACTCATCTGACCTCACTATGACAAGCATAGGGATGACCATGAAGAGATCACAACCTTGACCAATTGAAAAAGGGAGTTGTATTAGTTATAATAGCCTCTATTGTGGATGCCAGGAGTGGAGGAGTAGGCTAGTGGTTAGAACACTGGCTTAATAACCAAACAACCAGGGTTCAATTCCCACTAGCACTCTTTGTGTCCTTGGGCAAGTCACTTAACCCTCCATTGCCTCAGAAGAAAGGCCTGGCAAGCTACTTCCAGTGACACTACCAAGAAAGCCCAGGAGCATCTGGGTCATTGAGAGTCAGGACTGACTCAAAGGCACACTTTGCATTGTAGATGCCATTTACACTCCAAGATATTTCAGAACTTTTTTTGTAATCTGAAACGGAAAGCACCTCAGGTGCTCTGGCATATCCTTTAAGAGGAAGGAACTCAGATTTTTGCAATTTCACCTTATAACCAGAGAAACTGCTAAAGTTTCAATTACTGGCAATAATGTATGGATATAACTTCTCTTTAAGAAGAGCAGAAGATTATCTACTTAACCCTGGAATTACCGAGATGTTTTGCACACACTGAATACCGTTGGGGTCATAAATTTATTTATTTATTTTATTTATTTAACAGTTTTTTATATACCGCCCCTTCCAGAGATCAGGGGCGGTTCACATTGAACAAAAATCAATATACATCTGTATATTTTACATGGAACTTGTGTTAACTATATACACGTTTTGTTACATTGAACACATTATGAACATTAACTAGAATAACACTTTAAATGTTAAATGTTATAAATGACCCCACGACAAATTTTAATTGTTAACCATGAAGAATTTAAACTAAACAGACAAAATATTATTCTGAATTAATTATTTATTATATGAAGGTTAAATGTTTTGAAATGTAATGCTTTATCATAAAATTACATGAAGAAGAGTTGCCATGAAAGCAGTTTTTGCATGCACTTGATGAACAGAGTAAAGTACTACAGTCATTTGCATGAGACACAGACAATTTCTGAATGTTCTTTGCAAACATTGCGCTTGCAGGAGGTGCAAACTATGCTGCTTTTCTTGTCTTTTTCTCTGGAACAGCAGTGACACCTTGCCCTTTTCTTTGGGATCCCAACATTGCAAACAGCATCAGTGGCTTCTTCAATGCTGGAAGAAGTCTCTCTGCAATTACTCTGAAGCAGCTGCTTTCCTAATTCCAAGAGGAATAGACGACGTCTGTGCTTTGACTTGGACTGCCATTCTGGATTTAGTGACATCCAAACAATGAAGGTGTTCAAAGCACTGATTTCCAACATGTTGTAGAAGATTGTCACTGGTCAGCGTCTTGTCATTCATTTTGTGGTATACGTGCGCAACATTTGATCTGCCGTATCTACTCCACCTTTACTAGAATTATAGTCCAAGATCATGCGTGGTTTTTTTTGTCTGGACGTGTGTTATCTACTTCTTCTTGATCATGCAAACTGCTCAGAAGAACAACCACTTTTCCTTTCTTCGGGCAATAGGAAACCAGAATAGCATCATCGCGAAAGGCAAACAGTGAAGTGAATACCTCTCGGCCCTTTGCTGTTAAAAATTCTGGAGGTAATTCTTTTCTGTTCTTTCAAATTGTCCCCAAAAGTGTCATTTGTTTTTCTAGCAATTTCCATGACAGGGATAAACTGCAGAAGAAATTGTCAACAGTAACATTTCTGCCAGATTGCGTCAATCCTTCAGTGAGTTGCAGCACAACCCTTTCACCCTGATTCTGTTCCCTGTTTTGTCCGAGTTCCCTTCCTGTATATACTTGAAGACGCAGAACATATGACGTTGCACTGTCACACAACATCCATAGCTTTAAGCCATATTTCCCAGGTTTGCTGGGAATATATTGTCTGAACGGAACACGGCCACGAAATGTAACCAGTTGCTCATTCATGGTAACATTTTCACCAGGAACAAAGGCGTCACTTAGAGTTGCTTCCCAGGTATCAAAAACATGTCTGATTGGAGCAAGCTTATCCACGCCTGGTTGTTCACGTCTGTTGGTTGCATCATCAAATCTGAGAGCACAAGAAATTTGCTGAAAACGGTTACGGGTCATATTTTTTCCAAAAACAGAATGACCATCTTCAAGGTTCCACAACTGAACTATGGATTCATTTCATGACTTGTACACGCCTGAGAGGATCAGAAGTCCAAGAAAACGTTGAAATTCTCCGTCTGTCAAATCTTTCCAGGTGTCGTCATAAATGTGTCTTCTTTGTTTACTCGTCCACATCATGATTTCATTCAATAAGTTCTTCCTCATGAACAAGTGGAATGCTGCGAGAGGGCCATCAACATTTCATACAGCATACCTTGTAGGACCTTGTTGTATGGGCATGACATTACATCTGGCGTATCTTCCAGCAGCTTGCTTTATAGGTTTCCTGTTCCATGATGTGGCATCCTTAGATACATAGGCTTCAATGGCAACATTTGTGCTTATAGTTGATGACCTCTTAGCTCCTCTACGACCACAACTAAAATTCCTCACAGATGATACTGACACCGAGGACTCCTGCCTTCTTCCCCATCCAGCACAGCCTCAACCTTTGCCTCGACCTGTAACTTGACTCTTTGCTGCAGGCGATGTTACTGGCTCAACATCAGTCTCACATTCACTTGGCGACCAACTGCTTTCTCCATCTGAATCATGACTGTCATCATCAGATTTATCGCCCGAACTTGGCTGATATGCTTCTTTGCTTGCTGAATATGCTGCATCATCAGACGACTCAGAGCCGTCACTGTCAGCATCTCGTTGCAATATTTCTCTTACTTGGGCAGCTGAATACTTTCGTTTTGACATCATAAACAATAACCTAAAATAAATAAACAAAGATAAAGTTGAATAAAATGCAAAGCAGTTTTACTATAGGTGTACAATAATCGTGATGAACGAGCTGAAAGCCTTTAGATGAGAGAACATATGATATCAATTACAGAAAATCTGTAATTTTCATAAAATGAGTACAAAAAATAAATGATACATAATTAATGATAAATACCTTTGTCAGATCAAAAAATTCACAAAACTGCAAATTGTATCACGATCCAAACCGGACGTAAGCAACTGGTATAAAAAAATCACCCCACTGGTACTCTGTGCTGCAATTCATCACTAGCATCACCTAGCGGATGAAAATTATTCCTCTCATGGCGCAATATAAAGAGAATATTGACATGTGAAAAGTCATAAAAAGATTGCATTCTTGAACAACTAGTTTCCGAGATACGCGTTGTGAAACTTGCAATGGGGTCACTTTTGACCCCATCGGTATTCCCAGGGTTAATCAGTACTTTTATGCTCCACTTCTCCATAGCTTATTCCTAAAATGTTAACCTCACTCTTCACAGCTAAAATCGGATTCAATAGCTAGATCGAACAAAAGTGAGAACAAGGGACATCCTTGCCCAGTATCCTTCCGTAAGACTATTACATCCATAAAAATATAAGATATGCCATACTGAGTCAGACCATAGGTCCATCGAGCCCAGCATCCTGTTTCCAACAGTGGCTAATCCAGGACACAAGTACCTATTAGGTTCCCAAAAGGTAGACATATTCTTTGCTGTTTATTCCAGGAGTAAGCAGTGGATTTCTCCAGTCCACATTAAGAATGGTTTATAGACTTTCCATCCAGGAACTCGACAAAACCTGTTTTAAACACAGCTATACTAACAGCTTTTACTACATCCTCTGGCAAAGAATGACAGAGTTTGATTGGACTATGAGTGAAAATATATATTTTTTTATTAGTCTTAAATGTGCTATGTTGTAGCTATATTGCTCGAACTCCATCTTTCTACTTTTTGAAGGAGTAAACAACCTATCTACATTTACTCATTCCACTCCACTCATTATTTAATAGACCTCTATCATATCTCCCCTCATTTATAGACTTCCATTAACCATAATATGTGCCACAGATCTAATATATCAAAATGAGCATAGCTCTAACACACGGCCCTATTCCAAACCAAGCCAAAATATTTTGAATATATAATCTCATTCTACTTTATTGAAAGCCTTTTCAGTGCCTAATGATAAAGTCCCTAGACAAATCCTATCTGATCTTGACCAATCAGTCATGGGAGCACTTGAACTAATTGGTTGGCCAGCATCTTATAATATATTTTGCAATCGATATTAATCAATGTTATTGACTGATAATTTTTGACCAACCTAACATCTCTAGCTGGCTTTAGATAAACTACAGTTCTTTCTTCAGCTAGTGAGCTTTCTAAATATTCCATACTTTCCAATGTGTTATAAATTTACAATGAACTGGGATTTAAAACAGAGCACCCAGTAAAACTTTACTGGGAGTCCATCAGTGCTGGGGGCCTTCCCCTAGGTAGACTTTTAAGCATGTGGGTAGCCTTTTCTGCAGTAGCGCTAGCCTCTAGGATATTGTGCTGCAACTTGATCAATTCTATGTTTGAAAGATTTTGCATAAACTGATTTAAAACGTACAAGGGAGCATTAGACTTAGAAGCATAGAGCTCAATATGATACTCCCAAAACTGAATGAGAATTTCTAGAACTAAATTAAAATTGTATTTATTTATTTATTTATTTATTTAACCGTATTTATATACCACCTTTTCCTTAAATAAAAGTGGTTTATATTGAACTCAGTTGTTTACATTGGGCACAATTCTGTACCGCTATTCGCCCCCCCCCTCCTGCCGGCGTCTAGCTTCCCCACCGGTTGTAAGGGGAAACTAGACGGAGATGGGGGCGAGAAAGGGGAGGATCGGGGGCGGCATTAGGGCAGGCAGTGGGTGGTCACTGGCCCCGGAAATACAGGGCTGATTCTAATGTCGGTCTGTACTTCTAGGGCCGGCGACTTGTGCGGGAAGTTATTGCATCTCCGAGGTGGAATAACTTCTCTGGACTTCGGGGATTGGTGGGCCCTGGCCTGGGCCCGTGAAAGGGCGGCAGGGGGCAGAGAGCATTCCCTGCAGCCTGACCCTGGCCCTGGGAGGCCAAATTGGGGGTTGGGATGCGGGAAATAAACAGTTTGCTCTGGCGGTCGGCATCATGGCTTTTAAATGGCGCCACAGTTCCATTTAAAAGTCCTGACTGAGTTAGTTGGGATTGTCTTGTATGTGCAGGCCAGGCTGAATCACAGTCCTGGCCTGCATGTACAGGACTGATTGCGATTGTGATCCCGCGAGGCTAGACGTGCCCCGCAGAATCAGAATCGCGACCCACTCTGTACGTCCAGTCAAAGTGGACGTACAGAGAGGGTGTATGTCCAGGATGGAATGAACCTGACTGTAACAATACGATTTAATCTCAACTCTGTAACTTGGATGCAATGAAATTTTGGGGAAGGGATGTACATAGGGGGAGGTCATAAACAATCATTAACTTTTAAATACTTAATTTATTTACAAGTGTAACTTATTTACAATTGGAATGATCCTCTGTGCTTGTAATATGCTGTGGCAAAGTGCAATCAATGAATAAGTCCAGGAGTCAATTGACAGGGTCCAAGTCAGTTTATTGTGCACAAGGCCCAGTTAGTCAAAGCTTCAAAAAGGACAGAGCAAAGGTTTATACAGAGACATAACCATTTATACCTCTTTTTCAGTTTGATACATGAGAATTTTCTATTGGTTCCAACTCTATACATGCAAACTTCTCATTGGTTATACATTCCCTTCATTTGTCCAATTAGAAATCCCTCTGGAGCCTAGCAACCGGCCCCCTCCTTGAGGATTGCTTGAACAATGGTATAGTTCTTAATTCCGTTACTTTTCTACTGCAAGGTTAACCTTGGCTTCAGGAATGCATATACTGAAATATTTCTGTTCTTTCATACACAAGAGAATAATAGAAGACTTATGAATTCATGAAAACTTCTTATTAAGCATTTTAAAACAGTTTTCTTATTTTGCACAGATTTTTGGTTCTTTTCTAGCTATAATGGGAGTTAAGATCCAGGCCTAACTTACAGGCCTTTCACAGTAGCAGGCCATGCTAGGCCATAGCCTACCACATTCCCCCCTTTGATTATTCTCACCCGCAAGTGAGAAAGGGTGAGAATTAAATCACTCATTAGTCAATTAATACATTAGACTGGTGTAATGGCATCATCATCGTGGGGTATAGGGTAATATTGCCACATAGCTAATACTTTCGCAGCTGCCTTCCGCTCTATAGTGTTATCAATTGATGATGTTATCATGCGTAAGCAAAGGGGTAGGAGACAAGGGAGCAATAAGCACATGGCTAATATGAATAGTACGATAAGCATAATGGATTTCAGACCACCAATCCAGGAAAACAATGAACCAAACCACCCGTCCATCTTTAAACTGTGCCAGGTCTGGACAGGCACAAATGTCTGCTCTCGCATCTGGGTGGCTAAATCTTCAACTACATGCCCATTATTATCAATCTGTAAACAACAATTACTTAGATTCAACTTCCCACATACCCCACCTTCAGCTGCTAACAAATAATCTAAAGCTAAACGATTTTGATAAATGGCTGTGCGCATTTGCGTACTTTGCTTCGCCAGAAGGGTTAGTGCTTTACTAGTTTCATTGGTTATTATTTCAACAACAGCTTGCAAACATATTATTCGATTAATCATATAAACAGGGGTACGATATCCCCAAGTCCCATCCTGCTCCCAAGTAGCAGGTCCATAGTATGAGATGATTCTTTCCGGGGGCCATTCTTCAGATGACGCATCCCATTTGTCCCATTGGCCAATTTTCAAGGCCTCCTTCAGCTGTCGACTTCTGTACACTGGATATCCCAGCTGTTCTCCCTGGGATGTAGGCAGAAGGAAAAAGGAAGGTCGTATGCTTCCCAATACACATGCGCCTCCCCAATGGTGAGGAAGTCTGGCATATGTTCGGGTTCTGCAAATCCAGTACAGTCCAGGTGGTGCTTGCCAAGAATTATATGCTGCTAAGTTAGTCCAGATACTGGCAAGTTTGGGGAACTGAACTAGAGGGTTGGAAGGTTCAGTAGTGTTGACTCCTGACCACCAAGAGGTCTTCTTAGTGGTACTGTTGTAGAACTTCTGATTGAGACAGACCAGCTGCCCCACTTCCATATTAAACATTGGTCCATAGCGAGAAAAACATAAGTTACCCACAATGGAGTGGTCCAATACCCATTCACTTGTGGTATTGTGTATATTAGTCTGATTATATGGAACAGAATAGTTCAGTTCTTGTGCCTCCCAAGGCCATTGGTCTCCCATTGTTGTTCCTCCACAAAACAAACAGTCTGAAACATGGAGACTAGATGCAACTGCTCCCGCTAATTCAAGAAATAAGTTCTGAGAGGCAGGAGGAATTTCAAACTCTGATTTCATGGCTTCATAGAAGGAGTGATGTATACGATAGGGTGAGGATACATGGGTTTTGGTGTTTAATTTCAGATATAAGATAGTCCCAGGATCTACACCTCCTCCTGCAATACGCAACCCAAACTTGTATCCTTGCTTCCAGTGGCTGGGGTTGGCTATGAGGAGTTGTAGAGGATTACAGGCACCTTTCTGGCATTTCTTGGGTTCTAGTAGTCTGATCTTTGTTAAGCTGCCTTTGCGATGATCTCCATCTAGTCCTGTCGGTGCATTCTTCCAGGTAGCAAAATATACACATTCCCATTTTGGGCAAAAGTAATCATGTCTAGATGAGGTGGTGTAGATGGTGGCTGCAGTACTCTTTCCTGTGCATGTCCCCATCCGTAGGCTCCTTCTGGACACATGTATTTATCATCATGGTAGTATGCTCGCTCCCATGACCCACATCTGTTGTAAGCATTTCTGTTGATTGCATCACAAGCATCAAAGTTCAGGATGATATGTTTTGTGGGGTTGGTGAGGGGTTTTGTCGCATTCAGGATGGCTCCATCTTCGTCATTCCAGCGTATCTCAAATGTATAGTATGATGGGTTTTGTCGAGGGTTATAACAAGTCTTACTTTTCCCCTTTGTGCAAATGTTCAGTTCAGTGCCATTATAAACACACCGGCTGACTGTACCAGTGCAAGTATAGTAGGAATGATAGAGCAAAGTCTGAGTAATCTTTTGTCCTGTTCGGGTGGTGGTTATGCAGGCTGCACAAGGGGGTAGAGCAAAAGTCTTTTCCAGGATTCCCATGATCACCACTCCCACAAGGCAATAGTGGAAGAACATTGTGATTACAGTCTTTGGAAGTTACCTGGAAAGTTGAGGATAATGAACTTTGCTGAGTTTTCTTCTGTTTCTGCTGTGATGGTCACTTTCGCGTGACGTAAGTGGATTCTGAAGATTCTCTATAAAGCTGGCTGTCTCCTCAAGGTGAGTCGCAATGGAGTCTCGGGATCATTCACTGACGTCCATTGGCTAGGATCAGGAGCAGCTGCCGGCTTCACTCGACTGTGGTGGATCCAGGGTTCGAATTCTGCAACTTTCACCGCGGTGGGGGTTGACAGGATGACGACGTAGGGTCCCTTCCAATGCGGCGCCAGCGGGGTCTTTCTCCACTCTTTCACCCACATGGACGTTCCTGGCTTGAAGGGTTGCAGAGGCTCGGTCAGGTTGATGGGTAGTCGGTCTTGTACCCACATTTGGAGTTTCTGCAAAACAGAACCTAAAGCTAATAGTTCTTGACTAGTTATTTCAGATCCTATCTGTCTCATGTCTCCCTTTATTCCCTGCACTATGGGTGGAGGTCGCCCATATAAAATCTCAAAAGGGGAGACTCCTAAGGATCTGGTGGGAGCTGAACGTATCCTAAGAAGGGCTATGGGTAGAACTTGGAGCCACTTTAGGTGTGTTTCTTGACAAAGCTTGGATAACTGTGTTTTCAGGGTTCTATTCATGCGTTCTACTTTCCCTGAACTCTGGGGTCTGTAAGCAGTGTGTAACTTCCATTTTATTTGCAAAGCTTGAGCTAACTGTTGGGTCACTTGGGATACAAATGATGGACCATTATCTGACCCTATAGTTGATGGTATTCCAAATCGGAGAATGATCTCATGGAGCAATACCCTAGTGACTTCTCGGGCTTTCTCAGTTCAGGTGGGGTAGGCTTCTACCCACCCTGAAAATGTGCAGACTAACACTAACATATAGTGATATCCATTTGCACGGGGCATTTCAGCAAAGTCTATCTGTATATCTCTCATGGGGGTCACCCCTACTGACTGAACTCTTGGGGGTGGAACAGGACCTTGCTTGGCATTATTTTTGGCACATATCAGGCATTGCTGTGCCACCGAGGCGGTCAGGGATCCTAGCAGTGAAATACAGAAATGGGCCTCAGGGCTTTCTTCATGGCTGTTTTTCCATAATGTGTGGCTTGATGAAAAGCTTGAACAAAGGCTGGCCCTAATGCTTCAGGGATGACTGTAGGACCTGGAGGTGGACTACTTTCTGGGGGTGGCAGCACTATCCAACCTTGTTCTGTCAAGACTCTTCCCTCCTTTTCGCAATAATAGTCTAACTCTCTTGTAGTATATCGGGGTGCCCAGGAACTAAGGGGCACAGGGAATAGGGCTGCTTGCATCACAGTATCTTGGGTCCTAACTTGTCCTGTGGTGGCTGCCTTTCGGGCTGTGGCATCTGCAAATCTATTCCCTCGGGTGACTTCTCCTGCTCCTGCCTGATGACCTCGGCAGTGCATGACTGCCACTTGTTTGGGGGCCCATACAGCATCTAATAACATCAATATCTCGGGCCCATACCTAATGTCCTTACCCCCTGAGGTGATCAACCCTCGCTCTTTATACAAGGCTCCATGTGCATGCAAAGTAGTGAAAGCATATTTGGAATCTGTGTACACATTTATGCGGAGTCCTTCTCCTAAGGTCAAGGCTCTGGTGAGGGCTATCAATTCAGCTTTCTGTGCAGAGGTTCTTGGGGTCAGGGCTGAGGACTCAACTACCAGATCAAGGGTCACCACTGCATATCCAGCACAACGATGTCCATTGATGACCAAACTGCTTCCGTCTACAAACAAAGTCCGTTCTGGGTCTTCTAGAGGGACATCGGTCAAATCAGGGTGACTTGAAAATACAGTGTCCATGGTTTCTAAGCAATTATGATCAGGTGGCCCAGGACCAATTGGAAACAATGTAGCAGGGTTCAGAGCTTGACTAACTTTCAACTGTATCCGAGGGTTTTCACACAACATGCTTTGATATTTCAACATTCGTGCATTGGTTAGCCAGAAGTTTCCTTTGTGTTCCATGAGAGTCAGAACAGTGTGGCATGGTGAATTGAAGAGTTTGTCATAGTGTGAGTTTGTCTGCTTCACTCACTAGGAGGGCTGTTGCTGCAACAGCTCTCAGACAAGGGGGCCATCCTTTTGCAACTATATCCAATTGTTTTGACAGATAAGCTACTGGCCGTTGCCAGGAACCAAGAGATTGGGTCAATACTCCCAATGCGTTTCCTTGTGACTCATGGACAAAAAGATGGAAAGGCTTCTGAACATCTGGAAGACCTAAAGCTGGAGATGACATCAGGGCCTTTTTCAAAGTCCGGAATGCTACATCTTGTTCGGGTCCCCAGTCTAGTGGGGATATTTCCATTCCTCTGGTGACTTGGTATAGTGGTTTCGCAATCAGAGCAAAGTTGGGGATCCATATGCGACAATATCCCGCGGCCCCCAGGAAGGCTCTTACTTGCCTCCTAGTGGTTGTGCAGTTGGAATGGGGATATTACATACAGCTTCCTTGCGTTCTGGTCCTAAACGTCGGATCCCACTGGACAATTGGAATCCTAGATACTTGACTTCAGTTTGGCATAGTTGTGCTTTGGCTCTTGAAACTCTGTATCCAGCATCTTTGAGAAGGTACAAAAGTTCACTAGTAGCTTGTAGGCATTCACTTTCTGAGTTGGTGGCTATGAGCAAGTCATCTACATTCTGGAGAAGAACCCTTTTTCCTGGGTCCACTGGGTAACTTGAGAGATCTTGATTCAGGGCAGCACTGAAGAGAGTAGGTGAATTCTTGAATCCTTGGGGTAATCTGGTCCCAGGTGAGCTGACCCCGCCTTCCTGTTGTGGGGTGTTGCCATTCAAAAGCGAAGAAAAGTTGACTGGTGGGTGCTAGGCGCACACAGAAAAAGGCATCTTTCAGGTCCAGGACGGTGAAGTGAGTAGCCTCAGCGGGGATCAGTCCCAAGAGAGTATAAGGGTTTGGTACTACTGGGTGATAGTTTCAACTGCATCATTTACTCGCCTTAGATCTTGTACTGGGCGGTAGTCCCCTGTCCCAGGCTTCTTCACTGGGAGAAGGGGGGTGTTCCAAGGTGACTGGCATTCCTTGAGAAGTCCATACTTCAGCAGTTTCATCAAATGGCAGTGAATTCCTTCTATGGCTGGTCGAGGGAGAGGATACTGCTTCACATGCACTGGTTCCACTCCTGTAGTTATACCAAAAAATAGGTCAGTTACTGAACGATTGGCAACACCCCAAAACAAACAAAAAATCGCTCATGTATCAGTATAGGTGACTTCAACTCTTTAACCCTTCATACTCATTCAAAACATGTGTTCAAACTAGCGAGGTCTCAGACTCTTTGGCTCTGCTACCGGGACTCTCGTCCATTACAAAGCAGGTTGCCCATTTGCATCAATGACCTCAAAGAACTTAGCAGGTGATAATATTCAAATAAACATTGACTTTTCACTGAATGCTCTGTCTTTGCACTTATCTGAATCGCATAGATATACCCGCTCAGTTAGGACATTTTAAGGATCCCGACAGGGCCGGATTTACCTTGAGTGAGGCCCTACGCCAACAAAAATTGTGGGCCCCCAGCAGGGGCGGCCCAAGGGGGGTGCGGGGCCTCATTTGCATAAGGGGCCTCATTTGCATAAATAGTTGCATAATGTTACCATATACTAACTTTTAGTAAACGTGCCTCTTAATGAGTGTATGGATAAAGAAAGACTAAAAGATTTCTACATTACTATAATCCAGTGCCAACTGCCAGACACATTAGGAACTACTACAAACACTGCCCATTTAGAACCCATAGCATAGCAAACCCGCCGTATCCTAACAGCACTACCAGGACTCACAAAGCACCATACTCTACCAATCAAAAGGCAACACTGCAAATATTAAACCAATACATTTCAGAGAACAACAATACATGACCTACTGGGGAAAAAGAGAACAAGTGGCAATGTCAAATAGGAATTACATAACACAGAACACCTCAGCTCAGTTACACATGCAGAACATAGACCATCACCAAACAAGTAATCACAATTTAGAAACAGGAAGACAATAATTAAACTGGGAATCCCAAAAGCCAAACTTGGAATGTACAACACTGTAGAAATAAAACTATACATTAATTTGCTCTTGTACTAAACAAAGCACAGACGTTAATGATGCACATTTACCAGAGCTGACATATTCCAATTAATAAATTCAAAATAAAGAGATATTTTTCTACCTTTTGTGCATTTTTTTCAGCTGCAATGCTCCAGCCACTTTCTTCTGGTTTCTTCGTGTCTTCTGCTAACTCTCCATCGTCTGCTGTCCATTTGTTGTTTCTTCTCTCTTCTAGTTTTTTTTCCATTCTCTCTCTACATCTGCTTTAACATACTAATCTTTCTCCTTTTGCTCTTTCCTCATTCCTATTTCATCCACTCAAATTTTACCCCTCCATCCTCAATCCCCACTTACTCTCCCAATACCCGGCCAAATGTAGATTTTTTATCCCTCCCACACAAAAAATTTTCCCTTCTCCATTTTACTCTTCCAGCCCCATCCCATTCTAAGCCTCCCCCAACATCAGCTCCCTTCTAGTTCCAGCCTCACCCAGCATCCATTCCCTTCTAGTCCCTGCATCAGCCCATTTCCAGTCCTAGCCACCCATCAGCCCATTTCCAGTCCTAGCAACCCCCAACCCAATACCAGTCCTAGCCCCCCATCAGCCCACTTACAGTCCTAACCCCCCCATCACCCCATTTTCAGTTTAAGCCCCCCCTATAACCCATTACCAGTCCTAACCCATCAGCCCAGTTACCACTTACAAAAATGTTTTCTTTCGCGATTTAGTTTGTGAAAACTTTTCAATAATTGTATCAAAAGTCAACGCAGAAGTAACGTCATTTTCAATTGACATGACTGCCAGAGAATTCAGTCTTTTCTGCGTCATCGTAGAACGAAATCTATTTTTTATCAGGGAAAGCTTTGAAAAAGAACGTTCCCCTTCGCAGATAGTCACGGGAAGAGTTGAAAACAAGCGGAGGGCAGTGGAAACATTCGGAAATGTTGAATCCACTACAGGATTTTTTTTCAGCCATTTCAGTAGGTTTTGGGGTTCACGATCCAAATTCAAATCCGCGGCCATTCCAGAAAACGCCACAAATTCCTCTTCACACCCGTTTTCCAGATCACAATTGTATTTTTGCTGCAAATGGATTACATCTTCTCTGAGAGAGCCAACATCATTCTCCTTCAGTGATTTGATGAAAGCAAAGTCTTCAGAAATCTGCTTGTAAGCATTCCGGCGTTGAGATAAACATGCAAGCAGTTTGTTAAGTATGACATATACACTCTCAACACGGAATTTTTGTGCACCTTGTAAAGTAGCATTCGGCTCACCTGCTTCTTCAAAAACCTGGCATCTTTTTGGTCGATTCCGAATGAAACGAGAGGTGTAGTCTTGTTGGATGTCCTCCATGAGCTCTTTTGCTTCTTTCTCCAGGTTGTCAAAGTCATCACGCATTCCAGCAACGAATGTTTCCAAAGAAGTAAACAAAGAAACGCCGACACTGATGTCAATAGACACACTTTGCAAGGCAGTGTTGATTTTTTGAAATCGCTGCAAGATCTTGTGCCACAGAACACACATGAATGCGGTTTCCAACAGACACATTTTACCCGCCAAGGCTGCTGCTAAGCGTCGGGCATCACCCTTCTTGTCTTCATTTTCTGCGATACTATTCAGCATAGTATAGATGTTGGCATAGTTGAGATGTAGTGCTTTCACGGACTCTGAATGGCAATGCCAACGGGTAGATGATAAATCTTTGAAAGTCAGAATTCGTCCATTTTCGTTCGGTGTGAGTCCTGATGTCAATGAACTCCACCGCTTTGTTGAACCAACCGAAAATGCATACAGTTCTTGGACGAGACCAAAAAAGTTAACAGCGTCCAGACAGCAATTTACACTAGCAACTCCAACCAAATTTAATGAATGTGCTGCACAAGGTATGTAGTCAGCCATTGGGTTAATTTCCCTCAGTTTTGCTTGGAGACCGGCGTATTTCCCAGCCATGTTTGCTGCGTTGTCGTAGCTTTGTCCTCGGCAGTTATCCAGAGACAATGACATTTCATTTAGTATATTCAACACATCTTGGTAAAGGCTGTCGGCTTTGTGACTTTCAATTGGAAAGAATTTTAGAAACCGTTCAGTTGTTTCACCAAACTTGTTAACGTAGCGCACAATAAAAGTTAGTTGGTCGATGTGACTAACGTCTGGAGTGGAATCAATACATATGGAATAGTACTTCGCGTCGTGAATTTCATTTAAAATGACAGCCAACACGTCTTGTCCCATTTGCTCGATGAGTTCATCACATACAGTGGAAGACAAATAGCTAATTTTTTCCACTTCCTTTATTTCCAAAACGAGATATATGGTCGGCAAGGAAGGGGTCGAATTTGGCTAAAAGTTCCAAAATTCCCAGATAGTTTCCGTTTTGCACAGAACCAAATAATTCGGTATCTCCTCGAAATGCTAGGCCACGTTGAGCAAGGAACTTTATCACTTCAACAACACGCCGAAGAACTGACTGCCAATATATCTTCTCATCGTTCATCTGTTTCTGAAGCTTTTCCTCGATGCACCCCTTTCGCTGAAACACGTGCTAACCAGGAACTGAGTGATGCTCGGTGTTCTGCACTACTTTCGTGAAGCTTTATCACTTTACCGCAGTTGCTCCAATCGTTGAATCCACAGGAGGCAAACTGCGACGTGGACCTTGAAAGCAACTTACAGAAAAAACAATAAATGTTCCCATTTGATGGCGAATAAAGCAGCCAGTCTCGGTAATACTTCTCATCATTTGCTTTTCGTTCCGTAAAGAAAATTCCTTTGCAAAACGGCGTGTTCTATTTCCCATAGTTCTTTCTGATGACATGAAACTATCATCGTGATGTTGACATGCAGCTGGACCATTAACAATCCAATAATCGACGTCAGAAGCTGGAAGGAATGTTTTCCAGAGACCCACATCATGAGGTGGTGGTGGTGGAGAACTAGAAATATTCTCCTCAGGTACATCGGGTTGTGGAGTAACATCAGCAGTATCAGAAGGTTGAGGAGTAGTGTCAGTAGTATCCAAAAGTTGTGGAGTAGCCGCGTCATTCACATTCAAAAATTCTGATTCTGAGACAGCTTGAATTTTCGTCGATGGAAGAAGAAAGCTGGTAATCTTGGGAATTTTGGTGGTTGATTCGTTTTCTAGCATTTTCCTTTTTCGTTTAGATGCGCCACTTTCATATTTTTTCATGACTATTGTTGTAAGGGGGGACTGAGAGAGACTGAGAGCGCTTCAGTTCTACCAGGAAAACCCCCTGCGCTTGTAGCCTGTAGCCTAAGCACTTAGTAAGCAGTAGCAACCAGTACAGAGAAGCCAGGGGCAATTGGGAAGCCTCAAGGAAACAAACCAATAGCGGACAGGCAAAAAAAAAAGCTTTTGATGCATGCAGTTAGAACCTCATGAAGATGAGTGGACGGACCAGCTTTAGGTCAGGTAACCTATATGCAGCCTGAAGCCTATATGCAGCCTGAAGCCTATATGCACTGTAACCTATATGCAGCACAGCCTGAAGCCTAAGTTAGGTAAAGTTAGGTAAATTCTACCAGGAAAAACCCCTGAGCTTGTAGCCTGTAGCCTAAGCAGTAGCAACCCCAGTACAGAGAAGCCAGGGGCAATTGGGAAGCCTCAACGAAAGAAACCAATAGCGGACAGGCAAGGACTACCCCCGGTAATGCTCGCGTGGTTTGCACGTGCCTTGTCCTCGCGATGGGTGCCATTCCCATGATGTCACAGTGGGTTGTTGAGCTGTCAGCTGCTGAGTGCTGCTGCAACTGTGCCCGAGCCCCCGACTGTGCCCGTGCCCGTGCCCCCCCCTCCCCCTCCCCTCGAAGCCGAAGACCCTAAGAAGCAGAAGAAGGACCGCACCTACCGCTTCCGGACCTGGTGTAGCTGAGCAGGCTGCCGGCATTGTGGAGGCTGAGGCAGGCGGTCGGCGCTGTCACTTTGGCGCGAGGGGAAGGCTGACGCTGGCCGGAAGTGACGTCGACGGCTCAGGAAGTGAAGAGGAGCCGGGTAAGATGGTCGCCGCCATCGGATGGGCAGCGTAGAAATGGGAGCCCCATGGTCACTGCGGCCGGGAGAACGGAGGCCTGGGAAGGCGCGTCTCCGGCCGAGCTTGCGATTTTCGGCGTTTTCGCTACCAGGCAAGTTACTGTTCTCCGCCGGACTTTAAACTCTCTTTAGAGAGCGAGGGATGGGGACTCTTGTGGGCCCTTGCAAGCTGTGGGCCCTACGCCATGGCGTACATGGCGTATAGGCAAATCCGGCCCTGGATCCCGACGCCCTTCACAGGTACCGCTCTCGCGTTTCATAACTGAACTTTCATCAGGGGATCACTCAAAGACAAAACGTCCTTAGTTCTTCTTGTTAACGTTCTAAAACACTAACTGCTGCCCGCATTTCACCGGTCATTACCACTTCTCTTCCCGGTTCAAATGAAATGCGCGGCGTTTCATTTGAACCGGGAAGAGAAGTGGTAATGACCGGTGAAATGCGGGCAGCAGTTAGCGTTTTAGAACGTTAACAAGAAGAACTAAGGAAATTTTGTCTTTGAGTGATCCCTGAGCGGGTGTATCTATGCGATTCAGATAAGTGCAAAGATAGAGCATTCAGTGAAAAGTCAATGTTTATTTGAATATTATCACCTGCTAAGTTCTTTGAGGTCATGATGCAAATGGGCAACCTGCTTTGTAACGGACGTGAGTACCGGTAGAAGAGCCAAAGAGTCTGAGACCTCGCTAGTTTGAACACATGTTTTGAATGAGTATGAAGGGTTAAAGAGTTGAAGTCACCTATACTGATACATGAGCGATTTTTTGATTGTTTTGGGCTGGTTCCACTCCTGGCTTGAGGGTGACAATGACAGGGGCTATGTTCTTCGCTAGGCCAGGTGGATTATCTTCTGCCCATACTTCAGGTGGGGCTGTGAGGTTGGTAGGTATACTGGAACTGGTTGACTTTATTGGAGGTGCACTATAGAACCGCCATTCTTCTTCTCGGGGAACAGTAAGCATCATCAATCCAGCAGGCTTTGGGTTCACAGTCATTTTCATTTCTCCCCCTTCAGCAAAGGATATTTGGGCCTGGAGTTTGGCAAGCATGTTTCAGCCCAATAGTGGAATAGGGCACTCAGACATATACAAGAACTGGTGCGTTATCTTCTGTCCCCCTAGTTCACACATGCGGTTTGAGGCTTTATTTCCAGTGGCTCCCACAATGGTGACAGATCATGAGGACAGAGGAGCTACTGGCTTGGCTACTACTGAATGTTCTGCTCCTGTATCTACCATAAATTCCATGTATTGGTCTCCTATCTTTAAACTGACCATAGGCTCCTGGGGACCCAGGGTGAACTTGGAGCCCGGTCTGGCCTAGTCTTCATCTATGTCATCCAGGTCATAGCCCGTTGCTACTGCCACTTCCTCAATGGCTTCTTCCCTCTCCTGCTGGAACTGTGTTAGATTCATTCCTCCTCTCCTTCGAAATCTTCCTCCGGGCCTCCAGGGACTCCCTCCTCCCCTTGCAGGGGCGGAGTCCAGATGCGGGCACTCATTTCTCCAATGTCCTTCTTCCTTGCAGTAGGCGCATTGATTTGCACCTAATGGAGGCCTTCTTTCGCTTCCGCGGCCTCTTCCACGTCCCTCTGGTCCTTTGAGTAGGAAAAACCTCCTCCACGTCCGTTCGGTTATAGCAGAAGCAAGAAGATCTGCCTTCTTCTTCATCTTTCGTTCACTTTCTCTGTCTCGTTCATTTTCACGATTTACAAATACTTTCTGAGCGACTTCCATTAACTGAGCTGTATTCATGCCCGCAAATCCATCCAATTTCTGCAATTTTCGTTTTATGTCTCTCTGGGACTGACTAACAAAGGCCGCATTTACCATGTGTAAATTTTCCTGAGCGGCGGGATCATATGGGGTATACAATCTATAAGCTTTAGACAACCGCTCATAAAAGGCCGCTGGGCTCTCATCAGGACCCTGGAGAACTTCCGATACTTTCCCGATATTCATGGCCTCTGCCTCCCCTTCTTCAGGCCCTGCAATAAGACCTGGCGAAATCTGGTTAGGGCTGCCGCCCCCCTTTCCTCATTCGGGTCCCACCTAGGATCTTCATTGGGGTATTCTGCAGCTGCTGTTTGCGGGGGATTTATTCCTCCCCTTTCTACAGGGTTCTCTTCTAACCATCGGAGGGCTGCTTGCCCGATTCGCCCTCGCTCCTCAGTAGTGAAGAGGGTAGACAGGAGCTGGCGACAATCGGCCCAGGTAGGCTGATGGGTTTGCATAATGCTAGACATTAATTCTGTTAATTCCTGGGGCTTGGCTGTGTAGGAAGCATAATGCATTTTCCAGTTTAATAAATCTGTGGTGGAAAAGGGTACATAAACTAAGCTGGTTGGTCCTGGCACCATCTGGCCCTGATCATTTAAAACAGGCATTCCAGGCACTTGGCGTAATGGCATTAGGTGCCCTGCTTTCTCCTTCTTCTTGGGAGTTACGCTTCTTAAATCATAAGGCTCCCGGACACAAATCTCCTTGGTAGGTGACCCTGAACCAGCAGGAGAGCCTCCGCTTTCTATCTCGTCAGAGGACTCGAGTCCCCCTGCTGTGCTTGGGCCTGACTCGGGACTTTCACTCGGGGTAGGGCGCTTCTTAGGCTGCTGTATCTGTATTTGCTGGGGCTCCACTTCTGGCTCTACTTCAGGTCGTGGTGCTGTGGGGACTAACCTCTGTGGGTGCTGGGGTAACCTATCCAAAATATCTGGGGACTCTGGGTCAGAATACACAGGCGGCTTCACTTCCTTAGCCTTTTTGGTTCCCCTAGTAGTAGCTACAAATATTTTACAGTGCTCCTCATAACAGCGCTTCATCCATGAGGGCTGCTGTTCACATACACTTAACCAGGAATCTATATAGGGAACTGGTCAGGATAACGCTCTCAATATGAGCTGATGGATTCGTAAAACTGTCTCAAAATCAAAGGTGCCCCCTCGGGCCATGAAGCAGCTAATGCGGGCCACTCCCTTTCACATAACATTTTTAATCTGGATGGAGTCATTTTTGTACCATAATCGCCCGAAAATCCTTTACGGAAATTCTTGATCATACATGCCAACGGAATTTGCGTGGACTCCGTCCCTCCCATAATCTAAACGCACCTACGTACACTACCTACGTACTCAACGTACCTGCGTACGTTACGTACCCTACGTCCCTACGTACACGTAATGATGTACAAGACAACGAACAATAAGGATAGGTAGTATGGCTGTAGGTTAGGAGTCCGTACAGCCCACAGAACACTGGGGGGGACAGACACCACTCGCTTCCTCCTGTTCGCTACCTGGGCGCGGTCGCCCGGCCAGGAACTGCGCTACTTAGGAGTCCGCTCTCGCTCGGTCTATATTTCAAGACCTCTCACTCACACACGCAAGCATATTTCAACAAGATATCATATTTCAATATTTCAAGTGCCCAGGTTTTCTGACTGACTATTCCAAACAAGAAGGGTCGATGGCTTCGGCTTCCACTTTCCTTACGCGGAGCTTACTAGGACCGCCCTTATGGGAGGTGATCAGGCTCCCTTGTCTCACGCATACTCATGCGAGATTTCCCAGTTAGTCTATACCAAATCAGTCGTGCGCACGCAAGACGTTGTCCCAGGCTGTTCTTTCTGACTATCGAATTACAAAAATGTCTACTCACCGGATCCGGTCCCCGATACCACACCAGCTTCTGAGTTGGAACCTGGACTCCCCCGGGTCGGAGGTGTTGGCCAGCTGGACCCGATGGCCCGCCGAGGCAGGCGGAACCCTCTCCGGCACAAAAGGGGCCGGCGGCGCCTGAGGTTTCCCCCATGGTCGGACAGACACGGTTCCAACCGGGCCAAACCTCAAGGCGAAGTACATGGATTACTCACTTGAATACCATTTACCACTCACACTTCCCGGCCAACGCACCAAGAATATGCTGTGGCAAAGTGCAATCAATGAATAAGTCCAGGAGTCAATTGACAGGGTCCAAGTCAGTTTATTGTGCACAAGGCCCAGTTAGTCAAAGCTTCAAAAAGGACTGAGCAAATGTTTATACAGAGACATAACCATTTATACCTCTTTTTCAGTTTGATACATGAGAATTTTCTATTGGTTCCAACTCAATACATGCAAACTTCTCATTGGTTATACATTCCCTTCATTTGTCCAATTAGAAATCCCTCCGGAGCCTAGCAACCGGCCCCCTCCTTTAGGATTGCTTGAACAATGGTATAGTTCTTAATTCCGTTACTTTTCTACTGCAAGGTTAACCTTGGCTTCAGGAATGCACAGGGCCGGATTTACCTTGAGTGAGGCCCTATGCCAACAAAAATTGTGGGCCCCCAGCAGGGGCGGCCCAAGGGGGGTGTGGGCCTCATTTGCATAAGGGGCCTCATTTGCATAAATATTTGCATAATGTTACCATATACTAACTTTTAGTAAACGTGCCTCTTAATGAGTGTATGGATAAAGAAAGACTAAAAGATTTCTACATTACTATAATCCAGTGCCAACTGCCAGACACATTAGGAACTACTACAAACACTGCCCATTTAGAACCCATAGCAAACCCGCCGTATCCTAACAGCACTACCAGGACTCACAAAGCACCATACTCTATCAATCAAAAGGCAAACACTGCAAATATTAAACCAATACATTTCAGAGAACAACAATACATGACCTACTGGGAAAGAGAACAAGTGGCAATGTCAAATAGGAATTATATAAACAGAACACCTCAGCTCAGTTACACATGCAGAACATAGACCATCACCAAACAAGTAATCACAATTTAGAAATAGGAAGACAATAATTAAACTGGGAATCCCAAAAAGCCAAACTTGGAATGGTACAACACTGTAGAAATAAAAACTATACATTAATTTGCTCTTGTACTAAACAAAGCGCAGACGTTAATGATGCACATTTACCAGAGCTGACATATTCCAATTAATAAATTCAAAATAAAGAGATATTTTTCTACCTTTTGTGCATTTTTTTCAGCTGCAATTGCTCCAGCCACTTTCTTCTGGTTTCTTCATGTCTTCTGCTAACTCTCCATCGTCTGCTGTCCATTTGTCCTTTCTTCTCTCTTCTAGTTTTTTTTCCATTCTCTCTCTACATCTGCTTTAACATACTAATCTTTCTCCTTTTGCTCTTTCCTCATTCCTATTTCATCCAGTCAAATTTTACCCCTCCATCCTCATCCCCATTTACTCTCCCAATACCCGGCCAATTGTAGATTTTTTATCCCTCCCACACAAAATATTTTTCCCTTCTCCATTTTACTCTTCCAGCCCCATCCCATTCTAATCCTCCCCCAACATCAGCTCCCTTCTAGTTCCAGCCTCACCCAGCATCCATTCCCTTCTAGTCCCTGCATCAGCCCATTTCCAGTCCTAGCCACCCATCAGCCCATTTCCAGTCCTAGCAAACACCCCCCAACCCAATACCAGTCCTAACCCCCCATTCACCCCATTTTCAGTTTTAAGCCCCCCCCCTAAACCCATTACCAGTTCCTAACCCCCCATCAGCCCAACTTCCAGTCCTAACCCCATCAACCCATTTCCAGTCAGCCCCATAGCCCATTGCCAGTCCTAACCCCCCCATCACCCATCAGCCCACAGCCCATTACCAGTCCTAACCCCATCAGCCCACCTCCAGTCTTAACCCCCCCCAGCCCATTTTCCAGTCCTAACCCCCCCCCATAGCCCATTACCAGACAGCCCCATCAGCCCACAGGCCATTACCAGTCTTAACCCCCCCCAAAGCCCATTACCAGTTTCTAAACCCCCCCATCAGCCCATTTTCAGTCCTAACCCCATCAGCCCACCTCCAGTCTTAACCCCCCAGCCCATTTCCAGTCCTAGCCCCCCCATAGCCCATTACCAGACAGCCCCCATCAGCCCACAGCCCATTACCAGTCTAAACCCACCCAAAACCCATTACCAGTTCTAAAACCCCCCCCAACAGCCAATTACCAGTCCTAACCACATCAGCACACCTCCTGTATTAACCCCCCCCCAGCCCATTTCCAGTCCTAGCCCCCCCATAGCCCATTACCAGACAGCCCCCATCAGCCCACAGCCCATTACCAGTCTAAACCCCCCAAAACCCATTACCAGTTCTAACCCCCCCCAACAGCCCATTACCAGTCCTAACGCCATCAGCCCACCTCCAGTCTTAACCCACCCCCAGCCCATTTCCAGTCCTAGCCCCCCCCATAGCCCATTACCAGACAGCCCCCATCAGCCCACAGCCCATTACCAGTCTTAACCCCCCCAAAGCCCATTACCAGTTCTAACCCCCCCCCCAAAAGCCCACAGCCCATTACCAGTCCTCCTCATCAGCCCACCTCCAGCCTAATCCCCCCAACCCATTTCCAGTCCCAGTCCCAGCCCCCCAATTACCAGTCCTACCCCCTCCCTTCCCCCGGCCTAAAGTAAAATTTATTTTAAAAAAAAACCTGCTGGCTGCCGCCGCGGGGCCCCCTCTGCTGCCGCGGCAGCAGGGCCTGACCCGCGGGGGCCCCCGCTGTCAGCTCGGTCCCTCCCTCCGTGCCTCCGTGTCTCCCGCCGTGCAGGCTGTTAGAGACGCGAAGGCAGACTGTCTCCTTCGCGTCTCTGTTAAGCCCGCAGAGGCTGATGGGAAATTTCCCATCAGCCCTGCGGGCTTAACAGAGACGGGAAGGCAGAAGGAGTCAGTCTGCCTTCGCGTCTCTAACAGCCTGCACGGAGGGAGACCCGGAGGCACGGCGGGAGGGACCGAGCTTACCGAGGGGGCCCCGCGGGTCAGTCCTAGCTTCCGCGGCAGCAGAGGGGGCCCCGCGGCGGCAGCCAGCAGGTTTTTTTTTATTTTATTAAAAAAAAAAGCCTAACTACTTCAATTTTTGTGGGCCCTTTGCAGCTGTGGGCCCTACGCCATGGCGTACATGGCGTATAGCTAAATCCGGCCCTGGGAATGCATATACTGAAACATTTCTGTTCTTTCATACACAAGAGAATAATAGAAGACTTATGAATACATGAAAACTTCTTATTAAGCATTTTAAAACAGTTTTCTTATTTTGCACAGATTTTTGGTTCTTTTTTAGCTATAATGGAAGTTAGGATCCAGGCCTAACTTACAGGCCTTTCACAGTAGCAGGCCATGCTTGGCCATAGCCTAACACAATAAACAATCATTAACAGTTAAATACTTAATTTATTTACAAGTGTAACTTATTTACAATTGGAATGATCCTCTGTGCTTGTGTGGTGCTGGTCATTATTCATTGTCTGGTTCCTGAGTGGAGTGAGTTGCTCAAATAGTGCACACTATTGCTCAGTAGTGCCCTAATTATCAATAGTTGAACCAGTAAAGAGTAATGTGAACTACTGTGTAGCAGTGCCCCCTATTGTGATGCACTATTGCGCAATAATGCATAGTACTGATGATAATGCCCCTGAAAGGGAAATAAAATTCAAATAAATGACAGGAAATTAAACAAAATTAACATTTTTGTCCTGTAGCAGCAGAGCGCAGACAAACCAATGATACCAGGAGTCTGTTCAGAAGGTCCAAATCATTTATTTGTGCACAAGTCTCAAGCAGAATCAAATTCAAAATGGCTGAGCCAAGTTCTCCGGCAATACAACAACCTTTATAGACTTTTGCTCTATTCTAGGTATAGAAAAACATTTCATTGGTCCCGGTAACCTCCCGTACCTCCCGTACCTCTTCTATTGGTCCCGGTACTGATATGATTATCCAATTATGTTCGTTCAGTGGGCTCAGCACCTGCTTACCCCCCTTCTAGTCCCAATTACAATGGTCTGTTCACCAACTTGTTACTTTCCTACTTTCAAGGCTATTGGGCTAGTTAATACGTGCAGGGAAGCAGGGCTTCTATAACTTCTCTGTCAGCAGTTTTTAAACATGAATTTCTGTATTTTTCCATCTGTTCTGCTTGTCTAAGCTAATTCAATACTTTTACTGAGTTCTTATTCTATAGCAGCATATTGGAGGATGTGCAATTCCTATGGGCCTCTTCACAAGCTTCATTTACAGGTCAAGTTAGCTAGGCTTGCTTATGTCAGACACTGTGGATCACAGGCCTACACCTGCCACATTCCCCCCTTTGATTAATCTCACCCTATTAGTTAATAAGGAGTGAGAATTAAATCATTTCAAAACAATTATACTACAGTTAGAGGAGTCCGGCTATATCCAGGAGGACGAGGTTGGTATAAAGCCATTATCTTAGTTGCGGTCTTCCGCTCTACTGTACTATCATTAGCACTGTGTATGGAACGCATACAGCATGGGATTATACATGGCAATAGGAAAATAACAACAACAATCAGTAATACTAGTATTAGAAAAGTCTTCAGTCCTCCTAGCCATGAGAAAAGGTTAGCAAACCAGTTAGGTAATCTTAGTGGGTGCCAAGTCTGAACTGGCACATAAGCATGTTTGCGCATATCTTCAGCAATTTCTTCAACTACTTGACCTTTATCATCTATCTTCAAACAGCAATTGGTTAGATTTAGTTTACCACATACTCCTCCTTCAGCTGCTAACAAATAATCAAGTGCTAGACGATTCTGGTATATGGCAGTGCGCATTTGGGTGCTTTGTCTAGCTAAAAGTGTGAGAGCGTGGCTAGTTTCATTAGTTATTATTTCAACTACTGCTTGTAAGCGGATAATACGATTAATCATATAGATTGGTGTTCGATAACCATACTTACCATCATCATTCCAAGTGGCAGGCCCATAATATTCAATAATTCTTTCTGGTGGTCAATCATCACCCTTCCACTTCTCCCACTTACCTACTTGGAGGGGGTGATCTTTTCTGTCGCAATGCTCTTTTGTGTCTGTGGGTAGTGTACACTGGGTATTGTCAGACGGCTGCCTAGGGTGAGAACTTACACAATCTTGACGATGCATATATTCATATGATTCTTGCAAGGTATTGTGGGTATTGTAGTTCATTCACTCCCAAACACAGCTGATGACAATAATTTGAGTTGTGAAACCAAGTGGTAAGATCAATAAAATACTTCTTTTATTGATGGGGTTTAATTCACCCAGCACATGTATGCTTGATAGCACTATAAATGAGGTTACTTGCTTGCAGTGTTTAAATGGATAACAAAAAGTCACAAAGTAAACCAGAAACAACCTTCAGCTTGTCAGGCAATTAGCTAATGTTTTCTTAGCAAGTAATTACCAAATACAAAGGCACAAAGTAAAGAATAAACTTTGCTGGTTAGGTTAACTTCTGCTTATTTTCCACGCCGATCTCAGCAGTGATTCTCCCTTGCTCACACACACAATCAGGTGCAGCCCTAATTACTATCAATGGACCAGCTGAAAGCCTTTAGCTGGCTGGCTGCTACTGTGTGAGCCCAAATCCTGCTTTAAGAGCTGTGTGCAGTGGAAATAAGGAACAAAGTTAGGTTTCTTTGTGATGGCTGATGTGTTTGCTCATAGAAAACTAGCAATAGCATTTAGATAAAGAACAGTCCATGTAAATAGTTTCATCTGCTGTATTTCCCCCTGCATCAACAATCATAGGGTCAATATCATACATTGGCACAGATGAGTCTTTCATTAAGGTACTATCATGAGAATGCTTATTCCCTGGCTGCCATTCTCTGTTATAGATAGGGTCTGGATCAGTGTTCATACCTGAGCCTCTCCTGCTATCATTATTCCTCTCTGTATAGCCTGGCCAATATGTAACCCAATTCTGATGTCCAGCCTTCCAATCTTGATCCCTGGACACTGGATCTTCTCTCACATACCTTCTGGCCTTGGTCTGAAAGTCCCTTCCACATGCAGTCTTCTCTCTTCCAGATAGCCACTGGTGATTCCTATCTCTGCCAGTCCATTCCTCTGGCTGAATCCAGTCCAATGGACTCTGCTGGCTTTTGGAATACCTCCCAGTATGAGTACTGCCTTGGAATCTCCCAGACCTTCCAATGGCCTTTCTTCTCTTCCTTCCAGAGAGTTTCCTTCTCTCTCTATCTGCTTGGCTTGGCTTCTGTTTCTCCAGGTGATACTGGTGCTTGTAGCCGTTGCTGAAGCTCTCCCCTCTGTATCTCTTCCTGAAGCTGTTCTTGAAAACCGTTATCTGAAGAAAAATCTCTATTCTTATTCTTTCCTAATGTGTGCTGCTCCCTAACACAGCGCAGCTGTGTTGAATCAGGCCCTGCCCTTTGAGATGAGTGCTTAGGGATTACCTCATAGCTCTCTTGATTGCACACACATTCTCTCACTTCAGCCCCTCTCATGGCTGCTGGAAACCTGGTGCATTCTGGGACTGGTAGTCTTTTATGTGAAAACTCTGTTTTCTTGCTTCTACCAGAACTGACAGGTTGCTTGTTCAGAGTCACATCATCTTTTCTATAGCTCCTACCTGAGCTATGATAAGCTTCCTTATCACATACCCCCCTGCTTAAGTTATTACGGACTGGTTTTACTGGTGAAACTTCTTCTCTACAGTCCGTAATACGGGAAAGTGCATCCGCATTCTTGTTGTAACTTCCCGGCACGATGTTCAACCTGAAAATCAAATGCCTGTAAGGCCATGTACCAGCGTGTCAACCTGGCATTGTGGTTCTTCATTTGCTGCAACCACTTAAGTGGGGCATGGTCCGTGACCAACTGGAAACTTTCTCCCTGTAAGGTAAAACCTTAACGCCTCCACTGACCACTTGATAGCCAAACACTCTTTTTCTATCGTGGAATACTTTTGTTCAGCCAGTGACAACTTCCTGCTCAGGTACATCACAGGATGCTCCTCTCCATCATGGCACTGGGATAGGACTGCTCCTAGCCCTACATCCGATGCATCGGTTTGAACCAGAAAGGGTTTCTTGAAGTCTACTCCTTTCAGTACCGGTCCTGTACACAATTTTTCTTTTAATACTGAAAACGCTTTTCCAGCTTCTGTTGTCCACTTTATCTGGTTTGGACAATTCTTTCGCAGCATATCCGTGAAAAAGGCACTTTTCTCTGCGAATTGCGGTATAAACCGGCGGTAGTATCCAATAAGTCCTAAGAAACTTCTTAGTTGTTTCTTGGTTGTTGGAGGAGGAAAATTCCTGATGCTATCTATTTTGCTTAATAGAGGTTTAATTTTTCCTCTTCCCACTAGGTGGCCTAGGTATTTTACCTCCCTATTTGCAAAGGCACACTTCTTCGGGTTTAAAGTGATTCCCGCTTGCTTCATAGAGCACAAGACTGCCCTGATCCTCTTCAAATGCTCCGCCCAGGTGTTACTATGGATTATGACATCATCCATGTATGCAAAAGCATAACTTTGGTGGGGTCGAAGTACCTGATCCACTAACCTTTGGCAGGTAGCCGCTGCTCCATGCAGTCCGAAAGGCATCCTCTTGAACTGGAAAAGGCCAACGGGGGTGCTGAACGCAGTTTTCAGCTTCGACTCCCTGGTGAGCGGGATTTGCCAATATCCTTTTGTCATATCAAGGGTGGTTAAGTATTGAGGCCTGTCCCAGCTGGTCTAGCAGCTCCTCAATTCTTGGCATTGGATATGCATCAAAAACTGATATGGCATTTACCTGCCGGAAGTCAATACAAAATCTTAAGGATCCATCAGGCTTCGGCACCAGGACTATGGGGCTATTCCAGGGACTCTTTGACTCCTCTATTACCCCCATGTCCAACATCTCCTGGACTTGTGCCACTACCTCCTGTCTTTTGGCTTCAGGCAAGCGGTATGGCCTTTGACGAACCAATTTCCCAGGTGGAGTTATTATTTCATGGGCCACCAAATGGGTCTCCCCAGGTATGGGTGTCAACACATCTGGGAATTCCTTAAGCAACTTCCTAATTTCTTCCTGTTGTACCATTGTCAGGTCCTCACCTATTTGGGGCTCTGATTTTTCTTTACAATCAGATACCTGGGGTCCCAAATCTTTCTCTTCACTCACCTCCCTCTCTCGGGCACAGGTGGCAGCTAAGCTTTTAACCCCTTTGACATCAGTAGAACCAAAACCTTTGGCTCCACGTTCAGAATTCTCTAGGGATGTGACCTCCTCCACAGGTGGAAAACCCAGCCTCTCACAGATCAATTGGGCAATTTTGTCTCCTGTCTTCACATGATACTCATTCTGTCCAAAGTTAAACAACAGAACTTTAATATTGCCCCTGTAATCGGGATCAATTACTCCCGCACCCACATCGATGAAATATTTAAGGGCTAATCCGGACCTTGGGGCTACTCTCCCATAACATCCAATTGGTATTTCCACTTGGAGACCGGTGTCAACCAGGGCTCTCCCTTGGCTAGGTACAATCACATTTTCTATGCTGCACAGGTCAAACCCAGCAGACTGAGGGGTTGCCCGCCTAGGAGCTTGGGCCTTCTCGGAGACCTTATGGTACTTTAAGACGAATATCTGCTTTGGGGTAGCTTGGTCTTCTGGACGCTTAACCATCTTTTTAGCTGGGGTCTGAGGACTTCCAAATAAAGGCCCGGGAGCTACTACCATTAAACCTTCTCCCTCCTTCTTTCCTAGTCCTTCCACTAGACCCTGCTTAAATCTTGGCCAGTCTCTTCCTAGAACCAAATCAAAGGGTAGCCTAGGCACCACTGCTAATAGGACTTCCTCTTGTTTCGCTAGGCACTTAACCTTTAGCCTATAGGTGGGATATGATGATGCAGCACCATGAATGCATCTGATGTGAACTTGGCTTTCAGGGGTTCTAGGCACAAATCTTTCTTGGGCCTCTATCCTCTTCCAAAGCCTTTTTGACATCATACTCTGGTCTGCCCCAGAGTCTAATAATGCATTTGTGGTAATTCCTTGCACATCAACCATCAAAAGAAATCCTTCCTTGGGCTGTTTTAAATCCAGACCCATTAAACTAGTGTGTGTCTGGCATCTCTTCTCTAAGTGTCCCACTTTTCCACACTTGAAACATTTCTTTCTATTCCACTGTGTCATCTGGTTTGATACAGTACATTCATTTTCAGAAACATTCTTAATTATTCCTTTTTCTGATACAGCACATCTAGCCTCAGCATCCATCTTTAGAGGGCCACCCATTCTATGGCAAGCCTGCGTGGCTTCCAAGAATCTCTCTGCTAGCATGGTTGCCTCTCCAAGATTTTGGCAATTTTGCTGTATAAGAAAAACATTCAAATCTTTAGGTACCCCAAGCATAAACTGTTCCAGCATTAAAATATCTAATAACATTTCTACTGTCTTTTGCTCAGGCTCTAACCATTTTACAGCTAGACTTCTGATTCTCTGACTCAGAGCCCTGGGTGTCTCACCCACTTTCAATGTAACAGCTCTAAACATTCGCCTATACTCTGAAATAGACAACCCTAGGTGATCTCTAATAGCTGCCTTTACATCCTTATAAATCAAAGCCTGGGCTGCTGGCATTGCTCTGTAAGCTGCTAGTGCCTCACCAGTTAATGAGGCTGCCAGCCTTACTGACCACTGGGTCTCTGGCCATGCTAAAGCCTGTGCCACTCTTTCAAAAGACTCTAGAAAATCATCAACATTATCTTCTGGAGTTAATTTCCCAAAATTAAATGCCCCAATCCCTTGATTGAGTCCCACATTGTCCACATGTGGTGCACCAGTACTAACTGCTGGTCTTGCATCTGTTCCACTTTGGCTCTGCAGCTGAACTAGAGCTTGCACCAGATCAAGCACTGGTTTCTGCTGTTCCATTAAGGCCTTCATAGCAGTGTCCTGGGCCTGCTGTGATAGCTCCTGCTGCTTGCTGAATTGGGCTGCCATCCACTGAGCCATCTCCGTCGGATCCATCTTGACCCCTGTAAGAAAAGAAAAAAAGAAAAACCCAAGAGCAGCACCTTCCAACCAGGTGTGGCTTTTTTTTTTTTTTTTCAACTTTTTTTCCAATTACCCCCTGTGCTTACACACATCCACCACTAGACATGCCCAGGTACATATTACCTTGTCTCAGTGATGAATCCCACTTTGCACAGGGTCTTTTCCTCTGGGACAGCTTCCTGGAACAACCACTTTTCTTCCAAAGTGCAGATGAGGGAAAGAAATCTTCTTACAGCTTTAAACTTGACTTTTATTTGTAATCCATAACAAGTAAATCCTCTTGGTGCAAGAGCAATCCTGCCAACTACGCCATTTGTCAGACGGCTGCCTAGGGTGAGAACTTACACAATCTTGACGATGCATATATTCATATGATTCTTGCAAGGTATTGTGGGTATTGTAGTTCATTCACTCCCAAACACAGCTGATGACAATAATTTGAGTTGTGAAACCAAGTGGTAAGATCAATAAAATACTTCTTTTATTGATGGGGTTTAATTCACCCAGCACATGTATGCTTGATAGCACTATAAATGAGGTTACTTGCTTGCAGTGTTTAAAATGGATAACAAAAAGTCACAAAGTAAACCAGAAACAACCTTCAGCTTGTCAGGCAATTAGCTAATGTTTTCTTAGCAAGTAATTACCAAATACAAAGGCACAAAGTAAAGAATAAACTTTGCTGGTTAGGTTAACTTCTGCTTATTTTCCACGCCGATCTCAGCAGTGATTCTCCCTTGCTCACACACACAATCAGGTGCAGCCCTAATTACTATCAATGGACCAGCTGAAAGCCTTTAGCTGGCTGGCTGCTACTGTGTGAGCCCAAATCCTGCTTTAAGAGCTGTGTGCAGTGGAAATAAGGAACAAAGTTAGGTTTCTTTGTGATGGCTGATGTGTTTGCTCATAGAAAACTAGCAATAGCATTTAGATAAAGAACAGTCCATGTAAATAGTTTCATCTGCTGTATTTCCCCCTGCATCAACAATCATAGGGTCATTATCATACATTGGCACAGATGAGTCTTTCATTAAGGTACTATCATGAGAATGCTTATTCCCTGGCTGCCATTCTCTGTTATAGATAGGGTCTGGATCAGTGTTCATACCTGAGCCTCTCCTGCTATCATTATTCCTCTCTGTATAGCCTGGCCAATATGTAACCCAATTCTGATGTCCAGCCTTCCAATCTTGATCCCTGGACACTGGATCTTCTCTCACATACCTTCTGGCCTTGGTATGAAAGTCCCTTCCACATGCAGTCTTCTCTCTTCCAGATAGCCACTGGTGATTCCTATCTCTGCCAGTCCATTCCTCTGGCTGAATCCAGTCCAATGGACTCTGCTGGCTTTTGGAATACCTCTCAGTATGAGTACTGCCTTGGAATCTCCCAGACCTTCCAATGGCCTTTCTTCTCTTCCTTCCAGAGAGTTTCCTTCTCTCTCTATCTGCTTGGCTTGGCTTCTGTTTCTCCAGGTGATACTGGTGCTTGTAGCCGTTGCTGAAGCTCTCCCCTCTGTATCTCTTCCTGAAGCTGTTCTTGAAAACCGTTATCTGAAGAAAAATCTCTATTCTTATTCTTTCCTAATGTGTGCTGCTCCCTAACACAGCGCAGCTGTGTTGAATCAGGCCCTGCCCTTTGAGATGAGTGCTTAGGGATTACCTCATAGCTCTCTTGATTGCACACACATTCTCTCACTTCAGCCCCTCTCATGGCTGCTGGAAACCTGGTGCATTCTGGGACTGGTAGTCTTTTATGTGAAAACTCTGTTTTCTTGCTTCTACCAGAACTGACAGGTTGCTTGTTCAGAGTCACATCATCTTTTCTATAGCTCCTACCTGAGCTATGATAAGCTTCCTTATCACAGTATCCTAATTGTTCTCCATGTTCTGTGGGTAGGAGAAAGAAAGAAGGTCTGATGGTCCCTAAGACACATGCTCCTCACCAATGTGATGGGAGTTGAGCATACGCTCGGTTTCCACAGATCCAATACAGACCAGGTGGGGCTTGCCAAGCATGAGTTTTGGCAAGATTAGTCCATAAACCAGCAAGTTCGGGAAATCTGGCTAATGGGTTAGGAGGTTCAGGGTGTTTTACTCCTGACCACCATGACGTCTTTTTGGTAGTGGCATTATAAAACGTCTGGCTAAGACAGACCAGCTGTCCTACCTGTTGGGTGAACTGAGGTCCAGTTCTGGCATAGCAAAGACGTCCAACAATTGAGTGCGCTAACACCCATTCGCTAGTAGTCTTGTGTAATTTAGTCTGATTGTAAGTCAGAGAATAATTCAATTCTTGGGCCTCCCATGGCCACTGGTCACCCATCTGGGTTCCGCCACAGAAATAACAATCTGAGATCTTTAGGCTGGATACTACTGCTCCAGCTAATTCTAGAAACAAATTCTGGGATGGATGGGGAATTTCAAACTTATTTACATGCATAGCTTCATAGAAAGTGTTATGGATGTGGTATTTAGATGACTTGTAGGCTTGGGTATTCAATCTTATATACACAATGGTTCCTGGATCTACTACTGCTCCACCTGCAATACGTAAACCAAACTTGTATCCTTGTTTCCATGCATTAGGATTACGGATCCGTAATTGCAAAGGGTTACAAGCACCTTTCTTACATTTGCATCTGTTTTTGACTTAGTCAAAGTGGCAACTCGATTATCTCTCTGTTCATCTGTAATACCAGCATTCCATGTAGCATAAAAAACACACTCCCAGTTTGGGCAATAGTAATCTGCAGCTGGGGCAGTACTATATGACCCTTTCTTACCAGTACACTTTCTCCATCCCGTGGCACCTTCTGGGCACATATACTTATGATCATTACGATAGGCTTTTTCCCAGGTACCACATCTGGAATGACTATCTCTGTTTATAACATCACATGCATCAAAATATAAAACAGCAGGTATACTAGCATCTTTAAGTGGTCGTGTAGCATTAATTATAGGTCCGTCTGCATCATTCCATCGTATTTCCAACGTATAATAGGATGGGTTCTGATGCGGGTTATTGCATACTCTGGAGCTACCTTTAATGCAAACATTTAGTTCAGTGGTGTTATAAATACACCGAGTCACTTTATCAGTGCAGGTATAGTGAGAATGGTAAATCAAAGTCTGAGTTACTTTCAGTCCAGTTCGAGTAGAAGTAATGCAAGCAGTGCATGGAGGTAAAGCATGAGTCAGTTCAAAACCTCCAAAACAGGCAACCAGGGCCAAGCAAAGGTAAAGATACATGTTGATTGAAGTTCTTCTGAATCCTCAGCTTGCAGATCTTGACCACGACGATCTTTTCTTCGTCCCGTGCGCTAATAAAGCAATTTCAACGGGTGCTGAGTGTTGATTGAAGATCCTCAAGTTGTCCATCACACAGTAACCAACTTAGCAATTTCAGTTGGCTTTTGAAGTATGGTTAATCAATGTAGTATCAAAGTAGTGTGCAAAATCACACGCAGATTGGGTTCGTTGAAACAAAACTGTTGCTGCATGGAAAACAGCAATCCTCTTCGAAAGACTTGGCTACTGCAGGGCACTGTGACAAAGTGTCTAAGCTGCTGGTTGCCGTCTCAGAGTAACTCGCAAAGGTGCATCAAGATGCTGCTCCGCGGTCCACTGCTAAGGTTCTGGAGCTGCTGCGGGCTTGATTCTGCTGTGGTGGATCCAGGCGTCGATCTCCGCTACCTTTACTGCAGTTGGGGTAGACAGGATGACGGTGTATGGTCCCTTCCAATGGGGTTCCAGCGGTGTCTTCTTCCAATCTTTGATCCACACCGAGGTACCAGGCTGGTAGGGATGCAGGGGTTCAGTCAAGTTGATAGGCAACTGGCCTTGGATCCACGCATGGAGAGTCTGCAGAACAAAACTAAGAGCTAGGAGTTCTTGCCTGGTTATTTCTGAACCAATTTGGGCTAGACTTCCTTTAATTCCTTGCACTATTGGTGGGGGTTTACCATACCCCTAGTGAGCAGCCTTGCTTTATAGGGCGCCTCCCCTTTCACAAATCACAGTGAATTGGACCAGCACATTTGTATGTAATTAAAGTGTTTTAACTGCTTTTTCTCTATAAAGACAGCTGCGAAACCGGCTGGTACTTGGTAGAGCTCTCTCTGTTGCTCTAACAGATACCTAAGCTCCACGAAAAGAACAATGGCTGGGAAAAATCGTATTGCTAAAGCTGTTGCTCCCGTTACAGCTTCTGCCTCGGTCCAGACAGAGGTCCTAATGCCGGTTGAAGGACCGGTTCCATGTGCAGGGTGCCTGCATGCTGAAGCTCTGAGGAAAGAGGTGGAGGAACTCAGAGAGGAGGTGGCGAGGCTGAGGAGCATTCAAGACAGTGAGAAGTACATTGATGAGATGCTACTTGCAGCAACCAAGCTCTCCAGCTCCGGAGAAGATGGGTGCCAACAGAATGTCGATGGTTGGACACAAGTCACCAGGGCCTGCAAAATCACCAATCCAACTTCTCCATCCCTTGAATTGAAGAACCATTATGCAGTCCTGGAAGTGGAGGAGGTGAAAGCATCCCTGGAAAGGGAAGAACCAGAGTTCAAGTACCCCAAAGTTGCGGAATCAGTCACCAGAAGGAAACGAAGGGTGGTGGTGGTTGGAGACTCTCTTCTGAGGGGTACTGAGGCATCCATCTGCCGACCAGACTTGATGTCCAGAGAGGTATGCTGTCTGCCTGGTGCCAAAATCCAAGATGTTACGGAGAGTTTGCCGAGACTCATCAAGCCCACAGACTATTACCCAATGTTGCTAATCCATGTTGGAACAAATGATACTGCCAGGTATACCTCGGAACGTATCAAAAGTGACTTCATGGCTCTGGGACAGAGGGTGAAGCAGTTAGGTGCACAGGTGGTGTTCTCTTCAATCCTCCCTGTTGAGGGTAAAGGCCAAGGCAGAGAGGCTCGCATCCTGGAGACAAATGCATGGCTGCGTGGATGGTGTCATCGAGAGCGTTTTGGTTTCCTAGACCATGGGATGCTTTTCCAAGGGTTGCAAAGCAGAGATGGCATCCATCTGTCCAAGAGAGGTCAACGCATCTTTGGTAGTCGACTGGCTAATCTACTGAAGAGGGCTTTAAACTAGATTCCTTGGGGATGGGTGAAGAAAGCCCCCAGGTAAGTGAAAGCCCCCAGGTAGGTGATACATTAAATACCTTTATGGAAATGGGTAACAGGGGTAACATATGGAAAGCAGTGTGTATTAATGCCCGTAGCATGGGAAATAAGATCCCTGAGGTTGAAGCTTTGGTGGGAGTGGCTGACTTGGATTAGTGGCAGTTACAGAAACATGGTTCACAGAAAACAATGACTGGGATGTAACTATACCTGGCTATACTTTATTCAGGAAGGACAGGGTAGGAAGAAGAGGAGGAGGAGTGGCACTATATGTAAAAACTACTATTAAAGCTTTGGAATTACAGAGCTTAAAAGGGAGAGAGGAGGCATTGTGGGTTAAACTAGAAAGAGGGAAAGAGAAATCTATTTGCATTGGAGTGATATACAGACCTCCCTCACAAGAGGAAGAGGTGGACAGAGAGTTAATTGAAGACATACGCAGCATTGCTAGGAAAGGGGAAGTGCTACTGATAGGAGATTTCAATATGCCAGATGTTGATTGGCACATTCCTGCTGCAGTATCATCTAGAAGTAAGGAGATCCTGGATTCTCTACAGGGAGAACTATTCAGGCAATTGGTAACAGACCCCACACGTGAAGGGGCCATACTGGACTTGGTGCTTACCAATGGTGAAAGTGTTTCTGATGTTGTAGTGGGAGATCATTTTGCATCCAGTGATCACCAGATGGTGTGGTTCAGTATTAGGACTAGGGCTGTTAGAATCCATTCCAAGGTGAGGATCTTAGACTTTAGGAAGACTAACTTTGCGAAGATGGGCCAATACCTCAGGGAGTCATTAGTGGGATGGGAACAGCTAGGGGATGTAGAAAAACAGTGGGCAAAACTGAAAGGGGGTATTTTAAGGGCAACCAACCTTTTTGTTAAAATGGTAAATAAAGGCAAAAGGAACAGGAGACCGCTATGGTTTTCGAAGGAAGTAGCTGAAAAAGTGAAGAAAAAGAGGGAGGCCTTCATGAAATACAAGAGATCACAGAGAGCAGAAGACAGGCATCTGTATTTGGAAAAACTTAGAGAAGCTAGCAAAGTAGTCAAGAAGGCAAAGATTCAAAAGGAGGAGGAAATAGCCAATGCAATAAAATGGGGGGATAAGACATTTTTCAGATATATTAGTGAGAAGAGGAAGAGCAAAAGTGGTATTGTCAGACTCAAGGGTGCAGGGGGGGAATATGTAGAAGCTGATAAGGATAAAGCGGAATTGCTTAACAAATATTTTTGTTCTGTGTTCACAGATGAAGAACCAGGAGCAGGACCTCAGAAAAACACCACAAATAAGAACAGAAGCGAGGGACATCTTGAACTATTTTCAGAAGACTGTGTTCCTGAGAAACTAGCTCAACTTAAAGTAGACAAAGCGATGGGACCGGATGGGATACACCCTAGAATACTGAGGGAACTTGGGGACGTTCTAGCAGCTCCACTGACTGACCTTTTCAATGCCTCGTTGGAGTCAGGAGTGGTGCCAAAGGACTGGAGAGAGGCTCATGTGGTGCCTTTACACAAAAGCGGAAGTAAGGATGTGGTTGAAAACTACAGGCCGGTTAGTTTAACTTCAGTGGTGAGTAAATTATTGGAAACGCTGCTGAAAGAGAAAATAGTGAGGTTTCTGGAGTCCAGCGGATTACAGGATCCGAGGCAGCATGGATTCACCAGAGGCAGGTCTTGTCAGACAAATCTGATTGATTTTTTTGACTGGGTGACCAGGGAGTTGGACCGAGGGAGAGCTCTAGATGTGGTGTATTTAGATTTCCGTAAAGCCTTTGACACTGTTCCTCACAGGCGACTTATAAACAAACTGAGCACCCTAGGGATGGACCCTAAAGTTACTGCTTGGGTTAGAAATTGGTTGGGTGGGAGGCGACAAAGAGTACAAGTAAATGGAGCTCACTCTGAGGAGAAGGATGTTACCAGTGGTGTGCCCCAGGGATCTGTCCTTGGTCCGATTCTTTTTAACATCTTTGTTAGTGATATAGCGGAAGGGCTGTCGGGTAAGGTTTGCCTCTTTGCGGATGATACCAAAATCTGCAATAGAGTAGACACCCAGGAAGGGGTAGATAACATGAGGAGGGATCTAGCTAAGCTTGAAGAATGGTCTAGAATTTGGCAGCTGGGATTTAATGTTAAAAAATGTAAGGTCATGCATTTGGGCTGCAGCAATCCAAGGGAGCAATACAGTATAGGAGGTGAAGTACTTTTGTCCACTAAAGAAGAGCGGGACCTAGGCGTGGTTGTGTCTGATGATCTTAAAGTAGCTAAACAGGTGGAAAAGGCGACCGCAAAAGCTAGAAGGATGCTTGGGTGCATACGGAGAGGAATGGCTAGCAGAAAAAAGGAGGTGATAATGCCTCTGTATAAGTCTTTGGTGCGACCTCATTTGGAGTATGGTGTGCAATTCTGGAGACCGCACCTTCAAAAGGATGTGAACAGGATGGAGTCGGTGCAGAGGGTTGCTACCAAAATGATTAATGGGCTTCATTATAAAGCATATGAGGACAGACTTAAGGATCTTAATATGTACACCTTAGAGGAAAGGCGGGATAGAGGTGATATGATTGAGATGTTTAAATACCTCCGTGGCATAAATGTTCAGGGAGAGAGCCTCTTTCAATTGAAAGCAAGTTCTGCTACGAGGGGACATGGGATGAGGGTGAAGGGAGATAGATTCAGGAGTGATATGCGGAAATATTTCTTTACGGAAAGAGTAGTGGATCCGTGGAATAGTCTCCCAGTGGAGGTGGTAGAGATGAGGACAGTAACTGAATTCAAGAAAGCATGGGACCAACACAGAGGATCTCTAAGGGCAAAAAGTGGACTGTTGTAGTTGTTATGGAAGGACAGACTAGATAGGCCATGTGGTCTTTTTCTGTCGTCATATTTCTATGTTTCTATGTTTCTATGTTTCTATACAGAACTTCAAAAGGGGAAAATCCTGTTGACTTCACAGGAGCTGAGCGTATTCTGAGTAAGGCTATTGGGAGCACTTGGGGCCACTTCAAGTGTGTCTCCTGACAAAGTTTAGACATTTGGGCTTTTAGGGTACGATTCATTCGCTCAACTTTCCCTGAACTCTGGGGTCTGTATGCAGTGTGGAGTTTCCATTGTATCTGTAGGGCTTTTGCTAACTGTTGAGTAACCTGGGAAACAAATGAGGGTCCATTGTCTGACCCTATTACTGCTGGAATTCCAAATCTAGGGACAATCTCTCTCAATAAAACTTTGGTGACTTCTCTAGCTTTTTCGGTTCTGGTTGGGAAGGCTTCTACCCACCCAGAGAAAGTACAAACTAATACTAATAGGTAGTGGTATCCACTGGCTTTTGGCATTTCAGTAAAATCAATCTGCAGGTGGTGCATGGGGGTTACACCTCCTGACTGAACTCGAGGTGGTGGTGTGGGACCTTGCTTGGCATTGTTTTTGGCACAAATTGACACTGGCGTGCTACTGAGGCTGATAGGGCTGGTAACATGGCAATGTAGAAATGTGGTCTAAGTGCTTTTTCCATAGCGGTCTTCCCATAGTGTGTGGCTTCATGGAAAGCTTTGACAAAGGCTGGTCCTAACAATTCGGGAATTACTATTTGTCCTGGGGGTTGACTGCCCTCTGCTAGTGGCAGTTCAATCCACCCATCTTTCAGTACTCCATCTTCTCTGGCACAGTAGTAGTCTAATTCTTTGGTGGTATATCGTGGTGTCCATGAGTTCAAGGGTACTGGAAACAATGCTGCCTGCATCGGCATGGCTTGTGGCGAAATTTGTCCTGTCATAGCTGCTTGTCGTGCTGAGGCATCTGCAAATCTGTTTCCTCGGGCAACTTCTCCTTTTCCTGCTTGATGTCCTCTGCAATGCATGACAGCTACACGAGTTGGGGCCCATACTGCATCAAGTAGCATCAGTATCTCAGGGCCATACTTAACTGATTTTCCTCCGGATGTGATGAGTCCTCTTTCTTTGTAGAGAGCTCCATGGGCATGTAAGGTGGTGAAAGCATACTTAGAGTCTGTATATACATTCAACACAAGTTTTGTACCTAGTAATAGTGCTCGAGTGAGTGCTATCAATTCTGCTTTCTGGGCTGATGTGCCTGAGGCTAGGGCTGATGACTCAACGACTTCATGTTGAGTGACAACTGCATATCCGGCACAGCGTCGTCCATTGATGATGAGACTGCTTCCATCAACATAATAGATTTGGTCAGGATTGTCTATGGGCACATCTGTCAGATCAGGTCGGCTCTAAAATACAGTGTGCATGACTTCTATACAGTCATGCTCTGGGAGTTCTTCACTAATAGGTATCAATGTGGCTGGATTCAAGGCATGGCTCACTTCCAGTTGTATCTGTGGGTTTTCACATAGCATGCTCTGATATTTCAACATTCGGGAATTGGTGAGCCAATGATTTGCTTTCTGTTCCATAAGGGCAAGGACTGCATGTGGCACAGTGACTCGTATATTTTGTCCTAGTGTGAGCTTGTCTGCTTCACTCACCAACAATGCTGTATCTGCAACTGCTCTCAGGCAAGGTGGCCATCCTTTGGCCACAGTATCCAATTGTTTCGATAGGTATGCTACAGGTCGTTCCCAATTTCCCAATTTCTGAGTCAACATGCCTAGGGCATTTCCTTGTGCTTCATGTACGAACAAGTGGAAAGGCTTATGAACATCTGGTAGTCCAAGGGCTGGTGATGACATCAATTCTTCCTTCAACGTCTTGAAGGCTGTATCCTGCTCAGGTCCCCACTCCAGTGGCGACTTTTCTTCTCCTCATGAAAGAGAACAACATTCAATACACAATATATGCAGACGACATCATGATATACACCCCGATATCAATCGACAACCCGGACTTCTCTAAGATAACAGACTGCCTTACCTAAATGGCAAGCTGGTGTCAAAACAACAACCTCGCAATAAACTACAACAAGACCGAAGCTTTAATCATCACTCGGAACCAAAACTTCATACACCCACCAAATATAAAGATACAAAGCACTACTATACCAATAAGATCAGAAGTGAAATACCTCGGAGTTACTCTGGACAATAAACTCAATCTCAAAACTCACATAGACAAAACAATCCAAAAAGCCTACTACAAGATGCGAATCATCAGGAAACTGAAACCGCTACTCGCCCCGGAACACTTCCGGACCATCTGTCAAGCACTGATAACCCCACTGCTGGACTTCTGCAATCCGATATACCTTGGGCTACTGAAACAAGCCCTCAAACCACTCCAACTGGCACAAAACACTGCAGCACGAATCATATCAGGAACTGCAAGACAGGAGCACATCACACCTACCTTAAAGGACTTACACTGGCTTCCAATCGGTGCTCGCATCAGATACAAAACCATCATAAACTATTTAAGATAAAACAGCACACATCAGCCAACAGCCTGCACTCCCTCATACAACCAGACACCAGCACTCGTCCCAGAAGAAAACAAACACACAACCGAGTCAGCACCCCCAGTGAATACAAACACACACGCAAGGACACAACGGATAGAGCACTCTCCATGGCTGCTCCAACAATATGGAACAAGCTCCCGGACGATTTGAGGGCGACTACAGAACTCAAGAACTTTAGAAAACAGCTAAAAACCATGCTGTTCATTGAACACTATGGACACATCACATAACCTCAGAGAATGCACAACAGCACATGATACCACCTAAACAACGTATGTATGGAATATGTTTTTGCACCACTGTACATAGCCCACTCTGTACATAGCTCATGCCAATCTAGCACACAATACAACACACTCAATTTCACCCTCACTGCATGTATAACACACTCACCTTACCCGATTGTTTGCTGTGATACCACCTTGATTATTAAGATAAGGCGGTTTAGAAATACTGTTAAATAAATAAATAAATAAATTTTGTGGCTTCATACAGTGGCTTAGCAATTTGGGCAAAGTTGGGAATCCAGATTCGGCAATATCCTGCCGCTCCCAGAAAGGCTCTGACTTGCTTTCTGGTTGTTGGGGTTGGAATTCTGCATACTGCTTCTTTTCTTTCTCTGCCTAATTTTCGGCTTCCTTGGGTTATGCGAAAGCCCAAGTATTTCACTTCTTTTTGGCATAGTTGTGCTTTTGCTCTGGAAACTTTGTATCCAGCTTCATCTAGTAACTGCAAGAGGTCTTTGGTGGCTTGTATACATTCACTTTCTGATACAGCAGCTATCAGCAGATCGTCCACGTATTGGAGAAGCACTCTCTTCCCCGGGGCCACTGGATAGCTGGAAAGGTCTTGATTCAGTGCAGCACTAAAGATGGTAGGCAAATTCTTGAATCCTTGGGGTAATCGCGTCCAGGTGAGTTGGCCCCCTCTTCCAGAGATGGGGTCCTGCCATTCAAATGCAAACAATATCTGACTCACGGGGGCTAATCTTATGCAAAAGAATGCATCTTTTAAATCTAAAACAGTGAAGTGGGTGGCTTCAGCAGGAATTAGTCCTAGAAGAGTGTAAGGATTGGGTACAACTGGATGTATAGTCTCAACTGCTTCATTCACTCTTCTTAGATCTTGCACTGGGCGGTAGTCATCTGTTCCAGGCTTTTTCACTGGCAGAAGTGGGGTGTTCCATGGGGATTGACATACTTTCAGTAGGCCATGTTCTAGTAATCTTTGCAAGTGGCGGTGGATGCCTTCAATTGCAGCTCTAGGGAGAGGGTACTGTTTGACATGTGCTGGTGTAGCACTAGGCTTGAGAATTACAATTACTGGAGCTATATGTTTGGCTAGGCCTGGAGGACTGCCTTCTGCCCATACTCCAGGTGGGGCATCAATACTTTTCAAGGTTTGTTCGAAATAGGTGTCTTGGACAGAATCATCACTGTAATATCTCCATTCTTCTTCTCGGGGAACTGTGAGCAGCATTATTCCTGCTGGTTTGGCTTGCGAATTTACTGTCATTTGCATTTCTCCTCTTTCAGTGAAGGATATTTGGGCCTGTAGCTTGGCTAACATATCTCGTCCCAGTAGTGGCACTGGACATTCAGGCACGTAAAGGAATTGATGAGTTATTTGCTGTCCTCCTAGACTGCATATGCGATTCTGAAGAAAAGGTTTTGTAGCTTTGGCACCAGTTGCTCCTACGATGGTGACTGCTTTTGTAGAAAATGGGGCTATCTTCTTGTCTACTACTGAATGTTCTGCTCCAGTATCAACCATAAAGTTCATAACTTGGTCTCCTATTTGTATCTCGACCATAGGCTCCTGGAGACCTAAAGCAAATTCGGAGCCCGGTCTGTCCTAATCCACGTCATCTTCATCATAGGCTGTTGCCGCCAATGCTTGCACGGCTTCTCCTCTTTCACGCTGATGTTGCTCTCGATTGGCTCCTCCGCGATGTCGGGGACGGCCTCGTCTTTCTTCTCTCCATTGATGATTGTTTTCGTCATCTTCGTGGGCGTCTTCGAGTTGCCGGCATGCATCTCTCCAATGTCCTTCCTCCCTGCAGTAGGCGCATTGGTTTGCGCCTAGTTGGGGCCGGCTTCCACCTCGGCCCCGCCCCCTTCCTCTGCTCCTTCGACTAAGGACACCTCCCCTTTTCTGTTCAACTATGGCCGCAGCCAAAAAATCAGCTTTCTTCTTCATCTTTCGATCACATTCTTTCTGTCTTTCATTATCACGATTCACATACACTTTATGAGCGACTTCCAATAACTGTGTTGCATTCATGCCCGCAAACCCTTCTAATTTCTGTAATTTACGTCTAATGTCTGGTTGAGACTGATTTACAAAAGCAGAATTCACCATGCATAAACTTCCTGGTGCATCGGGATCATAGGGAATATACATTCTATATGCTTCAGTTAACCTCTCATAAAACACTGCTGGACTCTCTCATCTATGCCTTGGTTAACTTCAGTAACTTTGGAAAGGTTCATAGCTTTCTGGCCCCCCCTTTTCAGGCCTTGTAACAAGCCTTGGCGAAAACGGGCTAGGGCTCTGGATCCTCTTTCAGTATTCGGATCCCATCGGGGGTCTTCATTCGGGAATTCCCTCTGGGCTGCTTCCCGTTGGTCTATTCTTTCTCCTCCTCGTTCTGGAGCTACAGGGTTATCTGCCAGCCACCCAATAGCTGCTTTTTTAATTCGTGTCCGCTCCTCCGTAGTAAATAAAGTGGACAGGAGCTGACGGCAATCTGCCCATGTGGGTTGATGGGTTTCCATAATAGTATTCACTAATTCTGTAAGCTCTTGGGGTTTATTGGTATAGGAGGCATAATGCGTCCTCCAGTTTAACAAATCAGTTGTAGAGAAGGGGACATACACATAGCTTGGGGGTCCCGCTACCACCTCATTATTGTCATTCCTTACAGGCACTCCCGGGACTTGCCGTAAAGGCATCATCTTAGCAGTGGAGGTCTTTTGGGATCTAAGCGATATTTTTGTAACTTTCCTATCAGGGCTCTTTTTCTTCTTTTCTACAGGCTTATCAAGGGTTACTTTCTTTTCTATATGCTTGTCTTGGATTTACTTTTTACTGGCAGGCTAACACTGGCGGTCGCTTCTACACTGTCAGTCTCACTCGGGGAATTCTCAATTTCTTCCTTCTCTGTTTCTGAATCTGACTCGCCTTTCTCTGTCTCTGTCTCAGTAGAATCATCTTCTTCAACTAAAGGAAGCTCATCCTCCTGCTCTTCGGGAGGTGGCTCAGGGGTTGGGTCCCGCACCCGCTGTCTCCGGGGCTCTGGGGCAGGACGCCGGGCTACTCTTACTGGGCCCGGGGTTCTAGGCTGTCGGGGAACTACTTCTGGGGAATCAGGATCAACCAGGATGGGTTTCTTCCTGGATTTCTCATCTTTCCCTTTCTTGCTAGGCTGTTCTTTTTCTGTTTTCTGACTATGATCTGTTTTCGCTAACATTATTCTGCACTGCTCTTCATAGCAGCGCTGCGCCCAAGGGGGCGGATCTTCACAAATACTTAACCAGGAATCTATATAGGGGTACTGATCGGGGTGCACTATCCGCACTCTACGGTGCACTAACTGGATAATTCCTACATTAAAGGTTCCCTCTCGGGACCAGGTAGGGTCTAAATCGGGCCACTCCCTAGTACACAAAATCTGTAAACGGGCTGCAGTCATTTTAATACCATAATCTCCGGAATATCCCTCTTTAAAATGTGCGATCATACATTCTAATGGAGTGTTCCTAGTAGACCCCGCCCCTCCCATTTCGATGTGTGCGCGCAACAACAGACAGAAGGGAAAAGGAGGGTGGACCGTGGGTAAGGGGTCCTCACGGCCCTAGAAACGTATAAGGAGAACAAATAACAAAACAAGACGACAATCGCTTCCCCCTTTTTGCGACCTGAACGCGGTCGCCCGGTCAGGAAATGCGCTACTCAGGGGTCCGCCTTCGCTTGGTCCATGCTGCCAGACCTCTCATACACACCTCATTCACACAATCATGCTAGCAACGTATCCCAGAATGCATTCATTTCTATCTATTCTGACTAGTCTTGTTCAATTACCAAAATACAAGAAGACGGGAGTTTCGCCCTGCGAATACTCATGCGGGGGTACTCGGTCCGTCTTTGAGAGGTGATCAAGCTCTCTTACCAATTTCCAAGTTCCAAGTTCAAATGGCAGCACTGCTCTCTCTTATCTGTCTAGACATACCAAATCAAAACTATACTCACCGGATCCGGTCCTCAAACTCCCCAAGCAGGCGCATGAGTTGGACCTTGGACTCCCCTCACTCGGGTTCGAGGCGTTGGCTCCAGCCGGGCCCGGCACCCGTCGAGGTCCGACCAACTCCCTCCGATGCAATGGACCGGCGGCGCCAGGAAGCAGCCCCCGTCGGAAGGGCGCGATCCCGGCAGGACCAAGCCTATAGAGGCGGAAAGTCGTGGTATATTGCCCTATATACACTCTGATTCCACAACTTCCCAGCCAACGCACCAAGAATATGTAGCAGCAGAGCGCAGACAAACCAATGATACCAGGAGTCTGTTCAGAAGGTCCAAATCATTTATTTGTGCACAAGTCTCAAGCAGAATCAAATTCAAAATGGCTGAGCCAAGTTCTCCGGCAATACAACAACTTTTATAGACTTTTGCTCTATTCTAGGTATAGAAAAACATTTCATTGGTCCCGGTAACCTCCCGTACCTCCCGTACCTCTTCTATTGGTCCCGGTACTGATATGATTATCCAATTATGTTCGTTCAGTGGGCTCAACACCTGCTTACCCCCCTTCTAGTCCCAATTACAATGGTCTGTTCACCAACTTGTTACTTTCCTACTTTCAAGGCTATTGGGCTAGTTAATACGTGCAGGGAAGCAGGGCTTCTATAACTTCTCTGTCAGCAGTTTTAAACATGAATTTCTGTATTTTTCCATCTGTTCTGCTTGTCTAAGCTAATTCAATACTTTTACTGAGTTCTTATTCTATAGCAGCATATTGGGGGATGTGCAATTCCTATGGGCCTCTTCACAAGCTTCATTTACAGGTCAAGCTAGCTAGGCTTGCTTATGTCAGACACTGTGGATCACAGGCCTACACCTGCCACAGTCCTGCATACCCCTAATATTTTTCAGGATATATGTGTGTTGAAGTTCTAAAATATGGAATAACTAAATATTTTGAAGGATCACTAGAACCACATCCAGAACATTTTTCCTTGAAATATATGTGTGTTGAAGTTCTAAAATATGGAATAACTAAATATTTTGAAGGATCATTAGAACCACATCCAGAACATTTTTCCTTGAAATTTCTGGGTGCTAAACCAAGATAGCATTGAGCTAGGAGGAACCATGTTCTCATGATTTATTTTCCATGTGCTTAGCATTAGCCCTTACCTAATGGGTAAATGGAAGGGACAGACCTGGACCAGGACTCGTTCAATACCTAGGCAGCTTTCTATGATACGTCTCAGGGGAAGCCTGGGTGATGGGCATAGGTGATTTCTGCACTGGTAGTGGAGCCCTGAGGAGCTCAGTCAGCCAGTGCAGTCAGGACAAAGGAGTACTGTAGAAGTGGCCAGTCCACAGGCAGCCATTGGAACAACATTGCTATGTGGGATAGAAGAGGAACACTAGCAGTCCAGCCCTCGGTGAGTGCCATGACTAAAGGAAGGGGCTTGTGGCAGCCTAGGAGATTGGAGAAGGGTGCTGAGTTTGGCCCTAGTACTTCAGCTATAGGCCCTGTGCTTCACCTGGAAGGGAAATTAGGTGACTAAGAAGTCTGAGTGGGTAAACCCCCCAGTGATTATTCTGGACATTTTAGGGCTAGCAATGTATTGATCAGTTACCGGGGGCTGCTATGGATTTGGATAATAAATATTTATAACTTCAGCAATGTGGGAAGGCTGAGGCTACCCAGATGGGATTTATTAGGACACAGGGGGATGAGGTTCAAAAATGCACTGCAGCAGTCACTTAAGACCAAATGGCCGTAAGGAGGAAAATGGAATCTTTAGACAATCAGGCTAGGAGGTCCAGTTTGAGATTTTCGAACTTCTCCAAGAGTAAACAGATTAAACCAGAAAGTATGCTATGGCAGTACTTTATAGAGATCTTGGATATCCCAGTGGAGAATATTCCTCTAGTTGTACATAGGGTTGCCAACTGGCTCCAGATGCGCCTGACAGGGTCAATCCAGTCCTGGGTTTACCCCATTGCATGCAGGGATATGTAGTTCTAATTTCTCTATTGCACTCCATAAGAAATGGAAAACTACAAGTCACTGCATGCAATGGGGTAAACCCAGGACTGGATTGACCCTGTCGGGCGCATCTGGAGCCAGTTGGCAACCCTAGTTGTACATGCTTATTATATTCCAGTGGGATAGAAAAATCTAGAGAAGGCAGAGTGAAATGGACTAGAGGAGATGCTTGGATGTTTTGGTCCTGGTTGTAGAAAGAATTCTGCCTGAGCTGGTGACTCATTGACACATTGGTGGTGACCTAAGCTTCGGAGTCTGCCAAAAGCTAGATTTTAAAGATGCATTTCTGTTTTAAACAGGTTCCCTTTATGGGGAAAATACATGGGTATTTTCTGCAAATCCACACAGAAAAGGCATAAAACGTTTATGTTACTAAAACTAATGCGTCAGGCATTCTCTTCTTCCTGAGATTTCCCTGCAAATATGTCTTTACCTATCAGAATAATTCTTATATTGTTTTTGACCCTGAACAATTCAAGAGTTAAACCTCATGCAGACAGGATGGTTGTCCAAGTAAATCCAGATTGAAGCCATTATGGACAGCTGTGCTGTAATTGCAACCCTCTGTTTCATCTCTTGCTTATAAATTGTGGAATATGTTTTGATTTTTTGTTTATGTTTCTTCCATGCTTGAATCTCCACTATTTCCTTTAATTTTGTTCTATAATAACTGTCCACTTCATAATTTCAAATATTCCTGGAATTTATTGCTTGAAAATTAATAAAGAGAAACCTATAAACAATTTCTGTGTACCTCAGCATATACGTATAAGTAGTCCCTATTTTAAAAGTTATTTACATGCACATCTCAGTTTGCACATGCAAATATGTTTTTCACACATGCAAATGGCACATACGAGGTAACTTTTAAAAGTGCCTTGACAATGTTTAACCTGCTTTCAAGATTATAGTGATCCCTTTTTCAGTAAAGCAGTGATGTATAGAGCAACAGAGTTTCTTGAGGTCCCCATGTCAATAAATAAAGTGAATTTAAGTATAGCACCAAAATAGCTTTAATTCACTTTGGAGTATGTTTGCTAAAGAGTGTGCTGGTAGAAGGTGGTAGAGTGTGAAACTAGCACAAAGACTTACACAAACTTCAGGAGGCATGTGCATCTGTACCCCTGGTGATAGTGTGGCAGGCTATGGCCTAGAATAGCCTGTAAATGTATGAGAGGCCTGCAAGCTAGGCCTGAGTCCCAGCCCCCACCTGAGAATAGTAATTAGGGTTGCCAACTTTTTCACCGAGAAAAACCTGACACCTGTGGCTCGCCATGCTCTATCCATTCTCCGCCCCTAGTCCCACCCCTGCCCCGCCCCCAGTCCCACCCACAAAAATTACCGAGGATTCAGTCACAGCCCCCCTCAGTGTTGGTTCTCACACACCCCTCCCCTCAGTGCTGGTTCACTCACTCACTCACCCCCCCGCTGACTCACTCACCCCCCTCCCCTGCTGGTTCACTCACTCACCCCCCCTCCCCTGCTGGTTCACTCACCCACCCCCCTGTCACTCACTCACCCCTCCCCTGCTGGTTCACTCATACCAACCCCCTCCCCTGCTGGTTCACACCAACCCCCCCTCCCCTGCTGGTTCACTCACACCACCCCCCCCTCCACTGCTGGTTCACTCACCCACCCCCCTGTCACTTACTCACCCCTCCTGCTGGGTCACTCACTCACCCCCTCCCCGGCTGGTTCAGTCACACCAACCCCCCCCCTCCACTGCTGGTTCACTCACACCACCACCACCATCCCCCCTTGCTGGTTCACTCACACCATCACCCCCCCTCCCCAGGTTTTGCAAATGGTATCTCTGTTCTCCTGGTTTTACATTCAATTTTACATTCAATTTCTGTACACCTTCCGGTGATTGTACAATGATTGCCACGCCCCTTTTGGCGCGAAAGTCAGCGTCTTTAAAAGAAACAATGTTTTGAAATAAGCTTCCTGGTCCGATTTTAGAGCTCACATTTTGCACAGTCCTGCCAGTGGTTTCATTGCAAGTATAGTGGTGTGATATTTTACAACTCGATGATCTGATTGAGCGATTTTTTCAGGTAACTCAAAATATTTGGGTTCTGTAAGTTTCACAAGAGCACCAATTTAGTATTAACATGTCTCAATGAAGTCCGTGTTCATTTCTACAGCACTTCACCAAAGAGCAGAGTGTTTCGGCACTTTGGTGCCCGCATCAGTGAGTAGTCCTCCAAGATTAAAATCCTCTCACATTTCTTCATTTGTTCATATTTTTCCATATAAGCTTAACCTTTTCACGGCACGAGGTGTCTTGTCACTATATAGTTTTTTAGATAAGGTTCACTCGAAATGCTTTAGTCCAAGAAGTGGTAAAGGACTATCTCTTGAAGCCTTATTCAACTGACAATCTTGATGCATGCTCCAATGATTATTTTATTTAAATGAAGTACCTATGCCCTGCATATATCACGTTTAAATATGTTTTTTATATGACATTTTATATGACATGTTTGGATCATTATTCACTGCACAGGTTTCGTTAGGATGGCAATTTCAATTTAGGTTAATTTTAAATGTATGGTCAAACAAGCACTTCAACACCCCGTTTTTAAGGCTTCAATTTTTGTATGTTTTTTTTTTTTTTACTCACATAGTGGCACAGTAAAGACCCCAGTGTCTCTTCATTATAAACGGTGCTTTGGTGTACATCGCAGTGAGTAGTTTTTTATCTAGTTCTGCTTTGAATGAGCAGTAATAATTATGGTCAAACAAATAATTCAACTCCCCGTTTTTAAGGCTTCAAATCTTGTTCCTTTTATTCACATAGTGGCACAGTAAAGACCTCAGTGTCTCTTTATTTTAAACGGCACTTCAATGCACGGCTCAGTTTTTTCTGCTTGAATGAGTAGTATTATTCACATATGTCTGCCCTGCGTCTGTTCTCCACTTTCTTTTATGGATTTATTATGTTTTTTTTATGATTCTTAATTATGATTTTTAATTTTTAATTATGGTTTTAACTATTTATAATTATTTATTAAACTAATATGAATATTATAGTTTATTATTTATTATCCTTTATTGTATAATTATGGTTTAATTTTTAGTTTTAAGTCATTGTTATATAAACGGGTCCCGGTTGCCTTTTTTGGAGTTATGTTTATGCATGTATTTAACCGATTTATATTTATTTTTCTTTGTAAGCAACTCTCCCCTTGAGAAATCCGAAACGCATCAGGGACCTTCAATAAAGCAATTTACATTAATTTTGAGCTACTGGGTCATCCATTGCTTCTGCTCGTGATGATCTGCTTATAGCCACCAACTCCAAGACTGAATGTGTGCAAGCTACCAGTGATCTCTTGCACCTCCTGAATGAAGACGGATACAAGGTCTCAAGAGCCAAAGCACAGTTGTGCCAAACAGAAGTGAAATACCTGGGGTTCCATCTGTCCAGAGGAATATGGAAATTAGGCCTCGAGCGGAAGGAGGCAGTATGCCACATCCCAACCCCCACCACCAGAAAACAGGTGCGAGCCTTCTTGGGAGCTGCAGGCTATTGCCGGATATGGATACCCAACTTTGCACTTTTGGCAAAATTCTTGTATCAAGCCACGAAGGGAGTCGAATGATCCCCCATGGAATGGGGTCCGGAACAAGATAGAGCGTTCAAATCACTAAAAGCAGCATTAATGTCATCACCAGCCTTGGGCCTACCAGATGTACAGAAACCATTTTGTCTCTATGTCCATGAGTCAAGTGGGAATGCGTTGGGAGTTTTGACTCAGCCCCTTGGATCCTGGCAGCGACCTGTAGCTATCTATCAAAACAATTGGACCCTGTTGCAAAAGGATGGCCACCTTGCCTAAGAGCCGTAGCAGCCACAGCCCTCTTGGTGAGCGAAGCTGACAAGCTCACTTTGGGACAGAATCTTCAAGTCACTGTACCGCATTCTGTTTTAACCCTAATGGAACACAAAGGGAACTACTGGTTCACCAACGCACGAATGTTGAAATATCAAAGTATGCTATGTGAAAATCCTCGGCTACAATTGAGTGTCAGTCAAACCTTGAACCCTGCTACCCTACTGCCGACTGGTCCAGGCCCTCCTGACCATGATTGTCTAGAAGTAATTTATTTATTTATTTTATTTATTTATTTATTTACTGCACATTTATATACCGCTACTTCCAGCGATCAGCAGCGGTTTGATTCATGTTCGGGGATTGTCAATCAAGACTGGCGGGGGGGGGGGTGGTATGAACAAAGAACTGGGGTCACAGCACACATGGTTAGCGTCTTAGGGGGTGACTTATACATTCTTACACTGTATACTCAAGCCGCCCAGACTTAACTGATATCCCCTTGAGCAACCCAGAAAGGACTTTCTTCGTGGATGGAAGCAGTCTCGTTATTATTGGACAAAGATGTGCCGGTTATGCAGTGGTGACCCTGGACATGGTAATAGAATCATCAGCTCTGGCCCCGGGAACTTCAGCACAGAAGGCCGAATTAATAGCCCTCACTCGAGCACTGACAATAGGGACTGGGATCCGTCGGAATGTATACACAGATCCTAAGTATGCCTTTACAACATTACATGCCCATGGAGCTTTGTACAAAGAGCGCGGATTGATAACCTCGGGAGGCAAGTCCATCAAGTATGCCCCAGAAATATTGACTTTATTGGAAGCTGTATGGGCCCCCAAATAAGTTGCTGTAATGCACTGTCGAGGCCACCAGACCGGAGATGGAGAAATGTCCCAAGGGAACAGATTTGCCGATGCCACAGCCCGGGAAGCAGCAATCACTGGGAAAATTTCTGTCCCTAGCATTACAGTTCAAGCAGCCATATTTCCAGTACCTCTCAGTGCTTGGACACCTCGATACACCCCAAGTGAACTGGACTACTACTGTCAAAATGAGGGGGGGGGCAGTTATCAGAGACCGGATGGATAGTATTGCCACCACCCGAGGAAGGCTCACCCCCTGGTATGACTGTGATCCCTGAAGCCCTGGGTCCAGCCTTTGTCCACGCTTTCCACCAAGCTACACACTATGGGAAAACTGCAATGGAGAAAGCTCTGAAACCGTATTTCTGTATCTCACTGTTCGGACCCTTAACTGCCTCAATAGCCCGAAAATGTGTAACTTGTGCAAAGAACAATGCCCGGCAGGGTCCTGTCCCACCTCCAAGAGTTCAATCAGTGGGAGTTACCCCCATGGGAAATATCCAAATAGACTTTGCAGAAATGTCACGAGTGAATGATATCACTACTTATTGGTTCTAGTCTGTACCTTTTCCGGGTGGGTGGATGCTTTCCCCACCAGAACTGAAAAAGCCAGAGAAGGCACTAAGGCTCTGCTCCATGAAATCATTCCTCGGTTCGGAATACCCCTGACCATAGGGTCAGACAATGGGCCCTCCTTTGTGTCCCAAGTAACTCAGCAGTTAGCCCGTGCTTTACAAATACAGTGGAAATTGCATACAGCTTATCGACCCCATGCCTTTCTCCACAACCCACATGGACCTGACCCCACTCACAGATTGTTTCAATGCAGTTTCAACATGGCTCCAGACACAGAACCTACGTATCCAGCATAAAAAAACAGAGGTCCTTTTCATCTCCAGAGACTCCAACTTTACGCCCCCATCCCACATCAGTGTCAAGGAAGCTGATTTGCAAACTAAAGATGCAATAAAATATTTGGGAGTTACCCTGGACCAACATCTAGACATGAGACGCCACATAAGCAGCGTAGTCAAAGCCATCTACTTCAAAATCCGTTCCCTCAAACACCTACGCTCCCTGCTGGACCCAGACGATTTCCGTACCATATATCAAGCGCTGATCCTGCCGCATTTTGACTTTGCAAATGCCATCCTACAAGGTCTCCCCCAATCCACACTAACCCCCTTACAGTTGGCCATGAATGCCGCAGCTAGGGTCCTCTACGGTGCATCCAGAAACGACCACGTGACTCCATTCTCAAACAGCTGCACTGGCTACCAATTCACGGGAGAATCACCTTCAAATCCCTTGTATTAGCATTTAAGGCAATCAAAGGCACCTCATCCCTCTCACTCACGAATCTAATCCACCATGGTCCCCCCCAACAGAGCAAGAAGAACATCAGCTGTAAACTTGCTAGCAATACCAAAGGCTTCAACAAAGTCCAACACGAACACCACAAACAGGGCATTCAGTTTTATGTACCAAAATGCTGGAACACCCTACCCCCCGACATTAGAGCCATTACCAATCTATATCAGTTCAGAAAGGCTCTCAAAACATACCTTTTCCGCCAATATTTCCCAGACAGCAACTGAACCAGATATCCCTCCAAGAAATGACCCAATCTAGAAATGCCCTCACACGGCAGTGTAGATAGATTATGTATATAGTTAACCCAGTTATCCAAGTTTGTACTCCTGTTCAATGTAAAACCTGACAGTTTGTCGTAATGGTCGTTTTGTTATGATGTAAACCGCGCTGATTCTAAATAGCGCGGTATATAAGAAACTGTAATAATAATAAATAATAATAATAATGAACCGAACCCTGAAGTCCCAGTTGTCCAAGCTCTGTCAGGAAGCTCACCTGAAGTGGCCCCAAGCTCTCCCCATAGCCCTCCTCAGAGTACGTTCAGCCCCCACCAAGTCATTAGGAGTTTCCCCATTTGAGGTTTTATATGGGCGACCCCCGCCCATAGTTCAGGGGATAAGGGGGGATAAGAGTCAGATTGGATCAGAAATCACTAGACAAGAATTGTTGGCTCTAAGTTCTGTCTTGCAGGGCCTCCATACCTGGGTGCAGGACCAGTTGCCTATCAATCTGACAGAACCATTGCATCCTTTCAAGCCTGGAGCCTCGGTGTGGGTCAAAGAGTGGAAGAAGACACCGTTGGCACCTCATTGGAAGGGACCATATGTTGTTTTGCTGTCAACGCCAACAGCAGTTAAAGTGGCAGAAATCGACTCCTGGATTCACCACAGTTGAGTAAAGCCAGCAGCAGTTCCTGAGAGTCATCCTTGGACCTCGACTGCCGATCCTGCATCACCATTGCGACTTACACTGCGAAGAAAACCACCACCATCGTGAAGATTTGAACAACTCACTCCTGAAAGTTGAGGGAGGAGAAGTCTTCAAGTTCTGAGTTATCAAAATTTCAGTTTATCTATCATCAGAGACTATGATCATGATGATCACCTACTACTGTTTCATCTTTGCGGTAGCCCTGGGACCCCTTGGAACAACTTTTTCCCTGCCCCCTTGTGCAGCTTGTACAACCACTACCCGAACTGGGATGAAGGTCACCCAGACTTTACTTTATCACTCTTACTACACCTGCACTGGTACAGTCAGCCAGTGCATGTATAATGGTACAGAACTGAATGTCTGCACGAAAGGAAAGACTCGTACCTGTTTTAGACCCCGGCAGATTCCTTCTTACTATGTCCTGGAACTATGATGGAATGATGAAGATGGAGCCCTCATAAATGCTACAAGTCAACTCTCTGATCCCACCCGACCGGTACCCCTGTATTTTGATGCTTTTGATCTGATAAACAGAAATGACTATTACAGGTGTAGGTCATGGGAACAAGCTTACTACTATGATGACAAGTATATGTGTCCCGAAGGTGCATACAGATGGGGAATATGCACTGGGATACTTTCTCCATCCACTTATGGTAAGCCATCAAAAGATAACTATTTCTGTCCGAAATGGGGCTGTGTGTACTATGCTACCTGGTCTGGTAGCCCTACTGGACAAGACGGAGATAATCGCAAGGCCAATTTAGAGAGATTACCCCTACTGGAACCTCGGAAGTGCAAGAAAGGTGCTTGTAATCCCCTACGGCTCCTCATCCTTGACCCGAGCCAGTGAAAGCAGGGATTCCGATTCGGTCTACGTATAGCAGGAAGTGGAACTGACCCTGGAACTTTTGTATATATCCAGCTTAACACGAAAACTCATGTCTCTTCACCTTATCGAATAATTCCCCTATACCCCAACATGATGCTGACGACCACGTGTAATGTATGATTTGATTCTCACCCTTTCTCGCTTACAGGTGAGAATAATCAAAGGGGGGAATGTGGCAGGCTATGGCCTAGAATAGCCTGTAAATGTATGAGACACCTGCAAGCTAGGCCTGAGTCCCAGCCCCCACCTGAGAATTGTAATGCTAAGAAAAACCAAAGTCAGTAAAAGTTAGAGAAACTGCTTTAAACTGCTTTTGATAAGGTTGTATGAATCCTTTATTGAATTCTTCTATGCTGATGACAGATATGTTCCAGTGCTCTGTATTCACACATTCTCTAAGCTAACAGTGACCTTGTAGGAGAAATGTATCAAAGTCTAAGAACTGTGCCTTTGTTAGAGAATTCTGAGCAGGGGGAACAGAGTGCTAGGCCCAGAGAGAGTTCCCAATTGGATAGGTGCAGGGGGCATTGGGACCAATAGAAAGTTTGCCTATGTTAAACTGAAGAAGAAAGGTATATAAGGTGTTGTTTGCTGGACTCCATTGCTCAGACCTTTTTGAATGTGACATTGCCTGAGACTTGTGCACAATAAATTGGCTTGGATCTTTGCACTGACTCCTGGTATTATTCATTGCGTGCACTTCGCTGCAACAATAGCATGGTGCAAGCCTGCAACAACGATCTAACTGGAACGTGGGCGCACTTAAAGCCACCCACTGAGGTGATGTCAAATGCATCCACACTAACAGCAGCAGCCATGGTTAGCATGCATCCAAAATTCTCACATTAACAACAATGCACTATCAGTGCCCATGTTCTGCCCCTAACCTGCCTAGTCCTCACCCAATTAAAGCTAACCAGTTAGCATGGGATCTTTAGCAAGGGGCTCTTCACTAACTGGTTAGTGCACTTTACTACATCCTAAACCGTGTGCTAATGGTTAGCACACTTTAGTAAACATGCCCCTTTATTTATTGACTGCTTGTATTGGATGGAACAAAGTGGCCAGAGTCCCTTGCCAAAAATTTGGCAGTACACCACTATAAAATTGGCCTTGAAAGATTATGCTTCTGCTTATGTTTGGATAGTTCTTACTTTTGTCTAATAAAAGGTATCACAATCTGATAAGAACTCCATTTTCTCTAGGGTTAATATAGCTATAAAATCCCTACCCTTATAAAAATTATCTGTGTTACGTAGAAATGTATCTGTTATAGAATTCTTCTTGGAACACATCTAATGGTGTATGGAAATTAGAGGCATCATGGTAACAGGCAGTCAAGGAAGACAATAAGTGAAGTGTTTGCTCTACATGAATGGTATCTCAGTCTTCTATACAGACTATGCCTCAGTGAAGAACTTTAAGAATTTTAGGATAAAGATCGAACTGCAAGAAATTGGGAGACCATATTGCTTGGAAAAGTGATACCTGGCTTCTAACCCTCTCTCCTCCTCCACTAGAAGAAACCTGATCAAGATCTTGAGGGACATTGAGTAGTTCTGAAATGTTGGGAGGAGAGACTGATGAAGGTAAACCTGAAACAGGAACTGTGAAGAATCAAGAAGCCTCCATCGAGAGAAGGTTTGGGAATAAGGATCTCTCTGCTATGCATTATTCAGCACATTGATGGGCATGGTCTTATCTGGCAACAGTTACCAGGACCATTATCAAGGTAGTTTTCTTCTTTAAGATACCAGATGACCTCATAGTAGGTAGTTAGTATGACAAAGCTGTTGGTAAAGATAACAGCATATAGGTATATTCATTAGTAAAAAAAGAGGGAAGTAATGTAATCCTTCTACTCAGAGCTGGGTCAAGGGCCTCTGATGCTCTAGGTGAACCTTCAGCCATGTCCCCCCTCCCCCCAGGGTGACCCAAGGCCCTACCCACTGCAGTCCATCTCTCCTTCCCTACCTTGCAGATAGTCAAGCAACTCTTCTTCCTTTCTCTGTACCCCCCATCCTTATTTACCTTCCCTACTCCCTCTCCCCCATGTCCAATATCTCTTTTTCCTTACTCCCCAACATCTCCCCCTCTTCCCTTCCCCAGCCTGTTTCCTGCCCTCTTCCACTGCCATCCCCATACCTCTACCTAGGCCATCCCACTCCTGCAGCTCCAAAAGTTAATGCCAGTGCAGTGGTGGACCTTGAGCTGAAGGCCTACTGCATCCCAGCCCTCTGAGACAAACGCCCTGTCAAAAAGGGCAAGAACAGCAGGACTTAAGCACACCATTATAGAATGCACTTCCCAAATATTTA